>OZ059903.1:4472926-4475426 GCA_964057215.1 Oscheius myriophilus | reverse complement strand
CGATTGAGCTTATATGTTTACTGTAGGCTACTTGGGACCCAAAAAGTTGAAAACTTTTTGAGTCCCAAGTAGCCTACAGTAAACGAGAAAACTAATATTGGTCTTGATTTTGAGTTTTGAGCAATGGAAAAAATCGAAAGAGACAAAAATATGTGGAAAATTTTGGTTTTTGAATTATCACGGTTTCATGTGTTGCGAGCCAGAAAACTGTTTTTACATTACGATTCTACATCAAATTCTAAGTTGAATGAAATGTTCAAAGTTAAAAATCTTGTATTCCAAAGTTTTCAAAAGTTCGATTGAAACGTCAAAAGTCGCGTTTTGAATTAGGTTTGCTAAGCGG
Organism: Oscheius myriophilus; assembly: GCA_964057215.1. NCBI lineage: Eukaryota > Metazoa > Nematoda > Chromadorea > Rhabditida > Rhabditidae > Oscheius > Oscheius myriophilus. Next base: position 4,475,083 of record OZ059903.1, on the reverse strand, counting down.
GCACCCCTTCTCCTCCGAAACATCGAAACGGCGCTAGCGCGGGGTCGGTTTTGTCAGACGCTTTCTCTTCAAAAATCGGCTGAAATAACCGTTTTTGACGATTCAATCGAACTTTTGAAAACTTTGGAATACAAGATTTTTAACTTTAAACATTTCATTCAACGTAGAATTTGATGGAGAATCGTAATGGAAAAACAACTTTTCTGGCTCGCAACACATGAAACCGTGAAAATCCAAAAACCAAAATTTTCCACATATTTTTGTCTCTTTCGATTTTTTCCATTGCTCCAAACTCAAAATCAAGACCAATTTTAATTTTTTCTGTCATCAGCAGACAATTTACTATCGAATGAGCCTCCTAACAGCCTGATAGCGCAATTTTGACGGGAGGTATGAATTTTTAAATTTACGTGAAAAATGATATTGGAAATTTGAAGTGATATTTTACCTTTTTCGGTCCCATGTAGCTTACAGTAAACATATCAGCTCAATCAGAGACAAAAATTTTTCACTCTGTCCGCGGGGTGCTCTGACCGCTCGAACATTTGAGAAAACGTGTCTTAAAGGACGGGGTGACCTGGTCCCTCCGCGGCAGCTAATTGCCAGCCCTGACATTAAGTCGGGGCTCTATTGGCAGTCGCTTTACGTTCTCAAAGTATATACCGATAATGGCGGCCGGTACTTACTTTCGTTTGTTTCCTACTGTGTTCCACACTTATCTCTGGTTATGGACTTGGCAAGATTTCTGCGAACAACCGTTTTTTCGGAATGTTGTTGGAGAAAATTAATTTAGTTGGAATGCCTCAATTAGCATACAACACATTTTTGATTCAAAAAGGCGGCTGATGGTCGCTTTAACGATTTCTGGAGAGAATAGGTGAAACATTGATTGGCTATAGGCTGCTTCATCATCAAGCAAGACATTGTTACTTGGAGGAACCAAAATGTAACCTTTTGCTTTTAGCGGGACAAGATATGAAATAGTTACCTTGAGGTACTAAACAATAGTATTCGGTCTCACTCCTTGCAAATTATTGGTACGTTAAAGGGACCGTCAGGGACCTTTTCATTTCCATTTTCATCGGGAACGGTCGAAAATTATACTAATTATAAATGCTAAACTGTCTGGAACACTCCTTATTTTTCGAGTAAAGAATAACAACTTCGAAATTAGACTAAACATCGTGCATCGTGCGTAAACATCGTGCATGCAGGCGTTGCGGGCATCCGCAGAATATGCAGACGGCTGGCCGTTTTTTAGCACTTTGAAGGCAGATATCCCGAAAACGGAGAATTTTGGACCCTATGTTGTATAGAGTTTTTTGATCAGCTGATTTTCCTCTTTCATATCAGCGAAAGTTGCAAAAGGTCCCTGATGGTCCCTTTAAAACAACACATTGAACACATTAAACACATTGAAACATTTTTTTTAACCGTTGCATGGTGCTGAAGCCTTCAAGCTCATCAAATGATCTTGTTCACTTAGACGAAATAAGTTAAATGGATTTAGAATTTTATTTCATAACCAATACAAAAGGAAAATTGTTTCAAATGCAGTTTTGTCGTCTTCAGCCGTCAGAACATTTTCATATTGAGCAGAGAGATCATACGGAATTTCGGTATAAATATGGTGGGTTAGGAGATCAAACAGAGTCGAGCGGCTTCTATCTTCCACAAAATGAATAAAGTGCCATCCCTGAACAAGAAAACACTAAGTCAAATTGTAATATTATGTATACCAATTGTTGTGCAATGATGACAAACCCGCCGTTGATCCTCATCTCATAGAAGTGGGTATTGGGTTGTCCCGTTTCTGGCATTATTAGAAAAACTTCAGTCGACCAAATATGAGTCAATCCTGACACATTAGTCAGCAAACTGTGGTCAAAACAGTAAAGTCGGAGAAGATTCAAGCTTTCCTTTGCATTGATATTCATTCGGATTTCCTGAACAATAATTTTGTAAAACATGAAAATATGAATCATTAACTTGAGAAAATCCAGAAGCAAATTCATCGGACTATAATCGAGGCTGACAGAAAACTTAAATGTCGCTTCTTTCAAATCTTGAAGTATTAGATTAAATTTTTCAGGAATTTCAGTGAATGCATCAATGGACTGTTTCTTGCAAGGCTGGAAAGCAAACTCGTGTGTGTGT
>OZ059903.1:4417926-4470426 GCA_964057215.1 Oscheius myriophilus | reverse complement strand
GAGACACAGAGACACAGAGACACAGAGACACAGAGACACAGAGACACAGAGACACAGAGACACAGAGACACAGATATACAGAGACACAGAGATACAGAGACACAGAGATACAGAGAAACAGAGACACAGAGATACAGTGACACAGAGACACAGAGACACAGAGATACAGAGACACAGAGACACAGAGAAACAGAGACACAGAGATACAGAGACACAGAGACACAGAGATACAGAGATACAGAGATACAAAGACACAGAGACACAGAGACATAGAGATACAGAGACACAGAGACACAGAGATACAGAGATACAGAGACACAGAAATACAGAGATACAGAGACACAGTGATACAGAGATACAGAGATACAGAGACACAGAGACACAGAGACACAGAGACACAGAGACACAGAAATACAGAGATACAGAGACACAGTGATACAGAGATACAGAGATACAGAGACACAGAGACACAGAGACACAGAGACACAGAGACACAGAGACACAGAGACACAGAGACACAGAGACACAGAGACACAGAGACACAGATATACAGAGACACAGAGATACAGAGACACAGAGATACAGAGAAACAGAGACACAGAGATACAGTGACACAGAGACACAGAGACACAGAGATACAGAGACACAGAGACACAGAGAAACAGAGACACAGAGATACAGAGACACAGAGACACAGAGACACAGAGATACAAAGACACAGAGACACAGAGACATAGAGATACAGAGACACAGAGACACAGAGATACAGAGATACAGAGACACAGAGACACAGAGACACAGAGACACAGAGATACAGAGACACAGAGACACAGAGAAACAGAGACACAGAGATACAGAGACACAGAGACACAGAGAAACAGAGACACAGAGATACAGAGACACAGAGACACAGAGATACAGAGATACAGAGATACAAAGACACAGAGACACAGAGACATAGAGATACAGAGACACAGAGATACAGAGAAACAGAGACACAGAGATACAGTGACACAGAGACACAGAGACACAGAGATACAGAGACACAGAGACACAGAGACACAGAGACACAGAGACACAGAGACACAGAGACACAGAGACACAGAGACACAGAGACACAGAGACACAGATATACAGAGACACAGAGATACAGAGACACAGAGATACAGAGAAACAGAGACACAGAGATACAGTGACACAGAGACACAGAGACACAGAGATACAGAGACACAGAGACACAGAGAAACAGAGACACAGAGATACAGAGACACAGAGACACAGAGATACAGAGATACAGAGATACAAAGACACAGAGACACAGAGACATAGAGATACAGAGACACAGAGACACAGAGATACAGAGATACAGAGACACAGAAATACAGAGATACAGAGACACAGTGATACAGAGATACAGAGATACAGAGACACAGAGACACAGAGACACAGAGACACAGAGACACAGAAATACAGAGATACAGAGACACAGTGATACAGAGATACAGAGATACAGAGACACAGAGACACAGAGACACAGAGACACAGAGACACAGAGACACAGAGACACAGAGACACAGAGACACAGATATACAGAGACACAGAGATACAGAGACACAGAGATACAGAGAAACAGAGACACAGAGATACAGTGACACAGAGACACAGAGACACAGAGATACAGAGACACAGAGACACAGAGAAACAGAGACACAGAGATACAGAGACACAGAGACACAGAGACACAGAGATACAAAGACACAGAGACACAGAGACATAGAGATACAGAGACACAGAGACACAGAGATACAGAGATACAGAGACACAGAGACACAGAGACACAGAGACACAGAGATACAGAGACACAGAGACACAGAGAAACAGAGACACAGAGATACAGAGACACAGAGACACAGAGAAACAGAGACACAGAGATACAGAGACACAGAGACACAGAGATACAGAGATACAGAGATACAAAGACACAGAGACACAGAGACATAGAGATACAGAGACACAGAGATACAGAGAAACAGAGACACAGAGATACAGTGACACAGAGACACAGAGACACAGAGATACAGAGACACAGAGACACAGAGAAACAGAGACACAGAGATACAAAGACACAGAGACACAGAGACATAGAGATACAGAGACACAGAGACACAGAGATACAGAGATACAGAGACACAGAGACACAGAGACACAGAGACACAGAGACACAGAGATACAGAGACACAGAGACACAGAGAAACAGAGACACAGAGATACAAAGACACAGAGACACAGAGACATAGAGATACAGAGACACAGAGACACAGAGATACAGAGATACAGAGACACAGAGACACAGAGAAACAGAGACACAGAGACACCATTCCCCCATTCCCTTCGCAATTTGATGCCACTATCCCTGCAAATTGATCCGCCAGAGTTTCGTAACCTCGTGTTTTTGGGTCCGTTTCCACCCGTCTCTGCCCAACAGCGTTCGGGTGTGCTTTGTTGCATGGCTAATCGACGGTGGTAGAGGGAAACGGCTTTCCGCGTCAAGACACTCGAGAATTCCGTGCATTATTGAGCATTAGGCTGGGATCTTTTACTGTGCTCTTTATCTTTTTCGTCTATGAACGACGTTGGGGACACCCTTTCCTGATTCCTCTCTCTCTCTCTCTCTCTCTCTCTCTCTCTCTCTCTCTCTCTCTCAGCCAATTGGCCCCAGTCTCCATTCAAAATCTGCACTATCAACATTCCTTTCCCACTTCGGAATGAATAAACACCCCATTTCCCTCTTTTAGCCAATTGGATTGTTCCACACGGCCTCGTCTCTATGTCACGACTTGCAAACCACTCAATTATTCGCAATTTCAGTTTATTTCTTCCTTCAAAAAATATCAGGAATGCCGGCACGAGTCTCATCCGGACGATCGCGAACTGCAACTGCTCCCAAGACTAAGGAGGTTAAAGGTAACGCAATAAATAACGGTTTAAGTGAAATTAATCACAAATTTAAATAAGTTGACACGTTTTTTCGTGATAAACTTCCACGAAATTCCAGAGAAAATAAGAAAAAGGGCGGGATCTTTTTAAAGGTTTTACGACTCATCGTGCTCCATTTCAAATCCACAGTAATCCTTGTTAAATTGCCCGTAGGTCAATATTTTGGCGCCAAAAGTGACCTACCGCCTTCAGGCACATTTTCACGCATTTCGTTTGTTTTTGAGCTGTGCTGCTCATTTTTTTTGAGTAGGAATGATGATATTGGTAATTTGCGCTATTTTTATGTCTAGATTGTTGGTTTAATGGTGTTTGAAGTCGGTTTACCCGCCTAGTTCGGTTTATTTTTAATTTCCACTGGTAAATGAGTAAATTGCGAGGCTGAAACTTCAAAAAACGGGCGCCCTGTGTGCACTTTTTGTTCCATTGTTACAACCCTGTTCCTCGGGCTTCGCGCTGGGAAAAAACGGCCGTTGCGGCAACTTTCCGCGCTCGTTTCCATTGGATTTACGTGTGTGAATGTGTTTTTGGCTTCTAATTTACCAGAAACTTGTTTTTCCTCATTTCTGTCGTCTTCTTCTCGTGGAATCGTTCAAATCTGCCTGTTTCAGACGCCGCGATGGACCTGATCGCGCCCGGAATGCACGTCGACATTAAAAGGTAAATTTGCGTCATTTTGTGCTGTAAATTTTGTTTTTCATTTAGAAGCGACGGACGGGTACACACGGCCGTCGTCACAGAACTGAGGAAGGACCGCAACGCCGTGATGGTCGAGTGGTTCGAGAAGGTTTGTTTCATTTTATTATTTTTCTCCGCATTGAACAGCTCCAAGAGAGCGACAGTTTGTTCATTAAAGGACTGTCTGAGGCTATCCCGGATGGAAGTTGCTCGGAAAGTTTAAATTGAAATTCCCAGACAGTCCTTTAAACTGCCGCTTCCTTGGTTTTGTGGCGCATTGTGCGTTTGAAAGATCTATCGTATTCTTAGAAAAATAAATTGTTTAGGGAGAGACCAAGGGCAAGGAGATTTACATGGAGGAGCTCCTGAGCGTAAACCCCACGCTCCGCCGTCGTCCGCAGCCCACCGCCGTCGAAGTGGACTTGTGCAACGACGAGAACGAGGAGGACATCTTCGGCGACATTCAGCTGCCTCCGGCCGTCACCAATAACAAGAGGTGGGATTTTCTTTTTTTTGCTTTTATTTAGGCAATTTTTCTTGTTTCGCTCCGACAATTGAATAGTTCTTACGCCAGTTCTGTCCTGTGTTTACGCTACTTCATTGCGAAATAATCGATAATTCATGTTATTATGGGTCTCGTCACGACGTTCCAGTGTTTGGCTGTTCACACGGCTTCTTCTAAACGTCGACAGCCAAATTCTGGAACCTCCGTGTCAGGACCTATATTTTCCTGGGTTTCGCTGACTCTTTTTGGCCTAGACGTTTGGCTGTGATTGTCTACTGCCTCAGGGCATCTTTTGGCTTCACCAACAAAATGTCCTGTGTTTAACAAGCTCGTGTCAATACCCGTTGTTTAGCGGTCTCCATAGCTTGTCCTGTGTTTATATTCTTTCACCAGCGATCTGGCCTGATCGTTGGTAAAAACTTTGGTGATTCATGGAGTGTCCGCTGTTCAACCACATCCCTGTGTTTAGCAGCGCATGCGCTCGCTATTTACAACCTAAGGCTGCCCGTAGTTTAGCGAATGCATGTTGCTCCCAATTGTGGACATTTACACGAGATTGTAATGATTTCGTCAGAGCTGTTTAGCAAATGAGCTGCTCGATGTTTATCGTATTCATGCCCGTCGTTTACAGCCGTGCGGTGTTTAACAAACTCTTGCGGTCGCGTCTTCCGCTGTTTATAAGCTTATCGATTGGAAGCAACGTCCGTTGTTTAAGGATGATCTACGGTTTACTGACTCGCACTACCGAAAAATGGGCTTTATATTTATTCTGTCATTTCAGAAACACCATCCTCGTCCCGTCTCCGGTGCCTGTCCGCCAAGTCCAGGCCGCGCCCCGGAGCATCCCGGCCCCCGTCACCACGCGCTCCATCCCCGCGCCGCGCCGGTCCATCCTCGGTATATTCTCAAAATTATTTTGTTTAATTTTTGTTTTTCTTTCAGTCTCCGGGATCCCGCAAGTAGCCCCCACGAGCAGGGCGGCCCCCGAGCCCTACGAAGCCCCCACGTCCCTGAACACAACCGTTCAATACCAGACGTCGCCGGAGATCGAGAGCAAGGCCAACACCACCGTGCAGAACATTCAGAAGCTGGAGAGGGACCGCGAGGAACGCCGTGCGGCCACGGTTAGTCTTTAACCTTGAAATTTAGCCATTTAAACTCTTTTTAAAGCTAAATTTGCAATTTCAGGAACAGGTGAAGAGGGCGCGCGAGCTGGAGAAGGCTCTGGACCCCGGGAACCCCAACTACCACTTCCTCGTCATGATCCGGGAGTTCCAAGCCACCGTCGACTACCGCCCGCTCAAGATGTCCGACGCCGTCAACGACGCACGCATCTCCGTCTGCGTCAGGAAGCGCCCCCTCAACAAGAGGGAACTCAACAAGAAGGAGATCGAGGTTCGTGGTTTTTGGCTTTGTTGGAAGGACTTTAAACTTCTTTTTTTTTTAAATTCTAGTTTCCCACTATTCGCGTTTTGTAATTGAAATTTCATAACGTACTTTGGAGTTACGCTATTCATTTTTTAGAAATCGGTGTTGGATGCGATGATTTCGGCAAAATGTTATATGGAAAACAATTTTAAAGCGCTTCAATTTTAAAGATCGGTACAATAATTTTTGAACTGTTTTAAATAACTTTATTGTGTTTGCTAATAGCATATAAGTCAATATTATTTGTGCAAAAAACAATTTCGCCGACCAAGATCTAACCCTGGCCGGGCCGACCAAAATTCGTGGCACGGCCCGTGAGAACCCCGAATAATTCATATATCCTCTTTAATTTGGGGGCTTACGCATTGAGCTCCCCCAACGCTCCCTGTCCAGCCATGGCGCAAACGTTTAGTGGTAGCTATGATTGGATACTCAGCGGTTGGGGGCTTAATTTATATCCTCTCTGTTATACCCTGACTTGCCCTAGACTTATTATTTTGCTTTGCTAATCTTGTTATTTCAGGTTGTGACGATCCCCAACAGGGATCACCTGATCCTCCACCAGCCGCTCGTCAAGGTCGATCTCACGAAGTACCTGGAGAACCAGAAGTTCCGCTTCGACTACACCTTCGACGAGAACAGCTCCAACCAGATGGTGTACAAGTGAGTGTTCTGCTCTTTTAACTTAAAATAACTTGATAATTTCAGATTCACCGCCCAGCCCCTGGTGAAGACGATCTTCGAGAGAGGCAATGCCACGTGCTTCGCCTACGGCCAGACGGGATCCGGCAAGACTCACACCATGGGCGGAGACTTCAACGGAAGGGCCCAGGACGCGAGCGGGGGAATCTACGCCCTCACGGCCGCCGACGTGTTCAAACTGACGGACGGCGCCTACGCAAAGAACCGCCTCGTCGTCAGCTGCTCGTTCTTCGAAATTTACGGATCCAAGGTGATTTTCGGGCACTTTGGGCGTCACAAGGGGCTTTAAAGTACCTTAAACCCCCTAAAATACCCAGTTACTCCTTTAAAAACTACTTCTGTTTAGGTCTTCGACCTGCTCAACGACAAGAAGATGCTGCGAGTGCTCGAAGACGGAAAAAACCAGGTCAACGTCGTCGGCCTGCAGGAGACGGCCGTTGAGAACGAGTCAGACGTAGGTATTTATTGCGTTTGTGGGCGTGGCCTCCATGAGGCTCCGCCCTTTAAGCCACACCCCTTTCCCCACTCATTAGCATATTTAGGTCCTGGCTCTCATCAAGAAGGGAACGGAGATGCGCACGGCCGGCGCCACCTCGGCCAACAGCAACTCCAGCCGCTCGCACGCCGTGTTCCAGATCGTCCTCCGCAAGTGAGTTTTTTCTTCTGTTCAGGCTCCGCCCTCTTGACCACGCCTACTTTTGAGACCTCGTTTTTTGCCACACCCCCTTTGAAACCAATCAATTGTTTGGCTCCGCCCATTTTATCACGCATCCTCTTGAAACGATTCAACTTTCGATTGGCTCCGCCCACTTAGCCCCGCCTCATTTGGAAAGAATTGTTTGGCTCCGCTCCTATTGTCACTCCCTCTTCTGAAACAAATCACTACTTTTCAAGCAATAATTTGGCTCCGCCCCGTTAGAGACTAATATAATTTTTTGGGTCCGCCCACTTCGCCACGCTCATTTGACAAAAAAAACTGTTTTTGTCTGACTCTGCCTACTTTTAAAGGAATTGTTTTGCACCCCCCGTGTGAGCACGCCTACTTTTGAAACGATGGCTCCGCCCCTTTTGCCATACCCATTAAATTTAAAATAATAAAAATAATTATTTGGCTCCGCCCCTTTGACCACTCCTACTTTTGAGACCGACCTTTTTCAGAGGAAAGCAGCAGTGGGGCAAGTTCTCCCTGATCGACTTGGCCGGAAACGAGCGAGGCCAGGACACCGGCAACTCGAACCAGCAGACGAGGATGGAAGGAGCCGAGATAAACAAGTCCCTTCTCGCCCTGAAGGTATGTTTTTGCCTTTGAATCATTGAAGCGTGAGGGTTTTTGATCTTTTACACACGTAAACTTTGGAATTTCAGGAGTGCATCAGGGCCATGGCTAGGAACAGCGTCCACGTGCCCTTCCGCTCCTCCAAGCTGACAATGGTGCTTCGGGACTCGTTCATGGGAGAGAACGCCCGCACCTGCATGATAGCCATGATCAGCCCCGGATTCTCCTCCTGCGAGCATACACTCAACACGCTGCGCTACGCCGATCGGTGGGTTTGAGAGGCAGAGGGGAAATTTTTTGGAGAAATTTGAGTTATTGCTCCATTTTCAGCGTCAAAGAACTGGGCGCCGACGAGAACGGTCCTTCGAAGCCGATGGACGACGCGGACATGATGCTGCCTCCGAGGAACAGCGACGATGAGGAGGACGACGCGGATCTCTCCCTCATTTGCCGGTCGAATGTAAGCCGCCTCTTGCCTCTTTGTATAACTTCGCCTCTTTCAGGGCCAGGACGTGCACCAGTACAAGATCTTGGAGCAGATTTCGAGGAAGGAGGAGGACACGCTGGGCAAGCAGGTGGAGACGATCCCCGCTGTGAAGAAGGCGCTTGAGCAGATGGACGCCCTGCTGAGGAGATCCGCGCAGCCGGACTACGACCAGGACAAGTACGCCAAGGATCTGAGCGTCTGCTGCCAGCGCATCATCAACGCAGCCGAGGACTTGAAGGGTCAGTCTCTCTCTCTCTCTCTCTCTCTCTCTCTCTCTCTCTCTCTCTCTCTCTCTCTCTCTCTAAACACCCCTCTTTCAGGCAGCACGGAGCAATGGCAGTCCCTGCTGAAGACCCTCGACAAAAACGGCCGCCACTGAAAATCTCGCCCCCGCTTGTACATTTTTACGGGTTCCTGCAATTTGTCACTATTTATTCTTTTCCCAAATATCCGGTTTACACTCTTTGCCCGATAAACCGTCTTTTAAGTTCTGTTCTGTTTGTGGGGTTGGGAAGTTCTCTTCTTGTGGCTTGTCTTCTAGTGTTCAAGGGGTTTCGGGGTCTTCTGAATGTGGGCGAGTGAAGCCGTCGAGGCTAACGATGAGTCTCTCTTCTTATTGTATCTCTCTCTCTCATTTGCACTCTACCTCTTTCTGACGTATCTCTATATCATTGGATTACTTTTGTATCTCTCACTATTTCTCCCACTTGAGCGGCTCTTCTCTGAGTTCCGAGATCTTTTTACAAGGGTTTAAAAAACTGTGAGTGACTGGCGAAGATGTTACGCTTCGTCGCAAACGTTCAGTTGTCGTCTTTGGAATACATATTTCTTATTGAAATCACACATTTTCGAACAAAAGGTATCTGGGCCACAGGCTTAATAGCGGACCACAGGTCTCGTAAATACACGCTATTTTGAAATTGACCCAGAGAGACAGACAAAAACAAACAAACAAACACTGAACATAGACACCCATTAACGTAGACCAATAAACACAACAGAATGCATACAGTTTATTTCAAGAATCTCCGATATCACTTCTAGGCAGCTTCGATGATGAAGCGGTCTCCCTTGCTCACGACCACGACAGCTCCATCGATCCTCGTCAGACGATAGGCCTTCGGCAGAAGCTTCATGGCCACGCGCTCTTTGTGAGTCTTTGCCAGTTCCTCCATTCTGTCGAGGAGGTCCCCTTCGCTGATTTCACAGGACAACTCCCACTTCTCAATGCTCTTATCGCCTTCGACCCAAGCCTAAAGTTAAATATCAACTTTGATGCCCTAATTACACAGTTTGTACGCTTTTTTGTCGCAGAAACCAATTCTACCGTAAGCCGATGCGGAAAATCGAAAGCCTGTTTTCTACAGAAGTTTATAGTTGCCTTGCTTTGAGAATACGAAAAACGAGCTAAGCAACACTGGTTTTTGAGAAAAAACGCTATTAATATTTGGAAATCGGCGCTCTATGATGGCGCCGCAGGTAGTTATTTCGTTGCGCCGCAATTATGCAATTGCTTCCGTGGTAGAATTTCCAACCCACAAACTGACGACCCGGGTTCGATTCCGCTTGCGGTTGTTCTTCTTTTTTTTGCCACTACCATTATAAATTCAAATACCAACCGTGACGGCCGAACTCATATCACTCCACAACAGGAGACATCCGATCATCTTGAGCTTCGGAGATGAACAAGTCTTGAAGAACTGGAACATGTCCTCGAAGTAGTCAAAGTCTTCGTGTTCCAGCTCAACGCAGCAGATCTGAAGCGATGAAATGACACAAATACAGTTAACTTTTACCTTAGGATGGGAAATGCGGAGGCCTTTCACGAAATGGCCCGTGACTTTCTCAACGTCGTATTTCGGGATCATTTGGTTCAGGTCCCAGTCCGACACATCCCAGAAATTAATCTTGACCTTGCAGATCTTGGTGATATTCAGCTGGTCGGTCAACTTCTTGAACTGTTCAAAGCTGGAGAACTCGGCCTACAAGAAGTTTTTCATTGAAATCTTCAACTCCACCTACCTTGAAGTCGAGGACGTCGATGTAAAGGCTGACCTGGGAACACTTCGCAATCGACTGGAGAAGAGGTTCAGTCAGCCTCTTGTGCCTGCCGTGGTTCCACCACTCCACGTGGATCACGATGTTCTCGTCGTCGTCATCCCAATTGCAATTTCCGCAACCAAGAGACCTGACAGTCACATCCAGATCCACGGAAAGGGGGAACCTCTGGCCGAAGGCCCAGAGACTTTTGCAACTGCTTCTAAAGTTCATGGATCCTTTGACTTCGTCATCCAGCTAAAAATGGAAATAGGAGCATCTCTCAACTGCATCTGTCTCTCTGTCTCCCTGTCTTTCTGTCTCTCTGTCTTTCTGTGTCTCTGTCTCTCTGTCTCTCTGTCTCTCTGTCTTTCTGTCTCTCTGTCTTTCTGTGTCTCTGTGTCTCTGTCTCTCTGTCTCTCTGTCTTTCTGTCTCTCTGTCTTTCTGTGTCTCTGTGTCTCTGTCTCTCTGTCTCTCTGTCTTTCTGTCTCTCTGTCTCTGTCTCCCTGTCTTTCTGTCTCTCTGTCTTTCTGTGTCTCTGTCTCTCTGTCTCTCTGTATATCTGTGTCTCTGTGTCTCTGTGTCTCTGTGTCTCTGTGTCTCTCTCTCTCTTAACTCACATTCTTCAGAATCTTCTCCAGAGGGAGGGCGAACTCCGGATGAAGGAGCACCAACTCCTTGTTCGCCTGGCTCTCCTCCTTCTTGTTCTTCTGCTGGGCCCGATCCTTCCGCTGGTCCCTTTCACGCGATACCTCCTCCAATCTTCTTTCCATTTCGGCCAACTGCCTGTCCTTCTCAGTCGCCATCTCCGTCAACTGCCGGTCCTTCTCTGCCAAGTCTCTCCGAAGCATTCCGACTTCTGAAGCCAGACCCACTGAAAATCGTTTACTTTAGGAGGAATGCGAGAAACTCACTCTGTATCTGTAGTTCGACCTGCCGCACGGCAGAGGAGAAGAGGTAGAAATGACCATCTCTCTCGCCTACGTTCGGAGAACATTGGCATTCTAATTAAGGTAGCGAAACGGAGCGTTGGTCACGGGACGTTTTCTCTCTCTCTCTCTCTCTCTTTCTCTCTCTGTCTCTCTCTCTCTCACTCTCATTTTCCACATTCTTTAACACCGCCTGCTGGATCTTTTGACATTAACCCCCCGCGCGGGCGCGCTTTTAAAAGCCCTCCGCTGGCGCACAAAGGGGGAATGCGAAAAACTGAAATTCCCCGGGAATTAGAGCGCGCTCCCGGATCCAGTCCGATGTATCCAGAAACAAGATTGGATAAGGAAAGAACAAAGGAGGTATCTCCGGAATGAGCAAATGATTTATTATTGCAAGTACGAGAACGGTGTTGGCGGCCTCGCTGAAGTAAAAGTCGTCTAGTAGCCGGGCGGCGTGCGAGGGGCTGAAAAAAGAGTGATTTAGTGAGGTAGAGAGAGAGAGAGAGAGAGAGAGGGAGAGAGAACTTACCGGGGCAGTGACCGCAGTCTCCCTTGTCTCCATCCTGGCCGGCGGGTCCGGGGGGACCGTTGGGGCCGGGACGACCCTCGGGACCGGGGTTTCCAGGATCTCCGGGAGGGCCGGGAGGTCCCTAAAATGTAAATTTGGTTAAAGGACTGTATGGTCTCTAACTGTCTGATTCTCTCTCTCTCTTACCTGGTAGGACTGTCCGTCGGGTCCAGGATTTCCCTTGGGTCCGGGAGGTCCGGCAGGTCCCTGCTTTCCGGGGGGACCCTGAGGTCCAGGCACGGGGATCAGTCGTCCAGCGGCTCCAGGAGCTCCCTTCATTCCATCGCGACCAGGGCGTCCCATGGGTCCCGGCTGACCGGCCATACCGTCCTCTCCAGGCGATCCGTCCTTGGGCGGTTCTCCGGGGCTTCCCTTGGGTCCGGGAGGTCCCTTGGATCCCATTGGTCCCATCGGGCCGGGAGGTCCGGGCGGGCAGATGACGCAGGGCTCCGAGGCGGGTGCGGGCAGCAGCTCCGCATCCCTTCCGTTCTTTCCGTCCTTTCCGTTGCGTCCGTCCTTTCCATTGTTTCCGGGAGGTCCGTCGGGTCCCGGGGGTCCGGCGGCTCCTTGGTTGCAGGTACAGCAGACGGGGGCTGGTTCGGCGTTGACGGCCGCTCCATAGCCACCCCAGCCGGAGGAGGAAGGACCTCCGCCGCTGGCTCCACTGCCGTAGTTGTTGCCACCCTGGTTGCCTCCGGTGGCGTAGGCTCCGCCACCACCGCCTCCGGTGCCGGACTCAGGAATCCATTGACCGAAGAGCCAGGCCCTCTTCTGACGGTGGCCCATGCCTTTTCCGGCTTGAAGCGCGGTCATCTCGAGCCACATGTCGCGGGATCGGGCCTGAAATAGGGTATATAAGTTTGTTAAGGTATTCGTTGAGGTAAATAAGGGCGTAGTTTCTGGGGACCCTAAGGACCCTAAGGTAAGAGGCCTAAGGCAGTTAAAGACGCTCAAACTTTCTATTATCCCTTAACGAACTCATGATTGTTACTTAACGCTGTTTACAAAAATAAAGTCGCTACGTAAGAATAGCCCTTAGGGTTCCCTTAAATCAGTTAAGATCGCCAATAACTTATACTGGCAATGTCCGGAGCTTAAAGCCTTAACACACTCAAAGAGACCTCAATGAAAGATTCGTAAATAACGCAAGTTCTTAATGCTAACTTTAATCTTAAATATAGCTCATGCATCAACGTTTCTGCACTAAGGTCAACCACATGACCTAAGGGTGTTTAGGTTCTTTGGGGAAGTTTAAGGTAGAATATGGTGAGTCCTTAGAGTTATTTTGACCCTTGAGGTTGATTAGGTCAAACTACATAGCGGCTTATTAAGTGTATGAAAGTGACACACATCAGCAGAAGACCTTAAGGTAGTTAAGGTTAAGGTTCGTCATGTTAGAGTTCATAAGGTTTCCCTGACGCTAAGGTTCTTAAGGAAGCACATATCATATCTTGAGGAAGCACTTAGGGACCCTTTGGAAAAGGGCTTCAGGTATAGGATCTTAGTAGAAACTCAGTAAGGTTAAGGTCCTCAGTGTCAATTCGAAGTGGTTCATAAGGTTTTCTTTGTGCTAAGGTTAACTTTTCTTAACGTTAAGGTTCCTATGAAACCATAATTTATCTGAAAGAAGCGCTTAAGGGCGGTCTAGGTAAAGGACTTTCGGCACATACTTTACGCGCTTAAAAAGCGTAAGGTTTGCAGAACCCGCATATTTGCTGAGTAAGATGCTGTGCTTTAAAAATAAAGTTGAATTTTTGGTCCAGAAGCGAAAGAAAAACCAATTTTTGTTGTAAAACTCACTTTGCAGTAGTCGGTCTCTACCATAAGATGAGACTGGAAGGACTGTACGTAGTTGTAGAGCATGGGGAGCGTGACGACGCTGGCGATAACTGCGGCGGTGCTGACCACCACGGCTACGAAGGCTATGCGCCGCATCTGGCGCTGCTCCTCCGTCTCCTTGAGCTGCTCCATCGCTGCTGCGCCCCGCCCCCTCCCCCGACGCCTTATGTAGCCTGAGGGGTGGCCCCGCCCCGGACTGGGCCGTAGTCAAAGTGCACGCGAGAGAGTGTGGAAGGGCGAGAGACCGAGACGCGGAACACGGAGACGGTATCGGTTTCGAGGCAGTAGAACTGGAAGACGGGCGAGATCCGCGCCGCTGGCGGCTCTCGGGTCAGCCGACAGGACGGGAACTTGGCTTTCTCTCGCTCCGGTGGTGAACTCTCGCTATCGGTAGCAAAAGTCAAAGTGGCACATAAACGCAGATACCCAAAAAGTATGGAGGAAGTGAGTTTGTGAGATATCTTTGCATTCTTATCTTACCAATAGGCAACTGCAGGATGTTAAAATGACTCACGGTGGTCGATAAAATCACATTCTCTGTTGACTAAAAACAACAAGAGAGAGAGAGAGAGAGAGAAAGAGAAAGAGAGAGAGAGAGATAAATCCCTTTCTTGCGTTTTTGGGACGATAGGAAGTACTTTTGACGCCTTATGTTACCCATTTCACCCTCTGAATCTGTCAATTTCTCTCCATTCCTTGACCATGTATCTCTCACAATCTTATCTCTCATATTTTTCTCTTTCTCTCTCGGTCTCGAACTCTTTCGCTCTCTTTCTATATCCCTCTATCTCTTGACCTCTCTCACACTATCTTCCTCACTTCTTATCTCTCTCCCTCTTTGCCTATGTTGTTTCACCATCCATTCCTCGACTGTTTATCTCACGCACTAATCCCTCTCCGTATTTCTATCTCTCTTCTTTCTCTACCTCACTTTTCTCAATCGCTTCCCTTCTGTCTCTCTCTCTAGTCAAATTTTGTTTCATAACATGAACTTGCGAAATTCTAGGAAATAAGATTACTTTGATCTTTCATTATACTTACCCGTCGCCAACCCTACTTCGGCCAAATGGGGGTCGCTTTCTCCCTTTTGTAGACCACAGTTTTAATGTAACAATGGGTAGTTCGTATGACGCCACCAAATAAATCTTACTATTCAGCGGTCGCTATACTCATTTTAACATCATAATAGTGCCCAATAGAAGGGGCGTGGCCTATTTTTTTTGTCGAAATAGGATTGGCGAGGGGGTAAATTCAATTTATTTCTATTTCCTTCAAACTGCATTGCAAATTCCCTTCCCCAAAATCTCCATTTGTTTTTACTCTCTAGCCTTCTACGTCTCTCTTCCCTCCTGTCTCTGCTCTCTCTATCTCTGCTTCTTTTTCTGTATTACTTTTTTTCAGAGAGAGAGAGAGAGAGAGAGAGAGAGAGAGAGAGAGAGAGAGAGAGAGAGAGATCTTTGCGTTTTCCCATCTCCCTATCGTAATTCCCCGCCTTCATTTCTCCTCCCACTCCTCTCTCCTGGGAAATAGTTAACACGTCTCGTTTTGGGTGCGCGCGACGACCCACATTCCCGGTCTTTGTCTTTTCGCGGCGTCGCCTACCCGCGTAAAAACGAGCTGCGCTTGTTGCCTCGGGGGATCGCCCACCCTGACACACACCGTTATATCTAAATAATTTATATGAATAATATTAATCTTTCGCTAAAACAACGCTGTTCAATATATTAAATTCGAGCAAACTGTAGCAATCAGGGAGCTATTGCGATGAGAATTCTGGAACTGAGAGGGGTACACACGGGGAGGAGAGAGCACTAGTTTGGCATCACGTATAAAATGGCAATGGGCTGTCTAGGGAACGAAGGGGTTCAGGAGAAGGCTCCGAAGTTAGCGAAGTCGGCGAATCCAGCGCCGCCAGCAGGAGCCGCCGGTTGGCCAGCGAACGGGTCCCTGAAAAATGAAATCTCCAATAATCTCCAATATCTCCAATAAATTTAAACAAAAGGTGATGTAACCAAAAATTATCGATAATTTAAGCGTACTGCAATGCCAAAATCAGGATTCCCTAAAAGTTTAGGGTAACATCTGAGAGTAAAATCCGGCCCGAGGCCAAAATTTCTAAAAGTCGAGAAAAGAAGTTTTTCACGACCTATGAGCAAGAATTGCGTTTTTATCATAGCTAATGTATAAAACAAGTAAGGCAAACCCTTTTTGATCGAACTGAAGTTATTTTGGTTTGCAAATCCAACCTTTTATCCACTCGGCCACGGATAACATTTAAAATTTATATAAGGGTAGTTCGAATCCTCCTTTAAAGGGCTCGTAAGGGGCCTTTTCCAAATCGTATGCTAATGAAGACTTGGCAAGCATTTTGCGCACGGCCGTTGGCTGGAGCGGTGTTGGGGAAAATGATTTCAATTGAAATGACTCGATTAGCATACCATTCATTTCCAATCCAAAAAGGCCCCTGACGGTGCCTTTAAACACTATGTTTTATACACTGAGAGCGATGTTTTCCAACAAAAAGAATGGAAAAATATTAACATTGAAAGGAGGTATACAAAAAATAATATTATCAAAACTCGCGAGCCGACCCCAGTCGGCCATTGATTTTGCCACCCCCGGTTGGAGCCCAAAAAAGGAAGAAAAATTCGCGAATTGGTTCTATGTTTCAGGATTCTCTTTCGATCGTAGTACGGCGATATTTTGGGATTTTGACCACGCAAATTGTTTTATGTTACTTTATGCTACGAGGGTGGAAACTCACACATTGGCGAAAGGATCTTCGTTCACGGGCGTCTGCCGGGCACTGGATTTCGGAGGCGCCGGACGGGGAGGAGGCGGCTTCGTTCCGTTCACACCACCCTGGAAAGCAAAATTAGCATTTCTACTGTTCTAGCCTATCTGCTACAGGGCTAAAAGCCTCACAAGCTATGACTTCAACGTTTCTGGTTCCAAAACTCACATTCTGAGGGAAGGCAGCGGCTCCGAAGGGGTCACCGGGAAAGTTGGAGGAGAAGCCGTTGTTGGCGAATGGGTCAGTCTGGGCGAAGGGATCGGCCGCCGGCGGCATCGCAGGGGCCCCGAAGGGATCGCGCGGCTGCTGGAATCCACCAGCGGAGTGGGAAGACGTAGACGGGGACATGAACAACGCATCCGACATCTGGAAATGATGCCTTGTTTCAAATAAAAAGAGGAAAGTACCAGATTAGCCTTCTCTCCGATGTTCAGCAGGTGCATCTTAGCCTTGATCTGCTCGCCGGCGTCGTCGGAACTGGTGATCTGCTGCAGTTCCACCATCGCCTGCTGAACGGATTCCGTCTCCTTCGCCAGTTCCTTCAGAACACGAGTGTCGCTCTCCAGTTCGCGCTCCGACTGAAAATATTGATTTTAAGGGTTCGTCAAGTTTATTTCCTTGTCCAGATATACATGGCGTCAGCTTGACCACAACGGAACAGGGAGTCTAGCTAAGAACATTTTCACACGAGGGGGCATCGCTACGTATCGCAAAAAGTCATTTTTAAACGGCGGGGGTCTCGCCGTCAGCCAAACGACGGAGCTGTGCCCATGTATGCTCCAGGTTCACGCAAAATCATATGATAATTTGGATGACCGTTTGGGCAAAAGCATTTCATTCCGAATGGTGCAATTCCCATGCATTTCCATTTCGAAACGATTCTGACCGCTCCTTTACGACGATCCATGCGTGAATCTCCTACGCGCATCGCGTACTATTTATTTTTGTAATGAAATGGTAATAAACACTTCTGATTATAAAATCCCGATTTCTGGAGTAGTTTGTTGTAATAACTTCCAGTCGGGTGTCAGTAAATGCCAAAAACTATGTCAATAAGACCGCTGACACATCTTTTTGTAAAAAAAAGGGTTTGCAAACAAAAAATGTCAATACAATGGATTTGTCATGTCGTCACGTGAAACTTATGCTAATGAGACTTGGCAGGGAGGATCATAGAAAAACATCGACCGTGATTTTCGGTTTAGGGGGTCACCTTCCCTTGTATTGTGGGGGGTGGGGGGTCGCGCAAATTAGCCCTGAAGGGTAGCTTGTTCATGCTTGGGTAGGATCAAAATTTAGCCCCCCCCCCAAGTAAAGGGTGTCAGCCAATCATCGGATCCATAAGATTTTTGGAGTCACTTGTTGAAATACCTTCCAGTCGGGTGTCAGTAAATGCAAAAAAAAAAAACGATGAAAATACGACCGATTCCTCCTTTTGTATGTAATCAAATTTTTGCCCCCCCCCCCCCACCCCAAAGTAAAGGGTGTAAGATAATCACAGGACCCTTCGCGCTTTTAACCGTGTCTGTGGCACACAAAACTTGCGATATACCATAACTTTAACTGCTTGTAGCTGAAATCACCGTAACCAACAGAAATATCGATTTCATCCACAAAACCTACCGTAGTAATTTCGTCCACGGCCGTTTCGAAGGCCCTCTGTTCGGCTGCGATGGCGGCCGTCAGCTGCCTGGCCTCCTCTTCCAACTGTGCCGTTTCCACCTGAGCCTGGCTGATCGTCGTCTGATCCCTGTCCGAACTGGCAGCGCCCTGCTCACTGTCCTCCTTCAGCTGAGCCAGTCTCTCCGTGGCGTCAGAACACTAAAATTTAACCCTTATTGTCACCACTTTAACACACTTGCCTTGGTGGATTGGGCGTGGCCGGCGCCCTCCAACTGTCGGATCTGTTCGTCGAGGTCACCCAAGCGACGAGAGGCCTCCGCCTTCTGCCGTTCCAGCTGCTTCACCGTGCTCTCCAGCGTCTGGAGCTCGATTTGAAGGTTCCGGATTGCGCTGTTCTTCACAGTCATGTCGGCCTCCAGCTGGGTCACCTGCTCATCCGCCTCTCTGAAAGTGACTATATTCGAGAAGACAAAAACGGTCTAGGGCTGATTCGATCCTGTCAAACAGCGGCCTAAGGCTACCACAATGCGGTCAGACAGAGGCCTAATATACTGCACTGCGGTCAAAGGGTAGAGGAATATTACCGCATTCCTGTCGAAAGGAAGGGCCTGAGGCTGCCGTCTACCGCCGAGAGCCGACCTAAGGATATAGCATTACGTTCAAAGAGCGGCCTAATGCTACCACGCTCCGGTCAAAAGCCGGCATAAGGATATCGCATTCGGTCAAAAGGCGGCCTAAGGCTACCGTATAACGGTCGAGAGCCGGCCGAATGCCGCCGCAATTATGTCCAAAAGCAGCCTAAGGCTATCATAATACGGCCAATGATACCTTGAAGCTACCACACTGAAGTAAAAAGGCGGCCTAGGCCTACCACCATCCGATGAAAAGAGCCTAAGGATATCGCAGCAGAGGTAGACATGAGGTGCTCACGGTACCTAGGTAATTCGGCGTTTTAACAGAAAATTAAAAGGGGCTCACGTTCCGGTCGAGAGGCGGCCTAAGGCTGCCACAATCAGGTCTAAAGACGGGCTAAGACTACCTCAATCCGGTCAAAAGGCGGCAAAAACGGCCTCAGGCAGTCGCAAACGGGTCAGAACGCGGCCTAAGGCTGCCACAAGTCACCCAAAAGCGGCATCAGCCCGCCTGGAGCTACATAATTCCCTCTGCTCACCTCCTCTCCTGCAGCAGTTTCTCCATCTCTTCTGCCAATTGGCGCACCTCCGGATTGTCGCTTTGAGCAGCCTGGCCCAAAGAAACCGCCGAAATACTCGTCTCCAGGCCATTTTCACCAGCATTTCCCTAAATCCGGGGTACAAAATGGGAAAAGGGCAATCCTACTGTGAGGTTGAGCTGTCTCATCGAAGGGGGCACGAGGTAGCCGGGCAGCTGCATGGGCAGCTCCTCTCCGCGCCTCTTCATTTTCACCAGGTGGTGACTGAAAAAGGGGAAAGTTACATGCTTTTTAAAGAACCAAACTGGGATAGTCTAACTCACATCAGTGCAAACTGTTCCTGATTCAGGGTTCCGGTTTTGTTGATGTCAGCGAGTTCCCAGATGTGGGCCAGGTAGGGCTGGGGAAGGCCTAGAAAAGGGTAGAAAGTAAGGTATTAAAGGGGCGTGGCCAACGTGTCGCGGCGCGCCAGAGGGCGAAAAATTGCTTACCGGTGGCGACGAGAACCGGGCGTACATCTAATCCACTGACCAGGCCGTCAGAGTCGGAATCACAGGCGGCGAACTGAGCAGCGCACTCGAACTTGTCCACGGGCCATTCCTCCGAAGGGGTGGTGAGGCCGCGCACGGGTGTTACGGGCTGAAAAATGCTCATCATTACGGCGAAAACAACATGTTTCACAGTTTATCTGGGGTTTGGAAATATTGTGTTAAACGTTAGATACTCATTGAACGGTTGCAACCAAACTGGCAAAAGAAAAACATTTATTGAAGTCCGGTTATAAAGACGATTTGCCTTTAGAATATTCATTGAGCACACTGATACGTTTAAATAGGGGAAAATGTTGTGGCGGGTAGTTAATATGTCTGGCGGGGATGAATCATTGACGCTGGCGTCGAAGACTCCCGAGGGCTTTAGAAGTGCTTGGAGGGCAGCATTTAGTATTGTAGAGAAGATTCCAAGAGGGTTGTCGTAGTGTATCCGTTGGCTCGCAGCGGCGGCCGTGTGTGAGATTTCTGCAACTGAGATCTTCTGCTCTTGACTAGACGGACACTTTAGTGTGCATTCTAGGGATACGGTTGCAACATCAAAGTGCAAGAAGAGATCTTGGACGTCTGCTCTCGGTGTACACTTGATGGGTAGTCGTTTGTTTCCACATCTTAAGTCAGCGACTTCTTCTCCAGGTGTTGATTTGCATGCTACGCGAAGACGGGCTCCCGAGAGACAGGAATAGCAACCGTGCAGTTGTGTGTGTATCGAAATGTTGCAGGTATTCTTGGTGGTTCTGGTGCTCCACGATAGTCCTTGTGTTTGAAGTGTCAGTTGTACAGCTGTCCTGCCGTGGTCGCCATATCGAAACGATTGTGTGCTACACAGTTTATTATGAGGACTAGAGGGCCTGTTAAACAGAGAAGGAAGGAGTTTTTGTACAAACAATGTTGTTTCTGTCGGGGGCTTAGACACAACATAGACATTTCGTGGCTGCTGCCGCGACACGGGTGGTCAAAATCAGGCTACCATAATCGGGTCTTTTTCAACGTTTTGTCACAAAAATCACAATGATGGTCATTTTGGGCCCAATTGGCACCCAGCTGACACGAAATACGACATGGCTGGACAGGGAGCGTTGGGGGGCTAGATACGTAAGCCCCCCAAATGGTATCTCGTAGGCAACGTAAGCCCCTTTGATTTTCGCCATGACGGCTCCAAATAAGGCCAAGCTTGCTTTCACCCTGTGACCATTTGTCATTCCCTCCATATGTCAGCCATAGGTCATAACTCCAACCCCCCTCCACTTTTCTTATCGGCTCGTGTGTCCATAGGTATTCCAGCGGCCTAAAGTGGATGTAATGTCGCACGGCTGCCTATCGACTAGGTCCGGAGAGGAAACGGCTAGCGGAATGGGCGCGCGAAAGGGGCACATTTTATATGAGAGATCACGTTGTCAACGAGTAGAGAACGTAAATTTAAGCGTACTTTGGGAGAAGAAAATACATGGTAAAGCTCGTTGCAAAGTGTATATAAGAAGACGAAGGACGAATTAACTTTGTGCCATCAGGGCTGACTTTACCGAAAAGAATACCTAATCCCCATAACATGTTGTATGTGTAAGGTGGGGTCGTGCAAAGCAAGCGCCCCCCCCCCCAATTTTAACAATTACACGACTGGAAATGGCTCATGAAAGTCACGAATGGCTCGACTTGGCTAACAGATAGATTTTTGCCCATATATTGTCAAGTTCCGCGGGATTTAGCGGTGTCGCACCACACTTGGACACGTCGTGCTTGCGGCGCTTAGGTTTTGGAGGGTTGCTTTGTATGGGGACCTTTTAAAAACGGGGATTCTTGATTTTGGCGCCCCAATCCCTTTGGGGGCCTTGCTTTTTGAGCCCCTTCCGTACCGTGTCCAACTATGTGTCGCACCCATTTTTAAAGGTAGCTCGCCGTGAACTTGTTGGAACTTTTAGAGTGGACTTCTGGTATGGGACACCCTCATGGAGAGTCAGAAGACTTAATTACTCAATTCCTGGGTGCCTCAACAAAAAAAATTGACAAACCACGCTGCTCCGGTGCATAAAAGGCTGTGCGGACATGCTCCTGTCGCTGGGTCCATTCGCCAGAGGGGTGGTTACGGAATGCTGAATTCCGTCGAGGGACGCCATGCTGCCAGCTCGAGATCTTACTGAAACAAGGTTATATTGCCACGTTAGTTCGGGCAGTCCCAGGAAAAATCGGGCTGGCCCGACAAAACTTCAACTCACAAGTTCCATTGGGGAAGGCACTGGCAGTCGACTGCCTCCGGGAGAGATGGGCTTTGGAGGGGTGGATGAGAGAGGGAGGGAGTTGCTGAGGGAGAGGCTCGTTTTGAAGGGCTCTGAAGGAATTTGGTAAGATGAGAGAGAGAGAGAGAGAGAGAGAGAGAGAGAGAGAGAGAGAGAGAGAGAGAGAACCAACCTGTACACGAGGTGAAGCGCCACGGCCATCTCAACTTTATCCAGCTGACCGTCCTTGTCCTGGTCGGACAACTCCCAGATCTTGGCCAGGAAGTTGGGGTTCAGCCCGGAATTCAAAAGAACGGGACGGACCTGAAAGATCAATTATTGATTTTAACTGGGAACATTTTGATCAAACCAGCCGTTAGCTATAAGTTTGCGTACTTCTGCGTGAAAAAAAGATCTTCGAAAAAGGTCTCCCGCGCTAAAACATTTGCACCATAGCCAATGCGCACCTACCGTCTTTTGTGCCAATAGTGCCCAAAATGACGTCATTATGGCCGTTAACGCACCCTCTCTACCGCAATCCGGTAAAAAAACGGCCTGATGCTACCTAAAACGGTCTAACGGCATACCTCCGGAGGGTCAAGTCAGCTTAACCCAGGTTAAGGGGGTAGGGGTCTCCCGAGGTATCTCTAAAGGCTACCTAAGGCTACCATAATCCGGGCACCAAGCCGTCAGAACCGTAAAATATCCGTTTAACCATTTTCCAGGCACACAGTCATGGGAAATTCCCAGATATACCCACATTTTGGGGATTTATACCTTCACACCAACAAACCGGCTCCCTATGTAGGCCATTGGATCCGAAACAAAGGAGATAATTGTCAATATTCTAATTTCGAATCCGAGAACACACAGCCAGTATCGCTGAAATTAGCATTTCCGGCATTCCACATTACCCTGCATGATTAGAATACAATAACTCCATTTCATTCCCCCTCTTTCATTCATTCCACGTCCTATTTCTCCTCCAGTCGGTCGCTCCCTCCGCTCACTTCCCGTTTTCTCCTGTTGTCTTCTTCTACGTGGAGAAGCCGATGTGGACCACGAATCGCCACCCCATATCAGACTAAGCTTTTTCCCTTCGCTTAAAATCGCCGTTTAGGAAATCTCTTTATTCGCGCCGGGGGTAAAGAGAGGGCCACGACATTGCTCTGTTAGACAGGCCTTTAACATACTTCTGGGGACGGCCGGCGGCAAACCGGGTCGCTTTTGCATGCTTGTCGTTCTCGGCGCCGTGGTCTTCCGTGTGACGTGCGGAACGGTGACTGGGGCACAAAAGCCCTTCGTCTGTTCCTGGCGGAGGGAAATAGTGCCCTGGGGGCGATTTTTCGGTTCTTGTTTCCTCCGGCTCTCCGGGGACGGGGGAGGCAAGGGCTAAGTGTCTAATCATATTTTAGGTTGTCCGACAGATATTTACAACGCTAATATTCTATTTCCAGAAGGCACCAATCAGATTTTTCGACTGTGACTTCGACGAGGCTCCTGGAGTTCTGTAAGACTTCGAGCTGCTCAATTCTGCGAACGAACGTGGCTTCAGAAGACCGACATCTCGAAGAAGACCATGTGAGTTTTCCCTAATCCTTTACGGAAGTAATACCAGGTTTTCAGGTAAGCCTCCCCCTTCCGATGGCTGCTTCGACTATCAAGAAGTACTGAAATTGGATCCGGAAAGAAAGAAACTACGACGAGACAACTGAAGCTGAATTTTCGCATGGCTGCATCGAATCAAGTCCCCCGGCTGTGAAGGAAGCTTAAGAAGACTTGTATCTGTCCACACAAACAAGGTACCTACCCAAGCTCCACCGCGCCACAGCTACCGTAAACTTTGCGCGTCAGTTCGAAAATCGGGGTACTTTACGTATCGAAATTGGAAAAGTGGCATCGCAAAGTCCCTTGGGCACGGAGGGGATTCAAATATGGCCCGGGGATGCCGTCAACGGGCTGGGGATGCCGTCAACCTTTCATGAGAATCTAGGAGCCATTTCCTACAATTTGTCTGTCACAGTTCTGCTTTCGTCAAGATTCATTACCGATTGGAAATTTGGCGGTTTTCCAATTTCGACAACAGTCCTTTAACCGGAATCAGTTTTATGGCAGCCTGCCCCGCCGTGACTCTTACTTCCTGGGTGGGCTACCGTATTGTCAACCAGCCGGGTGTCAATAAGACACAAAAATATGTTATGTTATCCGTCGACGTACCCTTCCAGTGCAATTAAAGCTTGAAAAGGCATGACTATCTTGAGCTTATATGAATGCGTATGCTAAGCTTGGCTCAACTGTTCTTCAAAAATGCAACGATTTGCAAAATCAGCGCTTGCCATAGACGTGCATGTAGAAGCGTGCATTTTAAAGGACCGGCTTTGTATAAAATGAATAAATCAACAAGTTTCGGCATGGAATTTGAAAAAAAAAGAATCGTCACAAAATATTCTTTAAGTTTACGCGGTTATCAAATCATTGTACGGTGCTCAAAAGTTACCAAAACTTCATTTTTAAGGATTTAAGACCATATGTATGAGCCACACAGTTGGTACAAATCAATTTCAAAAACTGCTCGTACCTTAGCCCCGGAGAGCTTTCCATCTTCCGGAATCAAAGAATCGAATATAGAATTGTACTTCTCCTAAAGCTTACAATTAAAATAAAAAATTATGAAGTAAAACCTCATCTGCGGGAGCGATGGCCCACACGGGTTGGACAACTACAGGCGAAGGATGGGACACGGTAGACGGGGTTACGGTACCCGATCCGAACCTCGGCGGGTTTTGCTGTGGCACTTGAAGGGAAGAAGGATGAATGGGGAGGCCTAAACAACTAAAATTGATGCATAAAAGTGCTAAAATTACCCTGTTGTGCGGCGCCGATGAGTCTGAAGGCGATGAAGGCGCCTCGTTTGTCCAGAACTCCTCTCTTTTGGAAATCGGCGATCTCCCATATCTAATCAATAATTTCCATAGAAATAGACCTTTAAAATAAAATTACCTGCCCGAGGACCTGTACACTGACACCGGAACGCCGGAGGAAGGCGGCGGCTTCAACAGCACTCACGGTGGGGGCTCCGCCCGGATTCAACTAAAAGTAGCTGTATTATTAATATTACTGTTAAAACCAACCTCCCGGTACAAATTCTCGTAAATATCCACATACGGCTGGGCGATGAGAGATGATTCATCCATCGCACCCTAAAGAGACCAATTGACAACAAATTGAAGGGTTTAGAGCGAATAACCGATAAATTTTGAGCATTATCTCAATCAATACGACCAGTATACAATGAAAAATGGCAGCGATGACACTGAAATTTGAGAATAAACGGTTCAGCGAAGAACGAATCGATTTCAAATAAGGTTTTTGCCCTCACGCGACCATTTTGTGCAACTGCGTAGAACATTTCAATTCCAACGCGGTGGGATTACGGTAGCTTTTTTATTTTGGGATTTTTAAATTTTGCTGTTATTTTGGCACTTTCCCGAGCGGTTTTCGTATGATTTCAAGTGTAAAAATAAAATGTGATAATTAAAAGTCAATATTGCTGTGCTGTAAAATAAAAGAGTAGCCGATTTCATTGTGAAACTGGTCGGATGCTAAAAATAACAGAATGGTTGCTTTTTCCCTTATCAGAGTTTAACATAATCAATAAAAGTTGTTGATTTAACGCTATTATGCAGTTCACATCGAGCTGAGTTAAAAAAGCCTTAAGCATTGTGAATTTTGAGAAAATACAGCTTTTACTGTTTTGTTTGTTCACCTTCAGTTGATTCTCTTTCAACTTTTTTATTTTGTAAATTTAACTGTTGTTTCAGGTACAAAATGAGCGACGAAGAGGATATAGCCGATACGGAGATTGTAGACAACAAGACGAGCAAGTACGCCGGGTTCAAGGTGGGGTTTTCGAAGTTTAATGTTTTTTGTTGTATTTTTGTTACATTTTCTTGTAACTGAGTAACATTTTTCATTTCAGTTTGTGAGCTTTTCGAAATGTGTGGCTCAAATCGGCGGAGACAACTCGAAACTGAGCAGGCGGCTGATGCTCACCGACTCGACGGAGGAGACGTTTTTCACAGAAGCCCTCACAAAGTGGAATGACCAGGATTTTGGAGTCAATTATTGTGAATTTCAGGCTTAATTTTGATAAATCTCTTTTTAAATTTCTTATAATCGTGGAGTTTAGGTGCCTTTGTGGATGAAATCCCCACGAATGAGCTGCAGACGTACGCTCAACTCCTCCACCACAGGGACACCATCGCCAACGCGCTTCTGAAGCATATGAAGGATGAGGTTCGTTGGTTTCTTGTATAGAAGTTGTTTTTACGTATCGCTGCGCGCAAATTTCAATTGATTCTGACTCTTATCGGTAGAAAACTTGAATTTAGCTGTGCTTAACCGGTCGCTGCTTTGTGACAGTTTGTAGTTTGTGACTGATAATTTCAATTTCAGAGCAGCAAGTCCATCCCCGCCTTCTGTGAGCTCCTCTCCGCCTTGGCCAGGGATCTTCGAGAAGAATTCAGCGATTTCATGTGGCCCGCGTTTGAAGTTCTCACCAACATCCTCGGTATGTTCTTTTCATTGCATTGTTTTTTTCTCTTTTTTTTTTTTTTTTTTTTTTTTTCAAATTTCGCGCGAACGGCTATGCGGCTTATGTTCAGTTTTCGCGATCTCACTCCGAAAACTGACCAATTTAGGCTTGGGCTGAAAAGTCGTTTTGTTTGTCCCGTAACTCATGATTTGGGAAAAAAACGAACTGCTTCTGGAACGCTATTTTCAAGATTATTTATATCTACAGACTTCGGAGAGCGCGACAAGGACTCTGTGGAGGCTGCGTTCTACTGTCTCTCCATGCTGATCAAGATTCTCTGGAAAAAGTTGGCGAAGAACATCAAGAAGACCTTCAGGTACTCTCTCTCTCTCTCTCTCTCTCTCTCTCTCTCTCTCTCCCTCTTTCTCTCCCTCCCTCCCTCTCTCTCTCTCTCTCTCTCTCTCTCTCTCTCCCTCTCTCTCTCCCCCTCTTTCTCTCCCTCCCTCCCTCTCTCTCTCGCTCTCTCTCGCGCTCTCTCCCCCTCTCTCTAACGCCTCTCTTTCAGTCGCTTCATCCCTCTCTTCGGAAGCAGTCGTGAGTACGTCAGAAGGTTCGCCTCCGAGGGATTCGCCTTTCTCATGAGGAAGATGAACGACCTGCGCGATCTCGCCGCCGCCATTGTTCACCAGGCCTTCAAGGTAAATTTACTTTATTTAAACCCATTTTTATTTAGAAAATTGAGTTCTCATTTCCAGGTCGGCGACAAGTACCTCCAAGACGGTTGTGCCACCCTGTTCTTCAATGTTTACAAAGGATGGTCCGGTGGATTCCACAGTGCAGCTGATCAGGTTAGTTTTTGCTTTTTTTCTGGTTGTTAAACTTTAAATCCCTCTTTCAGCAAATATCCGAACTTATCAACGGAGTGCTAAACATTGACCAGTTGGATGTGCGCGAGTACGGCTTCGATATTCTCACGAAAATGACGGAGCTGACGGTTCTCTACGTGAAAAGGACCAAATCCGACCCGAAGCAGCAGAAGAAGCTAACTTTGGAGCTGTTCGAGAAGGTCGTATTGGTACGTTTTCACCTATTTATCCACTTTCAATTAAATTCAGTCGGCTCTCGAGAGCACTCGCTCCATGGAGCGTGCCAGCTACCTCATGCGTCTCATCCCCATCCTCTTTGCCGAGAAGAACGGAAAACTCCTGTTTTCTTCCGAGAAACATCTCTTCGCCCTGTTTGAGAGGGTTCTACAAGCCGAGTACTTCCGCATCAACTCCCACTTTGTCGATTTTGTGGCAAAGGTATGTTTTTAGAGGCTTCTTACGGGATGGGCTGTAAGAGTGCCGTATTTCGTGCCAGCCGGGTGTCAATAAGGCCCTGCTACTTTGGGCTTATGACCTCGCTCATTCAACCAACCTTAACAATGTTCAGTCTTTGAACATCGTCTTCGCCGCCAACCAGTGGAATCTGCCGATCCGCGAACTCTTCGTCAAGATTGCCAAGTGCCAGAGGCACGACGGAATTTCCACCGAAGATTTGGTTTGTCTTTTTTTGTTGTTGTTGAAACAGACGTTTTCAAGTTCAGAAAATTTTCTACGGTGTGGTTCTTTTCAGTTACTCGATTTATTCTTCGCCGTGAGGTCTACCTCTGCCTTCGATCTCTACATTCTCCCCTCCGTTGGTGAACTGTCTAGCTCCATTATTGGCCAGGTGAAAAACTTATTTTTAGTTTCTTCAACGCTTTAATTTTTGCAGAAGCCTGAACTGGAACCCCGGCTCATTTCCCTCTACGCACTGGTTTGCAGCGAAAGGAGGCCATTGGATGAAGTCGTCGGCAGAGGTTTGTTTTTTGTTGTTTAAGGTACCGCTAGGAACCTTTTTTCCACAATCAAACCCAACGACGCAATACATCCCACTAAGTTTGTGTTATAACCGTGAACTATGGGGTTTTTTTTTCGCTAACCACGCATATTGACAATGTCTCTTATTGCCATCCGGTGTCCTCCCTATAACCCCCATCTATTCCAGCCCGTTCCTCCTTCTTCGACGTGTCTCGCCACGCCTCCGTCAAGAAGCACATCCTCTCCCAGCTGGCCTCTCTCTCCTCCCTGCCTCACTCCCTCTCAGCCGATTTGGTCTGCACCTGGCCATGGCTCTTCAGCAGCGGAGAGAAAATCGAAGGTTATTTTTGTTTCCTTTTCGTACATTTACACTTCGTTTAGGCTCCGAAGACATTGTCCGGTGGTTGGAGCATCTCATGGAGAAGAAAGAAGGTAGTGGCTTGGCCTACATCGCCGGTGCCTCTCTGTTCCAAGTGAAGAAGGAGCTCTTGAAGAGCATCGGAAGAGAGAAGTTCGAGGCATTGCTGAAGTGAGTTTTAGCAGTGGAGTGGTGTAATTTGTTTCGGTTTGAGGCACTCCAGTTGCTCAGAATCGTCCATTCTTCTCTACCGCCTTTATATTCTCAGTGCCGGCGAACAGACGGATATCAAAACTCTCCTACGGTAGGTTTTTGTACTTTTCTTTATGGACAAATCCCGTATAGCTGTAGCCAAAATGAAATCATATGCTAATTGCGAAAATGTGCAAAGCATGCTCTGTCGTCTACTGATTAGACTACGAACTTTCATGTCAACAGAGGATCACTAGGATATTCTAATTTTATTGGCATGATTTCAATTTGGCGACAGCTATAAGTTTAATTTCCTACTTGGTTTTACCTACAGTAACCAGACCTGTGACCCAGAGTTTTAGAGATTGATATTCACAACTTTTCAGTATTTCATAAGGTTTTTATAGTAACTTTGTTTTTCAGAGTGGCCGAACTCTTCTCCCCCGCCTATTTTTGCGCCAATGCCTCCAGACGCAAGGCCGCCCTGGAGGTTCTCGCTTCGTTCCGCGTTGAGTTCGAAGGAAGCGGACAAGTCGACGACAATGGAAAGAAATTCGTTAGTTTTTAAATAATTTAATCTTAAGTTTTGCGACTTTTCAGCCGGAGCCCGAGGGCGCTTTTTCAATTCTTCTGGCGGCAGAGAGCGCGGCTCTCACAGACTCGCGAGGCCGATTGCTGCAGTTCCGGAAACTTCTCCACGGGTCTCATGAACGACAGATGCCCAAAGGACATGTACACGAGTTGGAACATGTGGGTTTACGCGGATTTTCGGGACTTTTTTGGTTTCAGATTGTTTTGAGAGTGGGATTGGCGCAGTTCTTCGTCCAATTCACCCTTCTGTGGCCGGGAATGCACGAGTTGCTGATCTCGTTTGCCAGGGGAATGGACATCGATGCGTTCTGGAAGATTATGGCGGAAGTGCTTGGAGAAGTGCAGAACGGTCAGTTTCTATTTCTCTATCTCTAATACACAACTCACCCAAATGTTTCCAGGTTGTCGCCAACTGGCCGTCGAAGACTCGGCCGATGAACAGACGCATCCCCTCCTCCCCAGAGTAGATCTCTCAAATCGCTTCGACTACCTCTCCGCCCGAATCCAAATCCTCCGTTTCATCGGCGTCATCAGTGACCTGGCTGAGAGGAGAACGAGAATCCTCAGTCCTCTCCTCCTCGACATCTACGAGTACGCCTTTCCTTCATTTTCCTTACAAATTTTGCTATTTTTAGGAACGATTTCCTGCAGAAAAACTCTAATCCCTCCGCTTTGGCCGAAGATGATTCGGAAGAAAAGGAAGAGCAACAGGATCAGAAGAGAAGCCTCACCAATAAAGAGCTCTGCAAGGTTTTTTTGTTCTTATCAACCATATATTTTATTTTTTAGGCTCTCATCGCCTTTTTGGACGTGTTCGCCAAGTTTTCCGATGCCAAGTCCGTATACTTGGAGCCGAAAATCAGGGAAATGTACGATAACGTAAGTTTTCCTTAAAATGTATCGGGATAATCGTTTCTTCAGCTGTTGACCTTCGGAAACGACGGAATCCTTCGCTCCACGGTCGCCTGTATCTTTTCCTATAAGAACAAGGCTCTCGCTCCCTACAGGTGGCATTTCCAAGGAAGAAAAGGAGAGAAAAGGGATTTTAGGGAGAATTTCGATGGAATTTTGGAGGAGAAGACGTTCCGTGAACAGCTGGTTCTTTTCAAGATTTTGGAAGACGAAGGAGACGCCGTTGTGCACGTGGATCACAGGGCTACCGTAATGCCTGTTCTCTTGAGGTTTGTTTTTCTCTTTTTTCGGAGAGGTTTTTGCGAAAATTGTGACCCTACCCTGTTTTTTAAGGTCAGGTCGAAAAAAAAAGAAATTTTTGACGCATCGAACCACCCGCTAACTCAAAGGGTAAATATCCGTATACAAATATAGCCATACGAAATTGAATGATTTTCTCGGAAACGGCGTGGAAAAGAACCAGGTCACATCACAGCGAAATGGTCCCACCACAACGTAGTTTCGCCAAATTATCAACCACGAAGACGTAAAATAAATAAATTATGGGCTGATCTGCGTTTACGTCTGCGATTTTGCCGTTTACTCTTTTTGCTTTGGTTTCTTTTGAGGGGTTCAATTCTGTTTTCTATGTTATAATTTTCGATTTTCAGGCTTCTCTTCGGAAAACTGCGTATTCGTGCGAAGAAGGGAACCACCGCCTCTCGCCGCACTGCCATCTTCCGCTACCTGGGCGGTTGTCGTCCCAATGAGCTCCAACTCTTCATCGATATCCTCTTCGAGCCAGTGCTCAGCATAGTCGGTTAGTTATTTTTACACTTACAAAATACAAATTTATTAATTCCAGGTAAAGGCGATGGAATGTTCGAGAAGATGGAGGAAGTGTGCCGCAGTGAGGAGAATCTGTCAAGGGTGAAGCTGGAGTGTGTCAAAGAGTGGGTTTTCCATAAAATTTTAGGTTAAACTTTCTAAATTCAAACTTTAACGTATAAAAAAGTATTTTTTTTTATTAATTACACGTATAGAAGAAGTGTCAAAATGGAGATTGTGCGAAAAACGGAGGAAATGGAAAAAGTAGAGCTCCTGGCAGGATCGCAGAGCTCATTTCGTGACCCGTAATAGCTGAGAATCGGTTTCGTTTCATCGTCGTCGCAGTAGATCCCCTCCCAGTCCGTCTTCTGTTCCGGCCACAGTGCCAACCACGGCGAAAGCCACCAGAAGCCACAGTTGCACTTCAGCTTATTCCCCTGGAGTTTGTAGTCTGATCTGCTGGATATGGATGTCTTACCGATAGTTTGATGGAATGGAGAATGGTGCCGTGTTGATTCACAACGGGCAGTTTATTCCCACTGCGGAAGGGATCGAAGGCCTCCAACCTGTTGTTGGCCAGCGAGAGGGCGAGGAAGTTCACACTGCTCAGAATGTTGAAGATGTGGTGGGGGAAGTGGCTGATGGAGGTGTTGGTGATTTCCAGTTCGAAACGGTAGCCACGTAGTCCGTGGAACGCACCAACCTCGATCTGAAGAAAATTTCATTTCTTAGTTTCCGAGAGAGGAATGTTTCATACGATTTTATGTTGAGAAAAGCTACGGCAATGGGCCAAAACGCTTCAGAAGCCATTATCTCACGAAATTTTAATTCCCCGGCTTTTTTATCCCATGCCGGCCCCGAAATTGCATCCATTGGTTACTAAACATTAATTTTCCATGATTTCGATACAATTATTCGTTGTCATGAGAGGATTTGATGCGTTATGGCCGAGACAAAGTTCTTTATTGAAAGAAGGCTATTCATTCAACTCACTTTTTCTATCGCCGGTCCTTTAACCGAAAGTTCCCTCATTAGCCGCTTATCAGCACCATGTAGTTGCCGATCGAGTACTTTCTCCTTTACTTCAATGTGTAGCGTCCTCAGCGGTGGCAACTCGCCCAGAATTGCACTGACGTTATATGACACGATGTTGGGATAATCGTACAACTGAAATTTCATTGAGTTTGGCTGGTTATATTTGTGTCCTACCCTCAACTCCTTGAGATTCGTTAGGTGACCAAAGGAACTCGGGGCTGGGAGGTGCTTTAATGAAGCCAAATGTGTCATGTACAAACTGTCGAGCTGAAATTCCCTCTTCTCTCGAAGTTTTTGTGAATTACCTGGTAAATATGGCGGAAATGCTCGTCATTCAGCTTCTCAAAGTGGTTCCCGCTGATGTTCAGGTGCTTCAACTCGAAAAGATCTTCGAAACAATCGGTCTCCAGAGATTTTAGATTGTTAAAAGCCAGATCCAGCGTTGAGAGCTTCGAAATCGGCGTAAGATCCTTCTTAGTCAACTCGTAAATGTTGTTCCTAAAACTGGATAGAGCAGATTTTTTGCTTTAAACTAACCAGCTCATGTTTAAATTTCTTATTCCGCGATGACTGAATTTGGGAATAGAGAAAAGCCCCGTTGCAGCCAGATTCAGAGATGTAATCGAGTGGCTGATGTCCTAAGTTTTTTTTTTTGCTTAAATGTTGAAACTGACTCTAAACGCCGTTGGGCTCCAAGAAGTCACCGGATTGTGGCTTAAATCCAGTCTTCGCAGGTTGGAGAGGTGTTCAAATGCCGCCTCCTCCACACTTTCGATGAGGTTGCTAGAAAGGCTCAAACTGGAGACATTTCGTAGCCCGACGAGTTGAGGCGAATCCAGGAGCTTCAATCTGTTCCAATTGACCACGAGACTTCCTAAGCTGGCGGAGGCCGTTTCGAGAGCGTCGATGGGAATCCTCTGAAGCTCGTTGTGGGAGAGATCCAAGTGGTAGAGGTTGTTCTTTCCCAGCGAGCCTCGCTGAATGCTCATAAGAGAGTTGTGACTAAGGTCTAGATGGTGGATCTGTTCCTGAAAATAAGGTTTTTTTGGAGTTATTTTCTCGGTCAAAACTATGACTGGGGCGTTTTTGCCCGAAGCCCGTTTAAAGGACCAGATTTTGCATGTGAACAAATCTATGCCAATCTCATAGTTCTCACGGGCCGGGCCGACAAGAAAAAAATCCTCGGCCCGGCCCGCTTCGGCCCGTCCACTCGGACCACCCAGTCAAACTGTCACCCTTTAAAGAATTTTTAATTTGACAAGTTGGCCAACCGAGCCGAAACGGGCCGGGCCGACACTTTTCTCGGCCCGGCCCGTCTCGGCCCGCGGGCCGGCCCGTCATTTGAGAACTATGGCCAATCTGACCACAGAAATGTAATAAATTTTCCAACACGCCATGGCAACGGGCTGGCCCGCTTCCCAAAGTTTGCGAGAAATCGCCCAGGTAATCGTGGTTCGCGTGAACGTGAAAAGTTCCGTAATGTTTCCTACCTGGTGGATGAAAGTTTCTCTCCAAATAGTGCGAATGTGATTGTGAGACAAGTCGATGAACGACAGTTTCGGGCATGATTTCAACGCGTGGCTCTGAATCTCCAGAATCCCGTTGTGGCTGAGGGAGATGTCATGAAGTTGCTCGAAATTCTGCATCGTCTCTCTCCGAATCGACTGAAGATTGTTGTAGGCGAGGTTGAGACGTTTCAGGCTTCTCTTTACACAAGACAGTTCCAGCCTGGAATTTGTGTGGAAATTTTAAAGTTTGATTTGGTTGGCATTGATTTCAAAAAACTTTTACGATTGATGAAAATAATACCCACGTGGTCAGATTGTTGTAGGAGAGATCTAGCGTTGCGACGTCGGTGACCGTACCCAAACAATCACAGTCGAAGCTTTTCTGCCTGTTGTGGCTGAGGTTGATCGCCTCCACTTTCCGCGTCAGATGAACCGCACTTTTCTCAATGATCTCTATCTCATTATTATTGAGAAGAAGGGTTTCCAGCAGAGGTACAGCGTAGATTGTGTGAGATGTAACGCGAGCTAACAGATTGCCCGACAGGTCCAAAAATCTCAAGTTTTTGAGGGTGTTGAAGGCCTGAAATATATTGTTATTTGTGGTTTCCTTGGAGAAATACCTGAGTGGATAGAGCCCGAATCGCATTGTTGGAGAGACGTAAATGTTGTAAGCTCTCCAGGTTTGCGAAAGCATCGGATTTTAAAAATTCGATTCTATTCCTGTCGAGATTCAATGAGCGTAGATTTCTGGCACTGGCCGCTTCGAACATCCAGTTGTCAATATGGGTGATGAGGTTGTTGGCGAGAGAAAGGTGCTCCATTTTGGGAAGAGCGCCCAAAACCTGAGCAGGTAGCGATGCTATGCGATTTCCGTCCAGGACCAAATGACGAAGTTTTGTTGTTTTTGCCAAGGCTGCTTGAGGGAAATGCTGGATTCTGTTGTTCTAAAACGGATTCACTCTTTTGGGCGTTTTTTTCTAACCTGAAGAAACAACTTTTCCAATTCCGGCAGCTTTTCGAAAGCCTTCGTTCCGATGTGTTCGATGAAGTTGTAGGACAAATCGAGATAGGCCAATGTATTCATGTAGAGGAATATCCCTGGATCGGTGATGTTTCGAATCTGGTTGCCGGCCAGATTCAGGAAAACGAGGCTCGTTCCGGAACCGTCGAAAGTGCCGAAGGCTAGTCTTTCGACGTTGGAGATTCGGTTCTTTGAGAGGTCCAAGTGCTGAAGGCGCTGCATTCCGTGCAGGACCTGGAAGTTGAGATTTTCGCCTTTTTTTTTGTTGAAAATAGAAATTTTTGCTGATCGGAAACTTTTTTTTGTTTCGAAAAAATACTCAAATATGACGAAAAACCCTACTTTCGAAGGCACTTCTGTCAGTTGATTGTAAGCCAGAAGGAGTTCAGTCAACGTCTTTTGGAATCCCTGGGTTATTTCTTCATTCAAACTAAAACCAGTGGAAAATTCAGTAAATTGCCCTGAAAACCCACTTGTTCAACATATTCCCATTCATATTGAGGTGGGTAAGGTTGTGAAGATCCCTGAGGGCATCTGGCAGTGTGTGAAATACGTTTTCCTCCAGATTCAGCTTCTCCAGTGTTTTGGCAAAGTTCTTCAAAGTGCCTATTTGCATATAAGCTATGGAATTGTAGCTAAGGTCCAGGTTCTTCATCTGTCCCACTGTTTCGAAAGATGTTTGGAATATTTTTGTTATCTGGACTTTTCATTGTTGAGTTATTCAGTTTTTTCTCACCTGATTATAACTGAGATCCAGTTCCCGTAATTTCCGAAAACTTCTGAACGAATTTTGATCTAACCGCGGGATTTTGTTATTTCTCAAAGTGAGTGAGATCTCCGTTTTGAACACAACCTCTGGGTCGTATTCCAGGGTGGAAATGCGATTTCCCTCGAAATTGAGAGTCTGTAGTTCGGAGAGATCTTTCAGGGCGAGAAATGGAACCTAATGATGCTATTTTTTGTAGCTGACTGGGTTACCTGCGTGAGAAAGTTATTTCGAAGGTCAAGGACGCTGAGGGATTGAGGCAGAGACATTTTCTCAATTGAGGAGATGCGGTTGTTTGCAAGGGTGAGAACGATGAGCCTCATGCGGTGGAATGCCATTTTGGGAATGAGTTGGATCTGGAAACTGGTAGTTCAGACTCTCATTAAACCTCCTCTTTCACACAATTTTTGGAGATTAGAGAGAAATGAAAATAGGCTTTGAGAATATCTCAGTTACTCATCCATCATTCATTTTCCGTCTTAAGGAAACGGCTCATTCAATTTTTAAAAGGACCACTAAACACTTTCCCGTGTTTGCAAAAATTATGTTTGATACTGTTCACTTACGGTTCAAAAATGTATTTTGTCGCATTAACTTTCGAGTAAACCAACCTGATTGTGGTCTAAATGAAGAAACTGTAGACTGTTGAGCTGTGTTTCATCGAAAGTATTCGACCTAACATGAAGAATCCTATTATGTTCCAAGTGGAGGAACTGCAGTTGATGGAGATAAGTGAAAGCCCATGCTGGAATAACCGACAAATTGTTGTTCCTCAGGTTCAGCGAAGTCAATTTCATCTGAAATATCGTTATGTTCCCTTCTGGTGCTTGGTATACCTCAATTCCCCTGAACGCATTGACGTTAACCGTTTGAATGTGGTTATTGGAGAAATCGAGTGTTTGTATCTCCTGTGTTTTGAAGGCATCCTCAAATCAAAAGATCTCTGGATTTTTGTCGGTTACTGACTTGCTGTATGAAGGAGAGAGTGCCATCCGTCATCGAAAGTGCGACCACCAGCTGACCGGAGTCCGGCGCCGGCAGGGGTGGGATTGTCGCCGACGACATTTGATGACAGATGATGTGCATGTTGTTCTCAGCTCCAGCCGATGCGCAGTCGCACTGGCTCCAGGAGGAATGCCAGGAACTGTTAGTTCTAAAGCGAAAATGGATGTTTACGTGCGTTAGGCCGAAAATTCGACGAAAAATGTCGAACTTGATTTTTTGCTGAAGAATTTAGTCGAATTTAAATGAATCAGGGCCCTACTTTTAACGATACCACAGTGAAAATTCTAGCCGTGTCTCGTTAATGTGAAAATATATTAGCTCAACTTCCAGCACTAAGACGGAAAGTCTTATTTTTTTCAGCCTATCCCAGTCAGTTTTAACAGTAAAATGTAGCTCGGCAAAGATGTTCAGAGGGGTTGCCCCAACGCTCATTCTTTGAGATTTTCTGCAGTCAAACTGTCAACGCCTAGCGGGCGATGTATTTTGCACACTTGGTTTGGAATTACATGTTAATTTTAATCGTACCCGAGACATTCGGAATCGTTTAAATAGGTTGCAACTAAAAACAGCATTTTTGTTATTTCTGAGACCAGAATGAATGACGCGTCTCTCATCAAAAAGACACCCCCTGTCCCTCATAAACAACATGGTGTGATGTCTCTTAGAGAAACATGTGACTCACCTGCACATCTCGCCATTGGCGACAGCTACACCAATAAGAAATATTAAAACAGAAATATCGAAGGAGGCCATTGTATTTTCATCTGAAAACTTTGGTTCAGAAAGAAATAGATCAATTTTCTCAAGGAAAATGAGGATAGGTAAAATGAGGAGAGATTGTACAGCATGACAGGTGGCAGGTGGACAGCATAAGCATTCCCTGAGGTAGTGTTTTACAAGCGGATGCGGATTCACGGGGGGCAACAGTTGGTTCACGAATGTAACAGAGCTCTCGCGGCCGGCGAGGAGGCGGCGTTCATTCCTTCGAAATGCGTTTTTGCGCGCTTGACCTATGTCTGGAACGTCTGCAAAACGTAAACAATGGCAGCGAAGGATACTCAGCCAATGGGAAATTCAAGGGTTTAAAAAGTGCAAAATTCCATGTTTCTGGAACGTATTATATATTTTTCTCTCGAAAAGAACTCCGTATGTCGATGTTCTGGATCTCGAACGATGATGGACTCCTCTTCTTTTTCGCGGGAAGGACGTAATTCAATGGGTTCTTTGAGGGGATGACGTGTGTTATTAGGCCGGTGGGCGCGCGTGAGGTACATAATGGAGTAATTGACGGGGCGGTGGCATCTGAGACTTCCTTTGAGGATACCCGGCTGGTTTATTCGATGTAAACATTCTCGCGCAGGGTGCGAAAGGAAGAAAACATCTGGGCTGTTGCGCATATCAATTACAGTTATGGGGTCAACGGGTGTGAGGAATGAGATAAACTTGCTTTTTGTGGTCTCTGGGTGAATGAATGTAATGCGAGAAAGTTCGAGTGAGACGGAATTGAAGAAAAAAAAGATTCCGTCGTGAAAAAAGCTAGACGTTCTTTCCATCTCAGCCGTTTAAGGGTTAACAAGATGAGAAAAAGCCCGAAATCCATAAACGCTGAAAATTTAATTTCGAATAGGCGTATCGCTGCAACAATTGGAAAAGTCTAAAGTTTCCCTAATACGTGGAAAAAAGAAACGGGTTTAGGGTATTTCAGCTTTTAAGCCTTAGAAAAAATTTAGCTTCACCATGATATTCGCGATTAAAAAAAAAAGAAATGCCCAACAAAAAAATGATCATATTTATGAACAGCAAATAAAAAACAGACTAAAACAATAATACAAACTTTACAAAGGACGAATGAATCTTTTGGCTTGTGATTGAATTTCCATGCAGCAAGACTTGAAGAAAAAAGAACTACGTATGATTTTGCGGCGAATAAGGTGCCGTACAAGTGTTCTCCGCACCCCTTGATCTCAATTTTTGGTCCTTTTCGAGAGGAAAGATGGATTAATTATTTGGACTTTGCCATTTATGTGAAACTAATAAGCTCTAAAAAAATGTTTATCCTGAAATTTGGTCCCAAGACGAGGTCAATTTATTGATATGGAAAGTTTCAAGCCGACCTAATCGAACATTACCGTAACTGATTTTTTTTTTAACGAAAAGCCTACAAAAACTAATGCCCAAATGAGTCGGAAGGTATTTGAGCTTGAAAAAGGGCAGTGTGTATTGTGAAGGACACTACTAAACCCGAGCCTCCTTATTATTCGCGAAGGTGCGCACCTGCGCCTGAAACTCGATCCACAATAAAGTAATAGGCCTCTCTGGTGGCAGCTGAGCCTTGGCTATAGGGCGAAGAAAATGCTGCCCTGGATCAGAGTGGACACAGAAATGGCGCAGGAAATCCGTTTGTATACAAAAGATGACGGCAGAGGAGTCACGGGGGTGATTTACAATGTGTTGTAGCCGCTGCCTCCATAATTCACACAAAATGGCTGTCACCTGCCACTGCTCTCTCCAGTTGACTTTGGCTGTGTGTGGATGCTGATGGAGCATTTGTCAGAAGGGCTGCGAAGCGCATAATTCGAGAGACAAGCAGTAATTATAGACAGGGCGCGGCGCCCTAAAGGCAAATAGCCTTGCGGAAGGTTGCGTATGTCTGAGAGGAAATGAATACATTAGGTGGAGATTTGTTCCGCTATAAGGACAATTTCCTATAGTATTTCATTTCTTATTAGTGTTAGTCGCTTGCTTCGGTGTAATCATATCATATTGTTCGATTTCCAAATTCCGGGGTGGCCCGGGGGTCTTGTCGACAATTTTCGGGTATGCCATCCATTTGCGAGCGGAATTTGGCGGTTTGAGCCTTGTAAACAGCGGATATTTGTCACCTGTCACCTGAAAATGTCAAATCGTTAAGCAGTATAAATACAAAAAATGGGGGAAACTCTGTGGAACACGTTTGTTTTCAATTAAGATTCACACCTATGATGGAAAAACAATCTCCATTTATTTTTAAATTTACAAAACTTCTATGTTTTCAGCGCTCTAGGCAGCGTTTCTGAGCTGGTTCGCCGAATCGCCCGAGTGATCGTGGAGGAACAGCAGACCCAGCTCCTCAGAGTACTCCTCACCACGGCCGTCGTCATCCGCTCCGTTATCAACGTTTCCTCCGAGCCCGAGTATCGTCGCAACAAAGCCAAGGACCTCCGTGTGGTTCTTACCGAAACGCTCTCTGAGGTATGCTTATAGCTATCGCCAAACGGGCATCATGCAAATTTTGTTCCAGTATTCTCTGTTGATGATAGATTAGCATATAATCGTAATCTAATTGAACATCAACAAAGAATAAAGGCACAAATTGGCATGATGCCCTTTTGGCGGCAACTATATATTTTCTTTGTTTTTGAAACAACCGTGGTTTTTCAGTTCTTCGGTGCCTTCCCTGAGCGACCTTTCTCTTCGGCTGAGATCCGCCAACTGCTGGCAGTTACAGTAGAGTGCTACCTGGAGAAGGGGCTGTCCCGTTCTGGAGATGTCCTCGCCATCGCGCCTCAATCCACCCTCAAGCTTCTGGCGACCTTCTCTCGCATGCCTTCGTAAGTTATTTTGGACCAGTTGTTACGGGACGGCCCGGTGGTTATACACCGGGTCGGCCCGCAAGCTCATGCGTGAGGATGGTTTTTTTCTAGCCCTCTATCCGATTCGGTTCAGTGAGTAATTGTATATTTTAGGTACTCCACCCTCCTCTCATTGGAAGTCCGTCCGACCATGCTCGACAGCCCCGTCACTCTGCTGGGAGTGTTCATTTCTCCCCTCTTGTGGAACGGACTCTCCCCCATCATGCTTCAGATGATCCGTGGAGCTCTTCTGAATCTCCTCACCCTCGCCGACGAAAAGGCGGTGACTTCAATCGATGAATTCGATCATTTGAAGGTTGACATAATTTCCGGTGAGTTCCGAATTATCAATTTCACAAACTTTCAAGAGCTGTAACATTGATCGATTTTGCACGAAAGCAATCGATTAGCGCTTTTTTCGATCAATTATTTCTACTTTTCAGGCACAAACTACGGAACTTCTCTCGTTGTGAAGCACCTCTCTCCCATCCTCACTTTCCTCGCCAACGCTTTAGAAGATGACAGCAAGGGCAAACACATCGCCCAGGAGAATATGGAGATTCTCAACCGCCTGTCTGATTTCGTCTCCGATGGAGAGATCGGCCGTCGCATGGCTATGACTCTACTCGCACAACTGGAAAGGAGCATTTCGAGAGAAGAAATGGCACAGAAGATGCTCAACACACTGGGTAGACTGGTGAAACTGGTCGAGAAGCCCTACGAATTCACTGTGTAGGTTTTGGAATTGCTTTTGCTGTCTTCGCCTCTCTACTCTCTCTCTCTCTCTCTCTCTTAGCTGCACTGTT
Source organism: Oscheius myriophilus (assembly GCA_964057215.1). Classification (NCBI taxonomy): domain Eukaryota; kingdom Metazoa; phylum Nematoda; class Chromadorea; order Rhabditida; family Rhabditidae; genus Oscheius; species Oscheius myriophilus. Next base: position 4,429,640 of record OZ059903.1, on the reverse strand, counting down.
TCACAACTCTGTGTCTCTCGTGGCGGCTGTAATTTCGTGGCATCTCATTGAACCGCAGCTTCTTTTGCCATAAGACATAAACATCTCTTTTTTCCAGACGCTTGGCCAAGCTGTTCTCAGTCGTCGATGGTCGGCTATGCAGGGAGGCGTTGATGAGCGTACTCCGAGGAATCATCGAAAACCCCAACACCGAACAGAGCATGAAGGTTCGATTTTGCTGAAAGCTGTGGTAAATTTCGGTGCTTTTCAGGATCTCCTCGCCATTGCCGCCGATTTGGACGCTTGGGACGGAAGAAGGGTCGACGAACCGGACCACGACAAGCGCCACGGCGCCTACAGTAAACTTTTCGAGGTACGGTAGTGTGTGTGTGTGTGTGTGTGTGTGTGTGTGTGTGTGTGTGTGTGTGTGTGTGTGTGTGTGTGTGTGTGTGATTCCGGGCTGGCCAGAAGTCCAGATTTTCGGGGCAGAATTCCTGAAATTACAAATACTTCTCTTTTCAGATGTGGTCTTCGGATGCCACCTACGACACGGCCTTCCTCTCCCTCGTCGCCCACACGCACACCTACACCCTCAGTCATGTAAGATTTTGCATTTATTCGGCGTTTTTGTCGTTCTAAGCCCGTAGATCGTTCAAATGTTACAAACCCCTGTTTTCAGACCACCGATATCGCTCTGCGGTCGAGTTCTGCGTCGAATCTCCGCTCTCTTGCCGAGCACGTCGGCCGAAATGCCTACAGCCCCGAAACGAAAGCCATCTTTGTCGACAAACACGTGATTCCGCTGCTTCTGAAGGGATTCCGCAACAGTGCAGAGGTGAGATTTGCTTCGTTTTGAAGGAGCCTCCCCTTTGAAGCTACCATCTAAAATTTAAATATTTGTTTCATGGCTAAATTTTGTTTCAGAACGTGAGGGAGGAATGCGTGCGCTGTCTTGTGACTCTCATCGAATCCTTCCCTACGCACCAGCAGCTTTCGGCTTTCCTCCAACTGCAGAACAAGGACGAGGATCTGGACTTTTTCACGAATCTCATCCACATCCAGACACACAGGAGACAGAGGGCCATCAGCAGACTGGTCAACCATATCAAGGAGGGAAAGGTGGGAATGGGACGAGACTGTTGAAGAAATTGAGGAAGCAATGGGAACTTTCCCCAAAATATGACGTGTCCAGAAAAAAACTATCCGATTTTCGCGCAGGTTTCAGCAATGATAAAAGCTATCGTTTTGATTTTTCGCCAGAAAAAAAGCCTATTTCCGCATGGTTTTTGCCGGCTTTTGATCTCCAATCAGGAATTTGGGAAAAGAAAGAATCCAATTTTGTTTCCAAAGTGTTGCTGCCGGATTTTCTTTGAAACTGTCGTTTTACGCAAATCACGGTGTCTTTCAGGTGACTCTTCCCTTCGAAGTGATGAACCGCTTCCTCGTGCCCATCATCTACCACTACTTGATTGCGATGACCAGTAAAATTTCCGGTAAGCATGCATAGTCCAGGGTGTAATTCTCTTCGTTTCAGCCTTGTCCGACGAATGTCTCCGTCTTCTGAACGTGACCCTGGAACTGGCGCCGTGGCCCAAGTACATATCAGCCTTGGATCACTGGATAGGCAGATTGGACAAGGAGAACGACGGCGAGAGACCCATTGTTCGGTTAGGATTTTGAATATTAGGGTTAAACATGAGGATTCAGTGTCGTTGTGGCCGTAATCGACGCCTTCCACTTCGAAGTGGCCGATGCGGCTGCTGTGGCCGACGAGGACGGGTCGAACGCGACTGCCATCGCCATCAGGGACAAGATTCAGCAGCACCTCGTGCCCAGACTACAGAAATGCATCAATGGAAAGGTGAGAAATGATTCAAACGATTATTACCCAAAGAGACCATCGTGGCTGCGACTGAAAAATCATTTGACTCGTTAATGGGCACGAAACCGGGTGGCATTTTATTCTCAGACACCCTTGCTGGTTGATGATGCCTGGGTTGCGTTTGTTTTTCTGAGTCTCAATTAGGCACGGACTAAAAGCTTGTATGCTATATCCAGTGTGCATCTCCATTTTGGTGTAAATTGTATGATTCATGGGTGTTCTACCGTATTTTGTGCCAGTCAGGTGTCAGTAAGGCTTAACATTGACGACATTAGTCCCAGCCGGGTGTCATGACCTCCTACTGCTGATCTCAATTGTATTGAATTTTAATAAAGTTGTATTTTTGTATATAGACTTGAAAACGATCGATTTGCTGATTTTTCTTTATAAAAATATTTAATTCAGGCCGCCGCCCTTGGAATCCACAGGAAGGCTCGTACCTCTTCCACCAAGTACTACAACGAAGATGATGACATTATCCGAGCTCCGGTGGCATTGGCCACAGTGAAACTGCTTCAAAAGATGCCGGAGAGCATTCTGAAACAACACCTCCACGGGTGGGTTTTGCGACACTTTCCCTTATTCTTTTGTGTCGTGGCTTGTCTAAATAACAAATTTTAGAGTAGTTCTGAAGCTGTGTTGGCTGATGATCTCCCGCTCTTCGAATGTTCGAGAAACTGCGAGGAAAGTGGCCCTCCAGGTATGCGACTGCCTCGGACCGCGGTACCTCCCCTACATCATCAAGGAAATGAAGCTCATTATGAACAAGGGATTCCAGGTGAGAAATAGGGAGAGAATAAATAGAAAATGAGTTTTTTTTCAGTTGCATGTGATGATTTTCACCGTGCACTCGTTGATCTTCGCCATGCAGGCTCGCCTGAAAACGGGAGACCTCGACCCTTGTTTGGAGGAGATTTTGGATGTGAGTTCATGACATCTTTACCCCTTTTCGGGCTAGCCCGAAAACTATCGTTTTTTGAATTAAATTTTCAGCTGAGTGTGCAAGATCAGTTCGAAGACGCGGCTGACGAGAAGGAAGTCGGCTCGATCAAGGCCGAAGTGGCGGAGGCGAAAGGAAACAAAACACCGGAGACCATGCTCCTTTTGGGCAAATTCACCTCAGCCTCGGCCCTAGGAGGTGTTTTGGACAAGTTCAAGTGAGTTTTTTCTCTCTCTCTCTCTCTCTCTTCTCTAAAAAATCTCCCTTTTCAGAGAGGTTCTCGATACGAAGTCCTCCTCGAAGGTGGTTACCAGGGTCGGCAACTTGTTGGCCAAGTTCGCCAATGGAATCAAGGAGAATGCAGGCTAGTCCGATTTCTTTAATTTCCGTGCTGGCCCGTTATATCCCATCTAGAACCTGATCATTTTATCGACGGGCTGTCATAAACGGGCCGGCCCTGGCAAAAAACCTTGCATGTTTTGCTTACCAATCAACCGGCTGTCTTTAGATCTCACTCCTGCTACTCAGCTGGTCCTCGTCTTCCAAGTCCTCACTTCGAATATTGAGAAAATGGAGAACGCGAATAAGAAGGTCGAGACGGACGACAGCAACGGCTTCCGACCAACCAGCTGTCTCATTCTCCCCGATGTGAGTTTTTCGTCGTCAAAAATCTGGCTCCGCCCAATAGGACGCCACTCTTGTCCATTTTAACCTTATAATTGCAGGCCCCCAAGCGAGTGGGAGCGCTCGTCAAAACGTCTGTGAAGAGCCGTGTGCACGTGTTTGTCGAATTCGCCCTCCAACTCCTCTCCTACCTCATCACTGGAAAAGTCTTCGACCCTGAGAACGCAGAAGACATTGCCCGATTGGACCCCTTCGTAGCCATCGTCAATCGCTGCCTCAGTCTGAAATACGATAGGGTTAGTTTTCTGAAAGAGAGAATAATAGAAATTGACGATTTAGGTTGTTTCCCTGGGTGTGAGATGTATGACGGGACTGCTGCACATGGAGATGCCGGCAATGCAGGGACAGTTGAAGAGCATCTCGGAGAGGTTGGTGAATAGGAAGCGAATTTTATGAATTAATTATTTTCTAACCCGTCGTTGTCCTTTATCTCCATTACAATCGCTTTTTCCAGGCTCTTCGTTCTGTTGTCCAACTACTCCGTCATCGGAAACGCTGGCAACAAGCACAGTGTGCTCCAGCTGAATCACCTCATCTTCAAGGTATTTGTGCACCAAAGCTACCGTAATCCAACGGTGTTTAGGCCTTCACTCGCGTAATTTCGATGGGAACGGCAACGTTGCTTACGAAGAAGCACGTGGCTTTGCTGTTATCCTACGTTGAGACGGATGTGCTGGATTCGCAGAAACAGGCCACAGCCTTCTCCCTGATCAAGGCGATTGTGAGGAAGAAGATCGAACACGAGAGGATTCCTGAGGTCATGCAGCATTTGGCCGAGCTCTCCATCTCCAATCAACAGGGACACATCAGGACGCAGTGCAGAGACGTAAGTGGGCATTAGTGTTACTTTTAAATTCTGGAAGTACTGAAAAATCCTTGTTTTTAGACCCTCTGTGAGTACGTCGGCAACCACCCTCAGGCCGGCGAGCCCAAGAAGCATCTGGAATTCTTCGCCGCCCAGTTGGAATACGAATTCGAGGATGGACGACTGTCGGCTGCAGAAACGCTACATCAGCTATTCAACAGCCTCCTCCCGGTATGCCGCTAATGTTTGGTGTAAATTCCGTTTTTGTTTCAGAAAGTGCTCGACGACAACTGTTTCTTCTGTCTTCTGAAGCTGTGCGCCCGTCTGGTCAACGACGAAGTGCCCAAGTGCCGTAAATACGTGGGAATGACGGTCAGAAAGCTGCTGGAGGGAGTGAGCGCCGCCGTGTTGGAGAATGTGGCTGCAGCGGGTTGCGATTGGTTGGAAAGCGAAAAGGAGACTTCGAGGGCGGTGGGAGCGGAGCTGCTGGTGCAGCTGAGCCACGTCGAGGGAGAACGCTTCACGGCGCGAATGCAGAGAGTGCTGACCGCTGTGGCCGACCGAATGGGCGCTGACGATCTGCTCGAGGAGAACAGGTAGGAATATTTTTGGGCGTTTCTTTCTTCTGCTGGAATTATGGGATTAAAACAGTTACACTATTTTTGTTATAAAAATTTACCGAATTCCCACTTTCAGTGAATCTACCTGGATCAACCTCCTCGACGGCCTGGTACTGATGCTCAAAAACTGCGGAGGAAGCATCGACAAAGTGGCGGATTCGCCTCTCCTCTGCACGATTCTCGGTAATTTCTATCTTATCGCTAGCCTTGATTTCCATGTTTTAGCCCGGCTGCCGCCTTTGGTCAAATGCGGAGATTCGGTGGCCGTGTGTCTCGCCGCCTCTTCCTTCATCGGGCAGTGCATTTCTGGCTGGAAATCGGCGCCAAAGGTTGGTTTTGGAGTGAAAAAGCGAAATCGTCGATATTTTGGGCTGAAGACGGCGCCCCGTCGATCGAGGAACTGGTGGGATGGATGTGCTGGCAGTTGAAGGACCGTCGTCTGACCCAGGAGGTGGCCGAACAGGCCTCGAAGAACATCGTCTTCCTGTCCAAATGGCTCAGTGAGGAGGATTTCGCATCGCTGGTGAAGCGTCTCTCTTCGATCTGTCGCTTCGAAATCAGCCATCAGCCGAAGGAGGCACTCAAGGTTCGTTTATACAGAGAAATCTTTGCACAGTCGCCCCGAGAAGTGAAATTATATTTCACCAATGTTCCATTTTCAGCGTCTCAGCTGTTTCAAGTTGGCAGCCGCGTTGGCTGTGAGGGACACTGAAGGCCAGCGTTTCGAAGCCGTTGCCGAGCAGTTCCTTCCTCTCTTTGTGAGGGAAATGAACCGCAAATCCGCTGCCAGTGAGTTTTTAGTCTTCTTTTGCAATCGTTATTCCCTTAACACAAAATATTCTTCATTTAGACACGGACGATTTGTGCAACCTGGCTACGGAGATCGGAGAGGTCGTCAAGGCCCGACTGGGAGAGCAGGAGTACGGCAAGCGACTGGCAGACTGCCAGAAGGAACTGCTGCTGAAGGCAGAGGACCGCAAGAGGAAAATCAAGGTTGGTTCGGGAGGGGTTTTGTTAAATTCTTAACGATTTAAGTAGTGATATAAGAGGCTTCACTAATTTACTTGTTTAGGAGCTGGCCGTGACTGCCCCAGTAGATCTAGCCGAGTTTAAGAGGCGGAAAAATCAGAAGAAGGGCGATGCGAAGAAGAGAAAACTGGACGAGATGAAGCCCCACCGCGTGGTGAAGAGGAAGTACATGGAGAAGAAGAGACTGATGCAGGACGAGGACTAGACACGGGTTCCATTGTTGCGCTGTTTTTGTTCTTTGTTGGTTCGTTACCCGATTCGTTACTGTTTTTGTTGTTAATGCGTGTTACGAGATTGTTACAAGATGAAGTTTCGTTGATTTGAGCTGTGGCTTTGGATCACGAGGATAGGCGGATAAAGCAATGAACAGAAGGCGTGCAGTGGTTGTTTGAAAAAATTGCTGGTGGAACTACAACCGTCCAAAAGCACGTGTTTCGGATAGAGAGGTGGTGCATTAAATACTCAGGTATCAATAGCAGCCAAATCTCAGAAAATAGCATACCTTGTTCGTGTGGAGTATTCTGAATCCTCCTTCGCAACTGGGGCGCATGATTCGAGTCAGCTATGCGGAAGTCTATGTTTGCGGTAGCCTGTAGTCTTCTTATTAGTAAATAAAACAGTGTTTCTCAGCTCCTGGAAAATTGACATTGCTTCCGTAAAGAATCGGAAAACTCACGCAGTCGCTGAAGATATCATGTCTTCTGAAGCCACAGTCGTGCAGCCAAGTCTTCCAGAACTCCAGGCGAGCCCCGTCTAGTAGAAGAAGACGACCGTCCACATCGGTAGAGAAGATGGAAGAAGGCGAGGGAGCGACCGGCTGAAGGAGAAACAGGGCGTGGAATGAATGCAAGTGAGAGAATGGACGAAAGTGATGGCATTCTAATCGCGTAAGGTAATGTGGTATGTCGGAAATGCTAATTTATTCGAGACAACGGCTGTGTGAATTGCCTGGAATTGGAATATTGACATCCCTTTGTTTCGGAAACAACAGTTTGTTGGTATTACGGTAGATCACCCCGAATTGTGGCGTTGATTAAAAATCACGGCTTTTCCCATTGGTAATTCGGGTCACTTCAAAAACAGAACAGGAATTTACCAAAACAAAATCTCGCACATTCCTTGAATGAGGACTAAGCGTCTCATCACGAAAAGCGACACACTCCAAGGTTCTGGCAGTTTGTCAATGTTTTTTTTCGTGGTGGGACCACATGCAACTTATAAAACTTTGTTCTGGGGGCAGTGTCTAGGCCTTTTTTCTGGCATTCGTTCAAATGTTAAGGAGAGAAAGTACACCAAATTTTAAATAGTGACAAAGTTTTTGAATTATTTCATCTTTCACGGCTACCCGCCCCCTAACGTTTTAAGGTAAAAACATAGGCAATGAGCCAAAACCCTCAATTTGGTTGAAAACGCCGGTTTTGACAAATCGCCAGTTTCTTGTTTCGTGGTGGGACTGTTTGTCCAAACTCAGGAAAAAAGGGGGCTGGGTTTGGCAAACTTCAAATGAACGCTTCCCGGAAGTGCTATAGCGGAAACATCAAAAGCCACAACTTTGTGTATACTTTGAAACTCCATTTGCACAGTTGCAACCAATTGGCATTTGCCCACCTGCTCCACGTTTTTTTGTTCCGTGCCCATATAAACTACTTCCCACGGAACTTCTAAAACAATCATGGTCATGTTCGTCCTCCTCATCGCCGCTTCTTTTCTCTCATCCGCCTTGGCTTGCAAAAACCCAACACTTATGTATTAGTTTGTTATTGAAAGTAGTCAAATAAATAGTAGCTGTTGGTGGTGCCTGCCCCAGCGGAATGACTCTTCAAGTGGATTGGTGCTGCTGTCGCCCTTCTGATGTGGTGAATTCCACCGACTGCAAGAATCCTTTGAGTATGGGGGTGTTTTGATTGATGATGCAATCGGTTTAGCCCCTGTTGGTGGCACATGCCCAAGTGGACTGAATCTTCTGACGAAGAAGTGGTACTGTTGCAGTACTGCTGACTTGATGGCTGAAGCCTGCAAGACTTCTTTGTGTAGGGATTTATGTTAAAAGTTAATTGTTAAACTGGTTCAGCGCCTATTAACGGAGCATGTCGTTCCGGAAGAACTCTACGCCAGGGACTGTGCGTCTGCTTTGCGTCTACTGCATAATAAATGCTGTATCACCTTTTTTTTGCTGTGTGTTTGCTAATATTAAACGTCTTAATAAAATTTTTTAATGAATGGAGAAAAGGAAAGAAGTTGAAGAGATAGAAAAGACCCCTCAGAGAAGCAAGATAGTGAGTGAGAACAGTTTCAGAAGATTTGAGTTAGCGTATGGGTGTTACGACATAATTTATTCGGTAGAACGAACAGATTTCACCATTAAATTCAGAAATTCATTAGCATATACACAGATAGAACAACTTCCCCAATACACAAAAAAGTTTTCCAAATGGAATTTTTCTAGGCCTTGAGTGAAACGTCATTGGAATGATCTTGAAAAGTTCTCCTGAAACGTGATTTTGATCCTTTTTTTCAGAAAAAGCGTACAGAAAAGCTGTGAAATACAAAAAAGAGATTTATTCAGATATCAGAATTTGTCATGGGCAAATTTTCCAATGTCTGGAAAAGTGTGTGTGTGTGTGTGTGTGTGTGTGTGTGTGTGTGTGTGTGTGTGTGTGTGTGTGTGTGTGTGTGTGTGTGAGTGTGTGTGTGTGAGTGAGTGTGTGAGAGAGAGATTGAGAGTGAAAATAGTTATAGTCTGTTTCCAAGGGAAGCTCTTTGAATTTCGGCTAATTTAAAAAAAAAAGACACGTATTTAACCAAACAGGATTTGCTACATTAAAGTGAACCACTGTGTCAGAGGAGTGCGCAGACAGTTATCTAAGATCGTCGCAGGACCAAAGATACCTAGTCCTTTAAAATTTGTGAAAATCCTTGCCCATTCGTTGGAAATGGAGTATAGTTTAAACATTTATCCAGGAGCTACAAGTTGTCATTTGCCCACCTGCCCCACGCGTACCAAGCACATATAAACCACGTATTTTGAAGCTTCACTCCCAAACATGCCCCTTCTTCTCTTCCTCGTCTCTGCATCTCTCCTTTCCTCCGCTCTGGCTAACACTTGCAAGAGACCAATAAGTAAGCAATTTTTTACTCACTTATACATTTCCAAACCGTAAAGTACCCGTGGGTGGTTTATGTCCCGGTGGAACTACTTTTCTGGCACAAAGTTAGGCACCGCAGCCCCGCCCCCTTTTCCCGCGAAATGAGGCGGCAAATTGTGGGCACCCCCTTCGAAAAGTGGGTTAATGTCAACTTTTTTAACATTTAAAAAAAGAGAACGAGAGAAAATTTTATGCTCTATCCGGTGATAGTAAATGTTCTTATGGTTACTTTTATCAAAAGTACTCAAAAATCGTACAACAAGGTGAAAAAAGTGGTTTTTTTGACGTTAAAATTTTTTTTGGGGGGTGGTCGCTCCATGTTTTTACGGATTCGTAATCTTCAGGTGTTTTCCAACATTTTTGTGTTTTTAAATCAAAATTTGGTGTTGCGGATTTTTCACAGCAAGTCTCCAAAGTGACCTACTTGACGATCTTGCGGTTATCCTGAATTATCTCGAGTTTTTCAGCGATGACCTTACTTTTTTATTCTAAAATTGGAAAGATAAAGTGTTTTCCAACAGTTTGAATACTATAATGTACACATTTTGTTCAGAAATACTTAAATGAAATCATTTTGAAACATGCAACCAGCAGCATCAAAAACACTGATTCCGGTCGCATTCGAAATACAGGTCGTGGTCGCCCAAGATTTAAACTGGAATACGCGTAGAATCTGTATCTTCGTCATTTATAATGATAACATTTAAAGGCAGAGGCCCAGGAAAATGAAAAAGGACCTGTCCATGACGTAACGTAGCCGAGAGAGTGTCATTTTCAATGGTGAAATGCAGAGAGTTTTACGATTAGCATGGACAGGTCCCCCTCTTCATTTTACGTGGGCCTCTGCCTTTAAATCCGTGTTGCGGTTTTTTCACAGTTCAGCACGAAAAGTCATTTTTCTATGATTTTTGATCGTGGAATGTCAGAATCGCGCCCCAATCGCAATTGGCAGGTTTCCAAATCCCCCGAATTTCGAATTTTTCACTGGAAAAGCTCATTTTCCTTAGTTTTACGTATGTTTCCATCATCGAAGTAACTTTAAAAAAATATAAAAATGATTTTCTGACGTCAATCAACATAAATTTATGAAATCCCATGCCTCTACATCGGTTTTGAGCCCCTGGCAGCTTAAAAAGGGATTATTTCCGGTTATCAATGAGTAGTTATCAAATCAACGATCTCTGATTGTTATTCAATTGATTTCTGGTTATTCTGACCCGTATTTATGCCAAAATGAGTCGAAATCAACCGAAAATGCATTGGCGGCTGCACGTGACAGTCGCCGAAAGTGGGCGTGGCCTCCCAGCGGCAGCCACAGCATGGTCAGAATATGCCGCCCCAGGTGCCATCTTCAAACTTGAATTACTCGGCTCAAAGTTACCCAAATTTAAATTTTCAAAAAAAGATTTTTTAGTTAGGACATAACCAATTTTATGAGATTACTTTCATTTAAATTAAAGCAGGTTGAAAAAACCGTTGTGGTGCCTACACAAAGTGGAATCTGTTGTTTCCCTTCTGACATGGGATCTGCCGCCTGCAACAATCCCCCTCCCACCTGTTGGTGGAGCATGTCCTTATGGAACTTCTCTTCGAAGTGGGATGTGTTGTAGCTCAGCTGAGGAGGGGCCTTCTGATTGCATGAATCCATTAGGTGTGCAATTATAGTGTTGGTTAATGTATTCGCTTTTTAGTACCAGTTGGTGGAGTTTGTCCTTATGGAACAACTATTCGGAATGGGGTGTGCTGTCCCTCTGCATCTGCACCGTCTTCCTGTTCAGATGACACTGATGGATTCCGTATGGTTTTGAGTTACCAGTTATAATTGTTATTTTAGCTCCACTTAACAACATTTGCCCATGGGGCTATTCTATTGCTATGGGACTGTGCTGTGCTTCAGCTGCGTAAGATATCCGGTGTCTGAAATAAATTTCCAAGCCGTGTGTTGATTTCATTTTATTTTTCAGGCACTTCCAATGATTTTCTTTTAGTTCTTACTGGTCCAGCTAGGCTCGGGCCGTCCGAGCCAACCCGAGCTATTCAGACCGACACGGGCTGTAGTTTACTCAAAAAAGGGCTCGTTTTGTGATCTCGGAGGCCGTTTATTTGCCTCATTATGAAATTTTCCCCATCACGGAACGAAATCCACCGACCGTAAATGTGACAGTTACTCCCAGCTGAGTAAATATGTCGCCTTTTTGCTGTTTTTGTTTTTCGATGTGTGGACCTCGGCTGTTTTCGAGGCAACAATTGTTTTGCAGCCTCAGAGGGACGACGGGTGTCTCTCTTCGCGAGAGTTTGCGTGATAATAGTACTGCTCTCACTTTTTGCTCTCTCTCTCTCTCTCTCTCTCTCTCTCTATCTATCTATCTATCTATCTATCTATCTATCTATCTATCTATCTATCTATCTATCTATCTATCTATCTATCTATCTATCTATCTATCTATCTATCTATCTATCTATCTATCTATCTATCTATCTATCTATCTATCTATCTATCTATCTATCTATCTATCTATCTATCTATCTATCTATCTATCTATCTATCTATCTATCTATCTATCTATCTATCTATCTATCTATCTATCTATCTATCTATCTATCTATCTATCTATCTATCTATCTATCT
>OZ059903.1:4375426-4415426 GCA_964057215.1 Oscheius myriophilus | reverse complement strand
ACAGCACTTTATTGCAAAATGTTTTTGAAACCAAGCCATACCTATATGCCAATTTTGCATTTTTCCCCAAAGTTTTCGAAGAACCTCATTACCCCCGATGTGTCCCGGACGGCAGTTGCGGACATCCTTGGCACCGTGCCAGAATCTGGAGATTTCCTCCATGAAACCAAAAATGTGGTCAGGCGGGAATTGAAATTTTTTAAATTTCCTTAGGTTTTTACATCATTTCCTGCTATTTTTCTAATTTTGATCTTAAATTTTGAAAATTAAGGGATTTTTAAGTCGATATTATACAAAATAGGCAGGAAATGGCGTAAAAACCAAATGGAATTTAAGAAATTTTAATTGCCGCCTGGGCACATTTTTGGTGTCACGGACGAATTCTCCAGATTCTGGGCACGATGCCAAGGATGCCTGCAAGTGCATCCCAACTGCCGCCGAGCAATGCTTGGGATTCACCGTGTACCGAAACATTTAGAAAATAGATTAGAAAGTGGATTAGAAAGTATCTTTGAAAAAATTTAATTTGAAAGGTTTGTTAAACTGAACTTGAAAAAAAGATTATAGCTAGGTAGTTGCTTCATTAGTTTGATTTCGGGGTTTAGCCTAAGCCTAGCCTAAGCCTACGTATAGCTTTCGCCAAACGAAAATCGGCGAGAAAAAGCCGCTTTTTTTCTGCGTCTTCGCTTTTTGCACGCTGTTTTCGCCTGCGTATCTGCATAAATGCTGCATAGAGGCTGTTTTGGCAAGTTTCCAATCTGGTGTAAACTATAATACCAAAAGGGAATTTTTTCTAATCCAATCGATGGAAAATTTCAATTCCAAAGCCAATTTTCGTCATAATGGTCACGGGGTTTTTTGGGCTTGATTTTTTTCAAAATGTGCGCACAATTTAGACCCATCTTTGTGTTTTAGAGGCACTTTGCGAATCTTCCATTTCAAAGGGCGAAAAATGCGATATCTCCAATTTCAAACCTAATTTTTTTTCTTTTTCTAGGTTTTTGGACTCCGATGCGGAATTACACAACAATTTCGTTATTTAAATTTTACATTCAGCGTATCCTTGCAAAGACTTGAGAATAACCCCCACATTCATTTATTTCGACAAAATGTTGTAAAATTACAGTAGTCTACAGTAACCCTCGATAAAATCCGGTTTTGGTCTAAAACTTTCAAAATGGTGTACCAAATGACCAAATTTGAGAATTTTTAACAAAATTTTTTTTCTAGAGATACTGTTTTAAAAACCAATCGCTCTTAAGGGTACAGTAATTAAGTCTCCTAATTGGAAAACGGTTGCTCACCAAACGAAAATTTGTGGTATATAATTATATTATGAAATAATTGCAGGAATTATATAGCTTTGTTGTTTAAGCTTAATTTATAGGAATTATATAGCTGTAGCCAAATCGGAATCATGCCAAAAACGGCAATATTGCAGCATGCATGCGCTACTCAGGCGAAAGAACGTGTAATTAGCGGAGACGCAGAGAAAAGATAGCTTTTTTCGGGGAGACGCCGGTTGATTTAGTTTTGGCGACAGCGATAATTATTCAAATTAACCCTGAAATGTGCAGATAGCCCCGTTTTTCGCTTTTTTCCATCTGTTTTCCATAGAAAAAAGCGATTAACAGCGGCTTATTTTTCAGAAACCTAGAAACGCTTTCAAATTGCCTAAAACTTGTCCAAAAACATTTTTTCCTACAGATTTTCATAGTTTTAGGACATTAATTGTCAAAAATTTATGTATAATGTTATTTTTGTCGTTTATTGACCATATCAGCGGGCCGGCCCGGTTCGGCCCCCAAATTTTCATGTTTTTACACCAATATCTAAACCTGAACTCCAAAACGCATATTTTTCGCCTGACACATTTTCAACAGCCGTTTTTCTACAAAATTTTGAAATCCTGAGACTTTCATTCTAAAAAAATGACGGAAGTAAGCCGTCGTTTATTGACCATCCAATATTTTTCGTGATGAATCCTTTTCCCCCAACTTTACCCTCTGCCCTAAAAAGAGCCTCTTTGGGCCTGCCAACCCAAAACTTTTTTCTGTATTTTTTCTTTTTCAAGGACCGTAATTCCCGATTCGGGAAGGAAATGTTCCGCTCGACGGCGTCGGCTGAATCGCCGCTGATTCCTGCTCGCGAGGCCCACTCGTCGAGTGTTTTGTGTCTCCTCAGGGAATCCGGGGGCCGATCGATGACTTTCCCCTACTATGGTGGTCCCGCGCCTCCATGTTATCCGCCGCCTCGCCAAATTGCCCTCCACACCAACGAAATCATAGAAATTCTGTACTTTTCATCCAATTACTTTTATTTTTGCTCTTGTTAACCCCTTCTCAGACGAAAATTGGTAAATTCATATATGAGGCCCTTTACACGCGAACACCAATGAATATTTTATGGGGACTGCATCATTTAGCAAGGGGTAACACGGAATAAGAATTCTGGGAATGTGGAAAATCGGACGACAGAGAGACAAAATGCCTCAGTTACTCACTCACTCACACTCACACTCACACTCACACTCACACTCACACTCACACTCACACTCACACTCACACTCACACTCACACTCACACTCACACTCACACTCACACTCACACTCACACTCAATAACCAATTTTTGAATCTGTCTTTTGCTAATTTTTAAATTGTCAACGACCGAACATCGTATTTTTTCAGCCGATGGACTGGTTTCGTGAGCGTGTTTTTGGCGGCGGCCGTGGAGAGGACGACGAGCACAGGCAACGTCTCGTGGAACAGAGCACATCTTCCGTGAGTTCATTTACGTTTTACCTTTTCTTTGCATTTTCACTGAATTTTACGTTCTCTGTATCTTTTGCATTTAAGAGTCCCTTATCTTGCTATACCTTCCATTATGAGCTTTCCCGGGCGTTTTTGAACAGTTTGAATATGTCTCAAAAACTTTTTTTTCGGGGATACCATTGTTTTCAGCTTTTTGTTCAGCTGATTTTCTCTATCATATACGTCTAAGTTTCAACCCATAAGGCCTCAAAGGCAATGTGCCAATTTGGCGAGATGCCGATTCGATTTGGACGATGACGCAAATGATAACTTTTGATCTACTCCACTAATCTGAAGCACTGTTGCAAATCAAATCAAATTTGACCCATCTTTGGTCTTCTGAAGTGCGAAGTCTTCTGAAATGTTCTGAAGACTTCTGATAACTTCTAATGTTTTCTGAAGTCTTCTAAAGTCTTATGAAGTCTTCTGAAGTCATCAGAAGTCATATGAAGTTTTTTGATGTCTTCTGAAGTCTTCTGAAGCTTCTGAAGTATTTTGAAGTTTTTTGATGTCTTCTGAAGTCTTCTGAAGCTTCTGAAGTATTTTGAAGTCTTCTGAAGTCTTCTGAAGTCTTCTGAAGTTCCTTAAAATTGCTCCCCCGATCAATCCCTCCCTGCCCTTTGAATTCCCCTCTTCCTCATCCCTCCTCCCATTTCTAATCCCCAGTTTCTCATTTTGTTTTCGCCGGCTGTTTGTTTTTCGATGTTTCCCCTCTTCTTCTGCCTCTGATGCCTATCGCCTGCAACAGCAAACAGGCCCTTCGAGAAAACAAGCGTCTTTTGCAAATTTGGTTTTCACGCTTTTGAGAATTGAAACTTCGGGGATGAAAACGTATTATGGTTGAATTTCAATAGAAGAAATAACAAAAAGACTGGTTCTCGATTTGAAAAACAGAAGAATCGTAAAGTTATCAATCAAAAAGATCAGAAATCTTAAGGAATGATATGAAAGTGATACGAAACACAATAAAAAGTATTTTTGCGTTTATGAATTTAAAAAAAAAAACGATGCACCATGTCGCCTACTCAAAAAATTTAAACCATTTTTTTTTTAAAAATTTGAATTTCACGGATGCATCATGTTCAGCAGGAACCACTCCTCTGATTTTACTTAGCTTTTAAAAAAAAAATCAAGTTTCGGGTAAAATGAACCGTTTTCTCAAATTTTAGATCAATTTTGAAGTTTCCGCCACACTGACCTCTCTCAATTTTGCGCACTCTCTCACTCCCTGTAACCGTTTTTTGTAATTACGATGGTAAATTATTTAAACAATTTTTTTTTTAAAATTTTTAAAGTAAATTTTTCATGTTTCTATATTTTATTACTAAAGGAATACGGCAAATTTCATTAAAATCATGTGTAAAAAGGTTTTTAAAAACTATTTCACAAGTGTTTTTTCAACAAAATAAATTAGATGAAAAACAATTTTTCTCCAATCGGAATTCCAAAGTTTAAAAAAAGAGAACGTTATGCATTTTGAAGAAAAATACAAAAAAAATCACCAATTACGCGATGGTAACCGTGGAACAGATTTTAGCGTTGGAGCGCACTTAACTCAAGCGATTTTTCATTTTGTAATAAAATTTCGACTTACATTGATTGAAAAATCATTCCCTGTTTTTTTTGTCAAGCTAAAATCGGAGATTTCAAACATTTCTACATTTTTGAAGGCTCACTGGACAAAAATCTCAGAAGAAAAACACACAAAAATTCTCATTATTTAGAAATTCCTCTCTGATTTTGAATCTCAACTCCCCTCGAGACCTCCCCTCAAGAAAATCGCTAGCTTTAACGGAGGCCAATTAACCAGTATAAGTGTTCCTCCCTTGCGAGAGAGGATCCTCCTCTCGATTATAAGCTTCCAGTTCGTTCTCCTCGTCGCCAGTTGTCCGTTTTTTCTTCACTTTTTCCTTCGTTTTGCGAAGGTGAATGCGCAGTCAAGGCCAAGGAAAGAAACGAACGGGTTCCGCACACGCCTTCGCTTTTATGATTGCCCTTTGCCACACGAGTACGACTAATCGCTGTTTGTTTCTTTGGGGTCGTTCTCTCTCTCTCTCTCTCTCTCTCTCTCTCTCTCTCTCTCTTTCTCTCTCTCTCTCTCTTACTTTTACAGTGCGGGAAAAAAGTATAGTTCCACTTTTCTTGCTATTTTAAAAGTCATTCGAGGGCTTCAGGAGTGACATGGTCTAACTCATTCGATTGACCAAAGTCTTAGAAACAGATTAAAGTGTTGAAAACGAAAATTCATTAGCATACGACACAGACAGGCGCCGTTTGCCAAAATGTGCAAAATCGGGATACCTGTAAGAATTTTTTGGAGCACCGAGATCCACACCATTGGAAAGCCCTTGAAAAGTTGTCTCAGAAAATGTTTTTGTTGCAGTTCAGAAAAAAATGTGTCTTCGAACAGACAAGCATTTAAAACCAAAATTACACTCTGTATTCCAATGGGAAATTTAAAAAAAATGCGAATTTTCTTGCAAAAAAACAACAACTTTTCATGTTTTCACGCTTGTCTGTTCGAAGACAAATTTTTTCTGAACTGCAACAAAAACAGTTTCTGAGACTACTTTTCAAGGGCTTTCCAATGGTGTGGGTCTCGGGGCTCCAAAGAATTCTTACCGGTATCCAGATTTGGCTCATTTTGGGAAACGGCTCCTGTCTGTATCGTATTCAACGAATGATTCCAACATAGTTTTCTCTCTCAGAATATTCTGGGCGGCTTTGGGGCTCAATGTGACTCCAAACTTTCTCATGTTGTGTCATGAGGAGGCTGAAGCCAAAGGAAACAAGCAGTTTTGCAACCTCCATCATCTTAATAAGGCCAAAAGTCAAAAGTGGGCTACGTTGATGCCTTCGATGCTCCGCAAACTGTCTCTTTCCCTTCCCAGACGTTCCTAAGACTGTCTCCGTCTCGTGTAAGGACCTATTGACTAATGATGTTCTTTGAATCTCGAGAAATTATCGGTTTTTTGAGGGTGGAATTATATTTTTTTCCCACCTCAATTTTGCATTTTTTGATAAAGTTAGCGTAAAATTTGAATATGCAAATGTGAAGATCTTGTTCGTTGCAGCAAAGGGTATTCGACCATGACAAAAACGATGGTGCATAGGGTTCACCAATATTCTAAACGAGTTTCATAATAATCAAAGTTTTGAAGTGGAACTATACTTTTTTCCCGCACTGTATTTGAATCCCGAATGTACCCCCATCCAAAAAAAGACATCTTTCCAATTTGATAGTTGAGCCACCGTCTTAATCCAAATATAGCCCCCCACTTATAATAAATGTGGCCCCAACATGAAACCAGCTTCATTTGGGTCCCCCACCCCCACAATCCCTCCACAGTCTATCCCCCATCCATTTATAATCAACCCCCGGGGCCCAACCTGGAACCTACTCCAGTTAAGTCCCCCATCTATTTTAAACGTGCTCCCAATCTAGGACCTAATCCGAATGCTCCGACGAAGACCAACTTTGATTTACTTGGCGCCCCACCTAACCGTCTATTTTAGTTATGCCACCCCCTTAACCTAGGAATTCTTTTTCAACCCCTCGCCCCACCCCCAGTTATTTCTAATTATTGCAATCTAGGCGTTAGTCCAATCAAGACCCTACACATCCCAAAATTTACCCCCCCCCCACCGAGAATTCAGTTGAGCATCCAGCTGTCTCAAATGTGTCCCCTAATCTATGAGCAAGTTCGATTGAGCCCCCCACATATATTAAATTACCAAATGTGCTCATCAATCTTGAGCCTAATTTATTAAGTCCCCCGGCATCTCAAACAAGCCCCCATTGTGAGATCTTGTTAAATTGGAACCCCCTCAATTTTTCATCGTAACTTTAACTACTACTTGACTAGTGCAGTTAAGAGGGAGGTTTTATTTTGAGCCCTACTTGTGCTAAAGGGACTTCTTAGTTTGAGCCCCACAGTCAATTAGGAGGGGGCTTTCCATTTTAGCCCCACTTACTGTGGAATAATTAGGAAGCTTTTCCATTTGAGCCCCAGCCAATAGTGCTATTTAGAGGGGGTTTCTATTTAAGCCCCCACTTACTAGGGGGCTTTCCCAATTGAGCCCCACTCACTGGTGCTATTCAAACGGGGGTTTGAGTTGGCGATTTGTGGGAGGCATCTTTTCAAAATACGCCACAAATGACTGTCTGAAAGAGCCATCTTCCCTTTTGTTTTGCTTTTCAAGCGGTTCTCTTAAAGTACCCATCTGGTATCTGCTGTGCGTGTCCGTGTTATCAGCTGTGTTGCCCAGCCGTCCATCTCTACCGCGCCCTCGGGGTCCTCCCTTGATTGCCCCCCTCCTTTAATTGCCTCCGACTACGAGCATTTCCGAAAGATTTACGGGAGGGACTCCATTCGAAAGTCGCCCCTTCGCCTTTCATTCACTTAGTCTTATTTCCGGCCTCTTTGTCCACTGCCACTTTTGAAAATGCGAGTTCCGCAGTCGTTTTTCGGTTTTTTTTACAACCTCATAGGATAGTTGGTGATTTTTCCAGCCATAAACACTGGTTTTATGAAAACAATCCGATGGGAGCTGAAATCCCCGCGCGTAAATCCCAAAGGGCAGATGTTATATCTGCGGAAGGTCGTGTTGGGACAGGCGTTTTGAGAGCTGAAGTCCTCTCTCTCTCTCTCTCTCTCTCTCTCTCTCTCTCTCTCTCTTTCTCACTCTGTCTATATCTCTGTCTCTATACATGTCTCTCGCTCTCTGGGGTCATGTCTCTCTCAGTCCTCCGTTTCAAAAGGTCCCTCCTCAAACGCTCCTGTTGTCTCTTTCCGCCTCTTTTACTCACTTCCCTCTTCCCTCAACATCTCTATCTCTCTCTCTCTCTCTCTCTCTCTCTCTCTCTCTCGATCTTAAGATCTCTTTCTCCGAGCCAAAAAAACGATGTTAGCCAAATATATGTTGTTTTTTGTTCCCGCCAGAAAAATATTAACGACCACAATTCAGTATTCTTTCGAAGACTAAAAATACCGCATGATTACTCAAACGTGAATTGAAAGATTATTTATGCACGCCCTTTTAACTCGAAAACAAAGTTGGAGTGGATAATTGTTTATTGAAATTGTGCCTACGCTTTAAAGGTTGTCAAAACAGGCGGAGCGTTTATAAAACAGACTTACAGACACAAACACACACACACACACACACATCCACACACACACACACACACATCCACACACACACACACACACACACACACACACACACACACACACACACACACACACACACACACACACACACACACACACACACACGCACACACACACACACACACACACACACACACACACACACACACACACAGTCCGAAAAGCCCAAAAAGCCAACAGTTTTCGGCTTTGAAATGGAAAATGAATCTTTTTATAGAAATGTTTCCTTTAATCTTCCACTAAAATCTACTTGTGACGTCGTCCTTCGCAGTTTTCCTTAACCAATTCACAACCACGTGTTTCCGTATTACACCCCGCGGAAAATCTCACTCTGCGATCTCCCGCCATCTCTAGAAACTGCATTGAAACATCATCAAAATACACTCAAGTTCGTCTCCTCAATAGAATGCCCTTTTGTGATAGGATTATCTCTAAAAGTGCCCTTTTCTCCCTGTTTTTCTCCTTCCAGTTGGTTGCGTAGACTAGAGATGCCCTTGTGGAGGTAGGGAGCCGCGGGTACTTGAGAGCCATCCAGACGGTTTGCCCGACTGATCTAATGGCGCAGCGGGCAGCGCGGCGGACTGCAGTTGTGGAGGTCGCGGGTTCAATCCCCAATGCTGCCGTTTGGTGTTGCGAGTAGTTTTTCAATTACTATTTCTTTTTGCGATATTATTGTCTAATAACTACGTTTTTTTCTCCTTGTTTTCCTCCTTTCCTGCTGGTGTCATGTGCGGGTGAGTGCAATCGATCGCCGGTCTTCATGTGGCTAGCAGCTGATCGACCTGCCGCCCGGGCTCGCGCTCACCCGCCTATCCGACAGTATTTGCACCGCAGGCAGACACAAACAAAACAGTCTCTTTTTCCAAATCGATCGATTTTCCGGAAAAACTCCGTGAAGTCGGTGAGATCTCTGCTATGAAATCACTTTTCCTTCCATGTTTGCCGACATTTGTGTCAGTTATGTCTCGATGAATTGTACATTGTGGCTGGCGTTTACGTTTCCCGCACGGTTTCTGTTTGCCACGCTCTGTTTTGTCACTTTTGCTGATTTCGGCGCGTTAACAAAGGGGGAATTGAAGGTTGGACTGACCCTGAAATAGCGTATTAACGGGATTTCAGTCCTATTTGGAGATTTGTAGAGGTTTTCTCTTTTTCACTCTGTCTCTCTGTCTGTCTCTCTCTCTCTCCCTCTCTCTCTGTCTCTCTATCCCTCTCCCCTCTCCTTTGAGCGTGTGTGTGAGAGTCTGTGTGTGAGTGTGTGAGTATGTGAATGTGTGAGTGAGTGACTCTCCTCATTTTTTTCTGCCAATCTTTCAACGTTTCAAAGCTTTGACGCCCCCTGATCCTTGATCTCCGTTCCCTTTTCAAAAGAAAGCTACAGAAAACAGGTTCCCTCCCTATCTCTCCCATCTTTAATGTTTCTTTCGAACTTCCTCCTTTCTCCTGCGAGATACGTTTTTCACTTTGAGATCCAGCTGTTGCGCAACGCTGTTTTCCGCCCGGAAGGAACGGAACCGGTCCCGAGCGCCAGCCGTGTGTCACACGCAAGAACCCCACCCGCGCTCGCGCAATCTCGCAGCTGGTTTCAGCGCCCGCTTGATGAGGCGCTCACTTTCGATGGGAGGTCGAATTGGTATTGCAATTAACTGCAATTAACTTCGCTCTCTTTTTTTCCTCTGTCTCTGTCTCTGTCTCTGTCTCTGTCTCTGTCTCTGTCTCTGTCTCTGTCTCTGTCTCTGTCTCTGTCTCTGTCTCTGTCTCTGTCTCTGTCTCTGTCTCTGTCTCTGTCTCTGTCTCTGTCTCTGTCTCTGTCTCTGTCTCTGTATCTCTCTGTATCTCTCTCTCTCTCTGTGTATCTCTCTCTCTATATCTCTCTCTCTCTCTGTATCTCTCTCTGTACCTCTCTCTCTCCCTCCCCCTCTCTCTCTCTTTGTATCTCTCTCCCTGTCTTTTATGCAAAATGGCATATTTCAAATCCCAAACTGGCACCCCGATAAGCGCGCATGCACAACCTTGCATGTACCTCACCACCCGGTACCAGGGTTGTTCAATAAACAAACAAAACGTAAATTCTGTTTTTATTGAGCTCTTTTGTGTCTGCTGTCCAAAAACAAATTAAATTTCCCAATTGTTTTTGCGCGCAAGCAAATTTGGCGCGCTGGCGCGACGGGACCGCGCCGCGCCACCAAATATCGATTGAATCTTGGCGTTTTGTAATTAGCCCATGAAGTGCCAAATTTCCCTAAAAAAATTTCTTGCACAAAGATTTGAAAACCTTCATTTTCTCAGATCACACGTCACTTTCCCATCGGCTGAAATAGAATCCCACGCCTCAAAATACTCCGAATCCGATCCCAGCACGCTGTTTACAAGCGTGCTCGGTTCGTGTTGTCACAGTGTCTCCCCTTCGTCACACCTGTTGTGCCAGTCGAGCGATGAATAATGCACATCTCTTGTTTACCCTCTGTTCCTCTAATTTTCCCATTTTTTAGCGCGCCGCGTGTGTACGTAAATCGCACCGAGGTGTCTGCTTCCGGGTGGGCTGATATTTCTTTCATTGCGTTTTCCATTTAAGGCCAGAAAATAGATATCGACCTTATTTTGACCTTTTTTTTCAGCGAATTAGTGCCATTTTGACGTTTTGAGTTCCGACGCGTCGCGTTCGCGGTGCGGTTGCGTTGCGGCCGTTGCTTAGCTTTGCTTGTATTTTAAACCCGACTTTCGAGAAAAATAGTAGATGCAAAAAATTGTATCGTTTACAAAAAACCGAGCAAAAAAATTAAATTCCAAATAAATTCAAATTTCAATAAAATTACTTTTCGTTATGTAGTGCATGTATCAGTTTTTATAATTTTTGGTTCAAAATGTTAAAGAAAATTGGGTATTGGTAAAAAAGAACCGTCTGATTTCGCTTTGAACTTTATTAACTAAAATTTTAAGAAAAAAAACAATAACTAGAATAATCAGAGTAAAAGGTGCGCAATTTCTACCCCACGCGACGCGGGTGCGGATGCGGCGCGCCAGATGCAAATCGTGCGATATTTCTGTTTCTCGATCGAGCGAAACTCAAATTTCAAGTTCCATTTGCTTAAATCTATCGTTTTTCATTAATTCTACTTCAAAATTTCACAAAATGTAAAAAAAAAATTGTTTTTCCTGTATTTTGGCCCCGGAAAATTACTAAACAACCGTTTTTTCGTCTCGAAACGCGATGCCACCAGTCCTTTAAACTACTATAACAATTTTCTGAACCCTCAGAGAACTGAGGCTGTTCGTAGGTCCGTCCTGTTCCACTCACCTTCGCTCCCGCGCGTCGCGCCGACTGGATTGACTGGTAATCCGCTGGAATAGCTAGCTGGTCATATTCCGCTGTAGTTATTCATCATTCGAGAGCTGTTCATGTTCTTTGTTCATTGGAATCTGTAAAAAAACTTCAGAAAAATCGCGTTTCACCATTCCAACGCGAAAATACCAACGGCCGCGCTGCAACCGCGACGCGACCGCAACGCGCCGGCGCGCAAATGTATTTAAAGTTTTTCTCCTGAATTTTGCGGCAAAAATACAAAAACTTGCTTACTGTAAGTAGTTTGATTGAATAAATTTTTATACTCGTTGAATTCAATTAACATTTTTTAAATAGGCCAGAATTTGTACGCGTCGCGGTCGCGCTGCGGTCGCATTATTATAATTTTTGTCATTCATTCTCGTTTTAAATAAAATTCAATTTTAAACAAATTATGTTCAATTTAAACAAATACGCAGCTAAACTCAGTAAATTCAACAAATTATTTACTTTCCGAAAACGCGTTTGTTTTATTTAAACAACAATTTTTTTTGAAAAATAAATTTCATGTGCCTCACTTTAATTACATTATTTTTTCAGTAAATTTTGTAAATTAAGCAAGTAAAACACATTAAAAATGACAAAAACTGCATTCAAAACGATTGTCGTAAGCTGAAAAAACCGAATTTCGAAAATCCCGCGTAACTGAAAATACAATACGCAAATCAGCGTCAACGACAAAATATAGAAAAACAAACGACACCTATTTATAAAAATACCAAACATTTCGTTTAAATATCTTTTTTAACCCTTTTGCTCCCGTTTATTTTTTTTACGCCCCGCAGTGCGCACTACACTACATCTCTCTCTCTTCCTCTCTCCCTCTCTCCTCTCTCTCTCTCTCTCTCTCTCTCTCTCCCCCCCCTCTCCCTCTCTCTCTCTCTCTCTCTCCCCCTCTCTCTCTCTCTCTCTCTCTCTCTCTCTCTCTCTCTCTCTCTCTCTCTCTCCTCTCTCTCTCTCTCTCTCTCTCTCTCTCTCTCTCTCTCTCTCTCTCTCTCTCTCTCTCTCTCTCTCTCTCTCTCTCTCTCTCTAATCCCTCTCTATGTCGCTTCTCTCTAACTCTCTAACTGACTATATCTCTCCCATTTCTAAGCGAATTCCGTTTTTTTTACAACCAAAATTTCAAAATTACCCCCCAAATTCCCCTTCCTCCCGCCCTCCGTTCCCCAGGTATTCCCCTCTTTTGTGTTCCCGGTGTTCGTTGCGCCGGTTCACGTCGTCTCGTTTCCGCGCGGCTGCGCAAACACTCTCTTGCGCCACCGTCGTTTTGCAACGCAATCATTGTGCCCTGGGGCACTGTTTGCCCTTGTGCCGCGTCAGATCGTCTACAGAAATTCCCCACAGCTGTTTTCTGCTGCTTTGCGCCTGTTTTCCATTCAGGAAACGCTGCGTTTCCGAATCCCATTCGGATTGCGTCAAGCGGAGACAATTGCCAACAGCTTGGCCTCCCCCTAGCCACGCTCTCCGCTAGTTTTTGGCCTTTTGCACCTGCATTCGATTAACACCCGCTATTGTGGTGGAATGAGGAAGCGGGCGCCAACGGAACAACAATTCCTTTTTCGTATATAAAACTACCTTCAAAGTACAGTTTGCTACCGTTTTCATGAATTAAAATCAACGATATGATCCAGCTTACGGTCTAGAAGTCGATTTCCTTCAGCAAAAAAAACTTTTGCACCTCTGAGGTGTCGAACCCGCGACTGTTGGATTACAAGCCCGCTGTACTAACCACTCGGCTAAACTGCAGAATGCACCCGTACGCTGCGGGCCCCAGCGGCTGCCAGCTAATTTCTGCAGTACCTTGTAAAAATGCGAGAAAGCGCATTAAACCCATAAAATCGCACGCTCGAGCAAAAAAAAAATTAAGTTTTCATTTGAAATTCGGTTTTCTGAAAAGTAACGAAATCGAATTTGCGGTTTTAACTGACGTTGAACAACGAATTTTGATGTACAATTAGCTTTTTGTGAATTTGATATACAAAACCCCTAAAAATTTCGAAACCAAAAAATTTCAAAACCCCTAAAAATTTTTGGATTTTTGGACCAAAATGACTTAAAATCTTGCCAAAATCCATTTTTAATACTGCTGCCACTCTGGCATCTCTCAAATTCTAACACTCTCTCGCCCACTTTAGCTCTTTTGCGGCTTTTGTACCGTTTTCTGTTCCTGTAGCCTCAGGTTATATGTAAACCTATACAAACTCGTGAAAGCAAAAAGCCTGCCGCATTGGGGGTTCGAATCTAGGTCCTCCAGCTTGGTAAATGCGCGGGAACGGGAAAAAAGCAAATAACTCGAAAATCTGCATCGAATAACGAAATTTTACTTTTTTGATCTACTGAGAATGAAATTCTCTATCGAATGGTATAGAGCTAGAGCTCATCCCATGCGAAGAAGGGGGTATTCATGTAAAAAGTTTAGCCCCCAAATGAAATTCGTATTTCAAGGTCTGTTTTGAATCAAATATCAATTTCTGGTTCAATTGCGGCTTTGAGGCCCCAATTATGAAGCAAAGGTTTCGTAAATGACACTCCTTGGCCTTTCGAAATTTCCGCGGACCAGCCAGCTCACTTCACAAAAACGAAGAGTTTCTCGCGTTGGGTTGTCGCCGGCACGCACGTCGTTTTGCGCACTGTTTGATCAGGGTGCGAATGGAACGAGGGAGTGGCGCCTGTGCCCCTCCGCCACCTGCCTCCCCCACACACGTGATGTCAACAGACACCGGCGCCCGGATTTCCCGCATATCTTTCCCTGTTTTCCATCCTTAAACCTCAGGATGCTGAGGAGGAGGCGACATTTCCGGCACTCGCGATAGCGAGATTAGTCGCATTGGGCCTGGGAAGCGATTATGCCAAGTTGCACGGTTTTATTTGCTTAAAAGGTGTAGATTTTTGTTTTTGGCGTTTTAGAGACTTTTGTTTCTGCCCCTATCTCAATATCTCTTTTTCATTGCCGGGTTATCTTGCTTCTCTTCCCATACTGTCCTGCCTTCGTCTCTGTCTGTCTGTCTGTCTGTCTGTCTGTCTCTCTCTCTCTGTCTCTCTCTCTCTCTGTATCTGTGTCACTGTGTCTCTGTGTCTCCGTGTCTCTGTGTCTCTGTGTCTCTGTGTCTCTGTGTCTCTGTATGTCTCTGTATCTTTGTCTCTGTCTCTGTCTCTGTCTCTCTGTCTCTCTCTCTATCTCTCTATCATTGTTGCAAATGCAAGTTTCTCATTTGAACGCCAATTTTGGCGGGAAATTGGCATGGTTCGAGAGTGTTCGAAGGTGAAGTGCTGCTTCAAAACAGGTCGTCAATGTGTTTTTTCGTTGACGTAACCGATCTTTTGCTACACAAGGGACAGCTGACTGGCAGCAGTGAGACCCACACCGGTGAAACTACTTTGTAACATTTGACAAAAGTCGTGTGTGAGTGTGAGTGTGTGTACAATTCACTCCAAACCCCAAAGATCACTACATTTCCGTGACTTTCATTTGGAAAAGTGTCGCTCGGAACCTCTGTTTGCCATGTGTTTGACCCGGTGTATGAACTCTCTTCCCCTCCCTCTCTCCCTGAGATTGAGACTGAGAAATCTCTCAGAAACAGCTATTGACCCGTCTCGCAACTTTCCCGGATGCTCTCTCTCTTCCTCTCTAGCTGCTCATGAATCTCCCATGCACGCATACTTAACGACCACGGCAGCCAACGGGCTCCAGGCGACGCCCGGAAACACGCTTTCCGGAGGAGATCTTCTGATTCCGTGAGAGGGTTGCAAAAAAAGGCTTGATAGTTGCGTTTTTGTCAAATTTCGCTCAATTCCTCACTGCTTCACACACACACTCTCTCTCTATCTTTTCTCTCTCTCTTTCTGTGTCTCTTGTTTTATTTATCTCTCTCTCATAACTAACCTTAACACTTTTCCTGCTAATTGACATGATTCCAATTTGCCCAAATTATAATTACCCTAATTAACATTGACATGCGCAGATAGCCTTGTTTTGGCTTTTTCTATCTGTTTTCCTTAGAAAAAAGCGATGAGAAGCGACTTTATTGATGCAGAAAAGTGGCTCAAACGCGTTCATTTGGCCTAAAACTTTCCCCGAAACCGTTTTTCCTTCCCATTTTCACAATTTTGTGTCACTTTTTTTTGTCAAAAAGTGATCTAAAGTGCTATTGTTCATCGTTGCCCGACCATGCCAGGGTCGGGCCGGTTCGGGCCTTCAAATTTCAATGTTTCCACACCAAAAACTGAACCTAGACGCCTAAACGCGTGTTTTTGACTTGAGTTTTTCATATATACCTTTTTTTCCTACATATTTTTGCAGTTTTGAGACTTTTACCACCAAAAATTATGCAATAGGCTGATTTCGGTCATTTATCGACCATAACAGCGGGCCGAGCCGGTCCCCCCCAAATTTCGATTTTTCCACCATAATTTCTAAACCTTTTGCATAACACATTTTCCAAAGCGGTTTGTTCCACAGATTTTCGCAATTCTGAGACCTTCATTGTCAAAAATGACGGAAATGTGCCTCTCACATCGTTTATTGACCATGATCCCAGCGGTCCGGTTCGGCCCCTAAATTTTGATGTTTTCACACCAATTCTTTGACATAGACACCTAAGCCCGTCTTTTTGTCTGAAAATTTTCCCAGAAACCTTTTCCCTACTGTTTTTTCACAGAATTGGAATTTTTAGTCAGAAATTGAGGGAAAATGCTATTTTCGTTGTTTAGTGACCAAATAAGCGGGCGGGCCCGGTTCGGCCCCCAAATTTTGGCATTTTTGATTCTTACACAGCAATACCTAAAGCTTGAACTCTCTGTTGTTCCTCTTTTGCCATGAATAGAAATCTTGGTTGTGTCTCGTTGTTCGGTCGGTGTGTAACACGAGACAGTGACCATCTGGCGTCTCACTGTAAACACGTTACAGTGTCCCTGAACACTATCAGTTGAGCATAGCCGCCACCTACTCCACTTTTCACACAAAACACATTGCTTAGGGCTTTGTTTTTTAACCAACAGATATAAAAATAGTAATGTTTGCACAAGTTCTTTTAACTCGGTTTTTGCGTTAAGTAAACCTCAAACTCCGACTAGTGCGGGTCTCTGACTAGGGTCGTTGTGTCCCTCTGCCTCATTAGATTCACCTCTCTCTTTCTTTCTCTCTCTCTCTCTCTTCATCTCTTTATATCTCTAAATCTCACTTAAAGTCCTAAATTACCGTTCTATTTTCAGAGCCGCTCGTCTATGATGGGCGCGCGACAGTCGAGCGCAGGAGACAACGACGCCTATAAGGGTTAGTCAATTTATTTTTGGTTTTTAATGGAATTTTCTCACAATTTTTAAACAACCCGCAAAATATACTCTTAAAAAACCATTACGGTTCCATAAATATTGGTTGGCCTTTGTCTTTTGCACGCGGTTTACGCGCGGGTTCCCGCCAGGCTTCATAAAAATCGTGTCGTTCTCCGTGTGAAATAAGATAACGTCAAGAACAAAGATAAGGGACTGTAATGCGTTTTGTAACTTTAGTTTTCATATTTACTTCCCTTTATTAAGCGTTGTTTTATGAAAAAAAAGGTCTGTGAATGCCGTATGTCATTGTTTCCGCCGCGCCTTTGAAAAACCAACCGATCGTAATCTCCTTGAAAATACGTATTAGTACGCCTAACGATGGGCGAATGTTAAAAAAAAATAACTAAAATCTTACCGCCATAGCTAAGGTAGGATGAAATGCTTTACGGTTTCACGCAGAAGTACGTAAACCCAAAAATAGAAAATGCGCTTGAAATTGCAGTTTTTCGAGTTTTCCCATCCTTGACATAAAAGTTGTACAAATTTTGACATGTTTAAGTGTAGAAAGTTATTTTTACCTGTCAAAACTGAATTTTTTGCAAATCGAAATCCAACTTCAAAATCGATTTGTGTCATGATGGTTATGAAGTTTTTCGAATTTAATTTTTTTTTAAAGGGGAACAAAACACCGTTTTTCATGGCCATTTTTCCATTTTGTTCAATTTTTAAAAAGTGGATTTTAATGCAAAAGGTGCATTTTTAAACTCACTTTTTCTAATTTTTGAAATTTTCGGACTCCAGTGTGGAAATTCACAGTAGTTTTACTATTTAAGAGAAATATTTTGTCTATCCATGGGAAAACTTTCAAAATAACCCCATTTCCAACAATTTTGACCTAATTGGAAAAAAATACAGTACTCTGTAGTTCCGAACAACCCACAGTTATGGCCTTTTGCCGCTATTCAATGGTGAAACCCGCGCAGCTGATCAAGACCCCCTTGTTCTTAGTTCCCCATCGCTCTCGTGTGTTGGTCGATTGCTGGTTATGTGTGATTCTGGATGGACAGCCTTTGGCAGCGTGGCTAAGGCCGGTTATTCGCAGCTATCAAGTGGCTAACCCACCCGATTGCATCTGTGCGCGTGTCGGCCGACCGTCGCCATGTCCTTTGGCAACAACATGCACTTCAGCCATTGGAACTCCCACGGTATGTACGCACTTTTAGAGAAAGGAAAATGAGATTTTCGGGGGTTCTGTTAAAGTGAAAGAACATTAGACGGAATGGTTTAGTAGGTGGCAGTGCTTTGTACTTCTGAGTGGTTTTTCGGTTCCTACGAAACCAAGAATTCCAAATTTGCAAGGAGTCACGCTAAAAACCAATGAAATAGCCACTTTCACTAGACTTTGGTGAGATTTTTTGTAATTAAAACATAATTTGTTCAAAAAATGACTGATTTTCCAAAGAAATTGGCTGTTCTAGGCTCCTTGGAGTTCGTTTTTCTGTATTACGTACTCTATTTTGGCTCACACGGCAGTTTTTGGAAAACCAATTCATATCTCTTGAAGTTGTCCCAGAACATCGTGCCAGTGTTACGCTGTTGTTCCTAGAGAATTTGCGAAAACGGCGCAGATTTTCCATTTTTCTGCTGAATCTTGAATGAAAACGGAGATTTTGAAGTTTAATTTTCGTTTTTCTGAATTGCGTACTCTATTTTAGCCCCAGGCAGTTTAAAAAAAATGTTTAGTTTTCAAAGTTGCTCCTGACGGCATGTACGCAAATTTATGTAACAAAACAAAAACGCTGTATTTTTTAAATGCCGTGGAAGTCAAAACACAGTATAGTCCATTTCCAACAAAGAGTCGACGACTCTTCATCGACTTTGATATCCACCTTATTTAACCACTGACAGTTTGAAACATTGAAACGAAAATGAATGTAACAAGTAAAATAGCACTGTAAAAGAGGAGTGCGCATACAAATGAGCAATCGCGGCGGGACCAATTGTACCTGTCCTTTAGGAAAATCCCATTTGCCTTAACTCTTTTTTGGAAACGCACTATACGCAATTGCGCGGCAACGGCCTAATGGGAACTTTGTCGCGCACTATAAAAATTGGTTTTTTCTGTTGAAGCGGGAGTAAAAACGACAATTTAGAAGTCGAAAACCGCCTATGAAAAAGGCCCAAGCTTCCTTAGAAATTCAAAAAAATTCTTTCAAACGGGCTCTAGAGAACGTTTCTGATCAACCTCATAGGATAGCCTGATGTTTACAAGACTCAGACAGTTTAAACCCGAGCGAAGCCGCTAGGCTTTTGGGACTTGTCTGCTTCTAGCCGGGATCTATAATCCATCACTTCCTTGCTCGATGTAGTTGACATTTTGTGTGAAATAAAGGAAATTTGTTAAATTTCAGAAGACGAAAATGTCTGAAAACTATCTTAATTTTTGTTTTTACTGAGAACAATTTTCAAAATAAAATTAATTGAACAAACATTTGCATAGATCACCTTTTGTATTGTAGTTGCACCCTGGGTGCACTTTTGCAGCGACGCTCAGTTTCGAAACCCTTTTTGTTGTGGAACACGTGATTTTCCCCTCCACTTCCTCCTTGACCTCTGTTGCCATTAATTTCCCAATAAATGTTTGAAAATGTTTTCCGGAAGTTCAACTTGCCCGATCCGCGTCGGTCCGAGCTTCTATAATTTTTCGTAGTTTGAAGTTTGATCCGCTTTGAAAACTTGTATTCCATTAGAATAGATAAGAAGTGACCATACAAAGATTCCTATTTTGATGTATTGATCGATTGAAAGTTCCAGACTAGTTGTTAGTTGGGGGCCGAACATGTGCAAGTTGCGTGTTTTGAAAACACCCGCCGTTGCAAACATGAGATTGCACTCTCGCCTTTTTGTTTTCAATTTGGGGCTTCTTGAACATTGTTTTAAAGTCAGTTTGATTTTTTTGTTTTACAATTGTGCCAACCAAATTTTACTAATGTTAGCTAAAACAACGAAATATGCTATTTTTTCTATATCTCCCTACACAAGAATTTGTCCTTTAAGTCATCTTTGACCTTAGTGACCTTAAAAATATTTGTTTACCACACTTCTTGAGAGTTGGGTAAATTTTTGGGTATTTGTGTAAATTTTTGGGTATTTGGGTAAATTTTTGGGTATTTGGGTAAATTTTTGGGTCATGTCCATAATTTGAAAAAAAGAAAACAAAGTGTTTCCGTAAATTTCCCAAATTTTTGATTTATCCCAGTCCAGATTCACTTTTCTATTCTGCTCTTCAAAAGAATTTTTTTTTTCAATTGGCTGCTAACGTTGACTGACTATTCAATATACAACACAAAACTGCAAAACTCGAACAACAACACGAAAACATTGGCACATTTTGAAAATGTCACATTTTATCCAGCACTATGTGCTTTATAAATATTTTACCTTTACAACAATAACAAACAATTAAAGTTTCAAGCATTTTAGCCCACCATTCCATATTTTTATGCGCTTTCGGAGCAACCAACGGTCTTTTGCTTCCCTGCGTAATTATATATTCGGTCTAATTTCGGCATTTCTTGTCAAATTAAAATTGTTTTTCAGTCACATGCATACGTAACACTTATGACACACAGCCGCCGTTTAGAGCTGTTTATTCCGGAGTTTCAACGGTCGAAGCTCATCGAACGAGCGACAAAACATGCATTTCACTATTAGATTCGTCTTTTGAAAACAAGTGTGTAAATATAGTCGATGGCTGGACAGATAACACCTGTTTTGTCTTTTGTGTCCCGTTTTACGGCACCTTTGCAGTAAGATGTGCAGGTTATTGAAATTTCTGTTTTTGGCGCTATCTTCATCAACCAGGAGGGTACGCGCGCCAACGGCGCGCACCCTCCTGGGTCGCGTCCTTCGGCCGCTTAGGTAGGCGGCCTGCAGCCGCAAACATTAATGGCCTACGGCCACACATTACTCGGCCTTCGGTCGTGAAATCTGCGTGAAGCCCGAGAAGCTCGGCCTACGGCCGAGCTCACCCTCCTCTCGGGGGGAAATGAACGCGTGAACTTCCGCTGATCCACTACACACACACAGACACACACGGTAGCGTTTTATTATAAGGGATATTTTCGACTTTATTAATCAACCGTTTTGGAAAATGCCCAGAGTGCCCTATTGACATTGACATTCGTAGGACAATATGTAAACTTCCATTTGTTTTGAAGCAAACGCGGTTTTTACGAAAACATGTGTATGATATTTCTCCGACTAAATTTTTCCACATCAACAAGAATTTCTGAAAACTTTTGGGGTCGTGTTCATTTTTCTGTGCCAGGTTACGGCATGTGGTCCCTGAATACAGTAGCTTTTTAAAGTTTTCATAAATGCACAAGTAAATTAACGCATTCGGTTGGAAATTCGATTTCCAAAAGCATTTTGAATTATGCAAAACCCGAACTTCCATAGAGGAAAAACTGCTCGAAAGACTGAAATATGTTTTAAAATTTTGGAGTTTTCGCTTATTTTTGTCTCGAATTCAATTATGAAGAAAAAAAAACGAAAATCAGTTTTAAATTTTACAAGCTATTATATAACTTTCATTTTTGATACATCTCTAAACGAACGTTACCATTGTTGTCAAAACCGCAACTGAAATAGAATGACTGCCCCTTGTTTTGGAATATTTTTTTGCTTAAAAAGTTCACGAGCAGCATCTGACTTTCATCTTTGAAACATTTTCTGTCGAGTAGCTTAAACTGTACCTCAGTAGAAAAAATTATTAAATTGCGATTTTAACTGCTATCGTCTTTCCCCCAATTAAAATTAAACTTTGCTCGCATTAAAGGAAATTTGTTCATTGGTCCCGCAGCGAATCCACATAGCGTTAATGTAAAGGTCATTTCTTTTCATGTGATCATCAACCATAAAGTCAGATTCCTAAATTTGGATTTGAATTGGGAACACTGCGAGTTTCAAGAGTGCATGTCGAGTGCATTCGTATTACATGGTGGTCGCTTAAGAATTTGTAGTAGTTGACTTTCCTTGAAATGCTGATATTAAAACATTTTCATTTTTCGATTTGCATCTCCCTAAAATAATAAACAAATGAATGGCTTATATTCAGCTTAAATCTAAAAACTTTTTTGTAGTTTTGTAATTTCCATCCCTTTGGATCACAAAAAGTTTTTTTTTGCAACGTTGAAATGTCACAAAATTAAAAATTGCTCAAAAACCGAAAAATCGGTCTTTTTGGGGTATTTTTTGACGTTCAAACCAATTTCTAGATTTCAACATTTCATCTAGACCTAAATTTTACGACAAATCGATTGAGCGTGGTATCGATTCTTGCCTGGTAAGGGTGATCAAAAAACCTACTTTTAAAACAGTTTTTAAGTTGCTAAACACGTTTAAATAAAATGACAGTTTTGATGTTAAAAGAAATCGTTTTTAGCACATAATTACAATCACAATGAGCCCACCTGGATCTTAATCGGACAACTTTAAAGGGAGTTATGACATGTCAGGTCGCCGTTCCATTATTTTGCTGTGAAAGTAAAACCTTTGAAACCAAAGTGATTTTTAGACTAAATGGGTCCTAGATAGTCCCCAGTTAACATTTCAGCAGAATCAGAGACAAAAATTTTCATTCTGAACGAGGGTCGCTCACTGCTTTCGGAAAACGTGTCTTAAATCTTGAGAAAAGAGGTACTGTCGAAAAATAAACGCCGTCTTGCTTACAATTAGTAAGACAGTGCCGGGTCGTGCCATCTGGCGCGGTAGAAAGATCTTGAGATATACATATACGGTCTCTCTCTCTCTCTCACTCACTCACTCACACACACACACACACACACACACACACACACACACACACACACACACACATAATCTCCGATGACTCTTTATCGAACGCCTATTGATCACCCCATCAACTGAACAATTGAGTGAAGTTTAGTATAAACCAATATTTTCAACTGTTTTGGGTACCCTGTGCATCGATGATCAAACTAACCATTTCCTGCGCTTAATTTGATAATTTCCCGTGTTTCCGAAACGTTTATCATATGTCCTATTTGCTTCCTTCTTGCCTTTTCGCCTCAAAAGTTCAGCAGACCCTCAATTTCACTTCCAACTCTCGCCTGCGTATCATTCAAATTGACAATCTTCGTTAGAAAATATAGTCTATTTCCAATCTTGAGACGACGACTTTTGAATGACCGTGAATTTCCTTGGTATTTAACCATTGACGATTTGAAACATCGAAGTGAATATCAATAAAATATGCGAAATAGCACTGTAACAGAGGAGTGCGCAGACAATTAGACGATCGCTGCGGGACCCATTGTACCTAGACCTTTAGGAAAATCCCCTTTTCCTTGTCTCAGTTTTGGAAATGCCCTATAGCAACTTTGGAACCATGTAAATTTGGAAACCAAGAATTTTTAGGCACCTATTAAGAACACGCGAGTTTGCACAGAACTTCCCCCTTCGCCTGTAAATTCCCCCAGATGGCCTGTCTGTGTTTTTGTTTACGCCTACTTTCAATCTAAATATTGACGCGTTCAACGGCTGCCAAATAGGCCAACTGTATGCACTACACGTCTCGCACGGGTTCTGCAAAACACACGATTTCGAAATATAGGAGTTATTTTGGGATCCTGATCCATATTGAGAGCAAAATTGGCTGCTAGCGTTGCCTGAGTATCCTATGTACAATGTAGAATAATGAAATTTGCAGATTTCAGTTGTATGAGCTTGCTAAACAGCAGGCAGTAGCTCACTGGCTTCTTAAAATAGACGTAGGACCCCTTTTAAGGGGGAATATTTTTAGTTTCTAAGTTGAAATTGTGAATCTCATAGAAAAAGGAAAACTGTGATCCAAATTGGCTTTCAGTGTTGCATGAGTATCCTATGTACAATGTTAAACCGGGAAAGTCACCTGGCCAACCCAAAAATGTTGGTCCTTCGCAAAAAATCTCACATGGCCTGAAAACAGATTATAAATTGTGGGTTTGCAGTGAAGATTTGGTTCCGATGACCTAGGAAAATCGTCATTTTCCAGCGAAATGAGGAAATTCGATTAGGAATGAATAGGATTAGTGTTTTATGAAATGAAAGATGGTTTCCAGGAATAATAAAAGAGATCAAATTATTACATTATTGTTTTGAAGTTTGGAGTTTCGTCATTTGTAGTTTAGATCGCAATCTGATAAACAAAAACAAGTAAAACATGAAAAGATCAAAAACAGCAAAATACGTGCTTCTGTGAGTTGGCAGGGAGCTGAAATTGGCTCATCAGTCGCTGTCCGTTGTTTAGCGGGCTCATGTCCGCTGTTTAGCAGGTTCGTGTACGCTGTTTAGCAGGGTCACGCACAATTTACAAGATAAAACATGAAAATATCAAAAACAGCGAAAAACGCGCTTCTCCTAGTTTGGAGGGTGCCCAAATTTACGGTTGCCCGCTGTTTAGCAGCTGTCCGCTGTTTAGCAGGCTCATATAGCGGTTGGACTACCAATGCTGACTTGAATCAAGGAAATCTATAGCTTAACTTCAAAATTATGTTCTGTTTGCTCAATTCTAATTCCGTATTCAAAAATGCGCGCCAAGTCTTTGTCTCGACAAACACCACGTGCTGTTGTTTTCTTCGAGCGATCGCAACCTCTTACGAAATTATTTTTCCGTTGTTCTCTTGAAGTAGGCACATCCTCATTTGTGCTCTAGCCATCGATTGATTAACAACCGCTTTGAAAATTTTAGTTCGCTATCGATTTTTTGACGTGGGCTACCGTAGGCTACTGTAGTTTAGTAAAATTGCTCGAAATAATTGCAAGATGGTTTTTTTCAATAACTTTGGTACAAGATACCTCGAATCTGACCTTTAAACAACGAAGTATTTGTATATTTCCGCTCAGGACCCATAAAACTTCAAAAAGTGAAATTTTCTTTTGGGAAATTTAGTTTTTTCGCATTTTCCGACCATTGATAATAAGATGCGTAAAGTCCGAAATTTGTCAAGGCGTCTTAAACTAGATTTTTCTTCAAAATACTGTACACCTTCAATAAATACAGAGAAAGAAAGGTTTTGACCTATAGTGCGTTTCCAAAAAAGAGTCAAAGAAAAAGGGATTTTCCTAAAGGACAGGTACATTTGGTCCCACCGCGATTGCTTTGTTGCCTGCGCACTCCTATTTTACAGTGCTATTTCGCTTGTCAAATTTCTTTTCACTTCAATGTTTCAACTGGCGGTTGCTAAAAAAGGGTAGAAGGGTCAAGGTCGTTGAATAACCATCGATTCTTTGTTGGAAATGGACTATAACGAAAATTGATTTTTTCCTGAACAATATTGAGAAAATAGATGGAAAAATTCACAATCAAATGTAATTTTGACCAGGAATTCAACTTGTGTATGTTTGTTTTCGATGCTCTTAAAAAACCTCGTTTGCCCAAAATTTTTGCAATTTTTTTCAAGACCGACCACAGTTGGGAGGAAAATGTTTGTTTTATTAGGCACCTAGATCAGATCTTACGATTCCATTTTGCAAAATGCAGCTCGCGATGAAAACAACGAGGACGGTCAGCTGGCCCTTTTCTGTGTTTCTTTTCGCCCGTTTGGCTGCAGGTGGCGTGCTTTGGTGCATTCCCTCGCTCTCATCGCTCCAAAACCTACTTTTCTGGCGATTCCTTCAAAACCTAATCTTAAACTTCGTTCATTCTTTCTTTTTTTTTGGCGATCTTTTTTAAACTGGCCTGTAGCATGCAGGAATAGGGATTTCCAAGCTTTTCTTTACAATAATGACATCCATTACTTGTTTCTGTGGAAGATACAAGTAAGCAAAATAAAAATCAGCAGGGAGGGGTCGATCCAGGTATCTTCAGCTCGTGAGCCCGAGCTGCTACCTGCTGCGCCACGCCGCCATTATGAATGGCTTAGCGCCGCGCAGCGGGCGCCCGCGCACTGGACTATGCTCGCACAAAAATATCGCTATCTCAACGACTAACACATTTTTGCCGTTTTAAATTGGAAAATCTTTTACAACATTCAATTGCCTACCAAATGGTTTATAACTCACCCCATATAATTTTACGATTTGGTAATTTATAGGTCAAAAAATCTCGTTACACTTCAATTTTTGGAGGTGATACTCCCTGAGTGCGCCATTCTCTCCTCCGCCTATGCATACCTTGTCAAAACCGGTCGGAGGCCGGATGTGCCCTCAGGCAATGCGATTTTTAACGCACACAACAGGCGCGAAAATGAGGAAGTGGAACGAAGAATTTCTCAATTTTCGACGCTAAAAATTAGGGTTTTAGCGTATTTTTAGTGTTATGGAGACCTATTTTAGGTTTTGAGACCCCTTGCTCCCTCTTTGTTTTTAATTTCTAGGTTGGTGATACGACTGATTGAAAAAACGAGTCGAGAAGCCATGATAAGGCATCAAAACAGGGCCAAAGGCTTACGATTAGACGTATTTAGCTACTGAAAGGTTTCCAAAACATGTTGTCTGGCGTCTTCTGAAGAGACAGAGACACAACAAAAGGGTAGAGATGAGACAAAAAGTGTCTCTGTCTCTGTCTCTGTCTCTGTCTCTGTCTCTGTCTCTGTCTCTGTCTCTGTCTCTGTCTCTCTCTCTGTCTCTGTCTCTCTCTCTGTCTCTGTCTCTCTGTCTCTCTCTCTGTCTCTGTCTCTGTCTCTGTCTCTGTCTCTGTCTCTGTCTCTGTCTCTGTCTCTGTCTCTGTCTCTGTCTCTGTCTCTGTCTCTGTCTCTGTCTCTGTCTCTGTCTCTGTCTCTGTCTCTGTCTCTGTCTCTGTCTCTGTCTCTGTCTCTGTCTCTGTCTCTGTCTCTGTCTCTGTCTCTGTCTCTGTCTCTGTCTGTCTGTCTCTCTCTCTCTTGAGTCAAACCAAAGTCTCCTTCATCGCTGATCCAGCATCTCTAAACAGTCTCCCTGGTGCAAGTTGTGGCGTCCGCAAAGGGGCGTGGCCTCCTCTCTCTCCCGCGCACTGACCCTCCCTCGCCTGTTTTCGCTAGTGCTATCTCCTGCAGCTGTATTTCCTTTTGGTGAACACAACACCTTGTCATGGACACAACAGCAGGCAGACTGCGTTCTTTGCGAAGCCACAGGAGTCTCACTCCCACTTTGCCTTCTGGCCGCTTGGTAGCCGGATCTCAGAAGAGAAGACACGGCGAGGATGATGTGTTCTATGAAATCAACCACAGACAGAGGGCTTTCGAAAGGGAGATTATATTCGCTTTTACTATGCAACTAATCAGAGATGCTCCGGATTTCGCAGGTAAATCTCTCCCTCTCTCTATCTCTCTCTCTGTATTTCCACTTCCTGGACTGCATTTTCCTTCCTCAAACGATATCTCAACGACTAACACATTTTTGCCGTTTTAAATTGGAAAATCTTTTACAACATTCAATTGCCTACCAAATGGTTTATAACTCACCCCATATAATTTTACGATTTGGTAATTTATAGGTCAAAAAATCTCGTTACACTTCAATTTTTGGAGGTGATACTCCCTGAGTGCGCCATTCTCTCCTCCGCCTATGCATACCTTGTCAAAACCGGTCGGAGGCCGGATGTGCCCTCAGGCAATGCGATTTTTAACGCACACAACAGGCGCGAAAATGAGGAAGTGGAACGAAGAATTTCTCAATTTTCGACGCTAAAAATTAGGGTTTTAGCGTATTTTTAGTGTTATGGAGACCTATTTTAGGTTTTGAGACCCCTTGCTCCCTCTTTGTTTTTAATTTCTAGGTTGGTGCTTAAAAACGAGTCGAGAAGCCATGATAAGGCATCAAAACAGGGCCAAAGGCTTACGATTAGACGTATTTAGCTACTGAAAGGTTTCCAAAACATGTTGTCTGGCGTCTTCTGAAGAGACAGAGACACAACAAAAGGGTAGAGATGAGACAAAAAGTGTCTCTGTCTCTGTCTCTGTCTCTGTCTCTGTCTCTGTCTCTGTCTCTGTCTCTGTCTCTGTCTCTCTCTGTCTCTCTCTCTGTCTCTGTCTCTCTCTCTGTCTCTGTCTCTGTCTCTGTCTCTGTCTCTGTCTCTGTCTCTGTCTCTGTCTCTGTCTCTGTCTCTGTCTCTGTCTCTGTCTCTGTCTCTCTCTCTCTTGAGTCAAACCAAAGTCTCCTTCATCGCTGATCCAGCATCTCTAAACAGTCTCCCTGGTGCAAGTTGTGGCGTCCGCAAAGGGGCGTGGCCTCCTCTCTCTCCCGCGCACTGACCCTCCCTCGCCTGTTTTCGCTAGTGCTATCTCCTGCAGCTGTATTTCCTTTTGGTGAACACAACACCTTGTCATGGACACAACAGCAGGCAGACTGCGTTCTTTGCGAAGCCACAGGAGTCTCACTCCCACTTTGCCTTCTGGCCGCTTGGTAGCCGGATCTCAGAAGAGAAGACACGGCGAGGATGATGTGTTCTATGAAATCAACCACAGACAGAGGGCTTTCGAAAGGGAGATTATATTCGCTTTTACTATGCAACTAATCAGAGATGCTCCGGATTTCGCAGGTAAATCTCTCCCTCTCTCTATCTCTCTCTCTGTATTTCCACTTCCTGGACTGCATTTTCCTTCCTCAAACGATATCATCCCATCCCAAACGCATTATACAAACATCCCAACCTAAGAAGTGAACTTTTGGGCCTTAAAACCTGAACCTGCACGCGATGTTTCGTGAAAAGGTCACTTTGACGGAAATAAATTGACTAGCTCTCAAGTTTTACACACTCGCGACCTCTCTGTGTAAGGAGCTTGAGAGTGTGAGGTGTGTAAAACGTTGTAGCTGTCGGAGGGGACAGAAAGAGAACGATGGTGAGAAGAGGGAGGAGAGGGAGAGGGAGAGGGAGAGAGAGGGAGAGGGAGAGAGAGGGAGAGGGAGAGGGAGAGGGAGAGGGAGAGGGAGAGGGAGAGGGAGAGGGAGAGGGAGAGGGAGAGGGAGAGAGAGAGGGAGAGGGAGAGAGAGGAAGAGGGAGAGGGAGAGGGAGAGGGAGAGGGAGAGGGAGAGGGAGAGGGAGAGGGAGAGGGAGAGGGAGAGGGAGAGGGAGAGGGAGAGGGAGAGAGAGGGAGAGGGAGAGGGAGAGGGAGAGGGAGAGGGAGAGGGAGAGGGAGAGGGAGAGGGAGAGGGAGAGGGAGAGGGAGAGGGAGAGGGAGAGAGAGGGAGAGGGAGAGGGAGAGGGAGAGGGAGAGGGAGAGGGAGAGGGAGAGGGAGAGAGAGGGAGAGGGAGAGGGAGAGGGAGAGGGAGAGGGAGAGAGAGGGAGAGGGAGAGGGAGAGGGAGAGGGAGAGAGAGAGAGAAAGACAAAGACAAAGACAGAGACAGAGTCAGAGTCAGAGACAGAGTCAGAGACAGAGACAGAGACGTGAGTGAGTGAGTGAGTGAGTGAGTGAGTGAGTGAGTGAGTCACTCAATTTGTGCGATAGTGCGTGAGTACCGTCCTCTCTCCCTGCCTTTGCGCATGTTTTGCCGTCGTCCAGCCGCCTCTTTGTTGTCCTCTCTGTCTGTCTCTCTCCGAGGTCTCACCTGTAGACGAGACTTCGTCCATTGATTGCGTTGTGCGCATAGAACTGGCCGCCATCCGCCGGTTCCCGTCGCCTGCCGACGGAACCGCAGAGGAATCGCGCGAGCAATTACGCCGCGCGGAGAAAGTTTGAAGAAAGGCGCTTAGAAGAGAGGCTGGATAAGCCTGGGAGGCGGAATTGCACTTTAAAAATGCTAATGATACATGATTTCATATGCAAAACTGGGAAAATCCATGAAAAAAGTGAAAATTTCTCAGTTTTGCTGTTCAAATCGCAACAAATCTTGTTAAAAATAGTATTTTTAAACCAAATTTATCAATAAAATAAGGATTTCTTCAAAATGTTCATCGAGATTCAAACATATTACCTCAAAATCCGAATTATCTCATTAAAACACCATTATAAAACACGCCGAGAAGTGTTTCAGACATTTTTCGAATTTAAAAGTGTGAAAATGCCATTAAAATGCCATTAAAAGTGCTAAAAAGTAAAAAAAAATTCAAAAATCGGTAGATTTGGTCCTATATCGAGCTAACACTGGGTCCCGTAGCGATTAATTTGCTGACAGTCCTTTAATTTGAAGTCACCGCTGGCCTAAAATTCCCGCCGCTTTTCATTTGAGGAGTGAGTTTCCTTGAGTTCTAACGTATTACTTACCCAAATGTCGAAAGTGTTGAAAAGGGGGCGTCCTTTTGTCACTGCGGATGCAAAGCGTAGGAGAGGTAAGCTTTTTCTGTACAATTTGACCTATTTAATGTCTAAAAAGCGATAAAATAAGGTAGGATAGCCTTGTGTACTTTGATCACGTGTAGTTTGTCCGTTTTCCTTATCAAAAAATGGCGCGAAACCGCTTCCCTTCGAATATTTCGGTTCAATTTCGTTAGCTTTCTCAATCTGTGATGCGTCCCGAGCGTGGGCAAAAGCGCAAGGCTATCCTCCAGATTTTCTCCTCCCTCGGTCGCAAGGCCTTCAAGAAAAGTTTCAGTCAGTATTTTCTTATCTATTTGTATTAATTCTGTCTATTTCAGTGGCCGGCATGGGTGACTGCTCGGCCGCGTCGACTTCGGCGGCTTCGTCGCAGCGCTTCGACAGACAGTACCGTGAACGCATGCGACACACGCGATCCCTCTCGCCTGCTCAT
This sequence comes from Oscheius myriophilus, assembly GCA_964057215.1. Lineage (NCBI taxonomy): Eukaryota > Metazoa > Nematoda > Chromadorea > Rhabditida > Rhabditidae > Oscheius > Oscheius myriophilus. Next base: position 4,385,157 of record OZ059903.1, on the reverse strand, counting down.
CCGGAATCGGCGGTTTGTTTTTCTATACTATTATGAAACCTATTTGCTCATTATATACGTGAAACTCGTGATTTATTTGAAAAATCGCTAAAAATTAAGTGTTGCTTAGAAAAACGACGTTTCAGCTTGATAAGTGCGCATCAAAATGTGTGGACGTAATTGAGAATGCTCTGGTTCTATTTTGTTCGTTTTCGAGTGCTTTAAGTGTGTCAATTGTTAAACGGAACATTTTTTTTTTGAAGAAGCCTCATTTGTGTTTCTTTTAAATCTAAATTTCTCTTCCGATTCTTCATGGTGTTATTTGTAAGGTTTTGCCCAAAATGAATCTCGCTGGTCTACGGCTGGCAAAGAAAATCTCACTGCATCCTTCATCAAAAGCGTGGAAAATCTTCGTTTTGTTGGGTCCCGGCACGATGTTTTATAATTTGATTTTGGAATGTGGTTTCAAAACAATTCTGGTCTTACTTCGGCTTCTTTCCAAAAAAGGGTGCTGTCCGAAGTTTATAGCAAATTGTTATGAAAGCGGTTTCAAAGGAATTTTATATCCTTCGAGGTCCTAAGAGTCGAATTTTGTATGCAGGCTTGTATAAAACCATTTGTAAACTAATTTGTGCGGTTTTATCACATTGGGTCAATGATTGTGTTGTTGTTTGAGTTCAGCGCGGTTTTAAGTTATAAATTGATGCTCCGGCAATGTTGTCTGACGAAGTGGCTTCTGCGACTAACATTTTGTAAACTTAAATTTCACAATTGCCGATTTTATCACCCGTCACTTTAATAAGCTTTGTTTTTCAGCACTGCGGTTTGGACGACCTGCTGCGACCGTACAAACTGGACGTGATCCTCCGCTCGCCTCCCCTCGACCTGGAGACGCAGGAGCTGCACGCGTGGAACCCCGACGACAGGTCGCTGAACATCTTTGTGAAGGATGACGACCGCTTCACCCTTCATCGACACCCTGTCGCTCAGAGCACCGACTGCATCCGTGGAAAGGTACGTGCCTTTGTTCCGCTTTGTAATCGTTGAATTCAGATGGGATACTCTCGCGGATTCCACGTGTGGCAGATCGAGTGGCCGCTGAGGCAGAGAGGAACGCACGCCGTCGTCGGAGTTGGAACCAAGGGCGCCAGTCTGCACGCCGTCGGCTACACTTCCCTCATCGGCAACAACACCGAGAGCTACGGATGGGATCTCAGTGAGTTTGTTTCAAAAGCAAACAAACATTAAATTAAATAATTTATGACTAATATGATCATATTGTCGAAACTGCATTTAGCGGCTTTGTGCAATGCGGTATATCTGTTGGATAGTATGTATTTGTTCTATGACTAAATTCAGCTATAGAAATCATGTCATGTATGAGTTTGTGGCTTCAGAATATTAAAGTGGATTTGGAGATTATTATTCTCATCCCATGTGAAATTATTTTTTTTTTCAAAATCGACTTTTTGGTTGAATTTTGGTTTTTATAATTTTGCAGCATAAAACGGACTTTAACCGAATGTAAAGGGGTTGTAGATCTTAGTCATTTCTTTTTAACTGGCTTACTGGGATTCAGATACTTCTGAGTCAAAATTGTATGGACTGGAAAAATTCGGGGGTGCTGGTAAACTTTCGTGAGAATCTAAACGCGCATCGGAAGCCATTCAATACAATTAGTGCCGAAATTTATCTGCCGTGTCCATGTTCTTTTGAATTTGACATTTTTTAATTAAAAATAGTTGTTTAATACGTATTCCTTTCATGAGAGCCTGTCCCTGTCGTGTTTCCTTAATCATTTTGCACCAGCTTTTACATTCGAGGAGGCATACTACTCTTTCAAAAGTTAAATGACTATTTGAAACAATAGAAGTCAGTTTACGAGCTTACTTGAATCTTTACCTTATAACGTTTGAGGTAAAAGTCCTGTCAAAATTGGCGGAAGGATAATTGGCAACTGAAGACATTTTTTTATGACAAAAAGGAGTTCCTTAAAACTAGATTTACTTGCAGTTCTTCATTGTAACTTTTTCAGCGAGGGGCGAGTGCTACCACGACTCGAAGCACTGCAAGCCTTGGAAGTTCCCGGTGGTGAGGAATATCCCCGAGTTCACCGTGCCCGACCAGGTACATTTCCATACTACTTTTCCACTAATCTTTGTAAATTCCAGTTCTACTGCATCCTGGACATGGACGACGGTTACATGGCCTTCGCTACGGAGAATGAGTACCTCGGCGTGGCGTTCCGCAACCTCAAGGGAAAGACGCTCTACCCCATCGTCTCCGCCGTCTGGGGCCACTGCGAAATCACCATGAAGTACCTCGGCGGTCTTGAACGTGAGCCCTTTTCCGACCTTGTTCTTCCCTTCTCCCCTGCTCCATGGCAGCCTCCCTCTCCGTGGGTCCTGTTCTCCGACTCACCTCCCCTATCCGAGTACGGAGGGGCTGCGGAAGAGCAGGAGCAACAGGACCCCAGATTGAAACTACTCGGCCCTCCCATCGACCCCCAGTACCCCCTGATTGACTTCAAGTACTTGTGGCCGGCCGTGTTTGACGAGTGATGTCTGTGCGCTGATCGCATCGCTGTTGTGAACTGGTCGCACCCCTCGTAAAACTAGGTTTAGATATTTTGATTCTAACCCAGATTTGCTCCATTTTTTGTTCCAAAATTGCAACTTGAAAAATTTAACAAATTTCGACGGGCGCTAGAAATATTCGAAAATTTGTATATAGAAGTTTACCAAAATTGGGTTTACCCTCAATCGGTGAACCTTAAGTTTTGTTTTCGCACTTTTTAAAAAATAAGTTGAGACTTTTGGCAGTCGAATTCACTTCTTTGTCCTCATTTTGACAGTGGCTGCTCAAAATATTGATTTTTGAGATTTTTCCGACGACATCAAAAACATTTGGCTTGTTTCGTTTAATAATAATCACTTTTTAATCATCTGTTTTAAAAACAACGAAAATTATTTCAATTATTGAAAAAGTGACCTAAATTGATGAAAGTCTTAAAATTTACAAACTTTTCCAGGAAATGAGAATATTCAACGTGATCATTTTGAAAACATTAAACTACAAACATCAGGAATTTTTGGAAAGATCAAACTGCGAATTACACAAACCTTTGAAAACCTTAAACTACGAATTCCCTGCGTGTTTGGAAGAAAATTATCTAGAAAGCGGTAAGCAAGATCGTAGTCGATTAACCTAGAAATATCGATTAATAGCATGTGATAATTTGAATTTAACACTGACTGCAAGAGCTGTGCCGGAGTTATAGTATGCTAGCGAATTCTGAGAGTAACAAGGCCAGAGACGAACTTTTTTTTTGGTTTCTAAGCATGTTAGAATGCAGGGGGGGGGGGGGAGAAAAAGACCATTTTCTGTTTTGGATAAAATTTATAGAACTCTAAACTACATAATTGAATAAAATGAAGAGGGGTACTGATCCGTCGTGCTTTCAGCCCAGCCCCGCACTCTGATGGAGGAGTGTCGTCGGACGATCCGTCAGGAGATGGGCCGTGACCGCTTGCATCATGTGGAGGAGCTTCGAATCCCGCCGACGCTGAAGCGCTTCCTGCTCTTCCAGTAGTCGGTTAATCCCCCGCCTCCCCGCACACGGGTCGCCCGCCTTCCCCTTGCTCACTGCGCTCGCGTGTATCTGTGCCGTTCGTCTTTGTGTGGTTTGTACATAAGCCCCCGCTACCATCCCACCACCACCCCCACAATCTTCCGGTTCTTTTGCGTGTAATTCCCCTGCTGTTGCGGTGTTAAAAGATAGAGACTAGAAGAGAAGATACTCAGAGAACATCCCTTACTCACCCCTTCTGTCTCGTCCAGCGCACCCGCTCGCACGACCAGCATTTCCTCATCCTCTCAGTCGAACTTCACTTTTAATGTCACTTTTCTCGTTGTTCTTACACTCAACGGTGATTTTGTATTTTGCGATTGTGTAAACTTCTACCCGTTGTCTTTATAAACTGTGAATAAATTTTTTAACCGGTTGCACTGTTGTTGGATCAAGTCCAGGAGAGGGCGAGAGTTAACGTTCTTACAGTTACGCTCAACGGAATGAAGACATCTGAAGCTACATGGTGCCTTCACTACATGCACGATGACTACAATGATTCCTGCCGTAAACTTCTGTGCCCAGAAAGACCGATGCACAAAGGGGAAACAAAAGTGGGATGAAAAAACCAGCAATGCCTTTCGTTTTGCAACGACTGAAGGCTACCGTGAGCCGTTTGCAAACGATGTTTAAGTATGGCATCAGCACGCGGCCTTTCTAACTGGTAATCCATGCACAAACATAACTGCGATTTTGCCAACCCCACAGTTTGGAGTCGCGGAAATCGGGTGCACCCGTATTGTACACGGCGAGTCGAGCGAGTGGCCCCGCGGAAATCGGAACGGCCCTGCCAGCCGCTTTCCCCGTGTCCTAGTGACTACGGTATTTACATTTATAGGGTGTACAGTTTCTAAAGGCCCCGTTTGAAGCGGCGTTAAAACACGCCGGGCGGCGCGTAAAACGGCATGCCTTTTTCAATTTTAATTTAAAAAATACCGTAGTTACTAGGCCTCGAGAATACCGGCTGTCAGGTCCATCCTGATTTCCGCGGCTCCCCGCCGTGTGTAGACAGCGGTCATTCCCTCATTAACGTTTGAAGGAACTCCAGGCTTGTGCACTTTGTCAAATGCTCAAATGAAGGGTGGAATAGGTTGCTTGGGGTCCCGCACAAAATTTTACAAAGTTTGTGTTCATTACGCACATGCGCGGATTTGGGCAAAAAGTTTTCTGACTTTTCCCCCCTTCAAAATTGAGGGATAGGTGCGCGGTGGCAAAGCTCTAGTTCTGTTTTGTAAGTGACCGAAGTTACCATTTGTAAAGGCCGTGAGAGGTTGCTGGAATTTGCGAAAGCCTACAGATCACTCAATTTGTGAGAACCTACAGTGGTTTCCAATAGCACCCCGATTTTTTTGCCCCCCCCCCCCTTTTTGTTCGATTCACCCCCTTTTCCTCAATTTGGGCAAATATGGAGACTGCATATGCGTATTCAGCATATTCGAAGGTATCCGTCGCGAATTTCTGGCTAATTGTATTGGTGCCAAATTGGTCGAATTGACGATGAAAATGCCATAAAATCACAAATGCAAGTTGCATAAAACTTATGTGGCCGATTCGAGCTCGACCGAGCTTTCGGGTTTCGCTTTCATGATCCTACTTTTGACAGTCCTTATTTGTGACTACGCGATTTCCAATGTCTTTTTCAATTCATAGTTCAACCTCGGGGAAACACGTATAGCTGTCGCCAAACGATCATACTAAAAATGGCCTTAGTGCAGCAGCCGTGCGATACTCAGTCGGAAATAGTGTGCGAGCAGAGAAAAAGCGGCTTTTAGTAGCCGATACTCGTTTGGCGGGAGCTATATACTCGTCGCCCAGCGAGCTTTCCTAGCCGGCAGCGGGAAACAAGCGGCTTTTTGTCTGCGTCTCCGCGACTTGCACACTATTTCGCGCGTTAGATGTGCAGGTCATCGAAACTTTAGGAAAGGTCCGTGGGCGAGGAGTATATTTACTGAAATGTGTAATCGCCATTTGTGGCAACACTTATAGCTGACGCCAAACGAGCATCATGCCAATTTCGTTCAAGTATTCTCTGTTGATATTAGATTAGCATAAAAATATCAACAGAGAATGAAGGCACAAATTGGAATGATGCCCGTTTGACGGCAACAATACATATTTATGACCCTATAATTATAAAATGCGTTAATGCAATTAAAATTTGTAAAATTAATAACAAATAAGAAGGGAGAGCTGTAAATGAGGGCACCATTCGAGGGAAACCGGACAGGTGATATGATGAAAAGCGCAAATCACCGACTAGATTCAATTCTGGCGCTTTCGTTTTCGCTTTTGGTGTGTGTGTATGTGTGTGTGTGAGAGAGAGAGAGAGTGTGTGAGTGTGTGAGTGTGTGAGTGTGTGAGTGTGAGTGTGATCCCCCCACGGGGTGAGGCTTGTATACTCGTCGCCCAGCGAGCTTTCCTAGCCGGCAGCGGGAAACAAGCTGATTTTTGTCTGCGTCTCCGCGACTTGCACACTATTTCGCGCGTTAGATGTGCAGGCCATCGAAACTTTAGGAAAGGTCCGTGGGCGAGGAGTATATTTACTGAAATGTGTAATCGCCATTTGTGGCAACACTTATAGCTGACGCCAAACGAGCATCATGCAAATTTCGTTCAAGTATTCTCTGTTGATATTAGATTAGCATAAAAATATCAACAGAGAATGAAGGCACAAATTGGAATGATGCCCGTTTGACGGCAACAATACATATAGCTGTCGCCAAATTGAAATCATGCCAATAAAATTAGAATGTTCTAGTGATCCTCTGTTGACATTGAACTTCGTAGTCTAATCACTAGACGACAGAGCATGATTTGCACACTTCCGCAATTAGCATATGATTTCCGTTTGGCGACAGCTATATTAAGACGCGATGTCTGAGAGAGCCGAGGCCGGCTTAGGTAGGGACCGCAAAGGCGGCCTCCGCGCAGGCAGCTCTAAATGCTAAGAAAATATGGTTTGAATGGCCTGCACACGTATTTTTATGAAATCCTCTATTTTAAAAACGGAATACTAAGTAAAATCACACGACAAAAACGATGGATCAGGTTAAACCACCAAATTCCATCACTATTGAGCAGAAAAACGCTATTTTCTTCGTTTTATGGCCATAATTTCCAAGTCAGGTCGGGAGCACTCAAGTTATCTTGACTGTTATGCTCAGTACTACATGTTACACAAAATAAAGCAATAAAATCAAAAATCCATTCTCCCCGAAAAAAGTTGTCGCGTTATTTCAACTTTGGCGGCCTATCTTTCGTCAGGGGTAGCAGTTAAGTACCTAAAATCCCTTTAGAAACCTTCTGAATACTGTTTACCTTCAAAACAAATAAACAAAACAAGCGGGTAAACAAGAAAGTTGAAATAAATAGAGTTTTACTAAGTATCACTTTTAGCAAGATTTCAGTTCCCGCCGAAATACAAACAAACCAAGTGCGGAGCACTGAAGAGACAAAATAATTTGGACAAATTAAGTAATTTTCTATATTTTAAGAATAAAAAACGCAATTTCCATCCTCCCCATCGTTCACAATCTTTATTTAAAAATGGAATTTTAATCTTTTTACGGACAACTTTCGCGCTCCACTGCCAAAAGCGCGCTCCATTGTCAATGGCCGTATTTAGCCCGAGGCCATTTAAACGTTTATTTTTATCATGTTCGAGGTGATTCTGGTTTCATAAATACGAGAAAAATATGAAAAATCTTTGCAATACGTGAAAAATGCCAAAATTTCTCAAAAACAGTGGTTTTACAATCAAGCCACTTTAGCTGCGCTAAAGTGGCTTGATTGTAAAAGCCCTGGCTCAGACAGGCCCCTCCCAACCATGGCTCTAATGCAGAAACGAAACACAATTTCGGTCATTCAAAGCGAGATATCTCGCTTCGTTGTGAATGAAATTTCAAAGTGTTAAAAGAAAATGTTTAAGTTAGAGTATTATCTGATGGATAATTGACACTTAAAAGCGGGAAAATAATTTTTAAATTATGGTCTGCGGTCCCTAGGCTTAGGGCGCTTTAAAAAGCGCCCTAAGCCGGCCAAACGAACTAACTTCCTTACTGCTTACTAGCAAAAAACAACAAACTCAAGAAGACGTCAAGAAGTATAGAACCAAGTTGAAACAACATATCCTAGTCAATGAATGGCCACAAAGTCACCAAAGTATGGTAAGGTTCACACAAAACAAGAACAAACAAAACACACACAACACCACTTCTCATGAAAAACTATTTATTCTAGGCGGCGGACTTCTCCAACTCGATGAGCTTCTTCACTCCGTCGTACATCTGCCTGACGGCCTGGTACTCGGTCAGTCCCAGACGCTGCTTGTTCGAGATGTCGTAGACGCCCTCGGCCGACTCAGAGTGCTCTCCGTGGATTCCTCTGATCTGGAGCTTCATCTCCGAACAGATGTCCTTGAACTCGGGCTTGGCCGAAATCTTGGGCAGCTTGATGTGCACAGAGGCGCGAACAGTGGTGCCCAGGTTGGTGGGGCAGAAGGTCAGCCAGCCCAGGCGGGGGTGACGGGCGTACTGCATCTTGGCCGAGATGGTGTTGAGTCCCTTGATGAGGCGGCCCAGCACCTCTCCCACGTTGCCTCCCGGCTGCATGGAGATGATGCGCAGGTGGTCCTCCTCATTGACCCAGACCAAGAAAGACTTCTTCTCGTTGTGGAAGATTCCCCTTCCTAAAGAGGTCCATTAAGGCCTTAAGGAAGCTTAGGCCTTACCATTGGGCCAGAAGCGGTTGGCATTAGCCGCCTTCAAGAAGCGATCTCCCTCCTTGAACAGGAAGTGGTCCGCGATGAGCTTGGTCTTGACGGCCTCCTCCATGCCGGTAAGGGGGTAGTAGGTACCCTTCAGGTCGGCATCAGTAATGCCGTTGAAGATGGCCTTCACGCGCTCCTCCATGTTCTTGTAGTTGACCTCGGTGAGGCAGGGGTTGAACGGGTAGCCGGCCAGGGAACGACCGCAGCGGATACGGGTGGAGACGATGAAGCGGCCCTCGGGGTCGAGGTCGGTCAGCTCTCCCAGCTGAAAAGAGGGATTTAGAGAGACATAGAGAGAGACAAACTCACGTTCTTCTCTCCCAAGTCCGTCTGGGGCTGGGTATCGGTGGCCTTGAACCCATTGTGGTACTCTTCGATCACGGGGTTGAAGAGGTCGGCGAAGAGGGTGTAGGCCTCAGCATCGGGGGCGTAGAGCCCAACGCCAGAGTCGAGATTCTCCACTCCGGACTGGATGACATCGAGGAGAGTGGCTCCCAGACGGGTCTTCTTCGTCTTGAGCTTGTCGACAACACCCTTGGTCAGGTGCTTCTTCAGAAGACTCTTGCAGTCGGCGGCGCCTTGGAGCTTCTCGTAGCCCTCCTGGATCTTCTTGAGCACGTCAGCGGGAACAGACATCTTCGCTTGGAGCAGAGGAGAGAATGAGGGATCTGGGGAGGGGAGGGGCTTATATAGGGCTCCGCCACGTGACGGACGGACGGACGGAGGTTCTAGAAAGGTCTTTTACGGGGTGGAACGCAATTTGAATCTAGGCTAATGAAGATTGGACTAATACTCTAATTTTAGTTGTAATTAAGGGCGGTGAGAACATTTGCATATACACCGCGCCCACGGACCTTTCCTAAAGTTTCGATGGCCTGCACATCTAACGCGCGAAATAGTGTGCAAGTCGCGGAGACGCAGACAAAAATCAGCTTGTTTCCCGCTGCCGGCTAGGAAAGCTCGCTGGGCGACGAGTATACAAGCCTCACCCCGTGGGGGGATCACACTCACACTCACACTCACACTCACACACTCACACACTCACACACTCTCTCTCTCACACACACATACACACACACCAAAAGCGAAAACGAAAGCGCCAGAATTGAATCTAGTCGGTGATTTGCGCTTTTCATCATATCACCTGTCCGGTTTCCCTCGAATGGTGCCCTCATTTACAGCTCTCCCTTCTTATTTGTTTTTAATTTTACAAATTTTAATTGCATTAACGCATTTTATAATTATAGGGTCATAAATACCTTCAATACCAATGAACAAATAATGAAAATTGAAGACAGGGTCTCGAAAATTTCATTGTGATAATTGGTAAGTCTGATATAACATTTCATTATTTAA
>OZ059903.1:4347926-4367926 GCA_964057215.1 Oscheius myriophilus | reverse complement strand
GAAAGAGAGATTAGACTGTTAACAGAGACAGATGGAGATCGTTCCATTCTATGAATGTGTGTAGTGTAGTTTGGAGAAGATAAAAGAAATTATGAGGTGATAAATAAATGACACTCGTTTCATTGAATCGTGTTGACATACCTGAAGCCTTTAAGAGCCGAATACACAAAGTGCCTGTTCCCAACTACTTGCTACCTGCGCTTCCAGTTCTTCAGTGTATTTTGTAGTTTGATACTGACACGCTTGAAAAAAAAGGAATGCGTGCGTGCGTGCGTGTGTGCGTGTATGCGTGTGTGCGTGTATGCGTGTATGCGTGTGTGCGTGTGTGCGTGTGTGCGTGTGTGCGTGTGTGCGTGTGTGTCCGAATTTTAGTCTGAATTTTCTAGGTATATAAGTTATTCGCTTGAATTTTTTATTTCCAAAAAACTGAATTTTTTTCAACCCAGATGTTCTATCCAATAAAATATAAACCAAAAAACTGTCAAAAAAGCATGTTTTCAGATTTCCACCTTTCCCACAATAATCTTGCCAACAAAAATCTTTATTTCGAACTTTTCATAAAAATTTGCATCGAAGTCTTAAAAATATGTAAAAAGTCGACGACTATTTCTGTTAAAAACCCACTTGAAAGCGAAAAATAAGCCACATTGTATCTATCTGCTGTTTCTACGCTATTTTTGTGTCCTAAATACAAAAATGTCACTTAAAAGAGCGCATAAACTACTACTCCAATTTTTGGCTTTCACATTTGACAGCATAAATGTTTTCAGTCTGAGCTTTGTAACCAGCAAGCAGTCGAAAAAGGTACTTGTAAAACGTAGGCAGGTGCCCTTCGAGATTACTGTCTGAGTTTTGTAAATAGCAAGCACAATTTGACAGAGAAGCCTCTCTGAGCCCTGTAAACAGCAAGCAGTTTGACAGGGTAAACTGTCTGAGCCTCGTAAACAGCAAGCAGCTCAAAGAATAAAACTGACAGAGCCCTGTAAACCGAAAGCCGTTTAAACGAGAAACCGTATGAGCTTTGTAAACATCGAACAGTCTGAGAAAACGCAAAAACGCAAACTAGAGCAAATCCAGGAAACGGCGAAGACTTGTAACAGCAAGCAGTTTGACATGGAAATTCGCATGAGCCTTGTAAACAGCGAGCATACGTTTTGCGGCCATTCAGAAACTCGCTACGTAGTATTCATCCGTTGTATTCAGAAGCTTCGGAAAGCAGTTTGCGAAAGCGCGGCCTTCCGCAGCTAAGTAAGGTAAATTTCTGTCGTTTTTAACAACATTTCAGCAGAAAATCTATTTCAAAAGCTGTAAAATGAATTTCCCTGGCGACCGGTACTACTTCAGAGACCGCTGAAGCGTTGTTTTGATCCCGATCCCCCTTTCGTCGCCAGCTATTGCCGGCTGCAATCACTCTTTTCTGTGTGGTTTGATACGCTCCTTTCTCTCTTGAAAGATTGTTTTATGGAGAAAAAAACAAGGAAACTATCGCCTGATTCTCATTGTTACAAAAACAGCCCCAAAATAGAAGTGATACGCCTTCACTCTATTGTTTGTAGATTATCGGGTGGACAAGGTTCTCTTTGCAGGATGGAGGAGGGGATCTTGGGAACAAGAAATCTGAGAAGAAGAACAAGTTTGGCTAAGAAAAGAGTTACATCATGTGATAAATGTTCTAAAAGAGGCGAGATCTTGATTTGATAAAACCTGTTGGATGTTTTCATGTTCTTGGAGATTTTCGAAGATCGCCTCAGAAAAGAGAGATAGAACACACGCACACGCAGACGCACACGCACACGCACACGCACACGCACACGCACACGCACACGCACACGCACACGCACACGCACACGCACACGCACACGCACACGCACACGCACACGCATACGCACACGCACACGCACACGCGCGTGGAGAGAAAAAAAGAAAGCGAGAGAAGTTCTGAAAATTCTGTGACACTTTGACTCATCCTGACCAGAAATCTAAAGATGCGTTCCAAGTTTTTCGACTTCCTGCTTCACTGTTTGTTCCAATCACACGCCTGATCAAAGAAAGTTTGCGTGATTTGTCAGTAATCAACAGGTCTTTGCCGTGTGGTCAATTACACGTGAAAAATGTTTCAACAATAAACTTTTCAAGCCCATTGATCTTTGCGAAAGAAAGTTTTTGAACTGAAATGCTCTGCAACAGGTCTTTTCAATCGATTATTGATTGGTTGTTTTAAAATCGTCACTTACCGTGTATATCTTGCCAATGTATCAGTGTCTTGCTTGGGTTTGAGTTACGCGATAAGCAAATGTTACTCAGCCATTGTCAAGAGGCAAGACAACATCGAAGAGGAAATCGCCCATGGGTGTGGGGAGGCATTATCGCTTTTTCATCGTTAAGAAATCAGTCGCCTTATTATATTAGAAAAAATGGCAATTAGGCCTTTAGCTTTTATGACCTGTAAAAGCTAGCAGAATCTATTATGTCTATATTTCCTCTAAATCGAAGTTTAAGTCGTTCTTGTTGTTTTTGTAACATCTTACTCTTCAGAATGGGGTTTTCCTGGGTTTTCAAAGGAAATGCCGTTTACGTTTCCAAAACCTTTCCATTTTCAAAATCCAAACGGCTTTGACAGTCATATTCATTTCCATGGGCTGATGACTATACCACTGAACTACTGATAATCTCCTGAATCATCGGTGATGTGGGAATCTGCGCAAAACAACTTTTTTTATGACATAATTATTAGCTAAAAATACATTACGTTCGTTACTAAGGCCTTAACATCCTAACGTCATAGTTAATTAGGTAATTACGCTAATTATGTCAGAGTAAGGTACACGAAGCAAACAGAAGACGATCTCCAGGTCGGTAAACATCGTTTGTTCTTCTAAGAAATGGGTATTTTCCGTTCTTCGGACAGAGTGAAGTTGTATTTCCATTATGAAAAGTCAAAATTCACTTTTGAAGTCGCTTTCTTCCCGTTCCAAATGATTACATTGTTATGAATCCCGCAGCGACATCCGCGCTCCGCTGATAACGCGGGAACGCAAAATTTTCAAACAGCCGTATTACAAAATGCGACGTTTCAATACAAATGCTGAATTTTTATGTATTTGACATAATTATTAGGTTAAAATCCATGAAAAACATTAAAAAAAAATACTACGGTGGAATATCACTTTGCTTGCCCGCTGTTTAACGCCTTGCGAAAAACCATGCGGCACATTGCGGCTCGCGCCGCCCCTCGAAAGCTGGAATTAAAAAATCGTATTAACAATGTAATTTTTATTTTCAAAGCTAACAAACATTGAAAAATATTTTTTTTTTAAATTTAAAAATCAAGATCAATTCCCTGTTTTCCCATTCAATGTATTGCTCTTATAACTGTCTTCTGAATCATAGCCCATGTTCAAAATGTCCTTTGGTTCTTTTTAAACCCAATGACTTTTCCCAATTGCTGAAATCGATGACCCATTCGCTGTTTTTGTTTTTGACCGGCAGCAGTTTTGCGGACGCCGCCCAAGACCAACACCGTTTGATAACGGCCACCCTTCATTTTCCCAATCGATTGATTGTAAGACAGACCTTAAAAAACCAGTAGGTGTTTTCGGAAAAGGGAAAGAGTTATCTGATCTGCAAAAACAGGCCCATGTTTGTGTTCAAATTGTTCATTTCATTTTAAAGCTCTGAGAAATGGGGCGCCTCTCACAGAGAGAGCGCTACTCGTAAGTCGAAGAGAGGAGGGGTCGGTGCCTAGGAGATCGGGGTTCAAATGTCTCCAGAAGCCTCTCTATTCCTCCTCAGCTATGTCGAAAAGCTGCGGCGAGGGGGCTCGCGACGCGGGTCGTCGCTTAGGTCGCCTGCTGCCGACTCGGGCTCCTTTCGAAAGTTGGGGAGACATCAGGTGGCGCAACACCTAAAGAAAGTACATTACTAAGGCCTTAACACCCTAATTGGTAAGCTAATTGGGCAATTAAACCCAATCAGGTCAGAGTAAGAGGCTTAAAACAAACCTTCATCTCCAAGTCTGCCAGCTTCGTTTTCTTCTGAGAAATTGGTTTTTGCTGTTCCGAGGGGGTGGTCTCCTCCCCGCACATACCAACCACACAGTAAATGGTGATCTTCAGAAGTTGAAGGCACCTGAAACAAAATAATTTGAAATTGAGCTTCAGAAGACATAGTAGGAGGCTTGGGGTAAACGAAAAGCCAAGCTCTCCCTACTAGGAATAAAATACCAACCATTCCTGAAGTCGGTTGATGACCATGATGGCGACGACTTGTTTAAGGTCGGTCTTTGTCATCTGAAAATTTGAAAATAGTTTAAATTTTAGGGATGAAATGGATTTTTTGAAGTAAAAACGCACCTCATGTTTGTTGTGAACGTCGAAAAGAAGAGGGGGCAGGTTGTCAGTCATGTTGTGTTCACGTGAATCACACGGCCTGTTGGTCGCTGCCTGCACCACGGCCCGTCGCCTCTTTATACCGCCGCCCGGGGGGCGGGGCGGACGATCTCTGTGCGCCGACGCGGGGAGGGCTGAACACTGATTGCCCGGAGGCCAGGGTGCAGTCACGTTCAGTGCATCTGAACACAAAAATAGAGTGAAACAGAACGGCAAAAATTACATTCAAGCGAAATATTTACTAGATAGGGCTCCTGCGTGCGTTTTACTAGTTTCTTTTTCGACTGCTTGCTGTTTACCAGGCTCAGACAGATTTCCATTTCAAATTGCTTGATGTATACAAGGCTCAGACAGGTCTACCTTTCAAACTGCCTTCTGTTTACAGGGCTCAGGCAGTTTTTCCCAAACTGCTTGATGTTTACAAGGCTTGCCAGACTGAGACAGATTCCCGGGTCAAATCGCTTGCTCTTTACGGGGCTCAGACAGTTTACCCTGTCAAACTGCTTGCTATTTACAAGGCTCAGACATTTTTTCTAATTGATTGCTGTGTGTTTCTTGGATTTGTTGTAGTTTGCGCTTTTGCACTTTATCTGACATCTCGCTGTTTACAAGTGGCTCAGGCTATTTTCTTTTACAAACTGCTTGCTGTTTACACGGCTCAGACATATTTTCGTTTCAAACTGCTCGCTGTTTACAAGGCTCGGACAGTTTTCTTTTACAAACTGCTTGCTGTTTACAGGGCTCAGACAGATTTTCGTTTCAAACTGCTCGCTGTTTACAAGGCTCGGACAGTTTTCTTTTACAAACTGCTTGCTGTTTACAGGGCTCAGACAGATTTTCGTTTCAAACTGCTCGCTGTTTACAAGGCTCGGACAGTTTTCTTTTACAAACTGCTTGATGTTTACAAGGCTCACACAGTTTTCTTTTCAAATTGCTTGCTGTTTACAAGGTTTAGATTAATGGGTTAAACTGAAGACTTTCGGGGTACATATGGGTGCTTCACTTGTGGGGGCTTCTTTGCGATATGATGGTTGGGGGCATACTTGATGTAGGCGGGGTGCGTGGGGCTATAATTGCAACAAAAAAAAACATGCGCAGCCCACAAGGTTTTTATTTCTTCATCTCAGTAGAGCCCCCCTAAAGTTTGGGCTTCCAAATGAAATCGTTGTGGGGTCCCCGAAAAAGCGGCTTTCTCTGCGTCTCTGGGTTTTGCACACTCCCTCTCTCTCCCATGCATTTTGCAATTATGCCTCTTTTGTTGTAATTTCCACCCAATTCCAGCCAAAATTTCTGCTTTCTCCACACTTTTTCTTTATCATCACCGGAATTTTGTGCTTCTGCTGCGTTTTTCGGTCTTTCCTTATCCAGGAGCTTCCCCCATTTCTGCCTACTCAGCAAGAAAAGACTGATACCCTTTGACCGCCGCCAGGGGCAAATCGATCTCCCAGCGATTTTTGGTGGGGTTTCCCGAAAAGCTTATCGAGCGCCACAAAGATTGCATCACTCCCGCGGAACAAGCAGAACTTTGTCCGGCCGTGTCACCGACACCGCACCCGTTGCACCCACAGTGTGTACGATGATTGCTAGCTTTCGGCAGTGGAAGTATGGCTGTTTCCACAAAGCGACACTCGAAATTTAAAGGACCGGGTGAGCTGGTCCCGCAGCGGCAGCTAGCCAACTCTGGCATTTAGCCAAAACTCCTATTGGCAGCCGTTTATGTCCTCAAGGTGCCGGGATCGCCGGCAGGTATAGCTGTCGCCAAACGAGCACTCTGCCAAAAACGGCCTTAATGCAGCAGACGTGTGATACTCAGGTGGAAATAGTGTGCGAGCAGCGCAGACGCGGAGAAATAGCGGCTTTTATGAGCTGATGCTTGTTTGGCGACAGCTATACTTACTTTCGTTTGTTTCCTACTGTGTTCCAAACTTTATCTGTTGTAATGGGACAGTTTTCATAGAACAGAGTCCCATTTAAAACAACCTCTGTATCTTGATGACCCCTGGGATGAGGATGGTGTCGCCGATTAGCCGAGATAGGCTAGTTGCGGCTGCACGCGGTGGTTCACGTGCACTCCACACACCCACGCAAAGCACCCAGAAAGTGGAATTTGGACCTAGACACTCAGCGTCCTTCAAAACAATGAAATTTGGCACGCGACTGACGACAATAGAGACTTTGAAGTATACAGTACTGATGAGAAAACGGAAAATTAGAATGTTACAATGTTTTCAAATTGTCAAGAGACTTTTTCTATGAGAAATCAAGTTAGGAGAAGTTTAGCAGTGCGAAAAATACCAATAATAGAGACACATGATTAGAGGGAAACCTAGTGATAGAAAAAATACAGAGACGAAGACATAGTAGGAGAGACAGAGGCACAGAGGCATAGCAAAAGAGACAAAGACAAAGCGAACGAGACAGAGACATAGCGAGAGATACAGAGACGTAGCGAGAGATATAGAGTCATAGTGAGAGACAGATACATAGCGATTTGTGTGTGTGTGTGTGTGTGTGTGTGTGTGTGTGTGTGTGTGTGTGTGTGTGTGTGTATGCGTGTGTGGATGTGTGTGTGTAAAATTTAAAAACGTTTCCGTCCGAAGAACAATCAAAGCATTCACATGAAAAAACATATCGAAGTAAACAAGTCCCCATAAACCGAACGTGCAACTGAAAACTAAATATGAATGTTCATAAAACGGTCGTTCTTTCCTGTTGACTTCCAACGAGTCCAGCCAAAGTACTGTTGGATTAAAGGCACGTCGTCACGTCTACAGTTCAGATAGGTTCAAATTTTGGACTAGGCTTTACCCAGGGTTTGGGGGATTGCCTCTGCCTCTGCCTCTGCCTCTGCCTCTGCCTCTGCCTCTGCCTCTGCCTCTGCCTCTGCCTCTGCCTCTGCCTCTGCCTCTGCCTCTGCCTCTGCCTCTGCCTCTGCCTCTGCCTCTGCCTCTGCCTCTGGCATCTGGCCTCTCTCTATCTCTCTCTCTCTCTCTGTCTAAAGATGACGTGCCTATTTCAATTTGCATCACGTTTCAACTGATAAGTTGCACTTCGCATTGTGAAATTTCCATTCAGAAGCTTATCACGTCATTCCCCTCCCAACCGGAATGCGGTTAAAACCCAATGACGTCGCCATTCCAATTCCAGCTTGTTTATATCACAAGTCACCACAGATTGTAATCTTTTTCAACAAACTACTCATCACAAATCGGGAAACACCCTTTTCCTGTCACGTGAAGAAGTACATGGCTGATCTCCGCTGCAACCGCCGTGACATGACGTTACCTGTCTTCGTTCTGTGCACCAGAACGTCTCACCCCCTTCCCGAGGTGTAAAATACTTTGTTTATTGAAGCGGTGGGGGGAGGCTGTAGCTAGAACAACGGGTGCTTGTTGTTATTGTTGACAACAAGGGTATTGCAGAGGTGGGAGTACCTACGACGTACCCCAGGGAAAGTGAGGGGAGGTAAACATTTTTTGAAGAGAAGCATCATATTGGGTCCTACCACGATGACTAAGTGGGCTTTTACTAAAGTGTAATGACTGTGTACGCAAAAGTTTGACTGCGTACTTAATTTTCACACAAACGACAGCGGTATCCGGTGAGTTCGACGTAATTAGCACATACTGCCGCCTTGGCACTAGAGACCGCGTGGCCAAGTGGCCCAAGGCGCGCGCTGCGAATCAATTGTTTTTGATGGAGTTAATGGTTCGATTCCTTTGGGTCCATTTAGTACCGATCGGTTATCGGTTATGGTTGGTTTTCACTTGTGTTTCTCCAGTCATAGAAATCTCAAACCAACCTTACTATTTTCGATTTTATCAGTGCCAATAGGGTTGAAACAAGCCTTACCTTTTCAAATTTTGTCCGTGTCAATAGGGTTCAAGCCAGCATTACCGTTTCCGACTTTGTCAGTGTCAATTGGGTTCAAACCAGCCTACTTCGTTCGCCGGTTCAGTCCCGGCCAGTCAAATGCATCTGGGCCCATTGCCACGGGCACCCGCAAAACATCGGTGAAATGACTTCAAAAACGAAGTTTTCAGAAGAAGATAGAAGTCCTCAACATTTTGGGATAATTCAATGTCAATAGAGTTCAGACAAGCCGATTGCAAACCAGGATTTACAAGTTCTTCCCTTGCATCTTGATTTTCAGACAGACCATCGCCGACCAAAGAAGTCGTTTCTACAATATACAGCCCTTTAAGAAATGTCAATAGTGTTCTATTAGGTCGATGTCAATAGAGTTCAAACCACTTTATTTCAAACCAGGCGTCTACCATAGTTGTTGAGCTCGCTTTCTCTTGTTCGTCCGTTTTGTCACCCTTTGAAACTGAATGTTAAACACGGCAATGGTCCCCCTACAAAAAATTGGCACTATGCCAATAGTGTTCGCTTTAGTCGAAATCACTAGGGAAATCAGATCACGAATACCTGTAAGGTGAAAATTCCAAAAGAAAGATTATGGGCAAGCCCTGTTCTTGGGAAGTTAGGAACAATGCGTATTGAACATTATGGACACGGGGTTCTACTTTCCTTACAATTTCTGGATTTTGTCGATGCCAATATACTCGTCGCCCAGCGAGCTTTCCTAGCCGACAGCGGGAAACAGGCGGCTTTTTGTCTGCGTCTCCGCGACTTGCACACTATTTCGCGCGTTAGATGTGCAGGCCATCGAAACTTTAGGAAAGGTCCGTGGGCGAGGAGTACAGTGTTCAATTTGGTGGATACCAACAGGGTTACATGAAAAACAATTCTCTTTCCTCTTGGGTACCCTAATTGGTAAGATTTCGCCTTCAATACAATTGTCCGTTTTGCCAAGAACGATTCTGGGAAATTGGGCACGGAGCACTACAATGAACACCCGTACGACATCGGTGGTGAATAAATTCCGAAAAAATACACTTCGGATATCAGACTTGGTTCAGCGTTGATCATTGCCGTTCTTTCTACAGTATTCCGACTGATTCTCAGCCCTTCAAGGGATCAATGATCTTTCAATTCCAACTTGGACATTGCTTCCTGAACAGCGCATCATTGTTTTTCCCTATTTACCCGTGGTCTCGCCAAATCTGACGCAACACGGTCGAAAGTACGCTTCATAGCCAAATCAAGTCAAATGCGGACTGTGAATGTTCTTTGTCCGGACCTGGAGTCTCTTTTCAACGACGAACCGGACGCGTTCCGGGTGCATCGGCGATATGTTGCGGGTTCTCAAGGAAAACTGCGAAGCGAAGAAAGAGAGAAGCAGAGAGTACTGTGGCGAAATTGGCACTTCAGGGACAAATCTGTAAGTTGGGGATGAAAACTGACACCAGTACGACATCGGCAGCAAGGTAAACCCTTTCACATTAATTTTAGCAATCAACTGTAGAAAATGCGATGTTACGTGAAAATGTGGAAAAATGCCTTTATATCTTTTAAAAAACCACGTTCTTACGGATTCCAGTTGGGATCCATATCATTCGATGGCTCATTCAATTGTTTAATGATCAAACAATCTCAAAGTGTCAAATACAATCCACCGTCGAGATATAAGCGTTTTTGTGCCCGTCTTAGGCGCGCCGCGCGAACGGCATACACGCGCAGCTAGGGCGCGTAGGTGAATGGCGCAGGTGGTTAGGGCCTAGTCTCAAAAGCTGGAGGTCAATGGTTCGAGTCCTCTCATTGCAAAACGTTTGTTTTATGGGTTGTGAACTTTTTGACACCCTTTGTTAATGAAAAATCAATAACAAAACAAGTTTGCTCGGAAAATTTTCTCATTTTGGTTGGAAAATCTTTTGGTAGCAACTTGAAGGTATGAAAAAGTTAGTTCTGCAATTTTGGCTCCAAATTAGGATAATAGAAAAACTGGCACCCATACGGAATCGGTCACAGAGTCAAAAATGTCACCTTTTTGTTTAAAACCCGTCTGAAAGGGGCAGGAAATTATTGAAATTGCAAACTATGCAACTTTGGGCAAAATCCAACGCTTTCAAGACAACATCCGAATATGTTTTACCATTTAGGGACAAAATGGACATATAAGACTGCGTTTTTGGTTGAAACCCGTATGAATGCGGCTAGAAGTTATTGAAATTGTTAAATTTGCATCTTTGGTATAAAATAAATAGCAGAGGTTAACTGCCATCCCTACGAAATCGGGCACAATGTTTAAAATTCCCCTTTTTTGTTTGAAACCCGTATGACATCGGCAGTATGTTTGAAATCTTTCAAGAAACCGCCCGAAAAGCAGTGAAATTTGCGAAAATTTTAGTAATCTTTCCTCATTTCCCTGAACAGTGATCTAAGTTCCCAATTTGTAACCATGTTGCGTAAGCCTTCTTCCACATTCCAAGGTTCGCCGTGTGTCATCACTTTTCGTGTTTCCCCCGTGCCTTTCCGGTGGGAGTGGAGTCGCCAGCAAAGAGCGATCAGGTCGGGTGTAAACGGTCCAAAGTGTGCTGCCTCCGTAGCTGTTCTCTGCACGCAAGGGAAGCCCCGCGGAGATTTTTCTCCGACTATCAGAGAGCGATTGGGAAAACAAGAGAAAAAGTAAGGTAGCGATAGACTAAGAGCGGGACAGACAGGGAGATTCCTTTCAGAGAAAAATGCTAGTCTGGAGCCCGATGGGCGATTTCATTACTTTTCGAAGTCGGCTTTCAATGAAACATGTTAGTGTAGGGTATTCCGATTGACAGAATAATAAAGTTCGTTACAGAAAAATCTCTTAATTTCAATTTAAATGTCGCGGCGCGCTGATCGAAATTCCAATTTTCCTTGGGTTTAGAACATACATTGTTAATTTTCTTTTAAATCACCTTTTAAAATTTTGCTCTGCCATTATAATCAAACCAAAAATATGAAAATCTAGCCTCTAAAACTTTTCGACTATATTAAAAATTGTTCAAACGGTGGGACCTGTTTGTGGTTTTCAAGAAATGGCGCGTTGCGGCGCCAGCGCTCTTCAAATTCTAACACGTCGTGGCGCGTACATTTTCTAAATGTCGACGCGTCGCGGCACGAAAGATAGTTTCCAAAATTGACGCGTTGCGGCGCGAACGGCTAGCATATTTTGACGCGTCGCGGAGGGTACGTACGGTAATTGGAAAATTTCGACGAAGCGAGCTGGTCACACTTGTCAAATTTTGGCGCGTCGCGGCGCTTACGTTTTCCAAATTTCAACGCGTTGCGAACGATTTCGAAATTTCAATGCGTCGCGGCATGAACGGAAAAATTTGACGCGTCGCGGCGCGAGCGGCTTTCAAGTTTTGATGCGTCACGGTGCGAAAAGGTTGGCAAATTTGAACGGAGCAGTGGTTTACAGCTGTCAAATTATGGCGCATCGCGGCGCGAGCGGTTTTAACATTTTGGTGCGTTGCGTTGCGTACGTTTTCATAATTTTTAAGGCGTCGCAGTGCCAGAGTTTTACGTTTAGTTTGCGGCGCAAACGGCGGGTTTCAAATTTGACGCGTCGCGTCGTATTTTGGTTTGCAACTTTTGACGCGTCGCGGCGCGAGCGGTTTTTAATTATTCTGTTCGCTCAGCACGTTTCTTATGATCACTAATTTTATATTAGCTCTCTTAAAATAAAAGTGAAACGCTTAAATCTTCCTTTCACTATTTCGCTGTTGCCTCTATGTAGTCGTCTACTACTCCGTTCTCTCACCATTTCACTTCTTGTGGACTGAGTAGCATTTCAACTAAAATTTCCATATAGAAATGCATTATACGTTTCAATAGTCGTCTGTTAAATAAGCTTGGTACGAAAAAGAATTCATAATAGCGAGCTATTCGGCGTAACAGAAGAATGTGCTATGAAATGGCAGCGACCTCGGAAAACAGAAAAGATCCAACTACGGTAATTCGCGCCGTCAGCAAGTAGATAATGCCAATTTCAGTCCCGTGCCTGTTTTGGGTACGGTAAACTGTCTCCCCCACCCTCCATTCTGTATTTTTCATGCATCAGAAGTCAGAAATACAACTTTGTAATAGTTTACTCTTGAAATATTCAATTTTTCCTTTCGGTTTTCTGTCCAAATCAGAAACAACGCAGGTTTTCTCAATTGGCCGCAGTTTTCTCATTCCGATCAAGTTCCAACTGAGAAAATATTTGTTTTGGGGATAGTTTCTGTGTTTTCATAAAAATGATGCAATTGCTTCGCGAAACGTCGCTTATTTATGGATCAAGGTGATTGCATCAGATGCGGAAACTTGTTAAACTATGTTCCCCGGGATGGTTTCACAAAAGGGGTCCACGATTTGGGGGCCGAACTGTGGGGAAACGGGCTGGTCGGAGAAACACCTTGTTGACTTTCAAAATCGCTTTCGGTAGCTATTGTGACCGGGCTAGCCCGGCAACCTATCTTTCTAGTAGGTTTTTTGGTTGGAAATGGCATAGTCGCACCATGTGATTCATTATGAGCATTTGACTGAAAATTTAATATTAATTTTCGTATTTTAAGTCGATACTTCGATATATAATGGTCTAAGGAAACTATTTTCTTTTCACACTTCGAGATTTCATCCAGAACCAAGCGAGATACTTCGCTTTGAATGCCCGAAAACAACCTCAAAGTGGGTGGGCGGGGCTTGTCTGAATCGGGCCCGCAGATCCTGCTAAACAGCGGACAGCTATTTGATGAAAAATCGCTAATTCAAAGAATAGGAAAGCATTTTTTTTATAAATATTTCACCACAATTACAACAAAAATATCACAAAACACTTTTAAATGCGTTTTCGATTGCTGTCACATAAATACGATGTTTCGCATTAGAGCACGGAAACCACATTTTTCCCAAATAATTCAACTCTTGTTTTGCTTTTATTAGGGAAAAAATGAAATATTGCTCGAAGGGATACTTTAAAAAAAGGTTCAAATAATGAAGGTAACATTGTATTTCATTAAACCTTTTACAAAATAAAATTGAAATTTTAACGAAAAACGACTGAAATAGCTC
The DNA here is from genome assembly GCA_964057215.1 of Oscheius myriophilus. Taxonomy (NCBI): domain Eukaryota; kingdom Metazoa; phylum Nematoda; class Chromadorea; order Rhabditida; family Rhabditidae; genus Oscheius; species Oscheius myriophilus. The sequence goes on along the minus strand of OZ059903.1, from coordinate 4,354,601 downwards.
TTTCTTTTTACATTTTGTTCAAATTACATAAGAAAATTGTGTTTTCTTGTGAGACATCGAAAAAAAGAGGCAATCGCTCTTTAAGGCGCAATCGCTCTTTAAGGCGCTCTTTAAGGCGCTCTTTAAGGCGCTCTTTGCCAAAACGCAGGCAAAAAGCTATAAAAAGCTAGTTTTACTTATCAAACTGTTTTTCTGCTTCTTCTTCCTAAAGAAAGCCATTTCGCTTTATATCCAACCGTTTCATTTTCATTTTCACTCTTGCCCGGTGTTTAGCAGTGTCTGTGCACTCGGCAGAGATTCGCCGCGCCCAACCACAGCGGTAGTTTAAAATTGAAATTTAGCCATGAAACATCTCGTTTTGTAGAGGACGGAATTTTAAATTGTAAAAAGGATAAGTTGGAACATCATGTTTTTTTTAAAATTTAAATCACACAGAATATCGAAATTCTTAAATTCAAGTTATGTATGTTCTGCTGTCCCTAATTTAGCCAAACCGCGATGACCAACCCAAACGCAACTGAAAAGCCAGGGAAATTACTGACAGCAGGTAAAAGGCTTTTAAAAAGCTATTACCCCTAAAAGTTTTTGCAAAAAAGCGACTGAAGCTTTAATTCCAACCATTCCTCTTCCATTCCAACCGCTCCCTGTCCTTGCTCTTTGTCCCCAAAGCGTTGCAAAATGTTGCGTCTTCCACTTCCACCTACCGTAGCCTTTCGAACAGTACACTTTGTCCCCTTTTAGAGCCTTCTTATCACAAATAATCAAATGATTACCCTGATCTACGTTTCGAATGAGCCTTCTGCACAAACCTGAGCCTTGGTCACGGAAACCGAGATAACCCCAGGAGACTGTGGTTTGTGAAAAATTTCCGGGACAGAATTGGGATTTTTGCAAAAATTGTAGTGTTTTGGTTTTCTGCCTCAATTTGTTTGACTCTCCTTCGATCAGACCATTAAAATCCACACAAACAAAGCTGTCGAAGAAATGTTACGCAAACAATAACAATCTGTGTTTGCACTCAAATAAACCGGAGGTGGGACATTTTCAAAACAGCAGGCTTGATTTTTGAACTGAGGGCAAATGTACGAAATTTTTTAAGAATACACTCAAAAACACATTATAAGGTTTGATTATCCCCTCTCTCTCTCTCTCTCTCTCTCTCTCTCTCTCTCTCTCTCTTTCTTTCTTTCTCTCTCACTCTTACTCTCACTCACTTACTCAATCACTCTGTCTGTCTGTCTGTCTTTCTCTTTCTCTTCATTATTTCCTCTTCTGCTTCGGTTTCTCAGTTCTTATTTATCTTGTCCCTCATTGCAGCATCTCTCTCTCTCTCTCTCTCTCTCTCTCTCTCTCTCTCTCTCTCACTCTCTCTCTCTGTTCCTCTCTACTCTGGTACTCCCTTTCTCACTCCCTTACATTTCCATTTTTGATGTGCCAATTTCTTTTAACCTCCTTTCCCTCTGCTTTAGATTGGCACATCGAAAATAGAAAATTGAGGGAGTGAGAATAGGAGTACCAGAGTAGAGAGGAACACACAAAGAGAGAGAGAGAGAGAGAGAGAGAGAGAGAGAGAGAAAGAGATGCTGCAATGATATCGACCCTCAGTGTCACTTTTCCTCTCTGCCTCACTGTTTGGCCTCCTTGCTTCACTTGCCCAAAGTCTCTTCCCAAGTCTCTATCTCCCCCCCCCCCCATCTCTCTCCTTCTCCCTCCCTCTACCTCTGTGCTTTGGGTCTCATTGGTTTGATCGTCTCAAAACCTTCTTTCCTCATTGCCTCATCCCATCATTTTTCATTTTCTCTCTCCCTTCCAATCACTTTTTTCTCTCCCTCACTCATCTGTGCCTCAGTTCCAACATGTCTCACTCTCTCCCTCTCTGGGACAAACTTTTTTCAGTCTAAATTTCCGCAGAGCAAAAGTGTCTCGTTTTCGCTCTCTTTCTCATTTTTGGAGTCTAGGTCTCATTTTATTTTTTTCATTACTCTATTTTCTCATTACTCTCATTACTCTATTTCTCAATCTCTTATTCATCATTCGAACATTTCTTCAGTTTTCACTCAATGGTCTCTCTCTCTCTCTCTCTCTCTCTCTCTTTCACCGCGCCTCCTGTCTTCATTTTTCATAACCATATACATTAAAAGTTCACTGATCTCTCCTCGCTAAGTTGCAACTTTCTCTCATTGTCCTTTCCGCTCTCCTCTGTTCCCAATGCGTCACCCATTGTCTCTTCCTCTATTGTCTCTCTCCCACCTACCGTACTCGTTGTAAATCGTTCAAGGAACCTCTCTCCGTGCACGTGAACCGTCTCCTCCACCCATTCAATGCGTCACTTGTCTCCCCGTGGCAGATGGTTCCCGTGGCCCGCACGTGCCTCCCGGACCCTGACCCACGGCACGTGAATGTTGACGCCAAAACGAATAATAAAGACCATTCTGGCTACTACCCCCACAACGAAAACAGTTTGCACGGGGAACAAACACGCGTACTGTTTACGCCTGCTGTTTACACTCCTTTTACAGACAAGTTTCTGCGGAGAGAAGGGGTCGATGTACAAAGCGATTTTAAATTTTAATTTGAAAATATAAGGTCAATGCTTCAAGTCAGAAACTACTCACAAACTAAGAAAAGAGTACGGAAAACAGCTTATTTTCAATTTAAGGGTGATTTGAGGCCATTCTCGAAAATACTGTGATATTGAACACTCCAAAGCACGGGGAGGCTAAAATTAGCGATGGAACAACATTCACACGAGATAGGAGGTTTACGACCTAGGAAACTGAGAATTGTTGCATTAATGGAGGTGTGTGAGTATGTGAGTATGTGAGTATGTGAGTATGTGAGTATGTGAGTATGTGAGTATGTGAGTATGTGAGTATGTGAGTATGTGAGTATGTGAGTATGTGAGTATGTGAGTATGTGAGTATGTGAGTATGTGAGTATGTGAGTATGTGAGTATGTGAGTATGTGAGTATGTGAGTATGTGAGTATGTGAGTATGTGAGTATGTGAGTATGTGAGTATGTGAGTATGTGAGTATGTGAGTATGTGAGTATGTGAGTATGTGAGTATGTGAGTATGTGAGTATGTGAGTATGTGAGTATGTGAGTATGTGAGTATGTGAGTATGTGAGTATGTGAGTATGTGAGTATGTGAGTATGTGAGTATGTGAGTATGTGAGTATGTGAGTATGTGAGTATGTGAGTATGTGAGTATGTGAGTATGTGAGTATGTGAGTATGTGAGTATGTGAGTATGTGAGTATGTGAGTATGTGAGTATGTGAGTATGTGAGTATGTGAGTATGTGAGTATGTGAGTATGTGAGTATGTGAGTATGTGAGTATGTGAGTATGTGAGTATGTGAGTATGTGAGTATGTGAGTATGTGAGTATGTGAGTATGTGAGTATGTGAGTATGTGAGTATGTGAGTATGTGAGTATGTGAGTATGTGAGTATGTGAGTATGTGAGTATGTGAGTATGTGAGTATGTGAGTATGTGAGTATGTGAGTATGTGAGTATGTGAGTATGTGAGTATGTGAGTATGTGAGTATGTGAGTATGTGAGTATGTGAGTATGTGAGTATGTGAGTATGTGAGTATGTGAGTATGTGAGTATGTGAGTATGTGAGTATGTGAGTATGTGAGTATGTGAGTATGTGAGTATGTGAGTATGTGAGTATGTGAGTATGTGAGTATGTGAGTATGTGAGTATGTGAGTATGTGAGTATGTGAGTATGTGAGTATGTGAGTATGTGAGTATGTGAGTATGTGAGTATGTGAGTATGTGAGTATGTGAGTATGTGAGTATGTGAGTATGTGAGTATGTGAGTATGTGAGTATGTGAGTATGTGAGTATGTGAGTATGTGAGTATGTGAGTATGTGAGTATGTGAGTATGTGAGTATGTGAGTATGTGAGTATGTGAGTATGTGAGTATGTGAGTATGTGAGTATGTGAGTATGTGAGTATGTGAGTATGTGAGTATGTGAGTATGTGAGTATGTGAGTATGTGAGTATGTGAGTATGTGAGTATGTGAGTGTGTGAGTATGTGAGTATGTGAGTATGTGAGTATGTGAGTATGTGGATGTGAGTATGTGGAGTGTGAGTTGTGAGTATGTGAGTATGTGAGTATGTGAGTATGTGAGTATGTGAGTGTGTGAGTATGTGAGTATGTGAGTATGTGAGTATGTGAGTATGTGAGTATGTGAGTATGTGAGTATGTGAGTATGTGAGTATGTGAGTATGTGAGTATGTGAGTATGTGAGTATGTGAGTATGTGAGTATGTGAGTATGTGAGTATGTGAGTATGTGAGTATGTGAGTATGTGAGTATGTGAGTATGTGAGTATGTGAGTATGTGAGTATGTGAGTATGTGAGTATGTGAGTATGTGAGTATGTGAGTATGTGAGTATGTGAGTATGTGAGTATGTGAGTATGTGAGTATGTGAGTATGTGAGTATGTGAGTATGTGAGTATGTGAGTATGTGAGTATGTGAGTATGTGAGTATGTGAGTATGTGAGTATGTGAGTATGTGAGTAGTGGTGAGTATGTGAGTATGTGAGTATGTGAGTATGTGAGTATGTGAGTATGTGAGTATGTGAGTATGTGAGTATGTGAGTGTGAGTTGTGAGTATGTGAGTATGTGAGTATGTGAGTATGTGAGTATGTGAGTATGTGAGTATGTGAGTATGTGAGTATGTGAGTATGTGAGTATGTGGTATGTGAGTATGTGAGTATGTGAGTATGTGAGTATGTGAGTATGTGAGTATGTGAGTATGTGAGTATGTGAGTATGTGAGTATGTGAGTATGTGAGTGTGTGAGTATGTGAGTATGTGAGTATGTGAGTATGTGAGTATGTGAGTATGTGAGTATGTGAGTATGTGAGTATGTGAGTATGTGAGTATGTGAGTATGTGAGTATGTGAGTATGTGAGTATGAGGGGTGAGTATGTGAGTATGTGAGTATGTGAGTATGTGAGTATGTGAGTATGTGAGTATGTGAGTATGTGAGTATGTGAGTATGTGAGTATGTGAGTATGTGAGTATGTGAGTATGTGAGTATGTGAGTATGTGAGTATGTGAGTATGTGAGTATGTGAGTATGTGAGTATGTGAGTATGTGAGTATGTGAGTATGTGAGTATGTGAGTGTGAGTATGTGAGTATGTGAGTATGTGAGTATGTGAGTATGTGAGTATGTGAGTATGTGAGTATGTGAGTATGTGAGTATGTGAGTATGTGAGTATGTGAGTATGTGAGTATGTGAGTATGTGAGTATGTGAGTATGTGAGTATGTGAGTATGTGAGTATGTGAGTATGTGAGTATGTGAGTATGTGAGTATGTGAGTATGTGAGTATGTGAGTATGTGAGTATGTGAGTATGTGAGTATGTGAGTATGTGAGTATGTGAGTATGTGAGTATGTGAGTATGTGAGTATGTGAGTATGTGAGTATGTGAGTATGTGAGTATGTGAGTATGTGAGTATGTGAGTATGTGAGTATGTGAGTATGTGAGTATGTGAGTATGTGAGTATGTGAGTATGTGAGTATGTGAGTATGTGAGTATGTGAGTATGTGAGTATGTGAGTATGTGAGTATGTGAGTATGTGAGTATGTGGTATGAGTATGTGAGTATGTGAGTATGTGAGTATGTGAGTATGTGAGTATGTGAGTATGTGAGTATGTGAGTATGTGAGTATGTGAGTATGTGAGTATGTGAGTATGTGAGTATGTGAGTATGTGAGTATGTGAGTATGTGAGTATGTGAGTATGTGAGTATGTGAGTATGTGAGTATGTGAGTATGTGAGTATGTGAGTATGTGAGTATGTGAGTATGTGAGTATGTGAGTATGTGAGTATGTGAGTATGTGAGTATGTGAGTATGTGAGTATGTGAGTATGTGAGTATGTGAGTATGTGAGTATGTGAGTATGTGAGTATGTGAGTATGTGAGTATGTGAGTATGTGAGTATGTGAGTATGTGAGTATGTGAGTATGTGAGTATGTGAGTATGTGAGTATGTGAGTATGTGAGTATGTGAGTATGTGAGTATGTGAGTATGTGAGTATGTGAGTATGTGAGTATGTGAGTATGTGAGTATGTGAGTATGTGAGTATGTGAGTATGTGAGTATGTGAGTATGTGAGTATGTGAGTATGTGAGTATGTGAGTATGTGAGTATGTGAGTATGTGAGTATGTGAGTATGTGAGTATGTGAGTATGTGAGTATGTGAGTATGTGAGTATGTGAGTATGTGAGTATGTGAGTATGTGAGTATGTGAGTATGTGAGTATGTGAGTATGTGAGTATGTGAGTGTGTGAGTATGTGAGTATGTGAGTATGTGAGTATGTGAGTATGTGAGTATGTGAGTATGTGAGTATGTGAGTATGTGAGTATGTGAGTATGTGAGTATGTGAGTATGTGAGTATGTGAGTATGTGAGTATGTGAGTATGTGAGTATGTGAGTATGTGAGTATGTGAGTATGTGAGTGTGTGAGTATGTGAGTATGTGAGTATGTGAGTATGTGAGTATGTGAGTATGTGAGTATGTGAGTATGTGAGTATGTGAGTATGTGAGTATGTGAGTATGTGAGTATGTGAGTATGTGAGTGTGTGAGGATGTGAGTATGTGAGTATGTGAGTATGTGAGTATGTGAGTGTGTGAGTATGTGAGTATGTGAG
>OZ059903.1:4342470-4347726 GCA_964057215.1 Oscheius myriophilus | reverse complement strand
AGTATGTGAGTATGTGAGTATGTGAGTATGTGAGTATGTGAGTATGTGAGTATGTGAGTATGTGAGTATGTGAGTATGTGAGTATGTGAGTATGTGAGTATGTGAGTATGTGAGTATGTGAGTATGTGAGTATGTGAGTATGTGAGTATGTGAGTATGTGAGTATGTGAGTATGTGAGTATGTGAGTATGTGAGTATGTGAGTATGTGAGTATGTGAGTATGTGAGTATGTGAGTATGTGAGTATGTGAGTATGTGAGTATGTGAGTATGTGAGTATGTGAGTATGTGAGTATGTGAGTATGTGAGTATGTGAGTATGTGAGTATGTGAGTATGTGAGTATGTGAGTATGTGAGTATGTGAGTATGTGAGTATGTGAGTATGTGAGTATGTGAGTATGTGAGTATGTGAGTATGTGAGTATGTGAGTATGTGAGTATGTGAGTATGTGAGTATGTGAGTATGTGAGTATGTGAGTATGTGAGTATGTGAGTATGTGAGTATGTGAGTATGTGAGTATGTGAGTATGTGAGTATGTGAGTATGTGAGTATGTGAGTATGTGAGTATGTGAGTATGTGAGTATGTGAGTATGTGAGTATGTGAGTATGTGAGTATGTGAGTATGTGAGTATGTGAGTATGTGAGTATGTGAGTATGTGAGTATGTGAGTATGTGAGTATGTGAGTATGTGAGTATGTGAGTATGTGAGTATGTGAGTATGTGAGTATGTGAGTATGTGAGTATGTGAGTATGTGAGTATGTGAGTATGTGAGTATGTGAGTATGTGAGTATGTGAGTATGTGAGTATGTGAGTATGTGAGTATGTGAGTATGTGAGTATGTGAGTATGTGAGTATGTGAGTATGTGAGTATGTGAGTATGTGAGTATGTGAGTATGTGAGTATGTGAGTATGTGAGTATGTGAGTATGTGAGTATGTGAGTATGTGAGTATGTGAGTATGTGAGTATGTGAGTATGTGAGTATGTGAGTATGTGAGTATGTGAGTATGTGAGTATGTGAGTATGTGAGTATGTGAGTATGTGAGTATGTGAGTATGTGAGTATGTGAGTATGTGAGTATGTGAGTATGTGAGTATGTGAGTATGTGAGTATGTGAGTATGTGAGTATGTGAGTATGTGAGTATGTGAGTATGTGAGTATGTGAGTATGTGAGTATGTGAGTATGTGAGTATGTGAGTATGTGAGTATGTGAGTATGTGAGTATGTGAGTATGTGAGTATGTGAGTATGTGAGTATGTGAGTATGTGAGTATGTGAGTATGTGAGTATGTGAGTATGTGAGTATGTGAGTATGTGAGTATGTGAGTATGTGAGTATGTGAGTATGTGAGTATGTGAGTATGTGAGTATGTGAGTATGTGAGTATGTGAGTATGTGAGTATGTGAGTATGTGAGTATGTGAGTATGTGAGTATGTGAGTATGTGAGTATGTGAGTATGTGAGTATGTGAGTATGTGAGTATGTGAGTATGTGAGTATGTGAGTATGTGAGTATGTGAGTATGTGAGTATGTGAGTATGTGAGTATGTGAGTATGTGAGTATGTGAGTATGTGAGTATGTGAGTATGTGAGTATGTGAGTATGTGAGTATGTGAGTATGTGAGTATGTGAGTATGTGAGTATGTGAGTATGTGAGTATGTGAGTATGTGAGTATGTGAGTATGTGAGTATGTGAGTATGTGAGTATGTGAGTATGTGAGTATGTGAGTATGTGAGTATGTGAGTATGTGAGTATGTGAGTATGTGAGTATGTGAGTATGTGAGTATGTGAGTGATGTGAGTATGTGAGTATGTGAGTATGTGAGTATGTGAGTATGTGAGTATGTGAGTATGTGAGTATGTGAGTATGTGAGTATGTGAGTATGTGAGTATGTGAGTATGTGAGTATGTGAGTATGTGAGTATGTGAGTATGTGAGTATGTGAGTATGTGAGTATGTGAGTATGTGAGTATGTGAGTATGTGAGTATGTGAGTATGTGAGTATGTGAGTATGTGAGTATGTGAGTATGTGAGTATGTGAGTATGTGAGTATGTGAGTATGTGAGTATGTGAGTATGTGAGTATGTGAGTATGTGAGTTGTGAGTATGTGAGTATGTGAGTATGTGAGTATGTGAGTATGTGAGTATGTGAGTATGTGAGTGTGTGAGTATGTGAGTATGTGAGTATGTGAGTATGTGAGTATGTGAGTATGTGAGTATGTGAGTATGTGAGTTTGTGAGTATGTGAGTATGTGAGTATGTGAGTGTGTGAGTTGTGAGTATGTGAGTATGTGGTGTGTTGTGAGTATGTGAGTATGTGAGTGTGTGTATGTGAGTGAGTGTGTGAGTATGTGGTGAGTGTGTGAGTGTGTGAGTGTGTGAGTGTGTGAGTTGTGAGTGTGAGTGTGTGAGTTGTGAGTGTGTGAGTGTGTGAGTGTGTGAGTGTGTGAGTGTGTGAGTGTGTGAGTGTGGTGTGTGAGTGTGAGTGTGTGAGTGTGTGAGTGTGTGAGTGTGTGAGTGTGTGAGTGTGTGAGTGTGTGAGTGTGTGAGTGTGTGAGTGTGTGGTGTGTGAGTGTGTGAGTGTGTGAGTGTGTGAGTGTGTGAGTGTGTGAGTGTGTGGTGTGTGGTGTGTGGTGTGGTGGTGTGTGAGTGTGTGAGTGTGTGAGTGTGTGAGTGTGTGAGTGTGTGAGTGTGTGGTGTGTGGTGTGTGAGTGTGTGAGTGTGTGAGTGTGTGAGTGTGTGGTGTGTGAGTGTGTGAGTGTGTGAGTGTGTGAGTGTGTGAGTGTGTGAGTGTGTGAGTGTGTGAGTGTGTGAGTGTGTGGGTGTGGGTGTGGTGTGTGGTGTGTGTGGTGTGTGGTGTGTGAGTGTGTGAGTGTGTGAGTGTGTGAGTGTGTGTGGTGTGTGAGTGTGTGGTGTGTGAGTGTGTGGTGTGTGGGTGTGTGGTGTGTGGTGTGTGGGTGTGTGGTGTGGGTGTGTGAGTGTGTGGTGTGTGGTGTGGTGTGTGGTGGTGTGTGGTGTGTGAGTGTGTGAGTGTGTGGTGTGTGGTGTGTGAGTGTGTGAGTGTGTGAGTGTGTGGGTGTGGTGTGTGGTGTGGGTGTGTGAGTGTGTGAGTGTGTGGTGGTGTGGAGTGTGTGGTGTGTGGTGTGTGAGTGTGTGGTGTGGTGTGTGGTATGTGGTGTGTGGTATGTGAGTATGTGAGTGTGTGGTGTGGGTATGTGGTATGTGGGTGTGTGGTTGTGTGAGTGTGGTGTGGTTGTGAGTATGTGAGTATGTGAGTGTGTGTGTATGTGGTGTGTGGTGTGTGTGTGTGTGGTTGTGAGTATGTGAGTATGTGAGTGTGTGAGTATGTGAGTGTGTGAGTTGTGAGTATGTGGTGGTGGTGTGTGGTGTGTGGTGTGTGGGTGTGGTGTGTGGTGTGTGGTTGTGGTATGTGAGGTGTGGTGGTGTGGTGTGGTGTGGTGTGTGTGTGTGGTGTGGTGTGGTGTGTGTGTGTGAGTATGTGAGTATGTGAGTGTGTGGTATGTGAGTATGGTGGTGTGGTGTGGGTGTGTGGAGTATGTGAGTATGTGAGTATGTGGTTGTGAGTATGGGTGTGTGTGTGGTATGTGAGTTGTGGGTATGTGAGTGTGGTGTGGTATGTGAGTATGTGAGTATGTGAGTATGTGAGTATGTGAGTATGTGAGTATGTGAGTGTGTGAGTATGTGGTATGTGAGTATGTGGTGTGTGGTGTGTGAGTATGTGAGTGTGGTGGTGGTATGTGAGTATGTGAGTATGTGAGTATGTGAGTATGTGAGTATGTGAGTATGTGAGTATGTGAGTATGTGAGTATGTGAGTATGTGAGTATGTGAGTATGTGAGTGTGTGAGTATGTGAGTATGTGAGTATGTGAGTATGTGAGTATGTGAGTATGTGAGTATGTGAGTATGTGAGTTGTGAGTATGTGAGTATGGTGTGTATGTGAGTATGTGAGTATGTGAGTATGTGAGTATGTGAGTGTGTGAGTATGTGAGTATGTGAGTATGTGAGTATGTGAGTATGTGAGTGTGTGAGTATGTGGTTGTGAGTATGTGAGTATGTGAGTGTGGTATGTGAGTATGTGAGTATGTGAGTATGTGAGTGTGTGAGTGTGGTGTGAGTGTGTGGTATGTGAGTATGTGAGTATGTGAGTATGTGAGTATGTGAGTATGTGAGTATGTGAGTATGTGAGTATGTGAGTATGTGAGTATGTGAGTATGTGAGTTGTGATGTGAGTGTGGTATGTGAGTATGTGAGGTATGTGAGTATGTGAGTGTGTGAGTATGTGAGTATGTGAGTATGTGAGTATGTGAGTGTGTGAGTATGTGAGTATGTGAGTATGTGGTGAGTATGTGAGTATGTGAGTATGTGAGTATGTGAGTATGTGAGTATGTGAGTATGTGAGTATGTGAGTATGTGAGTATGTGAGTATGTGAGTGTGTGAGTATGTGAGTATGTGAGTATGTGAGTATGTGAGTGTGTGAGTATGTGAGTATGTGAGTATGTGAGTATGTGAGTATGTGAGTATGTGATTATGTGAGTGTGTGAGTATGTGAGTATGTGAGTATGTGAGTATGTGAGTATGTGAGTATGTGAGTATGTGAGTATGTGAGTATGTGAGTATGTGAGTATGTGAGTATGTGAGTATGTGAGTATGTGAGTGTGTGAGTATGTGAGTATGTGAGTATGTGAGTATGTGAGTATGTGAGTATGTGAGTATGTGAGTGTGTGAGTATGTGAGTATGTGAGTATGTGAGTATGTGAGTGTGTGAGTGTGTGAGTGTGTGAGTATATGAGTATGTGAGTATGTGAGTATGTGAGTATGTGAGTATGTGAGTATGTGAGTATGTGAGTATGTGAGTGTGTGAGTGTGTGAGTGTGTGAGTGTGTGAGTGTGTGAGTGTGTGAGTGTGTGAGTGTGTGAGTGTGTGAGTGTGTGAGTGTGTGAGTGTGTGAGTGTGTGAGTGTGTGAGTGTGTGAGTGTGTGAGTGTGTGAGTGTGTGAGTGTGTGAGTGTGTGAGTGTGTGAGTGTGTGAGTGTGTGAGTGTGTGAGTGTGTGAGTGTGTGAGTGTGTGAGTGTGTGAGTGTGTGAGTGTGTGAGTGTGTGAGTGTGTGAGTGTGTGAGTGTGTGAGTGTGTGAGTGTGTGAGTGTGTGAGTGTGGTGAGTGTGTGAGTGTGTGAGTGTGTGAGTGTGTGAGTGTGTGAGTGTGTGAGTGTGTGAGTGTGTGAGTGTGTGAGTGTGTGGTG
>OZ059903.1:4177470-4339970 GCA_964057215.1 Oscheius myriophilus | reverse complement strand
CTCACACAGATTATTGTTTCTCTAAAACGGTGGGCTTTGATGCCTTTCACCGTGCATGTTTCACGAACGAAAGATCGTGATGTGCGATCGTCTGCTTATCAACTGGAACACTCCCAACAGGGAAGTTATAGGCACATGTTTTTCGGGTTCGACGAAAGGTGGGGAAAACTTCTTTGGATGAATGAGTTCGCATTCACGTGCATTTCGCCATTTTCGGGAACTTCAGTATATTCAGAAGGGAAACACAATTCTTATCGCAACATTAGTTGCGCAACTTTCTTAGATACCGTGGCGGTGGGATTCGTCGACAAACGCCGTTCAAAGGACGGTTTTGGGGAAAGCCGCGTTCGCTGAAAAGCTAATTTTGCTGACAAAGAGTAAAACACAGAAGATTCCTTGAAATACGCTAGTAGGGAACCGGCCTTTAAAGAAAGAGTGAGCCAAACTACGGCAAGAATAGTGGTGTGTGTGCGTGCGTGCGTGTGTGCGTGTGTGGGTGTGTAGTGTATGCTTACTTGTGTGTACGTGTGGATGTTTACACGTGCTAGCACATGCGTGTGAGTTTGTGCATGTATGCGTCAAGTTATAGGAGAAGCCACACATACTACAACAAACTTAACTTTTTTCTCACAGATCACAGAAAGGGTAACAAATATGCGCATTTGTTAAAACTTCGATTCTTAATAAACCGGCTGTCAATAGAAAAGACTTACTGACACAATTTTCAGCGACTTTTCGCGTTGGGACCTCAGCTTCCTGTTCTTTTAAAATTTAGAAGAAAACATGAAACCCATTTTGTGGAAATCAGTTATATAGATCGTATGAATGTGGCGGAAAGCTCTACTGACATTGACCAAACCCTATTGACAATGACCAACCAGCTCTATTGACATTGCCCAAATGGAGTTGGACTCGATTTTGACCAGTCTAACCTTACTAAGGAAGGGGAATGGGTACATAGCTCAACTCCTAAGTTTTCTATAAAAAGTTCTCAACAATTACAATTGTGCCCACCCACAGTAAAAATCAACCAAAACGTTAGGTTTATCTTAGGTTCTTAGGTTTAGCTGTACAAATGTTCTCATTCACGTGAAAACCTTCATTTCCTCTGTTTGTCTCAGTTATTATTTGTGTCTGGTCTGGCTTGTCTTTGCTGTCTGGCCCTTGCTGATGTCTGCGATGAGAGTACAAGACGTAGCCATGTGGAAATGACGGAAACCGTTACACTTGGGATTGACAGATGATCGCTATCTGGGAAAAGGGCACGAAAACACGGAAAAAGTTGCACCGGCAAACAATGTCGTGGCAAACAAACAGGATCAAGGAAAGAATGAAGCGAAGGGGGCTAGGAAATCGGAAATTCAAATGAGCACACACACAGACACAGACACACACACACACACACAGAGACACACACAGAGACACACACACACACTAACACACACACACACTAACACACACACACACACACACACACACACACACACACACACACACACACACACACATACATACACACGCGCGCGCGATCGAGTAGAGTAAGAAAGAGAAAAAGTAGAGAAGAGAAAACGTCCCGTGACCAACGCTCCGTTCTGCTACCTTTATTAGAATACAACTGTTTTTTCATAACTAATGCCGATCGAGGTTGTCATTTCCACCTCCTCTTTCCTGCCGTGCGGCAGTGTCCGGCCTACAGAGTGAGTTTCTTCCATGTTTTCCGAATTCTTGTCTGTTTCAGTGGGTCTGGCCTCTGAAGTCGGGAGGCTTCGGAAAGATTTGAGGGAGAAGGATCAGCAGTTGTCAGAGTCAGAGAGACGACTAGAGGAGATGACTCGCGAACGAGACCATTGGAAGGCTGCGGCGCAGCAGCAGACGGTCGACAAGAAGGAGGAGAGCGAGTCGAACAAGAAGCTGGTCCTCCTTCTTGCGGAGTTCGCCATCCCGCTGGAAATGATTCGGAAGAATGTGAGTTAAGAGAGAGAGAGAGAGAGAGAGAGAGAGAGAGACAGGGAGACATAGAGACAGAGAGACAGAGAGACAGAGAGACAGAGAGACAGAGAGACAAAGAGACAAAGAGACAGAGAGACAGAGAGACAAAGAGACAGAGAGCCAGAGAGACAAAGAGACAGAGAGCCAGAGAGACAGAGACACAGAGACAGAAAATTTGCTAGATGTTTCTAACTTCAATTTTAGCTGGATAACGACGGACCACTGTTCTCGTATATACCCGCTATTTTGGGATTGACCCAGACAGACAAAGACCAAAAAAAGAAACAAACACGTTTCACACCTGTAACTTTATCAAGAATCTGACATATCAAGTCTTGGCAGTTTCGATGATGAAGCGGTCTCCCTTGCTCACGACCACCACAGCTCCATCGATCCTCGTCAGACGGCAGAAGCTTCATGGCCACGCGCTCTTTGTGAGTCTTTGCCAGTTCCTCCATCTTGTCGAGGAGCTCCACTTTAACATCGGGTTACGGTAGCTTGAGAATTGGTTTCTGTGACAAAAAGACTTTACTTTAGGGTTGGATCGAAGGCGACAAGATGATTGAGAAGTGGGAAATATCCTGTGAAATCGGCGAAGTGGAGCTCCTCGACAAGATGGAGGAACTGGCAAAGACTCACAAAGAGCGCGTGGCCATGAAGCTTCTGCCGTCTGACGAGGATCGATGGAGCTGTCGTGGTCGTGAGCAAGGGAGACCGCTTCATCATCGAAACTGCCAAGACTTGATATGTCAGATTCTTGATAAAGTTACAGGTGTGAAACTTGTTTGTTTCTTTTGTTGGTCTTTGTCTGTTTGGGTCAATCCCAAAATAGCGGGTATATACGAGAACAGTGGTCCGAAAATGTAAGGGCGATTACTAATATTTGAGACGATGCGTAGCATATTCGCCGGTCACTCTCATAGGGAAAGTGCTTCGAAGTGGCCGATTGGATCGAGATTTAGTCTATTTCCAATGAAAAGCCGATAGCTTTTGAACATCTTTGATGTTTTGCTCCTTTTTAAGACGAGATGTCTGAGTGTGCTACGCACCCTGCGGAGTTTCGAAAAGTTCGATTGAAACGTCAAAAGTCGCCTTTGAATTAGGTTTGCTACGCGGGGACCCCTTCACCGCCGAAACATTGAAACGGCGCTAGCGCAGAGTTGGTTTTGTCAGACGCTTTCGCAGCCAAAATCGGTTGAAACAGCAGTTTTCGACGTTTCAATCGAATTTTTGAGAACTTTGGAATACAAGATTTTTAACTTTCAACATTTAAGTCTGGGCAGAATTTGACGGAGATGATTTAAACAGTTTTTCTGGCTCGCAAAACATGAAACCGTGATAATACAGAAACCAAAATTTTTCACATATTTTTGTCTCTTTCGATTTTTTCCATTGCTCCAAATTCAAAATCAAGGCCATTTTTAGTTTTTTCTGTCATAAGCAGACAATTTACTATCAAATGAACCTCCTAACAGCCTGATAGCGCAATTTTGACGGGAGGTATGAATTTTGAAATTTACGTGCCATTGTTTCGCTGTGAAAAATGAAAATGGAAATGTGAAGAGTTTTTTTCAACTTTTTGGGTCCCAAGTATCCTACAGTAAACATATAAGCTCAATCGGAGACAAAAAAATCTCAATCTGTCGGCTGGGTGCTCATACCGCTCGAACTTTTGAGAAAACGTGTCTTAACCACTGACGACTTGAAACATTGATGTGAAAAGAAACAAAATAAGCGTAATCGCACAGTAAAACAGGAGTGCGCAGAGAATTATACGAATGCGGTGAGACCTAATGTGCCATCCTTTAAGGTTTTTGCCCAAAACCAGTGCCGTTTTTCGGAAAAACACCATATATGATATATAGCTGTCGCCAAAATGAAATCATATGCTAATTGCAAAAATGTGCAAATCATGCTCCGTCATCTACTGATTAGACTACGAACTTCAATGCCAACAGGATCACTGGAACATTCTAATTTTATTGGCATGATTTCAATTTGGCGAAAGCTATATACCGTATATCTCATTTGGTAGCCATTCGAATAAAACTTAAGGAGTTGGTTTCAGTTTCTGCCAAGTCGCTTTTTCTTTACGTTTCCGCTTTTTTGCACTCTATTTTCACCGGCGTATCGCACGAATTTTGCATAAAGGTTATTTTTTGACTGGATTCCAATTTGGTGACAGCTATATACACACACGCTGTTATTATATTTTTAGAATTAGGCTAATAAGAACTGGGACATTTGGCCGGCTATGAATTTCAATACCAAAGTGACAGAGGAGCAGAATTTGTTTGTGAATGTTTTTTGAACAGAGAGAGAGAGAGAGAGAGAGAGAGAGAGAGAGAGAGAGAGAGAGAGAGAGAGAGAGAGAGAGAGAGAGAGAGAGAGAGAGAGGAGTAGGAGATATGAGTTTTTTCATATCCCTTATAATAAAACGCTACTGTGTGTGTCTGTGTGTGTGTAGTGGATCAGCGGAAGTTCACGCGTTCATTTCCCCCCGAGGGGAGGGTGAGGTCGGCCGTGGGCCGAGTTTCACGCGCTTCACGCAGGTTTCACGGCCGAAGGCCGAGTAATGAGTGGCCGTAGGCCATGAATGTTTGCGGCCGCAGGCCGCCTAACTGAGCGGCCGAAGGCCGCGACCCAGGAGGGTGCCCGCCGTTGGCGCGCGTACCCTCCTGGTGAGGTTATATGAGGAGATATGAGTTTAATTTTGTATGCGATTTTTCCATGCATTTGTCTTTGCAAAATCTGAGGGGGAAAAAAAAGAACAAATCCACCTATTCTACTGGGTTTTCAGTGCACACATTGACACCCGTTCTTCCTGTAAGGGTTCACATCAAAAATGCATGTAGTCCTTCTTCGCCGTGCAAAATTCATAAGAGGAAGTTGCTCTTTTGACGCAGCTAGATAAAAAAGTGCAAAGCGTGCAACAGTGAGTGTGTGAGTGTGTGAGTGTGTGAGTGTGTGCGTGTGTGCGTGTGTGAGTGTGTGCGTGAGTGGATAACTTTCCAAAATCAGCTGATTTCCCCTCCCGAACCCCTCCCTCCGTCCCCATCAGCCGTTTTCCCGCCGTTTTCGGTGCACGCGCACCTCCGAGACCACGCGAACTCTGGCGAATCTACGTCACGCGACGTGTTCTCTCCCTTCTCCTTTGATTTTCAATGCTCTGATCAGCAGGTCGCGATCGGTCTTCCTTCAAAAGTGTCGCCCGCGAACTGATTCATTACTCGGTAAACCGAAAAACTATGGCAAACGGGAAGGAATTGGCCGTTATCACGGAGAACAGAAAGAAACGAGAACGTAAACCCGTTTGGAACTAATTTGTGCTTTGGACACTTCAATTTTGGAAAGAGCAGGCGGCCCAGCTCTAATAAGGCGCTAAGGACGAATTGGCGCCCTCCGACCCGATGGTGTAGGGGTTAGTATTTCAGACTGGCACCCAAAAGGTCTGGGGTTCAATCCCCGGAGGTGCTTTTCTTTTTGCAGTTGACAAATACAACAGAAAGTTCGAAATCTTCATTAATGTACATCGAGAGACAATATGAGATCAGGTTTTAGCCGTGAGTCGGCATTTGACTCGAGTCGAACCCGTGTGGCACCCTTCGGCCGCCTCTCAAACGTGGTGGATGGGCGCCCTCTCGAGCGAAGCCACGTCGAGCACCCGAATGCAGGGCTTTCCTCCATCTTCTAGCATACGGACGGCATCCGAGTACGAAGGAGGTTGTTCCTCGACCACCTGCAACATTTATGAATTATTCCAATCGTGTATAGAGTAATCCAGGGGTCCCATGCCATAATATTTGCAAGGTTGGTCAAGGAGAGTGATCACTATGCATGGTTTATGAGAAAACAAGGATCGCATGGTTTACGAAGAGGTTTTATCGTTAAGCTTTGGTGCATTCTCACGAAACAGGCGGCAAAATATATGCGACGCCGCTCACCACTGACCCTAGTGACCCCATGGTGTAGCGGTTAGCCGCACGGCCTTGTGCGCGAGACATGCTGGGTTCGATCCCCGCGTACGACAATGGTTTTGCTTTTTTTATATTTATTTGCAAAAACACGATACAAACGTGTTTCCATGCTTTTTTATCGGAGTGGAAGACAAAACAACCGTTTTGAGGGAAAAATAACTTAAAACCTCCTTCTTCCCTTTTGTTTTCTCCCATAATCCCATTTCGATGTCGAATTTTGAACCCAGGCCCTGCGCGTCGTTGTTGTTTTTCCCATTCTTATGCTAAAACCCGGTCAACGTGGGAATTTGCACGCCAATCCTTTTCTTCCCTCGCTTGCTGACGTAACGGAACGCGCGCTCTGGGAACACCCGGAAAAAAGTTGAGGGGAAAAAGTTGAAACAAGGATTTTGAATAAATCGTGGGAAAGAGAAGAAGCAACGGGGTTGACAAGCTGAATTTTTCTATATTTTTAAACCTATTTTAAACATCGCAGGCGGGATAGTCTTAATTTACGAATTGAGGCTTTGTTGGCGGAGAGAGCTGTGGCAGTTAACTTGAGAATGTGGCACACTGGCGATCAACGCGAGCTGATAGCTCAGTCGGTAAAGCGGCGGACTGCAATTGTGAAGGTCCTTAGTTCGATTCCCGTCCAGTGAATTTTCTTTTGCGACTACTCCTAAGACCCGAAACCAATGTGCTAATGTTGTTTTAACGATTTTCAAGACGAGATTTTGAAAATAAATGTTTTTTTTAATTTAAAGGGGCTAAACACCAAGTGTTTCCCTTTCTTTCTATTTTCCCAATTACTTTTCGCCCAAAACATGGATCATCCTTGCAAAGAGCGCATTAGAAACTTGTCCTATGATGTTAAAGGACAATCTGATGGGAGAAAATGTCTCTTCCATCACCTTGTTTTGTCAAAATTGGGGGCCAAACGACTCATCCTTCGTCTGATGACGTAACGGGACGCGCTCTCTGGGTCCAAGTAACTGTGTTTTCGAGTTTGTGTGGCTAAAGAAAGTAGAAAATTCAAGATTTGGTTGAAAATGTGGCATTTTTTCAGTCCAAAAAGGGGTTCGTTATCGTTAAAAATTACCAAAAAAGTTGGTCAATATATAAATCAATCGATAAATGTTGAACATTTTGCGTACCTCAGTTAGCGCCACAACGCGACCGCGCCGCGGCTGCCGCGCAGATCGCGCGCATTGAAAAAAAACACTAAAAATTTCGTATTTTGGAGCAATTAATGTTATTTTAGTGCGATTTGGGGTTAAAAATCGATATTGAACCAAAATTACAAACCTGATTATAACTCGGTGGAGGTTTCGAGAGAGCGGCGATGTTCAACTCCTTAATAATGCCAAAAGTGGCGGTGAACATAGCTTGAATCTCCCAAATGAAGAAAATCAGAGAAAGAAGGAGCCAAACGAAGTGGCAAACGGAGGCGTAGTCACTCGTATCAGCCAGTTGAAGGCCGTAGAAAAGGCAGGCTGATGAGAGCATTACCTGGAAATGATAATTTAGCTGAATTTTCTAATAATTCTTTTGGAAATCGTTATAGGTATGGTTCAAGAGGCAAAAATCGATTGCTTTGGAGTTTTGTTAAAAAAATGGCTTTTGCACCGCTTTTCTTTAACACGATCGGTAAGTGCGCTCCAATGAGAATTTTCGATTGGGGCGCTGTTACACGCGCGAGCCAAGTTTCAGTTGAAAATAAGAAAATATGTTATTTAATTGTATTTATAATTAATTTTATTTCAAAACTTGTGGTTAAGATTTTACTGCATGATGCTGACCTTTTTTAAATTTTAAACCCACATTCAGGATATTTGAAAATGAAACTAAGTAAAGGGGAAGGAAAACATTGCAGGAAAAAATCACCTTATGCCAAATTTCGAGAAAAGTCGGTATTAAATTTTAAAAAATGGAAATTCGGAAATCCCTCTTTGGAATTCAATGTTTGCCATGGGTCAGATTTTTTCGCAATGGGGCGCATTTAAACCTCGACTCAACAAATTCGATTTCCCGCCGAATTATGAGTTTTTCTGCGAAATTTGGAGAAAAGAGTAGTTTTCCAATTTTAAAAAAAACCATCTCTAATCCCTTTGGAATCAAACATTTACCATGGGTCAGATTTTTCGCAATGGGGCGCGTTTACACCAAAAGTCAAGACTTTCACATTGTCAGCAAATAATGAACAATTTCGTGAAAATTTTGGGTTTTAAAGTCGTAAATCAATAAAACCAACCTTAGCAACGACGTTAGGTACCAGAAAGACGGCTTTGTAGTGGTAAATTCCAAACAACGCTAGCATAACGACACTAAGGTTGATAGTGAAAACAATGAGTGAAGCGATAGATTCAGGACCGAACACGTCCAGAGAGAGGATCGTGCTGTTGGCGAAGTTTATAGCTAACAACATCACCAACACCAACCGACTCTGAAAATTTTGAAATTTTTAAATGGCTCGATTTCCAGAATCGAACCTGGAACATTTTCCTATGCGCCCTTATCCATGTCTGCACGTGGAAGACTGTGGCATGGTCGATTGAAGGCATCCTCGAAGAGTTGCAAATGTTTTCCTGAACCGAGGTCATCCACACAGAATGAGAGAAATCAAGCACTGGGAGCAGAAAGGGGCGGGGCGAACAACGGCGCACGGGACAAAACACGGAAGCGTGAGAGAATGATAGAGAGACGGAGATGACAGAGAGGTGTCTAGCGATTGCAGGGATCAGGTGGTCTTTGCACGGAGGATTCGGGGAATTAACGAATTCATTGGGGGAAAGAGATTCAAATGTCAAAA
Organism: Oscheius myriophilus; assembly: GCA_964057215.1. Lineage (NCBI taxonomy): Eukaryota > Metazoa > Nematoda > Chromadorea > Rhabditida > Rhabditidae > Oscheius > Oscheius myriophilus. Next base: position 4,331,216 of record OZ059903.1, on the reverse strand, counting down.
GAGGGAGACTTTTAGGAAACATGTATACTCCTCGCGAATCCTACCTTTGTGAAAATGGGGTCCCACACCTTTGTAGGCCGAAATTTGAATATAAAAATCATAATACTATAGTATGTTTCCGAAACTATAGCGTGTTTCCGAAAAACGGCACCGGCTCAGTTAAAGGATGGTACATTAGGTCCCGCCGCGATTGCTTATTTTTCTGCGCACTCCTCTTTTACTATGCTATTTCGCATAATTTTTCTCAATTTACATCAATGTTTCAAATCGTTAGTGGTAAAAATAGAGCCAAATATCAAAGCTGTTCAAAAGTCACCGACCTTAATTTGGAAACAGACTATATATGCGGGCACTATAATCCTCGCGAATCCTACCTTGGTCAAAATGGGGCTACGCCCCTTTTGTAGGACACTATTTTGATGTAGTAATGGGAAATGTGAACATCAACATCAGAATAATCTCACGAATTTTTTGAACATCGCCGTGGGCACTATAGCTGTCGAGCATCATGCCAAAAACGGTCTTAATGCATCAGCCGTGCGATACTCAGGCGGAAATAGTGTGCGAGAAGCGCAGACGCAGAGAAAAATCGGCTTTTTATAGCCGGTGCTCGTTTGGCGACAACTATATATACATCGAACACGATGAAAATTTTGTGATTTCAAGGAACAGTCAGAGGATTTCACAAGTTTTAATTTAAAATGAATAAACCTTGCGATTATGGAAAATATGTGAATTTTGGACTAAAAGTGTCTAATATTCCTGATTGGAAAACCAAATTTGGCATTTATCAGACGGGTTTGACGCCTTTATCATTATAGCCCGGGCTTACTGCAATACGGGGCGGCGCTAAGTTTCACTCTGCTGGGCAAGCATGGCAAAATTTGGGGCCGGCCCGGGCCGGGCCGAGCCGGGCCGGGCCAAGAAAAATTTTGAAGCGGGCCGGCCCGAAAAATTTTTTTTTCGTTTTCTTTGATTTTTACATTGAAAAAAGGCATAAATTTTCGGTTGAGTCGGGCCGGCCCGGGCCGGGCCGGGCCGTGAAAAATTTTGGAGCGGGCAGGCCCGTTGCCATGCTTGCTGCTGGGCAACATGAAAAATGTTCTTTCAAGGAACTGCAATTAGCTATTTTATTGGTGGAAAGACCTCTGGAAATAGCTGCAGAAGGGGTTAAAGTTGAATATGACCCAAAATTGCAATTTTTGGACCCTTTTCAATTTTGGGAGCAGGGTTTTTGTAGGTGGCCCCTGAGAATGGGGATATTAACCTAAGTTAACCTAAGTGTCCTCCTATAAGAAATTAAGTTTTCTCAATCATGCATAATTAGGCAAAACCCAATTAGGCATTAACTGCATAATCGATTTGTAGCAAATGTCCTGTTCACATCGACCCCTTTGCTCTGCACTTTCCATTTTTTGCAAGCCCTTGCACCTCCAAAGAGATTTCGTTTGGGTGGCCGCGTGACTCTTGAATTTTGCAGCCTCCAGCCACTCATATTCAAAGAGACGAAGTGCAAAAATTGCTAGACACAAAGTAAGAGGGCGCCTAAATGGAGGTTAGGTAACCGACGCACCATGTTTAATTCTGTAGATAAAGTGTGATGTATAAAATGTCGCCTAATATACGTGTAAAAAGAGAAGGTTGTTCATTTTCAACGTGTTTAATTATGAAAGCGCCGGAGAGCGGTCGGGCGTCGCTCAGGCGCGATGCGGCCCTTTGGCGCCCGAAGGCCGCCGAATCCAAAGGCTTTGACAGCCGATGGTCACATATTTGATATTGACGTAGGAAATTAGAATTTGTCCAGAGAAGAATGGATTTTTACACAATTATTTTGAACAGAGTAGAAATACTGCGCTTTCTCAGCAAAAGACGATTTTGAAGACCAATGTTGGCCATTATCAGAAAAATGGGCAAATATTGTCGTAAACCAGTATCTCCACCCAAAAGTTGTTGACAAACGTTTTTCAAATTACATTTTTCTAAATTTTTTAAAGGTACTGCGGCCTTTCACCCTGGAGACCGAGTCTGGCGACGTCACGCGCACGTGGGTCGCTCATATTTTGCCAATAACAACGAAGAAAAGTGAGATGATCTAAGGAACCGAAGGCTGGGAAAGTTACAAAAACGAATGTTAAGGGAAAATGTCATGGTTTTGGATTTCAAAAACAAAATCTGGGGTTTAGAGCACGTTAAGGTCATATGTGAAAGTTAGAAGAGAGAGCGACAAAGAGAGAGAGAGAGAGAGAGAGAGAGAGAAAGAGAGAGAGAGAAAGAGAGAGAGAGAGAGAGAGAGAGAGAGAGAGAGAGAGAAAGACAGAGACAGAGAGACACGGAGACACAGAGAGAGAGATAGAGAGACAGACAGACAGACAGACAGAGAGACACGGAGACAGAGAGAGAGAGAGAGAGAGAGCGAGAGCGAGTGAGACAGACAGACATACGAAGAGCCTCCTAGGTCTCTTTTACAACCTTTATACAAAACTATTTTCAAAGAGAGCAAGAGATTAAAAAGGCAAAATGGACCAAACAACCACTAAAGATCGTTCTCCCTTTCGGCCACGAATCGTCACTAAGCCTGGGTGAATTTCTCCCCGCCCCAAAGATTCCCTGATCTCTTGGTGCACGGTTCTTGGTTCGCACATCCATCTTCGTCTTCTCGCTTTTAAGAGTATCTGGCGATGGGCGAAGCGTCGCGAGAAAACTTGTGTTCTTTGGGGAGAAGGCGCAACATTTTCCATTTTACAGTGGCAAACCGGGAGAGTCATCCAGTTTGCTGTATCCAATAGGAGCTAATTTGTGGCTATAGAGGCTTCTGATAGATGAGGACTATTCTCCGGTTTGAAATAGCTTCTTGAAGCAGGCTTAATTGATCTTCATAACGATAACATTTGTGTCGGCTTAACTGCGGCCAGCAGAAAAAAGTTGAAGAAAGGTTGATTTGGGGGACTTTGTGTTAATGAGTAGAGTTCAGAACGGTTCAAGCTACAATTCATAAAACACGTAAGAGGAAAATCTTATAGAAAGTAGGGATACATTTGAGATTTCAAAGAGAAAGATAGAAAATAGAAGATAAAACCTTTGTTTTTTATGTGGATCTAGAGCTTGAGAGAGAGAAGGATAAAGAGAGAGAGAGAGAGAGAAAGAGAGAGAGAGGGGGGGGGGGAGAGAGGGAGGAAGAGAGGGAGGGAGAGAGAGGGCAGGAGTGAAAAGAGGGAGGTAGAGACATTGGATTAAAGAGAGAAAGATGCAGATTGATGTGACTGTATTCAGAATCCGAGGCCCCAGAGAAATGCTGAGACGGAGTATGAGAGAGAGGAAAATAGAGAGAGAGAGAGAGAGAGAGAGAGAGAGAGAGAGAGAGAGATGAATGAGATAAATGTGTGTTTTTCCTTTGCGCGACTGTTTGAGAAGAACAAAACATGCCTCTAAGATTTATTGGCCTGTTTTTTTTGTTGTTGAAAAGGACACATCTGCCCTTTAAGGTCACCTTATTTAAAGGATAGTGGAAGGTATTCCCTTTTGAAAACCCTACCGGAACAAATCTTTTTTTCGTCCAATGACGTAACTGAGATCGAACTCTGGGAACAGAAGAGAAGTTAGACAGAGAGAGAGAGAGAGAGAGAGAGAGACATAGAGAAAGAAAGAGAGAAAGTGTGTTATACAGAGAGTAATGCACATAGCAAAAGTACACAAAACAAGGAAGTTCTGCACATTTTTAGAAAAACACAGATGATTTATAGAAAAACAGCCTAATGGCTGATCAACTAGAGTCCAAGCGTTAAACAAAGACGCAAAGACAAATAACGAAGCACAAAACAAAAGCAGGTCAAAGATGAGGGCAAAGGTAATTTTGCCACATAATTGGGGGTTCCAGAGTTGGTGTGTAAACAGGTTCATGCAAATGAGGTTCAGCTGGCGACTGAATGTAGTGAAGTACAAAAACCGACTACAAAAACCGACTATATCGTTTGTTGATGGAACCATCAGATCCTTTTTAGGATTCTTAGCCTGCGATCGACGTACCAAAGTTTCGATGTTGAGAAGCTAGGAGCATGAATCCTTTCGTGGAACCCAGTAATTTTCGGTGTGTGGCGTAGAAACCAGGTGTTTAGGGTAATAGTCATTCAGAAGCTGGTAGTTAGAGACAAAATGTGAAGACCAAACAGCTTTAGAGGAACAAACCCCAGTTTCAGGTTTTCAAGGCTTAAAGAGAAATTTACACAACTGAGGAAGGGGGTTTAAGCAACAAACATTTTTAGTATTCTAGGGAAAGCGTAAAGAATACGTTTTGAAATCAGAAAGCCCCAGCTACACGGGTCATCTGGGCCTTCGGCCGTTTCCTTTTTGTTTAGGGACATGCGGCCACATGGGGCCGCTTCGCGGTGTGGTGTTGGGCAGGTGTACATTTTGCATCTGTGTAGCTACTACGTATCGTAACTGACCCGTAGGCAAAAACTAGGCTTTCTCAGAAAGAGGCTAAAATATTTGTGACATATCGGCGACATGGTGCATCAGTAGGGCTCGAATCCCGGGTGGTATATTTGAATTATTGCAATAAAAAAGTGTTGAAGGCGGATGCGTAGCTAAGAAAAATAGACCCGCTTCTGATGCGGCTTGAGGGATTGGTTTTGCAAAAAGTCATTTTTCTGGAGAAAAGCGAACTTGCTTGTAAAAGCGCAGTTGAAGCGTAAAAAGCGTAGCAGAAGTTAAAACCCCGCTGAGCAAGTCACCTATGTCTTCGGCCGCATCACGCTTCTCAGGCCTTCAGTAACTTATTTGTGGCATTTGTTTTGGGGCCGGCGGCCGCATCGGGCCGCTTCGCGGTCTGGTGTTGGCATGTGTAGGTTTTGCCAAGCACTAGTTGGTATCTGGCACAAAAGCGAAAACCGGCTTTTTGTCTTTAGAAGGAGACCAAAACGTTTTTGACACTTGCGGCGACATGGTGCATCAGTTCTGAGACTTATATCGCCCGCTGGTATATGCCAATTTTACCACGTAAAATGCGCGTAAAATGCGCACAGGCGCACAGATGGAATAAACAAATTGGATAAGTGGATTACGAAGAATTTCTGATCCAAGGGTTCGGTTCATCTTTTATGCCAAAGTTTTTGCGAATTTAAGAATGACGGAAAAATTTGTAGAAAGCGTACTACCAAATTATGCCTTCGGGTTTAATTGTAAAAAAAGGGTCCTTTTGATGAGATCTTTGGCAAAAAGTTACTCAGTCAAGCACAAGAAGCTAAAATTGTTTTCAACCAATTAGTGCACGTTTTCACGAAAAGGTGGTGTTTTTCAAGAAAAATGAAGGAGATCCCTGGTGTTTCTTTGAAAGTGCACGGGGGCGCTGGAAAACAATCGCCTCAACCCTTCTCGAGGTCGTTCCCCTCCCTGGGGACCTTCGGCCAGACACGAAATGGCAGTTTTCCTAATTTGAGGCCTTTTCGACCGCAAAAACCACGAAATGCGGGAGTTCTCAGATTATCTGCTCTCTTGAAGTGTGGGGAAGTGGGGGAAGTGCAAGGGCCATTGAATGGACGAGAATTCAGAGTCGATTCGACTGCGACTGATCGAATTAGACACGATTGTAACAGAATTTTGGAAAACAGGGCCGCTTACGACGGGGGAGACCGGGGATGGACCGAACTGTTTACGTCAAACGGCAGAAAGAAACCAATGACGCGGAGAGGTGTGATGGGATGAGTCACAGGGTTTGGTTTGGCAAATTGTGACCTTTCTTTAAAGAGGCCTTGTGCCTTCTTCCGCAGAAATGGCATTTTTGGGTTAAAAGGAGCCGTCAGGGGGCCTTTTCGAACTCGAGACAAATCGTAGACAAATGTCACCATTCCAATTGAAATAATTTTTCAGACCACCGCACCAGCCAACGGTTGAGCCCAAAATGCTCGCCAAGTCTTCAACAGCGCGAAATAATTTAAAGACCCCTGACGGTCCCTTCAGGGACCATCACGGGGGTTTTTTTTTCAAATTCTAGCAAAGTGTTTAGGTTATTCGATATTTTGGTGCTGTATGCATGACTAGCTAGCTCATTGCCGAAAAATCGTTTTGGGGTCTCGCAGCGAAAGCGTTCCAGAACTTTGTAGACAATAAAAGTTAACCGAGTTTACAGATTTCTCAAACGGAATTTCTTGAAAAACTCTGGATGCATTTTATTTACAGAATGAAGCTGAGAGGCCGCTGGCAAATTTTTATTATTTTCAAAATAGCCTCACGTCAGCTCGTCAGCTAACAATCGTCAGCTAAAGAGTCCCCTCTATACAATCCGCTTAAATCTATGTCTTACTGTGTGTGTGTGTGTGTATGTATGTGTGTGTATGTGTGTGTATGTATGTATGTGTGTGTGTGTGAATATTCAGTACAGCCGAAGGCTGGCCGGAATATTCTGGTCGTAGGATACAAGATCCATGGGCGAGTGAGGAATTTTTGAATTATCTCTAATCGTGGCAAAAATCTATAATCGATGCTTTCATAGCTGAAATAACCGAATTTTGCACCTAACTAAACAATGACGGTCAGCGGTCTAATTAGACACCCAAAGGAATCGAACCCTCAACCCCTTTAAATAGGAAAGATCTGCAGAACGCGCCTTAGACTACTGAGCCAGGCCGGCTCTGGCACAGTGGCGGCAGTGAGGTTTAATTTCCATCTTTTAACTGCTTTCCGCTGTCGTTTGGTCGAAAATGTCATCAGTCTCGGAAAAGGTCCTATATATGCGCAAAGGCTACGGAATCCCACTATAAATTCAAATTACTGTGCACTTTCTTGCAACAAGACACCTAATTATTGTAATTCTATGTTTTTGATGTTGAAGAGGGAACTAGTGATCAAGATTGGTCATGCTTTGCACGAAGTTCAAACGAAATTCTATCGAAATGCAGAAAATGCAGAGCAACCAGAGACCAAGCTCTTAAAATAGCTGTCGTTTGTTGCAGTCCTAATGTTAATCCCTAATGTTATTCAGTCAACAAGGAAAGTTTGCAGGCACTCTTTTGTGACTGCACCAAAGCCACACATTTTTACGCGTGTTTGTCATACGGTCACTGGTAAATTTACCCTCCGCTTTGATCTTTGGTTAAACTGAGGGAAAACAGAGTCTTTTTTTGACGCTCAAAAGAAGCATGGCACAGAGAAAAGTCAAATAATTTTTTGCTCGTTAGGTCAAATTTTTTCAAATAGTAGGCCAAATATTATTTGACCTACCACAATATGGTCATTGTTTGAGCTGAATTATGGCCTACATTTTTGTGGTAGGTCAAAAAATTTCTGTTTTTGACCCATCACAAAAATGAAGGCGGTACGTCAGAATGTTTGACCTACCACAAAATGATAATTTCTTAATTCCTAATTCTTAAATACTTCCTAATAAAATATCGACCAGAAATTATTCCTGAAAGAAATCAATGGAAAAATGTAGTTTCAAAGCCGATATTCATATAATAGTGATAAAAAAATATGTTTTTTTTGTTGTTGGGGAAATGCACGCAAAATGCACAAAGATGCAAAAGTTTTTCACCTTTTCAAAGTTTTTGAACTCTTATGCGAAAAATACAAAAAATTCCATCTTTTTTTGTAAATTCATGCTTTTGCCCAAAGTTTTCAAAAATTTATATTTGTTTCGCTAATGTTTTTCAAATATACGGTACGCTATCCAGGTCAAAAAATCGAAATAAAAAAAAACATAAAACAAAAAAAGAGGTAAAAAAATCGAAAAAAAATGTTTTTGTTGAATTTATCGTTAGTTTTACAACAAATTTTGCATATTCATTATTTTCCGCATTTTACATATAACATATTTTGCATATTACAACATCCAAAACTCGTTTTGTGTTTTTCGAAAATTGGGGGGAAATTCACAAAATAGGCAAAACGCTGCAATTTCGTGCTTTTTCTCAAAGTTTTCAGAAATTTATATAGTTTTTTTGTTGATTTTTTTTCCAATTTTACTGTTCGCTACCGTAACCCAGGAATCGATATCGATCAAAACAGTTGAGCGTAAAATTACCCATGAAGGTTGTTGACCGGCAAACGTTCCAAAATGACACAAATTGGGCAAAATGACAATTTTTTACCATAAATCGGGTCTAAAATCGATATTGCCTAGAAATTTGTCTTTACAGATGTTGGAAAGATTCTAGACCAATTTTGGGCTATTGCTAGGGTTATCAAAGTTTTACTAATACTTTACTAAGGCCTTCTCGATTGAATCAAAGATGATGCCTTAAAGGGGTTCTTAAAAGTCTTCTTTCGACCTTTTCTCCGTTGGCTCTTAAAAGGCGATGAAATGGGAGCGCCCGTCCCCATTTCCTCGGGGGATGCCCGTTTTTTGAAGTGTGACCCGAGTACATAGCACACTTTCCCGTATCAAATCAGCCGAAAACACCATCATTCACTTTTCGGTGTTTCTTTCGACTGCAAAGGTCGTCAGAGAAGTCTTGATCCCCCGAAGGTCGTGTGACGTGAGTCTGGGGGCTGAAAAAACAGCCGGCTTTTCCGCGACTCGTCCTTGGCTGAAATCCCCCTCTGTGCTGCAAAACCCGTCCTTCCGTCTCTGAGGTAACCAGTTGGCTGCAGGATTTATCAGCTGCACGGAAAATAAAACGACCGGCCGAAAGAAGGCCTTCGTTAGCATTCAATAGGTGGATTCGCCGAAAAACAGCCGATTTTTAAGAAAATTTGTAAATTCAGGGTATTCAAGTCTGTGATGTCAATTTTGAAAATTTTGCAAATTGGGAGGGGATTCTAAAAAAAATTGACTTTCGCAATGTTTGGGAGATATAAGTATGGATCAAGATGTAGAAGGCTACTTTTTGTAATTTAAAAATAACCATTAAAATACTGGCCTAAGGCGAGTTTGTTTGCGGGCCTGCGGCCGCATCAACCGCATTGCGGCCTGGTGTAGGGCAGATGAACGTTTCTCAAAAGAATGGGCACTTTGATCAACAGGCAAGAAATAGGCTTCCTAAGACAGAAGTCAAACATTTGTAGCATATGCGGCGGCATGGTGCATCAGTAACACATAAATCATTCGCCTGACATATGCGAATGCTTGCAAAAGTTGTGTTAAAAGCGGATGAGTGGCTAAGAGGGATAGACTCGCCTGTGATGCGGCTTAAAGGGATAGGTTTTGCAAAGCGACTCTTCTGCAAAAAAGCTAACTTGCTTGCGAAAGCGAAATTGAAGGTTGTGAGTTAGAAGAAGTCAAAGCCCGTCGATTCCTTTACAGATACTCGCAGGCTCGTTTGTTCTGTTTTAATGGCTCGATATGGCACCCTGCGGCCGCATCAGACCTCTTTGCGGCGTTAGATTGGTCAAGGCTACGCTTCGGTACTGCCCTTTGGTACCAGGACTTTGGTACTGGTAAATTTGGTTTACGTTTTGACATCTCACATTTCCTTTTTTTGGCCTCAATTTCCAAATTACCGCGGATTTATATAATTTTAGCTTGAGATTTTTGGCTCGGGAGCAATCAGCGGCCAAAGTTTTCTGAAACATGGGCTAGTTTCAAACTTATTCATAAAAAACCAATATAATGGTGCAACAATCAAATGTTGACATTCTAATTTCCCATTATTACATTTTTAAAAAAAGTCGGCTACAAAAGGGGCGGGGCCTATTTTTGGCGGAAGTGGGGTTGGCAAGGAGTTTTAGGTTTGTTGATGATCTTGTCTGTTTGGGAAGATTAACCGTTTCATTTTAACAGTGATTATAAATGCCAAATACAAATGCAAATCAACGAGAAAACAGAGATAAAGACATTAAAACAGTCAAGTCGTAATACATTCAGAATGAGGCGAAAACATTTGTAATCACATGCGGCGACATGGTGCATCCGAAGGCATGGCCTGGGTCGCGCCTAACTGTTGTGCCGCTAGTGTGTGTGTGTGTGTGTGTGTGTGTGTGTGTGTGTGTGTGAATTTTACGTTGTTTATGTGCATTTTAGAAACTATAGACATAGTACCATGAAAACAGAGAGATAGAAAAAGAGAGGAAGCGAGAGAGTGAGAGAGAGAGAGAGAGAGAGAGAGAGAGAGAGAGAAAAGTGTCATCCCAAAGATCCGTTTGTGTGTACGTGAAGGTCCAGTGTTTGTTTGTGATGATGTATCTGGTCAATGTTTGCATTTCCGATTTACGGCCTCTCAGATGGGATTACGGCTCTTATAAGAGCAGTTTCGTGACAGCAACAAGCGCTACTGAAATAACAACAACAGCACTAGGCGATTGGCCTCGCGGATTAGAAAGGGTGCTGCTAGAGAAAAACAAAAGGATCAACCAACGGTCACAATTTGTAATAAAGGGAAGGCTTCTGGGCACGGCGCCGGTTCATGAAACGCAGTGGGGGATAAGCATGTTATGGGACGGGTCGTGGTGGGATGAGAGACCGGCCGGCGCCTACGTACGGCACGTGGGGTTGGAGAAACCCAAAACAAACGGCGGATTGCGCGGGAAATTGATGGAGCGACTTGGGAGAAAAAAGGACTGGGTGGGCACTGGTTTGTAGGGAGCGGATTGTGGCAAAGCCAATTGCTTTGAGATGCTGGTCGACACCTCTCAAAACCTCCTAAACTCTCATTAACCCCCGGAAAATTATTTTTTATCTATTGCTTTGCAAAATTGAAAGTAATTAAAGGGCTCCAGAAGTGATATGAGAGAACTCGGTTGGTTGAAACTCTACTAAAACAGATGCATGAAAAAAATAAAAATTCATAAGCATACGATATATACAAGCGTCGCTTGCCAAAATTAATGAATGAACATAATGCACAATTTTTGGTACTTTGTAGCTGACATCGTTCAAAAGCTTTTGAAATCGACTCTTTGATTATTATTTCAATCCTATTCATAAAATTATAGAAAGTTATAATTTTCGTTGACAGCATTCAAAGAGTCCATGGTCCTCTCGGGAAACAAAAATGTTTTCGGTTACTACGCCTTGAAAGATTATAGATGATGCCTTTAAATCCAATCTTTTTTAAGCCCCCCAATTTGCAAGAGTAAAAACAAGTATCGGGATCTCTAAAATTTTATGTATAAAAAGCCAAACCATTTTTTTATATCGATTTACAATTTTAAACCAAAGTTAAGTGATTTTTAACGAATGATAGGTGGTAGATACAAAAACAAAGTCCTACGAAGTGTCACAGTGCGAAAAAAGCAAAAATTTTTTACCTCTAAAAGCTACCTAAAAACACCGACATCAGACAAATCGTTCAAGGCATACTGGACCAAAGTACATGATTTTTAAAGTCGTTAGTTCTTCGATTTCTACGCTCTTTGAAACAAACTTCAGTATCAGAGTTATGACATTAGACGTCAACTGGTTTTTGCTAATGCAATAGAACAACTGATCTTTTCGTCCTTTGGAAACAGGCATAGTTGCCGACTAGTCTTTTTTATTAAGGTTTGTATTAAAAACAAACCAAACAAAATCATTTTAAAAAATCCACTTGAAAACTATGCTTAAAAACAATTTTGAGTAAGACACACCTGAAGTAAGACGATATAACAATTGCCGAAGCACATGTCACTGAAAACTTTGTTCAGAAATTGAGATTTGCCGGGTTTATCACAATGTGCCAAGGTATATGTATTTAATATAAAGTTGTTTTGGGTTTCGCAGTTTGCATCGAGTTCTCAGCCAATTTCAATCGAATTGGAAGGGGTAGAAAAAAAAATCAATCGAATTGGGACATTAAGAAATGTGTTTAAACTTAGCAACTAAATTTGCACGTGTTCCATATTTTCATGCTAGCAGTAGTGATCAAGGGTGTATAGACTTACAGTTTGTTTAGTCTGAATCTTTGGATGTGTTGGCATCAACAAAAAAGGGGCCTTGTTTTCGTGGGGAAAAACGGGCGGTCCTTGGGGAGCGAACGGGGCGCCGAGCGAGATTGAGGAAGGAATGGCATCGAAGAGATGCTTCGCTACTGCAGAACCAGCTATCTAAGCTGGTTGCCAGCCTATTCTCGGGCCGTGACCGAATCCCGCAGGGCAAGATCGGATCGGATCGCTTTCGCTTCAAGGCTAACGCCTTGACATCAAAGGTTGCGCAACCGGCAGGAAGATGAAAGTCTATCGTTCAAATATGAACACACGTGCGATTTCACTGAGCTGGATTTTCTAGGAAGGCAGGCTTAAATATAAACAATTTCTTTAAAGGCACCGTCAGGGGACTTTTCGGATTGGAAATGAATGGTATGCTAATCGAGTCATTTCAATTGAAATCATTTTCCCCAACACCGCTCCAGCCAACGGCCGTGCGCAAAATGCTTGCCAAGTCTTCATTAGCATACGATTTGGAAAAGGCCCCTTACGAGCCCTTTAATTTAGGAAGTTCAAAAACCAATGTCTTAAAAATAACGTGGCCAGACAGGTTGGGTGGTTAATGAAGCTCATTTCCTTAATTGCTCTTTTTTGTTTGACGCATTCAGGCAACCCCCACAAATTCATTAAAACTGGCGGTCAGGTCAAGTGGTACGTAAATGAAATTAGAAAAAGTTTCATCAAGATAGAACATAATCAATAAGAATCAAGATATGCCTAATAAATTGATACAAACAATTTTCATTTCGTTGCTAAAATCGTTCGCATCAAAGAAATGTAATAATTTACAGTCATTTAATTTAATAATACTGTTTTTGTAGGTTGAAAAAAAATTATTTTTATTTTTATTATTATTTTTTTAAATTGTAGTTTTTTGCTATTTATTTTTCATTAAAATTAAAATTCTTAATATTGTAAATTAAATCACCCCATCAGTTAGATTTCCCGTTTTTATATGCCTATTACCCCGCTTTTTCACTTGCGACTCTGGTCGCTTTTTTCCTACGGTACGCCCTCAAACACGCTGACGCGCATTTGCGTACCATTGTTTAATTTCCCTGCCGTAAACAATCGCGAGCTGTTTATTTTTCTGATTCACGTTTTAGAATTATTCATTTCTCCATTTACAATTTTTCTATTTTTAAATTTTCAGATTTTAATGATACTTGGGTAATTATGACATCAACGCCATCAATGCCATGTCAGCGGGCATTCGCTGGAAAGCGAAACAAGTAAGTAAATGTTTAAACTTTCTTTTTATTTTCTGTATTTTATCAGAACAAAATTTTTACTTTTTATATTTTTTCAGGATGACAGCGGCAGATGTTCGCAAACATGTGATGACGGGAAGTGTTTTGTTACACCATCCAACTTCTTTTGACTCAGCTGATGGAAATTCTGGAAACGTGGGTTTTTAATATTTTAGTTAGTTAGTTTTAATTATAGATTTGCCTGTTGGATGTTGTTGATCCCATTGATGTTGAGGAAGTTCTTGTCCAAAGGAAAACCAGTGCGTTTTACGATATTTCTTCGTCTTGCTCCAGTCCCCGAAAGTAAGTAGTTTTAGTTTTTAACAGTTAGATATATTTTTAAGAGTCAGTGAATTTCCTTCGGACGACGTTGAAGTTCGAATCTTGCCTCGTGAACAACATACTGTCAATCCGTTTCCTTATGATGCCAAGGAGTAAGCTCTACTCAATTTAAATTTATTAGGTTTCAAAACAAAATAAATTTCGATTTTTTTAGAAACTCGGTGGAGCCTCATGTGCACGATATTCTAAATTCATTTACTGATCAGCTTGCTCTAGTTCAAAGAAGGTAAGTTTTCAAATATTATTTTTTCAATGCATTTTTCAAGGTACCAACAATATGGATCCGCTGATGCCTATGTACGAATGTTAATCGAACGGCCAATAATTGTTCGAAACACAACTCGACCACTTTTTGAAATGGATGGAGCAAGAAGCGAAAGAGTCGCACGCAGTGCCAGTTTAGTTGCAGATCCTCAGGTACGCCTTTTTTGAAATTGATTTTTTCAATCTGCAAGTCAAGGAAATGATCAATAAACGCAGTTCGTATGCTTCAACCATTTCTACTGGTACAATGGGATCAAACGATGGAGATGTTAGAGAGCAACATTTATCTCACAGCCAATCGGATCCTACTATTTCCGGTAAAATTTTAAATTTATAAATGTTAAAACTTATATTTTAGGCATTTTGCAAAGAATCAGTTTGCTTCAACTCGATCAGACCAACGATTCCAAACGTTTGTCTGGCAGACACTCAAACTTGGTTAACCTGCTACCTGTTCAACAAGAGGTGGTTTATATTATACAATATGATTTCTTTTCTTTTATAGGCAGATGTTATTGAGAAACGAACACCACCTCAATATCCAGACGAGGTTTCCACTCAAAAGTTGATTATCAAAATTTGCAAGGTAAATATATTGTGCATTCTTAGAAAACTAGTAATTTTAGCTTGAGATGCAACCATTCTTTGAGCCTATTTTTGGATCAATGGCTATTTACGACGCTAAACAAAAACGCAAAGTCACTGAAACTTTTCACTTTAACGTAAATCCTGACAAGTTCAACAAGATGTCATTTTTAGAAGATGAAGTCATGGGAAGGTATAAGTTGTATACAGACTTCGTTCATGTTTTTTTTTAGGTGTAATCAGGCTGCTTTCAATCTGTGTGGACAACTTAGCGATCTCTTTCTTGTTATTCGGGTTAGTGAATTTCAAAATAATCTAACTGTAACTATTTGTTTTAGCTTAACAAAGTGTTGCAAGCATGCGAAGTAAGCGACGCTTGTGAACCTTACGTATCTCAAAAAGATGACAAAGGAAGAGAAAAGTTGTTTTCTTCGGCTGTTGAAAATGCATCCAGACTAGGTGAGTGAATCAAATTTATGTTATTTTACTTTTACATATTATTTAGGAATGTATCGAATGCCGCTTGGCTTTATGGTGATTGATGTATTAAAATTGCTGACAACTCCAAACCCAAGTGCAGCTTTGACCAGAGCTGATTCAATGGTTGCCTCACAAGTATCGTCAGTGTCCTACGGAACTACTGCTGGATCAGGTACAAACTTTGATTTTTAGTTAAACCAAGTTCTAGATATTACAATGTCAACTGTTGAAGATGGGCAAAGCATTGTTAGCGCGGATAGGGTATCATTAGCATCTACGTCGACTTTTCGTAGAATGGGAAGTGGAACATCCGCTGCAACTGTGTTAAATAGGGTTCGAACACCACTGCAGAAACGGAAATTCCTTGGTAAATTTAGAAATTTCCGCAATTTTTTTTTTTGTTTTTTTAGGGTCTACTAATGATGACACTAGTGCTGTCTCTTCGCAACAAGAACCTTCTGCGCCAGTGTCTACGGAAACGATTTTAGCATCTTTTAAGACCGTTACGCTAAACATCAACTCGTTCTTCAGACAGGTGAGTATTTTACAACACCGTTAGCATTTGGCATTTTAGGAAGGGGATCGGTTGAGCGACGAAGACCTTTACAAAGTGCTTTCGGAAGCCCGTAAGCCAGGAGGTCGACTTTCAAAACTGAAGTCTTTTCCTACAAGCCTAAGTATGCAAGTGTCGGGTTTGTAAAAATGTTTATTCTATTATAAATTATCATTAGTCGGAACCGGTGAAGAACAAATGTTGCGGTTGAATTCGGATTTGCAGAAGATGGCACCATTCACACCTGGTCCCGATGCAGAGCTGACCAAAGACATTCAGGAATTTTCGGCAAAGGGTCAATACTCAATCAACACCTCCTACAAGTAAGAAATCGTTTGTTTTCAAATAAAATTACCATTTTTAGAAACCTTCTTTACGTAAACCCAAAATCTGTGAACTTTTCTGCAAGACAAGGGACTGCTCGAAATATTTGTGTTAAAGTTGAAATGATGAACGCTAATGAAATCGCACAAACGGTTCTCTTTCCGAATGATGCTGGTACAACTCTACGCAACCATTCATTTTCATCAGTTGTTTATCATTCGAAGTAAGATATTTAGTTAATGAAACACTTTTAATTTTTCAGGACACCTCAAATGTGTGACGAATTCAAAATGCGAATTCCATTGGAACTGGATGATGGCTATCATTTGTTGTTCACGTTTTACCATATCTCATGCAAAGCCGGAATCAAAGAAGATGAAACTACTTACCCCATTGGTTACTCGGTAGTTCATGATAATTTCTTTTTTTACTTTAAATTTTAGTGGCTCCCACTTTACCGTGCTGGTCATCTTCAAACTGGTGACTTCTCCCTACCAATTTGTCTTGAAAAGCCTCCACCAAGCTACGGCTACCTTGCACCTGAAAATGCACTCCCTAACATCAAATGGCTCGACAATCACAAACCATTGTTTAACATTTCTATCAAAGCTGTGTCAACTGTTCATCCACAGGTATAACCAATTTAAAAACGTTGGACAAGTATATTGTAGGACGACTACCTGGAGAACTTTTTTGTTTCCGTTAGTTCTTTAACATCTAACGATCGCAGAAAACCTCCAGTTAATGAAGCAGGGTTAATTTCATCAATCCAGGTTTTTTTTTATTTTGTGTTCTCTAACTAAAAACATTTCAGGGTATCATTAAAGCTCGACCAGAACCAATGGTCTCCTTTATGTACAATATCTTGGACAAGCTACTTGCTCTTATTGCACGTCCGCCTTACACAGGTTTTTAGTGTTTTTTGCTTATTTTGTGAACCTCTGCTGTAGATTTGGTCTCCGCGGTTTGCTTTGAAACACTTGGTCAAATTGTGAAAATCTGCACACTACTACTTGATTCTTGTCTTGACACTCATGGTCGGAGCAATTTACTGACATCCTACATTCACTACTTCAAAATTGCTTTGAAAGGTAATGTAGTTATGTGCTTTAAACACTTTTTACTATTTCAGAATCGAAAGAGCAATCCATGTTGTGCAAAGAAATGAACCGTGATAAGCAAAAACCAGGGTCTCCAGAAACACAGAAGCTCTTCAATATTATTGGTATGTTTGTTAGGTTTAACCCAAGTAATTATTTTGTTTTTAGAAGATTTTGAACGCGCGTCTACTAGAAAACCGTCAGCTGATACAATTCCATTGTCTGCCAACAAAACTGTTCATGAAGAAATTGTTGAATTGTGGGTGAAAAGTGGAGGACAAGCTAGGGAAATGGCATTCACAAACTCTTGGTTCTTTTTTGATCTAATGGTATGGTGGAGTTCATGAAGAAAACATAGTTTTTTAGACCAAGTCAATGGCTGAGTACTTATCGATGACTGGTCGGCTGTACCTTGCTCGCCGCTCACGATTTTCGGAGAGATTTGTTAAAAACTTGGATGCTCTTTCTGCAGCAATTTCTGTTGAGGTTCGTTTAATATTGTTTTTAAAAGTTGTTCATTCAGATTATTACACGCATGGCTAAAGATGCTCGACAGTCTCAGTCACTTACAAATAACTGGGCCTTCTTCCTCCGAGATGCTTTCTCCCTTATGGACAGAAGCTACGTGATGAGTTTAGTCAGGGATTTCAACCAGGTAACTATTTTGTAATCCTTTTTCATCACTGTAATTTTTTTTGTTAAATATTTTGCAACACACAACGATTTTCAGACGATTTCCCTAAAAATCGCTTGCTCCAACGAACCATCCATTTCTACAATGATGCTCCTCAAGTTGGATTTTATGCGTATCGTTTGTTCTCATGAGCATTTCGTCATCCTCAATATTCCCTTCTCCTACTCCTCCATGTCTATTTCGACGTCATCAATGTGCATTCCGCCGCCATCGCAGCTGCAACCTCCTAGTCCTGGAGCAGGCAGTATTAGCAGCAGGTAACGCAGTTTTTACCGGCTCGTTTTTGTAAAAAAAAAAAATTAGGTCTACTGGAACAGTAGATTCTGCTAGTTCACTTGGTTCGGGAGAGCTGACAACAGACTATCGCCGATCTCATTTTCTACTTGGACTAGTATTGGCAGATCTGTCATCCATTCTGGAGACCTCTACCAACACAGTACTCCATTCTCGGTATGCTTTACGTGCATGAGTTTAGAACATCAAAATTTAAGATCAATTGGAATTGTGAGAAACTTGTTGGCAACACATGAGGCAGACAGTAGGTTAGGCGACTCTGCTGTTAAATCAAGAGTGGCTGCACTATACCTTCCACTGGTAACAATTGTTCTGGATAATGCAGCCAGGATCTATGACCCATATGCTGTGAATGGTGCACCTATGGATAAACGGTAAGACAAAGTCGAAACTACCTAAAAGCAAAATTTAGATTTGTATTGGGAGACCGTTTGCAATCGGCTCCTGGTATGAATCCAAAGGTTGCGCTAGCCATTGCTGGATTTGGAGGAAACTCCCCACTCATGTCCCCTACAGGAGAGCAACGACCAAAACCTAAGAAGCCCAAGCTCAGCTTAGAGATATCAAGACAGGTCAATTTAAACATGAATCTAATTATACGTAGGAGTTTTAGCTTCTTGCCTGTTTCTGCTGGGTTTTAAAACACATGGATGCTTCTCTTCTAAAACACTGGGTCAGGGAACTTCCA
Organism: Oscheius myriophilus; assembly: GCA_964057215.1. Lineage (NCBI taxonomy): Eukaryota > Metazoa > Nematoda > Chromadorea > Rhabditida > Rhabditidae > Oscheius > Oscheius myriophilus. The sequence continues at coordinate 4,312,807 of OZ059903.1, read as the reverse complement.
CCAAATCGACTGTCTCAAATGCTCGATGTGCTTCAACTTTGCGTTTCGTGCTTTGAATACAAACTGGTCAGCTTTTTCAACTATCAGGTCAATAAGTTAGTACATTTTAGGCCAAAGAAGAACAACCTGTTGACAGTACCAGTCAAGATTCATCGGGCAGCACCAATTTTGTTAAGTGGAGAAAGGATGTGCTTCAAAGCGGTTAGCCTTTTTAATTAAGAACTTTGTACATAAAAACTTTAGATGAGGACGAATTAATCCTCGATGGAGCCCTCAGCACCGAAATCACTCTTTGTGTCTTGGATATGCTGGAAACAATTGTCAGAGTCATTTGTATGCCCGGAAGTGATCACCTTCTCTTTGCCCTTCCAGTGGTTCTCAGGGAGATTGTAAGACACTTTTTGACTACTTGACCTTTGTTTTTTTCAGATGCACATGCTCGCCTGTAATCAATCTGTCCAAGCTCTTGACAGTGTGTTCTCTAGCCAACGGTCACTAATTGTTAAATATCCGGAGCTTGTCTTTGAACAAGAAACAGAGCAATGTGGAGAGCTGTGCCTGCAACTGCTTAGACATTGTGCTTCAACGATTCCATCGATCAGATCCCAGGTAGCATTTGGTGAATTTCCGCTGTATATATTGTGGTTTAGTCATCAGCCAGTGTTTATCTTCTGATGAGAGAAAGCTACGAAACTGGTAACAGTTTGGCAAGAGTCAAAATGCAAATCACGATGTCTCTGTCGACTTTGGTTTCAACTGGAACACGTGGAATGTGGCTAAATGAGGACTGTCTGCGCAGAAGTTTCAAGGTAAAATTTACCGAAAGTGACGTGTGAACTGCGAACTTGTAGACAATTTTGAACTACGCTGAAAACGACGCTCATGCTGATGCCCAAAGGAGCAACAGTTGTTTTACTGAACAGGTAAGATTAGCCTAAAATTTGGTCAATCTCTGGGTTTAGGTCAAAGACCTTGTGTTCAATCTGCACATGATTTTGTCTGACACTGTCAAGATGAAGGAGTATGCAAATGACTATGAGATGACTTTGGACCTTATGTTCCGCATTGCAAAGGGTTACCAGAATAATCCGGATTTGAGGTGAGATATCAAACTATTAAGCTCTTCTGTTCCTGCTGCACATAAAACCCTTCTTTATTATACACTTTTCAGATTAACTTGGCTTCTGAACATGGCTTCAAGACACGCAGAAAGGGGCCTTAACTGTGAAGCCGCGGAGTGTATGCTACATGCTGCTGCGCTAGCAGCTGAGTACATCGGTATGTACTTAAAAAAAAATCTTTTACCATTTTTTCAGCCATGACAACAACAGATGGAAACATGCCCCCAGGTGCTGCCGCCTTCAAGCGAGTTTCTGAAAATGTCCACGAGGAATGCGCAGTTAGCGACGACGTTGTCAGGTAATTAGCTTTCCAGATCTCCAGAACATTGGTGTTTCAGTCCCGAAACCGATGGCATCTGTGAATCTCGCCATTTTACCGCAATAGGCCTTGTACAACTCATTGAGAAGACGGCATCGCTTCTGGAAAAGGCTCAGATGTACGAGTTACTGCCAGAGCTTTTCAAGGTACAGTTTAAAAATCTATTTTTAAAAATTATAACAAAATTAGGTGATTGAACCTGTGCTTACCGAGTGGCGTGATTTCCGTCGTCTCTCCGCCATCCACGCCAGAATCAGCGAAGCTCTCTTTAAAATTGAACCAACCGTTTCAATTGTTGAGGAGACTTCAGATGCTTGGATGTCACCTCTTCACAGGTGAAATTTGGGATACCGTAACCTACAGGAACCTTTACAGTACGGACAAACGCTGCTTCGGAACCTATTTCCGTGTGGGTTTCTACGGATCGAGATTTGTAGATCTCGACGGAGAGGAATTTATCTACAAGGTTTCTTATAAAAAAAAGTTAATCAAAATTAAAATAAATTTAGGAACCTCCATTCACAAAACTTTCGGAAATCAGCCATCGCCTCGAGCAATTCTACACAGATCGATTTGGCAAAGGAATTGTAGAAGTCATCAAGGACTCCAATAATGTAAAATTTAAAAAGTGATTCAAAAATACAAGTTTTTAGGTGGTGAGGTCGTCTCATCATTCGGACAAGGCCTACCTTCAAATAACTTATGTTGAGCCGTACTTTGAAAAGTGGGAGAAGAGGAGAAGGCCCACTCATTTCGAAAGAAGCCATCGGATCAAGAGGTAAAAACCTCTTTTTCAAATAAATTAGCTATTGTAGATTTGTGTATGCAACGCCGTTCACTAAGGATGGTAAGGCACATGGCGACCTTAAGGATCAGTACAAGAGAAGGACGATTTTGACGGCACAGAACAGGTGAGCTACGAGTGAAGGGAGAGAAAAAGAGGTTAAGGTTAAGGTTAAGGTTAAGGTTAAGGTTAGGTTTAAGGTTAGGGTTAAGGTTAAGATTAAGATTAAGGGTAGGGTTAAGGTTAAGGTTAAGGTTAAGGTTAAGGGTAGGGTTAAGGTTAAGGTTAAGGTTAATAAGGTTAAGGTTAACGTTAACGTTAACGTTAAGGTTGAAGTTAAAGTGAAGGTTAAAGTGAAGGTTAAGGTTAAGATCAAAAGGGAAGATTCAAACGCTATTTCAGTTTTCCCTACGTGAAGACAAGAATCCGCGTAACCGAAAAAGAACAAAAGGTCCTCCAGCCAATTCAAGTTGCAATCGAAGACATCGAAAAGAAAACACGGTATGCTGAATTAATCTAATCTGTTAAGTATAAAATTCAGCGAACTATCGGCGGCCATTGCTCAAATTCCGCCTGACGCCAAAATGCTTCAGATGGTCCTCCAGGGATGTATTGGTACCACTGTAAATCAGGGACCTGTTGAGGTACAATTTTTATGTAAGCATAATGGAAATGTTTTTTTAGATTGCTAATGTGTTCTTGGCCGATGTTATGTTGGATGATCGTGGAAAGCCTGTGGACAAGCTTCAGAACAAACTGAGATTGACTTTCAGAGACTTTTCAAAGAAATGTGCCGATGCCCTTTCTTTGAATAAGCAACTGATTCAAGCTGATCAGTTGGCTTATCAGGTAAGCAGATGAGGGAGAGAGAGAGAGACAGAGAGACAGACAGACAGAGAGACAGAGAGACAGAGAGACAGAGAGACAGAGAAACAGAGAGACAGAGAGACAGAGAGACAGAGAGACAGAGAGACAGAGAGACAGAGACAGAGAGACAGAGAGACAGAGAGACAGAGAGACAGAGAGACAGAGAGACAGAGAGACAGAGAGACAGAGAGACAGAGAGACAGAGAGACTGAGAGACAGAGACATATTTTCTAATTTCAGAACGAATTACAAAAGAATTACGTGGAATTAGAGAGACAGAGAGACAGAGAGACAGAGAGACAGAGAGACAGAGAGACAGAGAGACAGAGATACAGAGAGACAGAGAGACAGAGAGACAGAGACATATTTTCTAATTTCAGAACGAATTACAAAAGAATTACGTGGAATTCACTCGCAGGATGGCCCCAATCATGGGAGGGAAGAAATCTTCAGCCGGGCATCATTTGCCTCAGGGCTTGGATTTGTGAGGCCCCGTGACTGCTGTATAGAAATGTAGATATTTATTTATTCATATACAAAATTATACTAATTAGTGCTGGTATCTCACTTGTAACTTTGTGCTTTGTTCTAGAAACGAGTCTTTTATGGCATAATTTTTTCCCGGCTTTGATGTTGCTTTAGTTGAATATTGATCTTCCGTGAATCTCAATTACAATCGCTTTCAAACTAATTTCAACTATATTTATGTCTATTTTTCAGTAATAAAAGGTTTTAAATGGTTTTCGTGTCACTTTTCTCATCTCTTCCCTCCTTTTTTCTGTCTTAATCTCTATCTCTCCATCTCTCTCTCCTTAATTAGACTCACATATTTCTCTCCCTTTTTCTGACTCGCCTCCTTCCTTGCTTCTTTATTTTCTCTCTTCTGCCTCTCCTCTCTCTCTTCTTTTCTGCCTCGCCTCTGTCTCTTCTATCCTTTTCTTGGCTTTTTTCAGACTCGCCCCTCTCTTCTCTTCAGTCCTCTCTTCTTTCCATTTCTCTTGTTTCTTCAATCTCTTAACTTCTTTTTTTCTTCGCCTCTCTCACTTCTCTTCTGGCTTTTCCCTCTTCCCGTTTTTCTCTCTTCTTTCTTCTGTGTCTATTTTTGGTCTCTCCTTTTTCCGCTCTCTTTTGCCTTGGGTCTTTTTAGACTTTCCTCATATCTGTTACATTTCTCTTCTGTCTCTCATCTCTCTTTTCGTCAGCCTCACCCTCTCGCTTGTTTCTTCTGTTTCGCCTCTTTTCAGAATCTCGTCTCTTCTAACTCTCCTCTATTCTGTCTCTCTTTTCTCGCTTCTTCCACCTCTCCTCTCTCGTGTCGTCTATCCCTCCTCTCCCCTACTTCTCCTTTCTCTCTCCTCTCTTTTACCTCATCTCTTTTCAAAAACTCCTCCCTCCTCTAGTCTTTCGCCTCTTATCCCTGCCTTCTTTTCTTTACTTGGCCTCTCTTTTCATGTGCCTCGACTTTCTTTCTCCTTGCTTCTGCCTCTCCCCTCCCCCTCTTTCCTGCATCTTATCTCTTCTCTTTTTCAAACTCCTTCATTACTTTTGCATCTCCTCTTGTTTCGCTTCTGCATCGCCTCTCTTCCGATTCTCATCTTCTTCCTCTCTTCTACCATTCTAATCTATCTTCCGCCTTTCCTTTGTATTAACAGCGATTTTTGTCTCCTTATGCCTCACTCCTCTATTTATGACTCTTCCTCAGCATTTTCCCCGCCGTTTCACCTATTCAGCCCCAATGATGACGGTTGTCTGGCATTCTTTGCATTTAGATTCAGCTAACCGCATAATTTCAAAGACATATTCAAAAACCGAATTTCTCTTCAAAACAGACCAGTCTGTTCCTTCGTCTTCCCACTACTCTTAGTGTTCTTGCCGTGTTCATAAAATCTTTATGAGGCTGGGTTCTTCTAATTCCGGCCCTCCATTGATGTCCTTCCTACACGAACGTCCTTCAATCATCTTTTCACCAGCAAACTCTAAGGAATTTCGAACCCTCGTCATGTAACGAGCCGTTTAAATTGGTTGGAGTAATTATCAGCAGTTCCCTTCTTTTTGAGCGATCACAATCCAATTCTCAGCGTTGTTTTGTGCGAAAATGCACGATTATTGCCAATCTGTCCTGCCCTTTTAAAGTCAAATTAAGGCGTAATTGCGAAACTATAAAACGCAATGGCAATAGAACTTTGCTTGATTGGGGGAATTTATAGCTTTGCTGGTAACCATTGTTCAGGTACAAAAACGTTTGCAAAACAAAATTTTGTACGGTTTTTAAGCAAAGAATGAAGCAGCGACCGGTGTGTGCTTTGTTCTTTCTCTGTGAGTGTGTATACTCACACTCACACTCACAGTGTGAGTGTGAGTGTGAGTGTGAGTGTGAGTGTGAGTGTGAGTGTGAGTGTGAGTGTGAGTGTGAGTGTGAGTGTGAGTGTGAGTGTGAGTGTGAGTGTGAGTGTGAGTGTGAGTGTGAGTGTGAGTGTGAGTGTGAGTGTGAGTGTGAGTGTGAGTGTGAGTGTGAGTGTAAGTGTGAGTGTGAGTGTGAGTGTGAGTGTGAGTGTGAGTGTGAGTGTGAGTGTGAGTGTGAGTGTGAGTGTGAGTGTGAGTGTGAGTGTGAGTGTGAGTGTGAGTGTGAGTGTGAGTGTGAGTGTGAGTGTGAGTGTGAGTGTGAGTGTGAGCGAGTATGTCTCTAAACTAAAAGCTTTGTCCAAAGTACATCAAACTTTCCCAGAAAAGATCTGAAAGTCCTTCTTGACGTGAGAAAATTTTTCATTACCGCCTAGTCATGTTTATTTTCGAACTTATTTCGAATTCCCGACGTATCTTCAGACATTGCACTGAATAGTTTTTGAAAACAACGTGGGCGTTCGAAGAATACCTCATTTCACTTATTTAAAATAGAAAACAGTCTAGACCATTCTCCTACAGAGTTTCATTTCCACATGGATAATTTGAAACATTTTCGTTCAGACTTCTTTGTCTACCCGGAACGAGACTATTCGAAGTGTGCTCTCACTGTGTTTATGTGTGCCCTGACTCAATTACAAGTGTTTAGCTTCTTCTTCTTCTACACTTCCTTATTGCTTGGAGCAAGGTAACAGAAGAACATGAGATCAAGAAAAAGAGTGAGTGAGTGAGTGAGTGAGTGAATGAGTGAGTGAGTGAGTGAGTGAATGAGTGAGTGAGTGAGTGAGTGAGTGAGTGAGTGAGTGAGTGAGTGAGTGAGTGAGTGAGTGAGTGAGTGAGTGAGTGAGTGAGTGAGTGAGTGAGTGAGTGAGTGAGTGAGTGAGTGAGTGAGTGAGTGAGTGAATGAGTGAGTGAGTGAGTGAGTGAGTGAGTGAGTGAGTGAGTGAGTGAGTGAGTGAGTGAGTGAGTGAGTGAGTGAGTGAGTGAGTGAGTGAGTGAGTGAGTGAGTGAGTGAGTGAGTGAGTGAGTGAGTGAGTGAGTGAGTGAGTGAGTGAGTGAGTGAGTGAGTGAGTGAGTGAGTGAGTGAGTGAGTGAGTGAGTGAGTGAGTGAGTGAGTGAGTGAGTGAGTGAGTGAGTGAGTGAGTGAGTGAGTGAGTGAGTGAGTGAGTGAGTGAGTGAGTGAGTGAGTGAGTGAGTGAGTGAGTGAGTGAGTGAGTGAGTGAGTGAGTGAGTGAGTGAGTGAGTGAGTGAGTGAGTGAGTGAGTGAGTGAGTGAGTGAGTGAGTGAGTGAGTGAGTGAGTGAGTGAGTGAGTGAGTGAGTGAGTGAGTGAGTGAGTGAGTGAGTGAGTGAGTGAGTGAGTGAGTGAGATTCCAGTAAACGAATTGTTTTCAACGTGCAAGCATTGGCATTTCGAAGATACCACCTATGCTATAGATCACAACTTTAATCAACTTCTATTTACGGGGTGTGTTTTGCACGGCGTCCATCCCGCGTAGGACGTGTTTTGTCTTCCTCCCTATGACTACCACTGATTTTTGAAAGAAAGAATGACGAGCTGACTAATAACATGACTTCTAATCAGTTTTTCTTCTGTTTAGCAGCAGTGCCCCTGTGAGTCAAAGGGGGCGGAGCTTAGAAACACAGAGAGAAGTTTTTGGTATATGTAGCTCTCACATTTTCTCTGTTTCTCCCTATCTCTCTATCTCTCTGGAATGCAATAACCATTTTATTCAATACGCCGTTGACGCGTAGCTAAAAGTTCACTTCAATCCCCCTCTAATGTGTTCCAACGGGTGTTTAACTTAGGCTGTACTCCAATTACCCCCGCGTCACCATTACTTCGTCGGCGATCTCTTCTTCCCACCCAGCCAAATCTCGAATAATCTCGTTAGTAGGCGTAGGAGGTCGATAAGAACCTCAAGGAGACGTGCTGTTTCATCTTCACGTTTACGGCTGCAATCGGCTGGACTATCTAAATTGAAAAGGAGGCGACGCTGCGAATACAACCAATTCCAGAACAGATTACGAGGGTTAGTAGGGGTACGTCATTCGGTCAGAGAGCGGTCTCTGCACCTCTGGAGGTTTATTTTGGTCACACTCTCACTCTCTCACTCTCTCACTTTCTCACTCTCTCACTTTCTCACTCTCTCACTCTCTCACTCTCTCACTCTCTCACTCACTCACTCACTCACTCACTCACTCACTCACTCACTCACTCACTCACTCAATCACGCGTTATGACTCCCATTGTCGCCTTACCTAATTACCCTCCTATTTGACATCTACCACACAAGAAACTCTATTTTGGTCTGTGAAGAGGAAATGAAGCCCATCTCGAAAGTGAGTCAAACGAGAAAGTCTAAGCAAAGCTAAATTAAGTCTGCTTAACTATTTTGCGCCTGTGAGGTTTAATGGGCATTTTTCCCATTTTCCTGTTATTGTTCCAAATATATCTTCCATTACACTTGCAAATCAGTACCTTCACAACACTAGTATACTTTGTCTGCCCTCTTGCTGTCTATTCTATCAATTTATCTATCTCGGTGTTTTTTTGAAGGCTACCGCCGTTCCCCTAGACCCTGTGTGCTTGCCCTCCCATTAAACTCACATTGGCGTCCAATCTCTCCGTCCTCGCCCTCCCATCAGAAACAATCAGCATTAAACTCGTGTAACGACCTATTGCGCAGCGTTACATGTGTTCATTTCGTTAGAAACAAAGGTGGTCTCGCGATCACACTCACACTCACACTCACACTCACACTCACACTCACACTCACACTCACACTCACACTCACACTCACACTCACACTCACACTCACACTCACACTCACACTCACACTCACACTCACACTCACACTCACACTCACACTCACACTCACACTCACACTCACACTCACACTCACACTCACACTCACACTCACACTCACACTCACACTCACACTCACACTCACACTCACACTCACACTCACACTCACACTCACACTCACACTCACACTCACACTCACACTCACACTCACACTCACACTCACACTCACACTCACACTCACACTCACACTCACACTCACACTCACACTCACACTCACACTCACACTCACACTCACACTCACACTCACACTCACACTCACACTCACACTCACACTCACACTCACACTCACACTCCCTCACTTCCTTGTTGACCACTTGCTCTGTTCTTAATTCTAAGACTACAATCCTCAATGCTAAAGTGTGTGTACGCTTCCTTCCCCCGTGTCTCGTCGCGCGTCAGTGTCAATCAAAATCTCGTATTCTGACCAAATACTAATCGCAAGTCCGTCCTTCGAGAGGAAAACACTCGTTTCACTGGTAATAAGAACCAATCATAAATCCCGAAATTAGTGTCCTTTCCACGCGAGGGATTTCAAAGTCACGCGAACCTCGCATGGCAAAGGTTTTTCGTTTTAAGATATTCGGGATCAACCGCCAGTTCAACCCACGCCGTATCAAATTACTCAGGTAATTCTTTGTATACTTTTTAATAGATTTAACTTGGCGGTTAATTTTGTCTTTGCTTTACGGTTATTTAAAGCTTTCTTAACAATACATCAAACGGAACAATATTAGCGCCTTAGCATTAGCTTCTATTGTTAACCTTACTTAACTTCGCTGGCCTTAAGCTTTGAATGTTGCTTTGACTTAAGGTACTAACCGTAAGCTATAGGATAGATAAAATAAGGTGTAAGGTTGAACTGTTGCATCTTAACCTAAGGTTATTGCACGCACAAGCCAGCTTTAAAAATGTAGGGTAGGGTATGTGATGTTATCCTAAGGTTTGACCTATACTCTGCGCCCATGGACCTTAGAAGGAGTTATAATTAACCTGCGCATCTAACGGGCTAATGAGCGTGCGAAACATGGAGACGCAGACAATTTTCTGGGTCAAAAACGCACGCCGCTATTACAAGCTCTTTGGGCAAGGGGTGTAAACAAACGTAGCATTAAGGTGACTTAGTGTAAAGAAACTTCCGTTAAATTAACAAAGTGAGATCGATTGACATTTTGGATTAGCCTTAAATGCATTAAAAGTGGAATAGTTAACGATTTAATCAATAGGCCCAATCAATAGCTTTTTGTCGTAAGATAATGTAGCCGTAAAAGATGAAGCGTACATTGAGCGTCAGCTGACACTACCGCAACCTCAGTTAAACTGATTTTTCTTAACGTTCTCGCCTTAAGGTGCCTAAGTCGCTTAACCGTAAGCCAAACAATTTTAACCATACCTAAATTGACGTTATTCTTATTTTTATATTGTAACCACGACATTTGTATAGATTGCTAATTGTTTATCACAAAATTATGTCCGAGGGAAAGCTTCATAGATCTATCTATTTATGTGCAATCGGCTTTTTTAAACTATATTATTCGCCACAAGTCAAACCAAAAAGACTTTTGTAGTGTTGTATCAGCCTTTCATCTTTTCATAGTCATTTTTGACGTCGAGGCTTGTTTTTGTATTAAAGCACACATCACACTGAAAATAGAATTTTTTTGGCACAAGCTCGTTTTGACGTCTAGTGTGCACTGCGTTTACAACTTCTGCTATTCACAGGGCATTTGTGTACTTTAACCCGTACGAAATCGGTTCTGTATCTCTATCTCGCAATCGGTTATGTATCTTATATCGATGCATTTCTCTTGTTGTCTCTCTCTCTCTCTCTCTCTCTCTTTCTCTCTCTCTCTCTCTCTCTCTCTGTAAATGTATCTCTGCCTATCTCTCTGTATGCCTACCTCTCCGTGACTCTCTCTCTGTCTCTCTCTCTCTCTCTCTCTTTCTCTCTCTCTCTGTAAATGTAACTCTGCCTATCTCTCTGTATGCCTACCTCTCCGTGACCTTCTCTATGTTTCTCTATATCTGTCTCTCTCGGTTTCTCTCTATGTCTCTCTCTCTCTCTCTGTCTCTCTCTGTCTCTCTCTGTAAATGTAACTCTGCCTATCTCTCTGTATGCCTACCTCTCCGTGACTCTCTCTATATCTCTCTATGTTTCTCTATATCTGTCTCTCTTGGTTTCTCTCTATGTCTCTCTGTCTCTCTCTCTCTCTCTCTCTCTTTCTCTCTCTCTCTGTAAATGTAACTCTGCCTATCTCTCTGTATGCCTACCTCTCCGTGACTCTCTCTATGTTTCTCTATATCTGTCTCTCTCGGTTTCTCTCTATCTCTCTCTCTCTCTGTCTCTCTCTGTCTCTCTCTGTAAATGTAACTCTGCCTATCTCTCTGTATGCCTACCTCTCCGTGACTCTCTCTATATCTCTCTATGTTTCTCTATATCTGTCTCTCTCGGTTTCTCTCTATGTCTCTCTCTCTCTGTCTCTCTCTGTCTCTCTCTGTAAATGTAACTCTGCCTATCTCTCTGTATGCCTACCTCTCCGTGACTCTCTCTATATCTCTCTATGTTTCTCTATATCTGTCTCTCTCGGTTTCTCTCTATGTCTCTCTCTCTCTCTGTCTCTCTCTGTCTCTCTCTGTAAATGTAACTCTGCCTATCTCTCTGTATGCCTACCTCTCCGTGACTCTCTCTATATCTCTCTATGTTTCTCTATATCTGTCTCTCTCGGTTTCTCTCTATGTCTCTCTCTCTCTTTCTCTGTCTCTCTCTCTGTCTCTCTCTGTCTGTCTCTCTCTCCTATCTTTCATACATCATTGCCCTTTTGTTAAATCTTTTCATTAAATTATGTATTCGTACAGAAAAACAGCTGACGTTTATAGCCATTAGAACGTATTACCTAATTTAATTCCTTACGTATGCGGACAAATAAAGAATCGAAGGGTTTATATAAGTCTGGCTTTCGTTCTGTTCGGAAACATCAAGGAGCTTAAAAATCGAGTTACAATTGTTTTTCATTTTCACCTGTATTATTCTGTGTTGTGAATTTGATACTCTGTCTACGCCGGCAGCCAAATAAGACTTTCGGGACAACGTTTCAGTTTTGGGTTAACTTGATTTTTCTAACCAACCTACCATAGTAGTAGCTTGGGCCGGCCCATTCTACCAAAAATTATTCGGCCCCCAACATCAGCCCACTTTCCGTATAAATTTTCGAAGATTTTCCGTGGCAGTACTTTTTCAATTGGTAATCCGGAACCCTACAAAAACGAAATTGGATTTTTGCCAAACCCCGCCCCTTTTCCCTGAATTTCGGCTCTCTGAGTGAATGTCGTGTCCACGGAGCCGGGCTTCTCAGCCGGTGACCGCGACGCGTCCCACTGTGCGCGGCGCGGTCTTTTTTCAACTTTCACCACAGTTTAGAAGCGGTTTTCTTCATTTTTAAGCTGTACGTCTGCGCGAACCTACGCCTGGGCGAGCCATTCCAAATTCGCACCTTTAGATGCGCAGGTTGGCACCCAGCCAACCGACGCCTGGCGCCAGCGCCAACCGGTGACATTTCATAGACCTGGGCCCGCCGTGTGTGTGCGTAGTCAACACACTCGAAGGTTTTGACAATTTGCCAATACGTTTCGTGATGGGACCCAAGCAACGTTTATCTGAGCATTCTGGGAAATTGGCGAACTAGCCCAAGCCTTTTTTTCGATCCCTGGAGTTCCTTGAATCGTTAAAGGGACAGTCAATCGGGTTTTGCAACATTGACTCAATTAGGAAAGAAAAATTCGCTGATCATGAAAATATATATGACTTTGGGTCGAAAATTTACCGTTTTCGAGAAAATACGCTTCAAAGTCGTCAAAAACGGGTCTCCTTCTACAGATTTGTAGACGGCCAGTATGCCCTGCGTGTCCGGCATTTACAAGGCATGCTAATGAGCCGAATTTTATTCAAATTTGATGAGATAGATCTGGAAATGAGGAGGGGTGCGAGACAATTTAGCATAATCGATTCGCATAATATCCGACCGAAGCCGATATAAAATGAAATGAAAACCCCTCCTTACTGCCCCTTTAAGTATGGAAATACCGTTTGATGGTCGAAAAATCATTTTGCAAACATGACTACTCTGAATTCCCCATACCACTAAATGTACTTTGGTGCCTTCTTGTAGCCGAAGCATGCTTCCTTCTAGAACCTGAAGGTACCTGTGCTTTTAGAAATCACTATTACAAACTACAGCTAGTTTCAAAAATCTAAGCAAAAAGTGACAATTGAAAGGATTCAGAGATGGAAATGTACTTCAAAGGGAACGACTGCATATTAATATTTTACTGACAACGTGATAACAGTGTAGATCTCATTCACCTGATTCAGAAAAGTATCCCCATTTCATTTTTGAAGCGAAATTAACAGAAATATGACCGCTTTGCGTTTTGGCGATAATATCGTTTGAATTGCGCCCCACTCTGGTCTCATTGTTCGGTTGTGTAACCGTGCACCCGTTGCAGTCCAAATGTTACAAAAGATATGTTTTCAGAATCGTAGAAACGGCATATTCACAAAATTGCATTAAAATAGTTTTAAAACTTGATTTTTACAATGTCCTACCCTTGAAATCTCCTAAAACCACCCTCCGACTGAACATCGGCTGTGTTCACAAGTTCAACCACCAGCTGCGCTCCGAAATGCAAAGCGGAAATGCAAGTTAGGCGCGAATTTGCAGCGAAATTGATAGTATTTTGATTGATGACGAATCAGCGCACTTGGTGCCAATTTGTACCCGGAAAGGAAGTTGAAGCAAAGCCTAATTTACGCAATTCTCGTGAAAATTTCCGTCATTCAACAATACTAAGGGAAAATTGTCACAACACTCCTATTTATGGGGCATTGAAACGTACGTCAATGGGAAAGAAATCTTGTTAATTTTATATATTGAAAGGATTATGTGTTTTTTATACATCTACATGAAACGGTTAAAAGGGAGATATATAAAGAACGTGTGAGTGTGAGTGTGAGTGTGAGTGTGAGTGTGAGTGTGAGTGTGAGTGTGAGTGTGAGTGTGAGTGTGAGTGTGAGTGTGAGTGTGAGTGTGAGTGTGAGTGTGAGTGTGAGTGTGAGTGTGAGTGTGTGAATGTGTTTGTAGCCTGGTTCAGCCCCTAGAACTATACTTTTCTAGTGTCTCTAAGTAGCACGTCCTTCAATTTTCCAACCTTTCTTCTGGTTTGAAGCTTCAGAAGGCAAGTCAAGTTTAGCAAAAGTGCCTCTCAATTATTCGCCTCCCACTTGTGTCTCACTAGATTGCTCTTCGCCAGTTGCGAACATTTTGTGCTCCAGTTGAAATCTTTGAAAAAACAAAACCATAAAACGGAAGTAATCCAACTAGGGAAAGCACACGCGATACAACCACGCAAAGTAGGGTTACACGGAAACCCAATGATTTTCCCTGTATTTCGTCCCTATTTTTGTGTTTTGATCGATTTCAATTACCTTTGGCAGTTCATTCCGTACCTCGTCAGTTCCTAACTCAATATTGTTAGTCTCCTAGCTACGGTAATTTGTAATTAACGTCATCGAGATAAGGCCGCGCCCCAATCACTTTGCTCTGCTTTGTAAAGGAACGACAAACCAGGCTCTGAACGAGGTGGTGTTTAACGAGACGTTTTCATGGAACGTACGCAATTATTTTCAAAGGAGTGTTCTTCGGCCGGTCTGATTTACACGCTTCTTGCTTATGAAAGGATGAGTCAGGCTTGTCATGTTCATACCTCGCAAACATGCAAAAACAGCGTGACTTTCATTTTTCTGCATCGATGTTCACAGGAAGTTGAATTTTAGAGAGAGAGAGAGAGAGAGAGAGAGAGAGAGAGACAGAGAGACAGAGAGAGAGACAGGGACAGAGACAGAGACAGAGACAGAGACAGAGACCGAGACAGAGACAGAGACAGAGACAGAGACAGAGACAGAGACAGAGACAGAGACAGAGACAGAAACAGAGAAACAGAGAAACAGAGAAACAGAGAAACAGAGAAACAGAGAAACAGAGAAACAGAGAAACAGAGAAACAGAGAGACAGAGAGAGAAACAGTGCGACACGGAGACACAGAGACACAGATACACAGATACACAGAGACACAGATACATAGAGACAGAGACACAGAGACACAGAGACACAGAGACACAGAGACACAGAGACACAGAGACACAGAGACACAGAGACACAGAGACACAGAGACACAGAGACGCAGAGACACAGAGAACGAGAGAGAGAGAGAGAGAGAGAGAGAGAGAGAGAAACACAGAAACACAGAGAAAGAGAGAGAGAGAGAGAGAGAGAGAGAAACACAGAGAGAGAGAGAGAGATAGAGAGACGGAGAAACAGAGACAGAGAGACAGAGAGGAGTAAAGGTTGTTTTCCCACGCAACCACGTGCGTCACTCCCCCTGAGGCGCTCTAGACGACTCCCGAACTTTGGGCTTTTGGCTGCACGCCTCCCGAAATCCGGCGACTCTTTCCGCACTTCCACCCGAATGAACCTTCGCCAGAACACCTCTTTGAAATCAGGCCTCGAATCTGCAGCAATGACGCCATTGTTCCAAAGCTAGTTCAGAAGCCAGCCAAGGACAAACAATTTATCCACGGAGTGTTTTGTTCAAGCTGGGATTAAAATCGCTCTTCTGGCATGTGACACATATGCACTACAATGCGAGCTGCAAAATGAGTATGCACTCATTTTCATGAGAGGCCTCTCTCTCTCTCTCTCTCTCTCTCAAACTGTATCCTACAAAGTGCATCATTCTAATCTTTCTATAAATGATCGCAGAACGAGGGCGTAATGTGGTTAAATCCTAAATCAGTGCTCTGGTCTCAACCTCCATTCATGTCTGATGTGTATGTTGGACTCATAAGACACGCCCCATCGTGCAAGGTGCCAGGCCACCTCTTAAAATCAGTTGCACTCGGGACCTTTAGAGGTCTAACCTAGTTTCTAGTAGAGGTTCCTCTCAACATTGTGATATCTCTCAATCTCTCTCACTGTATCTCTCCTGTTTCGCTCCCTGTCTCTTTTCATTTTTCTTTTTTACATGGCAAATATGTTTCAAAGATGTTTTTTGTTTTTTTTATCCTTCAAGGATCGCATCTCTATCTCACTCCTTTCCTCTCTTTCTCTCTCTCTCTATCTCTCTCTCTCTCTTTCTCTCTCACACTCTCTCTGTTTCTGTCTGTCTGTCTCTGCCGCTGTCTCTTTTTCTCAAGATGTCTGGGCTCTCGGTATTCCTCCCACTCTTTCCCTTCACCGCCTGCGCATCTACCAATTTCCTTATCTCTCTTTTCTCTCTATCGTTCTATTTCTCACTTTTTCTAATTTCCCTGTCTGCATCTCTGCAGTGATAATTTCTCTTTTCTTTCTCTTTTTTAAATCTGGGTCTCTCATTTATCCCTCTTATCTCTTCCCCTTTACTGTCTGTGTCTCAACAAACAAAACAATCTCTATTTTGCCTTGTTGTCTGCGTCTCTCTCGTTTTCATGCGACTTCTCCCATTTTTCTCTCTCGTCTCCCCCTCTCTGCGTCTCCCGGTTTCTTTCTTTTGTCTCTAGCTCTCTGCGTCTCTCTCGATCTCTTTTCTGTCTTGTCGTCTGCGTCTCTTTCGTTTTCACATCTCTAACAATCTGCGTCTCCCCCAATTTCTTTCTCTCTCTCTCGTTTTCCACTCTCCGCGTCTCTTTTCTTTCTATTGTCTCTCTTTCTCTGCGTCTCTCAATAAACCTTTCTTCAGGTACCCTTCAACGCAGATCATGAGTTCAGCCGCTGCCTTCCTCGTCCGGTGTGTGCTCTTCTGCCTTCTCTTCTTCACCGTGTGCCAGGGGTAACTGTGCTCCACCTGCCTACCGTAACCCGGTCCTTTAAGCTTCTACATTGGCGAGTACCCCGAGTACAACTCCTTCCGGCCGATGAAGAAGTCCGGCCAGCTGCGAGCGTTGGCCGGTGGTCGCAACTGCTTCTTCAGGTGAACCCACTCCTTCCGATTCGAATTTCCCGCCGCGTGGCCCGCTATTTACGGAGAGACCACCCTCATGTTTCAGCCCTATCAACTGCGTGATTACCCACGACGTGTCCACGTACAGGAAACTAGCCGGCAACAGCAACAACATGGACTGAAGTGGCTACAAACTATGATCTCGTCGTATAAATTTGTTGTAAAGAGGAAAGAAAAAAGCAAACAGTTTAAGATAAATTGCAAACGTAGCAACAGACAACAAAAAGGTAAAACTGGTTGAGATTTCGCACAAAAGCAACGGGTCGGAGGGCGCTGAGAGTCGCTAGAAAGCTGGAGAGGGAGGGACGACTTAGCGCACCGACATCACCTGAAAATAGGGAATGAGCTTGTTTAAGTTGCAATTTTACAGTAATAATTTACAAAAACAAAACTTACAATATCGTCGATCTTGAGGATGGAGCGGACGCATTCGGAAGCCTGCTTGATGGCGGAAGAGGTGACAACCAGGGGCTGGAGCACGTCCTCCTCGCGGATATCGGTGACGTAGCCCTGAAAATTTGATTTAATCATGTGAAAAATGGCGAAATTGATAATATTTCGAAAGATTCGGTTGAAAAAGTGACAACTTGCCCGACTGGTGTTTACAAGCTGTCCGTTGTTTAGCCAACTACAACTTATTTGTTGTCAGCTGTTTAGACAAATGAAATTTGTGCACCCGTTGTTTAACAAATACAACTTTCACCTCCTCTGTTTACGAGATATCCGCTATTTAGTCAGATACATTAAAACAACCCGGTTTGGCACCAAAAATCCAGCGACAATCGAATTTAACAAAAAAGTGGACAACAGGCGATAAATTTGCGGAAAACACTGAAACAAATCACAAATTCAAGCAAAAACCATCGGCGACAGCGATCAAAAATCCGGAATAAAAAGCGATTTTGACTAAAAACTGTGCTACGTAAAGTAACAACTGTGCAGAAACTATAAAGTTTACAAAAAACTAAACAGCAAACGACGATCATGACAAAAATGCAGCGAAAAAGATTTCTAACAAAAACAACGTTAAGAGTAGCAAAAAAAATCGCGCAGAAGGTAACTTTCCACAACAGAAAATGCCAAGAAAGTAAGCACCAAAAAAGACAGAAGAACCAGTTGTTTTCCTGGAAGACAGAGTCAAAGCCCACCTTTCTGACATTGATTCCGTAGTCGCTGTTTCCATTGGCGTGCTGGTTACGCAGCTCGGTGACCGTGTTGATGGGGGAAAGACCGGCGTTCTCAGCCAAAGTGTAGGGAATCTTAAAATCCATCATAATTCCTTCAAAATGTTTATGAAATACCAGCTCCAGGGCGTTGGCAAAGGCCCTCCAGCAGTACTGAACAGCTCCGCTCTGGCTCTGAGCCAACTGGCGCAGACGCACGGCGATCTCCATTTCGGGGGCTCCTCCACCTGAAGAAACAAGTTTATTCCTTCTGGGTCTGCCGATTACGCTGCATAAACTACAACAGCAACATTGCAACGTTGGCACGATCTTTCTAGGTAAATTGGTGCAATTCGATCATTTTCCCCAGTTTCAATTATCAGAAACCATTGGCAAAAAGATATTTTCCGATAGGATTTGATGTTTCAACGACCGAGAACGCCGGATATGGCATTTCCGCCGTTTTTCATTACAGAAAGGTTGATTAAATCACTGAAGAATGGAGGAAACACTTACCGGGGAGCAGATTTCTCTTCTTAACCAGGCAGCGAATAACGCACAGGGCGTCGTGCAGGGAGCGATCGGCCTCCTCGAGCACGAGCTTGTTGGAACCACGGAGCAGGATGGACACGGCCTGGCCGGGGTTCTGTACTCCTGTGACCTAAATAGATAGAAAATAAAGCTACAAACTACAAAATACTAACCTTAATGACCTTTCCGTCACCTCCGGTAGAGATCTCCTCAACGAGATCGGCAGTTCCCAGCACGTCGGCGGTGAAGTGGTCCACGGAGGCGACTGGCCTGCAGCCGAGGATCTAAAATAATATATTTGAGAATCCAAATTTATCGATTTACCCTGGAGTAGAATTCGATGTCTTCGCGCTCGATGTCCTTGACGACCATAATCTTCATCTTGGCCAGAAAGTGGAGGGAAAGCTCGTTAACGGCATCCCTGAAAGATGGTGATAAAACAAGGTATAACAATGAGCTGGTTGCGAAAAACTTAAAGGACCATCTCCTGCTAAACATATCGCATAAAGGGAAACTTTCTGGCTTGAAATGCACCATTTTAACGGCTTATTTAATTATTTTACTTTAAATTTACAACAAAGTTGAGCACGGCTGTTCTGACAGTCGGGGTTCTGAAATGACGGCCCGGGCCGAGGGATTTTTTGGGATGGCTTTAAATTACTTAATAATGTTTGTTACCAACCTATAAGTCAATATTAGTCTTGACTTATATGTTGGTAACAAACATTATTAGTCACCGTCCGGGATAGAACCCTGGTCATGTGGCTGGCAATCTGACTGGGTGGTCCAGGTAAACAGGCCGGGTTGACCAAAATTTTCCAAATGGCCCGGCCCGTGAGAAGCCCCGCTGCCAGTAAGTCCCATGGAATAATAATACATTGTTATTAATATTTTCAACTAAACACCGAATTACGTCGTTTGATCATTCGTATTTCGCGAAAATTGAACAGAAACACAGAAAAGTGAGAAATGTCTTGATTTTGAATAAAATTCCGATATACTCTCCGACAAAGCTGATTCTAAGAATTTGGCTGAAACCGCCTGAGTATCCTAAAAACTGTGTAAAATTCCGAGCGACATCGAATCGTTGGCACGATGTGATCAATTCGTTTTGGCGCGAAAATATAACTATACCTGAGGATACTCTTCTGGATCAGGAGGACGTTGCAACCGGCCTTCTTGATCTGCTTGCAGAGGTCCAAAAGGTACTGCCTCTCCTCCTTCAGGGCACGGTCCATCTGAGCGTAGTCGGAGATGATAACCTGATTCTCCATCTAAAGTACCCAGATTTTAATGAAATTTCCGGCCACGAACGTCAGTCTTGGGGGGACTGAGCTGGAACTGGATGAGACCGATCTTGGCCTTCTCGACGCGGGTGGGGCCGCCACGGCCCATGGTCTTCTGGTCGATCAGAGCACCCTCGATCATTTCAGACTCCTGAAACATTTATTATTAAAACAAAAAAATTATAACAAACCTCGACGGTGTCTCCGAGCTTCTTGATGATCTTGATCATCTTCAGGTTGACGGTGGTGTCCTTGGCCGGGTCGATGATCTTCTTCACGGCGTTGACAGCCATGGGGGCGAGCAGCCACGAGTGCTGGGACACGACCTATACAACAGAGTAACAACGGAACGCTTTGAGAACCGAACCTTAGAGTTAAGGGAAGTGGTGGCCATCTTGGTGAGAACGGCATCGTCGGCCAGGTCGACGGGCGTGCTCATGTCCTCGAGAATCTTGGCGGCCTCAGAGGCGGCACTCTGGAACGAGTCCGAGATGGTGGTGGGGTGGATTCCCTTCTCCAGAAGAGACTGGGCCGCGTCGAGCAGAGCTCCGGCCATAACCACAACGGTGGTGGTGCCGTCACCGGCTTCGATGTCCTGAGCCGTCGACAGCTCGACAAGCTGAAAGTCGGTTTTGAAAACTGCATTTTGAGCGGACTTACCATCTTAGCGGTGGGGTGAATGACACTCATCTGCTTGAGAATAGTGGCTCCGTCGTTGGTGATGGTAACGTCACCGTTTCCGGACTGGATCATCTTGTCCATTCCGCGGGGTCCAAGAGAGGTACGGACGGCATCAGCGACAGCCTTGGCAGCAACGATGTTGCTGAAAACAGAAAAGTTAAAAAATTGAGACGATAAACATAGCTTTCAATACCATAAAACACTGGCAATTCCAATGGAAAACAAAATTCAGCAGCTAAAACCAACCTGTTCCTGACACTCTCGGGCTTGTCCTTATCCTTGAAAGAGGATTCCTTGCCACTGGCCGAAGTCTTCAGCTTCGAGGGAGCGGGAGCTGCGGTGGCTGCTGACATCTCCTACAATTCCAACCGTTTTAAATCGTCAAAGTCGTTAAAACTCGAGTGGAAGGTTCCAGGAAGCAATTAGAAACAAATATTGGTTTAATTCTTGATAAAATGTATAATTTTACATTTTAAAATTAAAATAAACCAAGTTCAATCGATTTTACAACCGTTTTGATGGAAAATTGCCGAAGAAGAATTTAAAATGCCGAAACAGCGGCTGCTTAAAATTTCCGCGGAAGGGTCTAGGTTGACCGGGATCTGGAATCATCCAAAGGGTTATCCGCGCGGGACACCAGAAATTTTTCGTGCACCCGTTGCAATATTTTTAAATCATCAGGCTCCGCCCACTTGCACTTCGAATTTTATTTTTGCTTTTTTGTTGCTTTTCCTTCTGCTTCTGTTGTTTTTCGCGGAAAATTTCGAATTTTGACGCTTTTATCGGTTTTAAATAATTTTCCGTTTATTTCTGAGCTTTGATTCTCTCCTGAATCAACGTCGAAATTGTTCTCAACAAAGAGCACTCCTGGAAATTGTTTGTATTCGCTTTCTCTATAATTTCCCGTATTTTGTATATTTTGTTCTCTTGAAGACACCTTGATTTGTTTATCCATTACATTATTTTCGAACCAATTGTTTCAGAGCGATGGCAGAGTCCTCTCAGCAGCAGCCCAAGAAGAAGGCCGTCGTCGACGACGGAAATTACGACAAGGAGGTATTTAATCATTTTTATTCCTTTTTTAAGTTAAATTTTTTAGGTTATCTCCAAGTTCCCCGATCTTCACCTGGCCGAGCTGCGCTTCCTCGTCCAGCACCCGGAGATGCACGCGGATCGCAAGAAGGTCGCCCTGGACGAGCTGCAGAAGGTAGTTTCAGCTTTATTTTGTATTTCACTTTCATATTTAGGCCATTCTGGAACATGACATGGCGCCGATCTACGTCCTGGTCTGCGGAGAGCTGAATGTGAAGCCGGATGCGGCCCAGCTGACCAAGATGAGCGAGGCGAACGCCGCCCGTGTCAAGGAGATCGACGCCGAAATCGCCGACGCCTCCACGAATCTCGGTTTGTCTTTTATCCATATTTTATTATTATTCTTCTATTATTTAGGTGAGTCGGAAGTGCGCCAGGCCTACCTCAAGAAATTCGAGTACTACTGCCAGATCGGCGACAAGGAGCAGTGCTGCAAGGCCTTCACTGTACGTTATTCCGCTCTCAAACTTCAATTTTTGAATGACTTTAGGCCACACTTGAGAAGACCGTCGGTCTGGGCTACAAGATCGACCTCGTCTTCGCCATGATCCGTGTGGGACTCTTCTTCCTGGATCACGCCCTCATCAGCCAGTACATCACCAAGGCCAAGGAGCTCATGGACCAGGTTACTTATCTTTTTTTGTAGTTTAATTTCTCTTTGGTTTAGGGAGGAGACTGGGAGCGCAAGAACCGTCTCCGCTCCTACGAAGCCCTCTACAAGATGTCTGTGCGCGACTTTGCCGGAGCCGCGTCGCTTTTCCTCGAGGCCGTGCCCACCTTTGGCTCCTACGAGCTCATGACTTACGAGAACCTCGTCTTTTACACGGTTGTCACCTGCCTTTTCGGTTAGTTTTGGTGTTTTTGACGTTAAATTCGTGTTTTTTAGCTCTGGAGCGTCCCGACGTGCGATCGAAGGTCATCAAGTGCAACGAGATTCAGGAGCAGCTGACCGGCGGCGGAGTCAACGGAAGCCTCATACCGGTGCGGGAGTATTTGGAGGCATTCTACGGCTGTCACTACGAGCGCTTCTTCCACCAGCTGGCTGTCCTCGAGTCGGAGAGGGTAAGATTTCGTAGTTTAAAGACTAATTTGTAATTTTTAGCTCAAATTCGACAGATACCTGCACCCCCACTTCAACTTTTACTCCCGGTGCATGCGCCTCCGCGCCTACCAGCAGTTCCTCGCTCCCTACAAGACGGTCCGCATGGACATGATGGCCAGCGATTTTGGCGTGTCCCGCGAGTTTGTCGACAAGGAGCTCCACCGTTTTGTTGCATCCGGATCTCTGAACTGCAGGTTGGTCTTTTTAAAAAGTGGAAACTTTGTTAATTTTAACACTTTCGCAGCTCGCCCGAGAGTGAGCGCGTTCAGTGAGCCCGGTTTTAACGTGTACTCAGTTCTCACGAGAAGGGCCGGGAGAACTAAGCGTGTGCTCATCTGGAACGTTCTGCGCAGCTACAACATAAGCCCACCGCAGAATTAACGTGTTCCAAAGCTCAAAATTTAGCGAATTGGTACTGGATCGGTTTGAGATAGTGGAAAGCGCAATTAAATTAGCGAAATTTTCTGTTCAGTGCCATTTTTAACAGCATGTCATTTCCAAAGCGCTCACTATTTTAATTTATCGAGCCATGCTTTTGTTGTGGCGTGCTATTCATTTCATAATCCTCGCCAAATCTAATTCGGTCGGTTTGACTGCATACATAAAATGAGTATCCTGTATACATGCTAACATACTAAGGAATAACATTTTGGCACAAAACTTTATTCACTTTCTTATTTCAGAATTGACGCCGTGAACGGAATCATCGAGATGAACCACCCCGACTCGAAGAACCACCTCTACAAGCAGGTCATCAAGGACGGCGACATTCTCCTGAACCGCATACAGAAGTTGGCGCGTGTGATCAACGCATGAGACCTTATGGGTATTTGTATTTATTCAATGTGTTTACGATATAATGAACGCCTTCTTCCGTGCTATGTTGTTTTCTTCTTGGTTGTTTCCTAAGTCTTCTGAAAATACGTTCAAAGTTATCGATTTTAAAACGCAAGAATGTTTAGAAGATGGCCGAGGTTGCGAAGAGAAAGGGGGAGGAGATTGAGGAGCCAGAGGCGAAGAAGGCCAAGGTCCTCCCATTCGAAGCGACCTTTCTGAGGTCGATTCCGTCAGCCAAGCAGTACGAGAAGTCCTTTATGCACAGGGAGACCATCACCCACGTTATAGCCACAGAGTGAGTGGGAGGGACCATCTAGGACGTTTTCTATAATAAAAATCAGCGACCTAATATAAAAATACACTTTCTTCATGAAATGTTAGTCTAAAACACAATTTTGTTTTTGGCATAGGAGTTGAACCGAGCTCGGGAGCGACAAGTTTGGCACCAGTGGGATCACATCCACGCTATTTATTTCACCATAAGGCCAGGGAAACCTGCATTCTGAATTCCTACGCAGTGCTATAGTTGAGGCCAAAACTACTTCTCACAACGTGTCCATGTTTCGCTGTTACATCGGCCGCGGTAGATTGGGCGAGGAGTATAGTGCGTCGGCGTTTCGCCGTATGAGTATTGTAAACAGCAAGCAGTCGGGGATGCGGAGCACGCTTACTGGATGCTCGTCGCGAAAAAAAATTGTGTGGTGTTGAAAATGAAATTACGTTATGGGAAGAATTTAAATATTTGTTTGGAATTTTTTATGGATAGTCTTTTTAAATCAGCTGACCTTATCATGGATAAACTAATAAGCTAATGAACGATACACAGGTTTAAGCTTTAGGAGAACGGTTCGATGTACACTGAATGTTGTTGCATTATGCTTCACGGCCTTTCCATCCTTAACGTTTGAAGGAACTCCAACGCCCGAAAAAACGGCCGTTGGTCGTTTGCCAACGGGCCCATTCCAAATGCCGTGCTCCCGCCACGAAATCATTGGCAAAGTGCCAAGACTATCGGATGTACGGTTTTTTTTCGTGGCGGGACTCTTTGTACCAATGGAGAAACTGAGGCGGGGCTTGGCAAAATTCCAATTCTGTTTTAAAGTGATCCGAGTTCCCATCATACTTCGGCACCCAACCGCGGGGGTCCATTTTGCGACGGTCCCCATAATTATCGAAAAATTCAAAAATATGCGACGGGCCTCCTTCTTTAACAAATTTGCCGAAATCTTAAAATTGCGACGCCCCCTACTGCCGCTTTTGGCGGAGCTTGACAATGTATGGTTCCCATTTGGAAAGGCCGTGGCTTTAGTGTTTTATTTCTCTCAGAGGTATTCACGCCAAAAAATTAGATTTTTTTGCTCATCAGGAAAACTAAAGCATAGGTGTATTAGTTAGGATCGAACACTGGCTTATTCTAATTGGGCTATTTTGGGGTACCCTCTAACACATTTTCTTGCTACATCCTGTTTTGTAGGCCTGGGCTGAACTTTTGCGCTACATCCAGTGTGCATACCCTCTTTTGCATACTTTACGGATGACCTGCCGTATTTCTTGCCAGCCGGGTGTCAATTGGACCCAAAATTGCTTCAATATGACCTTTGACGTACCCTCCCTTTGTAATAAAAGTTCTCCAATGCAAGGTATGGCGTATGCCTTCTTTGTAGACTCCTTAATAAGTCCATAGTACGAAATTGCTCAGTATTTGGCTTGTGTTTGAAGATTAAACATTTGATTTTAAACTTTGAAATTTGCATCTTAATTCCAGAACCGACTTCATCATCACAGCCAGTGTCGACGGTCATCTCAAGTTCTGGAAGAAGAAGTACGCGGAGGGAGTGGAGTTCGTCAAACACTTCCGCTGTCACCTCCGTAATTTTATCCCCATTTTTCTTTCTAAATCCCTTTTTCAGACGCCTTCTCCGACATTTCGGTGAATTTCAACGGCACTCTCCTGGCCACCGTTTGCGAGGAGGACCGCTCCGTGAAGGTGTTCGACGTGGTCAACTTCGACATGATCAATATGCTCAAGTTCGACTTTGCACCGAGGAAGGCGTGCTGGATCCACCAAGGTTCGTTTTTTTTAATTTCTATTAAAACAATTTCAGGAGCTGATCTGATCACCTACCTGGCAGTTACTGATGCAGCTTCTGGAAAAGTAGTGGTGGTCGATGGAAAAGGGACGGCGGAGGTTCTCCACTCGGTGGACAAACTACACACGAAGCCCGTTAGGCTGATTGAGGTTCGTGGCGCTTACACTAATTTATTGGAAACCTTTGATTTCTGTGGTTGTAATCACAAGATTACTGTAGTCGTATGGATGCCGAAGCCATATTTATGATAACTACAATATTTATATTAGAAACTAGGGTTACGGTACCAAAACAGGAAAGAAGTACTTAACTACTTCTGTTACGGATTTTGCGTTTAGAACGGTAGCCATATGACTATTACGGTGGTTGCCTTAGAAACTAAGCTTACGGTAACTACCATGCTACAGTAAGTGCCTGCCTGGAGATAAGCAAAATCTTAGTTATGTTCATAGATGAACAAGCGCCCGTAGATTCAGTAGAGGGGGTCGCGCAGAGCCTAATTTCCTACTCGCGCCGCACGTCTTATTTGTATTGTGGGGGGGGGGCGCAAAACGGACCCCACGGGTAGCTTGTTCATGCATGGTTATGGTATCCTCCCAGGTGAGATTTCAGTTACGGTATTTTCTGGAAAATGTGTTTCAAGTTGTCGTAACCTAAAGTTTTTTGTTACCGTAACCCAGAGCCTTTCTTTATCACCAGTTTAGCCATTTACAGATACCGTAATCACGCTTTCTTCTGTTTTTGCCTGTGCCGCTAAGGTTAACTGCTAACCAAAACCATACTTGGCCAACCAACCGCAGTGGTTTATTTTGCGACAACCCCCTCAATTAGCAAAACTTTTCAAAAATTTCGGCGACCCCCTATCCTTTACAAAAACTGGGTAAAAGCCAAATTGCGACACCCTCCAGCGCCGCAGCTCGCGGAGGTTGGCCAAGCATGACCAAAACTTTGATTACGGTAGCTACCGTATTTCCCATAGGCACTTACGGTAACTATTCAACTGCCGTTGTTATGCTACGGTAAATACCGAGTTGGTTACCGTATCCTGTTAACGAAGGATTACAGTATCATGATTCTGTCGGTTACTGTAATGTGTTAGCATAGTTGGTAGTTATGGTAGCTGTCTGGGATCTCTGTCTGGGAGAATTCCTTTCATACATTGTCAAGCTCCGCGGGGCGGCAGTAGGGGGCGTCGCAATTTTAAGATTTCGGCAAATTTGTTAAAGAAGGAGGCCCGTCGCATATTTTTGAATTTTTCGATAATTATGGGGACCGTCGCAAAATGGACCCCCGCGGTTGGGTGCCCAAGTATGATTCCTTTCCTTCGTAATGGTTTCTTTTCAGTACAGCGACAAAATGGACGTGGTTGTGTCGATGGATGACGCAGGCATGGTCGAGTTTTGGAGCGGAGCCAAGAAGGACTTTGCATTCCCTTTGAACCTCAATTGGGAGTCCAAGCTGGATACGGACTTTTTCGAATTCCTCAAGGTTTGGACTATTTCTCTCTCTCTCTCTCTCTCTCTCTCTCTCTCTCTCTCTCTCTAAATCCATCTTCCAGGTAAAAACCCTCCCCTGCGCCATGGCCATCAGCCCCGACGGAAAACGCCTTGCAACTTATGCGGAAGACCGCCGTTTGCGCATTTTCAACATCATCACCGGAAAAATGATGGCCGTGTTGGACGAGACCATGCACAAGTACACCAGTGAAGCCAAGGCCGAGAGGTTGGCGTTTCTCGAATTTTAATTACTGTAGCATTTCTTAATTCCCGCCCTTTAAATTTCGTTCCGGTTACGGTATCTTTTTCTAGGAACCACGGTCTCCAAAACATGGAGTGGAACCGCCGCGTGGCGTTGGAAAAGGACCTGGACAAGGACAAGGCCTCCTTCCGTCTCATGCGTCTGTGCTGGGACTTTTCCGGCAATTTCGTCCTGTTTCCCTCCCCAATTGGAGTAAAGGTAGGAGTGGTTTAGACCTTTAAATCATTTGGTTACTGTAGGTGTACAACGTGGTCACGGAGGAAACCACGAGAATCATTGGAAAGGACGAGACGTTCAGGACATTCGCTGTGTCCCTCTGCAAGTAAGTGTGCTCCTTTGATAATTTGTGTGGTCCTACAAGAATGCCTCCAAAAAACGGCCCAATATTTTGATCTGTTAACTTGACGTACTGTGGTCGCACCATAAATGAACATCGTCCGTGAATTTCAGTAGAGGGTGTCGCGCCGGGTCATTTTTTTCTATTTGGGGGACTTGCGCCACACGTCGCATTTGTATTGTGGGGGTCGCACAAAACAGACCCCACAGTTAGCTAAATCATGTATGAATCGTACGATATGCGCACTTTGCATTCAAAAATAGTCGGGGCTAATTTTGGCATAAGTGGTCCCATAGCCCTATTCAAAGTAATGGGCGGATCCTAATGTTGCGTAAGATCTTTCACTCCGCCCACATTTGGATGAATCATTGAAACCGGTTAAAAGAGAAGCCAAATTGCTCCTTGTTTAACTCATAGACTCCACCCACTTTCCATAAACAACTTGGCCACGCCCCTTTTACACACTTTTGTTCAGAGCCGTTCCCGATATCCGCGACCGTCTGCAGGGAGCCGCCACCACGCTTGCGACGGAAACTGCTGAGAACCCTCTCCTGAACAGGATCAACGACCCGGATCCCATTATGGTAGGTTCAGATGAGAGATGCGGTTGGAAATTCGAACCCAGCGACGCAGCTAAGAGTGAAGCCTCGGCTGGATGCCGGAGGGTCATATTGATCTTGTGGATTCTATGTGGAACGAAAATAGCGATTTATTGAGCGTCGTAGCTGAAAATATCGATTTATCTGAATGACGCGGTTAAATATGTATATTGGTGTGAGTGAAGCGGTTGAAAAATCGACTGGTTTGAGGGGCACTGCAAATAATATCGATTTGTTTGAAAGACGCGGCTAAAATATGCAGATTTTCGAGTGACGCGGCTGAAAATATTGACTGGCTTGAGTGACGCGGCTAAGATCGATCGGCTAGACCAACGCTGCTGGAAATATCGATTTACACTTAGCACGTCATTTTTAGTTACACTGGCAATATATCGATGTGATAGCGACGAAAATAATCGATTTGTTGCGAGACCCGGCCAGAATTATCGATTATTGAGCAACACGGGAAAATTTATCGATTAGTTTGAACGACGCGGTTAAAATATCGATTGTTTTGAGTTACGCTCGTGTGTGAATTATCGATTCGCTACGAGACGCAGCTAATCGTGAGAATGAATATCGATTTTGTACTTTTCAGGTCTGTTCCGGCTACAAGAAGAACAGATTCTACCTCTTCACAAACACCGAGCCATTCTCAACGGAGGAGGATGATGAAGGCGCCTCCAGTCGCGACGTGTTCAACGAGAAACCGAAGAAGGAAGACCAGATCACAGCCATGGACGTGAGCCATTATTCCTCTGTCGTAACTCTAAAACCCCATTTTTAGGACGGTCCCCGCGGCGTGGGCAGGAATAAGCTCAACGACCTGGCGATTGTGCACACGTCGATGGGCGACATCCACATCAAACTCTTCGGAGGAGAGTGCCCCAGGACGGTGGAGAACTTCTGCACCCTCTCGCGAAGGGGCTACTACAACGGACTCACCTTCCACAGGGTCATCAAGTCATTCATGATTCAGGTGAGCTTTTTATTGGAATATTTTGGCTAAAAATAGGGTTTTTAGACGGGAGACCCCACTGGCAAGGGAACCGGCGGACAGTCCATCTGGGGAGCTGACTTCGAAGACGAGTTCCATCCACGATTGAGGCACGAGAAGCCTTTTATGGTAAGAGAGAGAGAGAGAGAGAGAGAGAGAGAGAGAGAGAGAGAGAGGACAAGACATATAGAGGTGGAAGAGACGCAGTTACAAAACGGTGCCTAAAAAAAATGTTAGGGACTCGTATATCGGCGTGACTGGAGACAGCATCAGGCATCATTTGAGTGACTCTTGGCATCCCCAGGCCGCACTTAAATGATTCGCTGCATTCTGAGGCAGCATTTTAGGGAAGTGTGGCGCCCGTCGGTCGTATTTGATAAACTCACTCTAAGCATCCTAAGGCCTCGTTTGAGTGATTTACGGTTGCCGTAGGCCGCATTATAGCGACTTGAGGCAACTTCGGGCCGCATTTGAGTGATTCGAAGCATCCTTAGGCCGTATTTGAAGGAGTGGAGCATCCTCAGGCCGCATTTGAGGGACGTTAGGCTGCATAATTCGCATTCGATGAACTCTTGGCTTCCCGATGCCGCATTTTAGTGACCGTTGGCATCCTCAAGCCGAATGTGAGTGATTCGAGGCATCGTCAGGATGCATTTCAGCGATACGCCATACATTAAGTTGTCAAGAACTGTTATAATGGCGGTATTTTGGTCCATACTGCAGCTCCATAATTGAATGATTAAGGAATCATTCCCTCTAAGCATGAGGATTTCAACGCCAGAAGCTAAAAACTGAACATCCGTGTCCACGGGTGACAAGCCTCCGTGCATTCGAACTCACTCTCCCCGTCGCTTGAGCCATTCGGCGTTTAAAAGCCATGGATGAGCTCAATATGGACAAAATGAAGAACAACATTCTACAATCTCGTTTATTCGGCGTGGTTCTGTCCCTAGGGGTTGTACTCGATAGGGAGGTTCTTCCTGCGGACCATGCCATCACCCTGGAACCACTCGCGGCGGAACTGCTTGGCAGCGCCGTCAGGAGTGTTGGTCCACTCGACGGTGATGCGGTCGTTGTTGGTGTCCTCCTGGCCGAAGGCGAAGTCATCGCAGGAGACGGCCATGAGGATGGCCTCCTTGGGGTCGAGGACACCGCAGCCGGGGTCGACTCCGAGCCTCTTCATGTTGGTGGTCTTGATGGCCCAGCCGATGCGACGAGCAGACGCGTTGATGATCTCTGAAGAAAGGGGGTTAGCCATGCTTCAGAAGCAACAGACTGATGTGGTAAGTGTGTTTGTCGTCGTATGGCGCGTTGAACACGATCTTGGTACCCGGCTGGGTGGTGATGTCTCCAGGAGGAACCGACTGAGCCATGATGATGATTGGATGATGAGGGAATGGGGAGGGGCCGAGTTATATAGCGACTGGGGCGCAGATTGACTTGACAGAGAAATGGAGAGAGTGTGGGAATAATGAGAGGCTATCATTAGCATGCGGAAATTCTAATGGTGGGAAGACAGAGCAAGGCAAAGAGTGTGAGAATAATGAGAGGTTAGAGAACGGAGCATACGTTGGAGGTCATTTGAATAATTGCGGGTAGTTTAATGAAGAAGGGAATTGGCCTCATTCCATTGTTAACTTTCTGTTTTGCAGTGGTTACGTGTCAGTTTTTCAAGCAACGAGTGGGTTAGGCAAGGAGCGTTTGGGGGGCTTGATACGAAAGTCCCCCAAATGGTGCCTCGGAGGCAACGTAAGCCCTCCCTTTAGTTTGTTGTTACCAATGCGAACCATGCGCCGAATCGCGTAGGCACCTCGCGTCCAGCTATGTTGAAACCTAGAAAAAGCAGAAGTTAAGGGGGTTATGTACTATTTTCGTTAAATATCAGTCCTAGGGCACTACGTTAAGGGGGCAACATCATATTAGGCCCCAAAAGTTAAGGTTCAGTGCACCAAATGATGGCTTACGTACATATACACGGTTTATTTCCTACGGTTGTTCCCCGATCCGCCAGATTGAATCGCAGTTGTCGAATTCAATCCCACGAAGTTTACTCGGCAGATACAATTTTCCGTTGATTCCGCTTGAAAGGCCTCATGACCAAGTACAGCTCTTCCTGGGGGGGGGGGGGGGGGTAAGCTTCTGTGTGGGTTCTTGGGACGATCGGGGAGCATCAGACGACTTCTGTGCTTCGTTTGGTTGGAGCTACGTCGTCACGGAGTCACAAGTCACACTTCGTATGTCGTCACAAGAGTCATAAATCGAACCGTGGCGAGGAATTAGAAGACGGGTTGACCAGCAGCCTCGAATTGTCGATAACATTCCTGACATCGTTTTTTACCCTATTGTCACCCGGCTGGCCCGAAATACGGTAGACAACCCAACAAAGTATGGAAGTTATTACGAAAAGAATGCGCGCACGGCTATGGCTCAAATCTTTTGCTATCTTTTGTTTGTGGGTAAATTCTGGTTGAAGGCTGACTTACGAGTTCAATATTTTCAGGTATAGTTGAAAACAAGTGAGTGAAGCCCAGGAGAGAGAGAGAGAGAGAGAGTTAAACAACAGGGTCTAAGTACCACATTTTGGCTATTTCAGGTCTCTATGGCCAACGCTGGCCCCAACTCCAACGGCTCGCAGTTCTTCATCACGGTGTGTCCGGCCGACTGGCTCGACGGCAAGAACACCCTCTTCGGCGAGGTTAGTGACCTGCTTTGGACATTTACGTTAGCGACTCCTTTTCCTCACTTCTTCAGTCTTATAGCTTTTGAGCTTGATTGGTATGCACCCACATACGTATTTCCCATGCTTTGAAACAGAATAATGCAACTGTCGACCGATGTCTGGCAGACTAAGGCCGCGTTGAGTGGAAAATGGAACTGCTCGAGGCCGCTGCTGTCAATATGGCCTGGGGCTAACCGTACTCGGTCAGAAACGGCCTGAAAATAGCCAGATGCAATGGAAAAGCAGCCTACGGCTACCTAAATCCAGTGGAAGTGACCTGAGGCTACTTGTATTTGGCTAGAAGCGGCCTGAGGCTACCTATTTTGGGTAAGAAGAAGCGGTCAAAGGTTCCTTGGATCGCGTGAAAATCGGCCTGCTATTACCTAAGTCTATTGGAAAAGTGACCTGAAGCTATCTGTGTTCGGTCAAAAGCGGCCGAAGCGGCATGAGACTACTGTATCTGTTGGAAAAGCGGCCTGCTGCTACGTGCATCTATTGGAAATGTGGCCTGAGGCTACCTGTATTCAATCAGAAGCGGCCTGCGGCTACCTGGGTTTATTGGAAAAGTGTCCTGAGATGCTAATATTTTTGACACCCTCTCCCTTGCATAGAAATCGGTCTTCGATAATAGGCGAAAAACAAAGCTTAGAATACCCCCGAAACTTTTGAAGGCACCATATGTTTTAGTGCATGGAAATTCTCACTAATCCTTCTGAAGTCAATCTAAGGCTGAAGTCCAAGAAAACACATATCGGCCTGTCCGAGCGATCAAATGACCACATAGAATCATCCCAAAAGCCGCTCTCTTCCCCTTTTTTCGCAGTTCATAAAGTTTTCGCCGCGGCAGGTTTGCCCGTCGGGTGATTGCAATCACCGTTTGGCATGCGAACTGCCCGTTCAAGTCCGCTTTTTCCCCTCCACGCTTTTTTCAACTCCGTAATCCGTTTACTTTTTCAGGTTGTCGAAGGAATGAGCGTGGTTCAGCGCATCAACGACGTGGAGACTTTCCAGAAGAGCGGACGGCCCAAGTCCGAAATCGTCATCATGTCCGTCAGCCTCAAGTGATCCGAATCCATTGATTGTTACGTTGTTTATTGTTGTGTAAATGGATCTCACAAACTCTTTTATTTATACAAAATATAAATTAAATACAAAAAGGGGTGGGGGAAATTAAGCCCTGTAGGGGTGGATGTCAACGGGGGCTCTCTGAGGATGTCTTCCCGGGGTGGCGTAGGCCTGGATGAATCTGCCTTCAACTTCGACCTTGCAAATGAGGTCGCTGAAGAAGTGAGCCTTGGAGGCGAAGTCTCCAATGCCGGAGATGACCTCGAACTGGGTGTTGAACTCAGACTCCAGAGTCTTCTGAAGGTTATTGGAGATGGACTGCACGTTGCAAGTGTGGAAGCCGGCACGAGCGGCCTTTAGGCGACGGAAGGTGTCGATGATCAGCTCTTCGAGCTTCTTGTTGCAGCACATGAATCCTGAAAATTGAGCATATGGGAACTGACATCAAATATCACACAAAGCATTATTTTGGCACCAAATAAACTTTGTTATTTAAGCAACTTCATATGTACCTCAAATCAAAGTTCGCGTTTGTGCACTATTTTGCAGCAAACACAAAGGTAAATCGTATAATACGGTTTTGACTTCTAGCGTCCAAGAATTATCCAAATAGCAACTCTATCCACGAAATGAAATTTGTACCAAATTTCAGGCTGGCAACTGAAATTTTTCCTTCAAGGATTCTTCGGAAATTTCTGTGGACTTGCCAGCGAGCCAATTTGGGCGGGAAAATATCTTAGCTACCGTAATTGAGGTATCCGAATTGGGCGATAATGACAAATATTTAACAATGAAAGCCTTATAGTACCGTCGGGCTTGATTACTGTAGCTAAGATATGTTTCCGCAAAGAATTGCTCGTTGTCAGGTCAACTTAAATTTCCATTGAAACCTAAGCGGATACTACCGCGATCTTTATGTGTCTTTCTCGTTGTAAGAATCATATGACCTTAGAAAACTATTTGCATTTTAGCATAGCGGAAACACACTGGGCAGAGTGAATGTTTGCGGACCATTACGCTCCTCTCCCAATCGTATGCAAGGGTGGCTCAGGGCCCGGGCGGGCCAGGCCGAAAATATTTGAAGAAGGGGCCGGTCCCAGTATTTTTTAAAAATTGTTTTTACATGTAACTCGTTACGAAGCGATTATTTTTTAGTTCTTTTTTTTTAGAAGTTACCACAGTTCAGTCCCCCACTGAAAAACTTTTTTGGGCCATAGCCACCATTGATCGCATGATAAAGCAGACTTGGGGGAACGGAGAAATTTTGTCAGATTCGCCCGGCCCGTAAGAATAATGGTTTCAGGGGAGCTTTATAGGATAAGTTGTACAAAATCTCAAAAAAGCTAATCGTTTGTGACCACAGAATCCTTTAAAGATTGATATTTCATATAAACATGTTCTTTTTTGAATCCCATCAACACAAATGTTTTTGTTTGGTTTCTATTTCACGAATACCACCGAGTTTGACCGCTCGAAAGTGAGTCTGCCATCTACAAGGCCAGTTTCTACCAAGGTATGAACAACATTTTATCTCATGCCGCAAATCTTACAAGTCTCCAAAGATGACCTCGAACTGCGTTTTAACTCTGACCAAGGTCTTTGGGAAGCTTGTTTGTAGGCAAACATGCCATTAATGTCTGTTCTTTGAGTCTTTGTTCTAATTCATACCAGACCGGCAACCAATCACAAAATTGAACAGGCTGAGAGGGTAGGCTACATATAAAAAATTCATCTCGATGTCAATAGCAATAGAGCTCTCATACTCAAATTAGAGCGCTATGGCTGTCTAACGGACAGTTGTACTCAAATTGTGAAAGATTCGGGTGTCAATAGGTTAGAAACACTGTAATCTGAGCGACTCAGCTTTCAACAGGGTAATTATGCTGAAATTTGAGTGATATGGTTGTCAATATATACCAAAACTTTTGAATCAATAAAACCTTTCAGTCAATTCGGCACGAAAATTTGATTGTCGCCAGGGCAATTATAGTCAAAGTTGAGCAAGGCGGCTGTCAATAGGGCAGCTGTACACAAATTTTAACAAAAAGTTATCAGTAGGGCAGCTGTACACAAATGCTAAATTTTGAGTGACGCCATTGTCTATAGGGCAGTCATTTTTTTTTTAGCAAATCGGCTGTCAATAGGGTGATTTTACCAAATTTTTAGCGACATCTGTCAATAGGGCATTTGTACTCAGATTGTTATTAAACCGGATGTCAATAGGGCAGTTATAATTTTAAAAAAGCGTTTTTTCTACTTACCACTGTCATTGGTGTAGCACTGAGGGAGAGGGAAGTTGGTTCCAGACTGACGGTGCTTCCTAGGAAGAGGAACAGCAGCGACCTGGGGAATTTCTGAAGGATACTCTAACTTTGGAGCTAGATAATCTTGACCAACCATCCTGACTCAGTTCCCTCTGGGGCTCAACGAAAGGCTGACGCACGTAGAGTGGAGTTCCGAACACGTAGACCTTAGACACGGGGGTGTTGTTCGGAGGGAAAGAGAAGACTTGCTCCTGAAAGAGAGAAGGAGATGAACAAATCGGTGGATAATCGCCTGGAACCGGGGCGCGCATATTACTGCTCTCTTTTTGTGGGGAGGAGGGAGAAAGTGCGCGCACTTGGAAGACATAAATCGGATTGGAATGGGATTGAAAGGACAAACTGGGGTGGGAACCTTTCGTTTTCACACGCTCACACTCACATTCACATTGACACTCACACAAATACACACACATACACCCACTCACGCTCACACACACTGAGAGAGAGAAAGAGAAAGATGGAGAGAGAGAGAGAGACTGACAGAGATTACTATCATGGGTCATTCCATTCGAAATCTCCCGGCTCATATGACAGCTTGTCCCAGGGCTGGCCAAAAATCGGGCTGAACCTGGGCCGGCTATAACTGGGCCGGGCCGAGAAAATTGACAGACCGAGCCCGTCCCGTCTCGCCCAACAAATTTCGTATAGTGAAATTCCTTTGTAAAGTAAAATTTTATGTCAAAGTGTGGTTTTTACAATCTTTTACATATATAATTGCTCAAAATTATATTTCTAAGTAATTTATTCCGGGACCAAAAATATCACTTTGACTTTCTTTCACCTCGTCAATCGATTTCGAAAACGGGCTCGGTCGGGCCGGGCCGAGAAACCTTTGAGAATGCTCCGGCCCGGCCCAAGACCAGCTATGGCCCTTCCAATTCTGCCTGTCACCAACGTTACCAAGGTTCGATCCCGGCTAGGGCGCTTATTTTTGTTCCGGATTTAAAATTTGCCTTACTCGGAAATTGAAATAACAAAAAAAACATTGTTTTTGTATAATTTAAGCTGAAATAAGTGTTAGCAACCGGGCCGAAACGGGCCGGACCGCTCCTTTTCTCGGCCCGACGTTTCGACCAGTGGGCCTTCTCGTGAGACTTATGGGATCAAAGAAGCAGTGTGCGAAATCGAGAGATGCTAGAGAAAAACGAGAATTTCGCGGAAAATTCTAAAAGTATAATTTTATTGTGCTAAAAAAAGAAAACGGTATATACGGCTAATGAAGATATTTAAAAGCACATTTAAATGCAGAGACAAGGCAGACATATCCTTTTTGAGCGGTTCTTTCCCGTTTTCAAAAAATGAGAGAGCAAAAAAAGACAGAAATACATATAGATATGGAGATAGAGAGATAGATAGTAAGGCGGAAATTGAGAGAGAGAGAGAGAGAGAGAGAGGGAGAGAGAGAGTATGTCTCATTAATATAGAATTTGAATACTAGGTTTCTGAAAACGTTAGTTCCTAACCTTGACATCTGGTTTGTTGAGAGGAACTGCTCCAGCAGCGACCAATGCTGGAAGTACAGCGACGAGTGTGACGAGGACACGCATTTTTCCAACTGGCAACTCAACCGTCGGCTGTCAGAAGATGGTGGCAGCCGGTCGGGGCGGGCCTTCTTCGCCGCCAAAATCCGCCTTTAAACGCCCTCGGTTGGGCGTCCGTCGGCGCCGAACCGAAACCCCATTAGCCCTTTTTTTCGAATGGAGATCGCTCGCAACATTTACTTCCTGACATTTGCTAATTTGCGATTGGAAGATTAAGACAATCGGGGATTGCGTTTGTTGTTTTTGGGGATGAAGCCGGTCTGCTTGAACAGATGAAACTGATCAAACTGGCCTTCAAGGTCAGGCTGCGGATCGCCGATTACAGGGATTTACGTGCAATCTTTTCCAGTCCAGCGAAGAGACAAGCAAAGGGAAAAGTGAGGACAAATGGCTAATGGTGAGGGAGGAATCCTCACAAAAACAGGTAGAAATGGGAAGAAGATAATTTTTAAAGGGGGTTAAATATCTTAAAATGGATTTTTCAAATCTTTTATTATTAACAACTTCATTGAATTGATCCCGTTACCTTAATTCTGAAACATATCTTTTTTGTGTAGTTTGGACTGCAACCGGTGCACGTATTCACGGCCTAACAGTGCAAAGGGTGCACGGTTACACGGCAAAAGAGCGCGGGAAATCGAGAGAGGCACGCAATTCAAACGTTTTTGGTGAAATTTGCTTAAAAAGGGATGTTTTTTTTATTTCTGAATCAAGAAAATCCGATCTACTCATTCATCCCGAATGCAGAAATATAAAATATTTTTACCGTGACATACAACTTTAAGGACGCCCCACAACTGGGCTATTCCAATACGTTTTCTAGAAGGCGGGTTCAACATGAATTTTTAAATTAAAGTCAAAAATGATAAAATAGCTCATTATACTCGTCGCCCAGCGAGCTTTCCTAGCCGGCAGCGGGAAACAAGCGGCTTTTTGTCTGCGTCTCCGCGACTTGCACACTACTTCGCGCGTTAGATGTGCAGGCCATCGAAACTTTAGGAAAGGTCCGTGGGCGAGGAGTATATATTGGCGCGTTGCATGCATTTTCGGGTAAAAACCCGTGCAACTCAAAATGCTTTTTGTCAGGTAATTAACATTTTTCCTTCGGCGCACAACTGTAAAATGCGATCTCGCATCCGCATTTACTTGAAAAAGCTCACTTTATCCTCCCTATTTCATACTCACACACACTCCCCCCCCCCTTTTATGTGGTGGGGCAAAATCAATTTCTTAAGCTATTATTTCGTAAAATCGCAAGTTTACCCCCTCTCCCCACAAATATTTTTATTTCGGCAGGCGCATGATGTCTTAAAGGGACCGTCAGGGGCCTTTTGCAAGTTTATTCTATTTGATTATTCATAATTTATTATTTCAGGATTCCATACCCATTTTTTAAGCACGTATCCGATAAAAAAGTATTTTAATGATGAATAAGTGAAAAATTTTGTTCCAACGGCCATGCGCAGAGGCGACGTCGCGGTTTTTACAGAAAAGTGTGCGCAAATCGGCAAGCTGGCACTTTGTCAAAATTTTCTTTGCAGAATTTCAAACCTGGTTTTAATTTTAGCTCTAAAAAGTGTATTTTAATCGTTTTTCGGTTTTTACACTATTTAAAATAATTACACGCTAAATAACTGCCGTAAAATATATGAAAATGCATAAAAATATAGCTGGTAGCCGAGTGGGATGTGGAAAAAGGCTCTCGGCGGCGTTTCTCGTTCTGTCTGCGTCTCTCAGCGAGAGGTTTGATTCTCACAGCCAAATCAATTCAACAAATCCCAAAGGAGTAGTCGCGGGCAATCGTAATCGCAGGTAGTGCCGCGTTGGTTTTTATTACCGTGGGGGTACTGTAGCATAAAAAGGCCCCTGACAATCCCTTTAACGGAAAACGCCAATCTTGATAGGTACAATGTGAGAAAGTACACGTTTAAAGAGGACGCACAGTTCGCGAAAGTTTCGCCTCAAAATAATGCTTTTCTCAGAAAGAACATATTTTGTTAACATTGCAACATAGATCAAGTCGGGTTTCGTAAACATAAGATTTCCTCTTTGGGATTCCTCTTTGGGATCTCTTTTTTTTAGTTGAAATAATGAATTGTGCGCTACACTACACTCTTTGTTCAAAAGATCGCTCATAGTTGACAACAAACAATGTCTCCTGACAGAATGTACATTGTTCCTTGTTAACACTTCACTATTTATATTTCAATATAAAAGGGTCGGAAATGAACAACATTAATTATAAAAAGAAAGCAGTTTTAAGCTAAGATTTCACACGGTTGTTTTTTCGGCCTTTAACCTTATCTAATCAATGGAACCACAATCGATTGCGTTGTTTTCGGACAACAGTTGCGTTCATTTATTCTTCGTTCGAACTAGCTTTTTTCTCAAAATAAAAACATTTCTTTTCAGAATGGAGCGCATTTACACCGCTTTTCACCACAAGCATCTGAGAGCTTTGTTCTACATGGTAACACCCAATGAAACCACATATTCTTCTATCGATGATGTTCCCAACATCCTTAGAGACGTAAAGCAAAATTTTATAACTTAAAATTTTAAACATTTTTATTTCAGTCAATTCCCTGGATGTTGGTTTTGATGACTTTGGAGTTTATAATTTTGGATGGTAGGAAATGGGCATTTAACGATACTGTAACTTCGATTAATTCTGGAATTCTGTCATTGCTGTTTAAATTTGGAGGGAAATCTGTTTCAGCTTATTTTTATACTTCTCTTTATAATCGATTTCATATAGTGAGTTGGAGAGAGAGAGAGAGACAGAGAGACAGAGAGACAGAGAGACAGAGAGACAGAGAGACAGAGAGACAGAGAGACAGAGAGACAGAGAGACAGATAGACAGAGAGACAGAGAGACAGAGAGACAGAGAGACAGAGAGACAGATAGACAGAGAGACAGAGAGACAGAGAGACAGAGAGACAGAGAGACAGAGAGACAGAGAGACAGATAGACAGAGAGACAGAGAGACAGAGAGACAGAGAGACAGAGAGACAGAGAGACAGAGAGACAGATAGACAGAGAGACAGAGAGACAGAGAGACAGAGAGACAGAGAGACAGAGAGACAGATAGACAGAGAGACAGAGAGACAGAGAGACAGAGAGACAGAGAGACAGAGAGACAGAGAGACAGAGAGACAGAGAGACAGATAGACAGAGAGACAGAGAGACAGAGAGACAGATAGACAGAGAGACAGAGAGACAGAGAGACAGAGAGACAGAGAGACAGAGAGACAGAGAAACAGAGAGACAGAGAGACAGAGAGACAGAGAGACAGAGAGACAGAGAGACAGAGAGACAGAGAGACAGAGAGACAGAGAGACAGAGAGACAGATAGACAGAGAGACAGAGAGACAGAGAGACAGAGA
The DNA here is from genome assembly GCA_964057215.1 of Oscheius myriophilus. Lineage (NCBI taxonomy): Eukaryota > Metazoa > Nematoda > Chromadorea > Rhabditida > Rhabditidae > Oscheius > Oscheius myriophilus. The sequence goes on along the minus strand of OZ059903.1, from coordinate 4,272,912 downwards.
GACAGAGAAACAGAGAGACAGAGAGACAGAGAGACAGAGAGACAGAGAGACAGAGAGACAGAGAGACAGAGAGACAGAGAGACAGAGAGACAGAGAGACAGAGAAACAGAGAGACAGAGAGACAGAGAGACAGAGAGACAGAGAGACAGAGAGACAGAGAGACAGAGAGACAGAGAGACAGAGAGACAGATAGACAGAGAGACAGAGAGACAGAGAGACAGAGAGACAGAGAGACAGATAGACAGAGAGACAGAGAAACAGAGAGACAGAGAGGCAAAGAAGCAAAAAGGCAGAGACTGAGACATTTTCAGGTAGACCTTCCAGGAGACAGTGTCTACACCTGGGGCCTCTGTTTTCTAACACAGGATCTAATGTATTACCTGGCTCATAGAGCAATGCACGGTACCCCCCTCCCCCCTCCCATATTCAAAATTCCAAAATGTTCATTTCAGAAGCTGGCTGGTTCTGGTCCCTCCATCAGATGCACCACTCTTCAGAGTACTACAATCTAGGAACTGCTTTGAGAAAAGGCGCATTCCAGGACTGCGGCCTGGCCGTTTTTGAACTTCTCCAAGCCGTCATAATTCCACCACCAGTTTTCCTAGTTCATCGGTACTTGAACTTTATTTTTCAGTTTTGGATCCATACTGAGGTAAGTCACAGTTTTATTACCCAAAAGATATCAATATCTAGCTCGTGCCCAAACTGGGGCCATTAGAGTACTTCATTAACACCCCGTCAAGTCATAGAGTGCATCATGGAAGGAATCCGTACTGTATTGACAAGAATTATGCTGCAGTGCTTATAATTTGGGATAGGTGAGTCTAAATTACCGATGTGCCTGAAAGATGACAAGAAGTCAAAGCTCTCCGGAGTCATTGTTTGCTGGATTTGGCGACCTTCGGCCGCCTGAGCCTCAGAGCGGTTTCCGGCCGCACTTCCTGCTCTTTGGTTTTGAACACCTTGCACTTTTGATCAAAATATGTTTCCTCTTTGAATGTTATGTCTAATTTTGCGTCAAACAAGTATGCTAATGAAGCTCGCGACTCTGTTAAGAAGACAATAAGTCAAAGTTCAGTTTCAAAGGTTTTTGCCTTCTAGTTTTGGCGACGTTCGGCCGCTTTAGCCTCAGAGCGGTTCCCGGCCGCACTTTGGTTCTCTCTCCTCGCTTTCTCACCCCACCGCCCTCTCTCCACTCTTGGAAATGATCACTTAGTTACGCTGCGTTGCTGTCCAACAAATATAAGACTACCAAATGCATATAGCTGTCGTCAAAAGCATATGCTAATTACGGAAGCATGCGAAGAAAGAGAAAAATTCGCCGATCATGAAAATATATGGGTCGAAAATGGGTCGAAAACTATGGGTCGAAAATTTACCATTTTCGAGAAAATACGCTTCAAAGTATTCAAAAATGGGTCTCCGTCTACAGATTTGTAGACGGGTAGTACGCCCTGCGTGTCCGGCTTTTACAATGCATGCTAATGAGCCTAATTTCATTCTAATTGGCTGAGAGAGCTGTAAAAATGAGGTGGGTGCGAGACAATTTAGCATAGTTAATTCGCATAATTTCCTACCGTATCCGATCAAAAAAAGAAATGAAAACCCTCCTTACTGTCCCTTTAACCGGCACCCGAAAATGGCCTTGTGTCGAACCTCCCCATGACCCAAATATGATTTTCTGAAATTCATATTTGGGTCTTAGAGAGGTACCACACGTTTTTTAGAAATTCGGACAAGTTATATACGGGGATTTTTTTCTATGTCACTCGCCTGCTCGAGTTTTACAGAGACGGCGTCTTACTTTGCCCGTGTCCGACATCCCTTACTTTCAAATTGCGTCATTTGTAGTTTGACGTATGTTTATGCAAGTGACATTACCAATCAATCCATTGATGTTTCTATTTTTGTGCTCCCCATATCCCTACGCAAGCGAAGACACGAAGTAACAAAGCACAGATTGATATGGCGTATGTGGCCTGCTCTTTAGAAGTCCATGACCTCAGAGTGAGATAAAGAAAGTAAACACTACGCGCATGCTATGTTAAAGGGACAGTCAGGCGGGTTTTACAACATTGGCTCATCTAGGAGAGAAAAATTCGCTGATCAAGAAAATGTTTATGACTATGGGTCGGAAATGCACCGTTTTCGATAGACCTGACATCAAAGTGTCCAAAAACGGCCGACCATCCGCAGATTGTGCGGATGGCCAGTACGCCCTGCGTGTCCGGTATTTACAAGGGATGCTAATGAACCGAATTCATTCTAATTGACTGAGATAGCTGTGAAAATGAGGAGGGTGCGAGACAATTTTGCATAGTTCATTCGCATAATTTCCGACCGTATCCGATCGAAAATGAAATGAAAAGGCCCCTCCCCTTTAACTAAAGTAGAGAGAATCCAAAAGACAAAAAATGAATGAGTGAGTGCAATTCACTCCTTTTTCAGACTCTTCGGCACTTATGCACCCGAACACCCTACTGAAGAAATCGCCTACGGTTTGGTAACTCCAGTGGCCACTTTTGACCAATTATGGTGCCAATTTTTCGAATTCAAAGCTCTGATTTACGACAAAGGACAGATGAAAGACGAAAATGGAAAAGCTATCTTTCCCGGCTTTTGGAACAAGGCAACTGTCAAGAATAGTGTTTGAAGTCGCTTTTTTCAGGTAAAAGCCGCTTGTTGGCCCCCTGGCTATTTTCCCGGCTCTAGAACGAAACAATTCTTCTGGTGGAGGTGTATGGATAAACCGGCTGAAGGAATTCGAGAGGTTTGAAATTTTTGCAGCAGAAAATTGAGTTGGTTTAGATCACTTTACCCAACAAAGTGTATAATCCTACACTTTCTCTCTATCTGAGAATGTACCTTTTGTTCAACTTTGCTATTTTCAGCATTATTTCTTTGACTGTCATTGCGGTGAGTGTGGGTGTGTGTGCTAGTGTAAACTTGAATGCGTAAACGTGTGGCCGTGTAAGCGTGGATGCCTACACATGTGGTCGTGTACACACGTCGACACGTGAGCGTGAATGCAAAAGTGTCGGTGTGTAAACGTGTGAGCGTGTGTGTGAAACGGGTGTGTGAGGGTGAGTGCGTAAATGTGTGGGCGTGTAAACGTGTGTGGGGGGAGGTGGGAGCTGAGCGTGTAAACGCGTGGGAGTGCATTTGGGAGTATGGCCGTGAGTGTGTAAATGTGTGAGCGTGGATGTGTAAACGTGAACATGTGGGCGTAAAAGGGTGAGTGTGTCAGTAGGGGAGTGTGTCAGTGTGTAAGTGTTTGAGTGTGTGGACGTGATTGTGTAAAAGTGTGAGTGTGAAAACGTGCGGAAGTGTGAGCATGAGTGCGGAAACTTGTGGGCATGTATACGTGTGTGCGTATGGGCGTTAGTGTGTAAACGTGTGAACGTGTGAGCGTTTGAGCGTGAGTGTGCGACCATGCGAGTGTGTAAGCGTGTGGGCGTCAGTGCGTGAGTGCGTCAGTGTGTTAGGAATTTCAGTTAACCCTACTTTTCAGAATGGAACTCACTTTAATTGGACTGAATACCTCCTATCCTTGGCGTTTATAATCGGAATGATGCAAAAATTCGGCTTCTACTTTGACCATAGGTAAATTTTAAAATCATAACGCATTTTAACACGTTTCAGACCATTTGCATTCGCCTTCGATGTGCTTCTGATGCTGGGAACTACGCTAACCGGCATTCTCTTCTCAAACCCTTCTCTAGTTCTATTCGGGCTTACAAGTGTTGTAATTGCCCTGTTGTTGAACATTTTTGGACACACAAAAACACCAAAACTGGAATAAATCATACTTTTTGTTCAAATTTGAGCTTCAATGCAGAGTAGACAATACAAAGGCAGTAAATCAGAAGCCTATCTGTTCTAGACACCAATTGGTTCCGGTTCTCTTTGACCAGACAGGGGAGGGGGGAGAGAAGGGCAAGTTTTGAGATTACACACAGGATAGCACGTTTTTCTACATTTTTCTCTTTATCCCATATTTTTTCCTTTAAAACGATTTTGTTTCTGACTGGCTGAGCATTTTATGTTATTCGGAATCTGCTATCCATTTTGAAACACATTAGTCCAAAGTTAAAGGGACCGTCATGGGCCTTTTGCAAGTTTATTCTATTTGATTATTCATAATTTATTATTTCAGGATTCCATACCCATTTTTTATGCACGTATCCGATAAAAAAGTATTTTAATGATGAATAAGTGAAAAATTTTGTTCCAACGGCTTTCAGCCAACGGCCATGCGCAGAGGCGACGTCGCGGTGTTTACAGAAAAGTGTGCGCAAATCGGCAAGCTGGCACTTTGCCAAAATTTTCTTTGCGGAATTTCAAACCCGGTTTTAATTTTAGCTCTAAAAAGTGAATTTTAATCGTTTTTCGGTTTTTACACTATTTAAAATAATTACACGCTAAATAACTGCCGTAAAATATATGAAAATGCATAAAAATATAGCTTTTAGCCGAGTGGGCTGTGGAAAAAGGCTCTCAGTGGCGTTTCTCGTTCAGTCTGCGTCTCTCAGCGAGAGGTTTGATCCTCGCAGTCAAAACAATTCAACAAATCCCAAAGTAGTAGTCGCGGGCAATCGTAATCGCAGGTAGTGCCGCGTTGGTATTTATTACCGTGGGGGTACTGTAGCATAAAAAGGCCCCTGACAATCCCTTTAAGCTGTTGATGCTAAATTTCACAAAAGGTCCCACAATTCAGCTTTTGATATTGCAATTCAAAAGAAGAAAGAATAGCATTTGGCTTCAAAACGTATATACAGTGAAGCGTGAAAATATATTTCGTGCTTCTATCGGCACATTCCCATAGAGAAGTGTGGTTTGCAGTGCCACTGATAGTCTCGCCTAGAGTGTAGGCGCACCAAGTATAGGCAGTCAACCACACTCTATTCGCCGCGTCCCGGAAGATCGACTGTATTTAAAGAAGAGAGGCGACGGTCGACGATCGGCAATTCTTTTCTCTGTTTATAACTAAATACCGTATTTTTTTTCTAATTATCTGCATTGTATACTTCTCACTTATTTGATCTTTCACGCACACACACACACACGAACACACAGAGATGCACACATACACACATGCGCGAGTGTGAAGTGTAGCGGCTTGTTGACTCCCTTATCTACCGAACAAAAGTCTGTATAAGCAATCACTGCAAGGTTTCTCCGGCCACACAGTGTCTCTTGATTGTGACATAACATTGCTCAATTTCATTCCATCTTTTCACATCGAAACTTTCGCAAAGGATCGAAAGATCACCGTTTCCTTCCGATCGTATCGCCTTTCACGGCGCACTTTGGTCAAACAGGTCTATTATAATATTCACCCTCCCATCTTTCACTTTTTCATGTTTCTAGTTCGTTTTTGGCTTTTAAGACGATATTTTGGTGGTTACCTCTGCGCTCTCCAAAAACGCGCACTCTCTCGCGTCTCGCGTCTGGCAATTCACACCTTTTGTGATCTAGTCCATTTCCCATTTAAGTAGAACTACCGATGAGCATATTTTGTCGCTTTTACACTTTGTGATGCTGAACTTTCGTCGGGCGCGTTAAGATCACCCCAGTTCAATTGATAACGCTACGCATATCTACCCATGCGTCGTTTAAAGGCTGTAGTTTCGCTTATCTTTTCCAGGATAGCCAAAATTAGCCTATTTTCCCCACGTTGCACAGATTTGCTCGCTTCTAAAAATAATCGCTTCTCGTAAAAACCGGGCAGCGTCGCTAAACACCGGTCTGCCAAGTTGCCCGAGCTCCAACATTCTTATAAAACAGAAACTTTTAAATTTCCCTATTTTTATCTGTAAACTGTATTAACTTCCTTACTTTTCAGAATGGACTCTTTATTACAAAAATTACACCCCACAAACCTCCGGTATCTTTTGTACCTGGTAACACCGAATGAAACAACTTACAAAACTATGGAGGAGGTGCCTGATTTCACAGATAATGTGAGTTTAGCAAAAGTTTGGCACAAATTAAACTACTTTTTAGGCCACAATTTGGATGTTGCTCCTGGTTGTTCTCGAGTTTTTCTTACTCGAAGAGAAAAAGTGGGCTCTGAATGACACTGTAACATCGATGAATGCTGGAATGCTGTCGCAATTATTCAAGTTTGGAGGGAAATCTCTTTCTGCTTATATTTATAAGCCACTGTTTGATCAGCTGCATATTGTGAGTTTGAAGCGCGGCGCGGTTGCGACGCGGCTGCAATGCGGTTACGACACGACCGCATTCAGCGTCTTTAAGCATTGTGGAAAACTAATTAAAGTGTTTATAGCTGCCGCCAAACTGGAATCATGCTAATAAAATTAGAATGTTCCAGTCATGCTCTGTTGATGCGAATATTCGTAGTCTAATCAGTCATCGACAGAGCATGCTTTGCATGTTTCCGCAATTAACATATGATTTCGGTTTGGCGACAGCTATAATAAGGTATTAAGGGTAGAGGTATTAAGGTTCATTCCTTAAAATTGCGCTTAAGAAATGTAACACTTAAATACCATTACATTTGTTAAAACTAAAGGTTTGGAAAACTCTTAGGTAAAGCATAAACTTAAGGAACGCGTTTGTGTTAAGAGAGTGCATAATAAACAGATGAGTCTGAGGAAAAGGACGATCAATTGAGATTTTTTTTAAGAATTTTATTTTTTAAGGAACTCGTTCAAGGAATACTTATTCGTAAGGAACTTCTTTTACTTAAGAATTAACCTTGGGAACGCGCACAAGTAAATTATGATTTAAACGAACACGTTTAAGTAAATGCTTAACTTAAGGAAGGCTGTTAACTCAGTCAAATACCTAAGGAACGCGCTTAAGGCTAGCTTAAAATAGAGTTAACATAACAAACGCGCATAAGAATTAACCTTGGGAACGCGCACAAGTAAATTACAAAGGGACCTGAGCAACGCAGTTGATTAAGTTGACTGTAACCTCTAAAAATGAGCTTAAGTAACACTAAATTGGAAGAACTTACTCACATTTAAGGCACTTAAGGCAGGAATAAGCCTAAGAAACGCACTTAAGAAAACACTTAACGAACGAGCGTGAAAATGGAATGAACTTAAGGAGCGCATTTAAGTGACTGAATAAATACAATTTTGAATTTGCGAAATGCGGCGAATGTGGAGTGAACGTAAAGAAAGGGCTTAATTCTTTAGAGTGTTTCCTTGTTATCACACCTTACTTAAGTAACGCGCTGGAGTAAGGCGTAAAAGTAAGAACACTTTGAAGTTAAGAAAAGGGCTTACGTTAAGATTCACCATAAGAAAAATCTCCTTAAGACTCACGTTAAGGCTAAGTCTTAAGGAGTTCATCTTAAGGAGTTCACTTAGGTAAAGAATTACCTTAAGGATCGCTAAATAAAGTCGGTTAACTATCAGTACAACGCAAAATGAAAGACGTAGACGTAGTGATTTAGCGTAAGTGGTTAAACAATCAGCTACCGGTATAAAAGCGGTTTAGCAATCTACACACCTAAAAAAGCGATTAACTAAAAAAGCAACCTTAACAACTAAAGCCATTTAGGTCGACCTGCCTCCAGATAGTCCCTACACCTGGGTCCTATGCTTTTTCACTCAAGACCTCATGTATTACCTGGCTCATAGAGCAATTCACGGTAAGGCCTTAGGTACCTTAAGGCATTTAGCCGTAATTTCAGAAGCCGGCTGGTTCTGGTCCTTCCATCAAATGCACCACTCTTCAGAGTACTACAACCTTAGCACTGCCTTAAGGCAAGGAGCCATCCAGGTTACTTAAAAACGCCTAAGGCCTTAACCTTAAGAAATGAACTTTAGGACATTGGAACTTGTGGTTTTGACCTTCTGCAGGTTTTCTTCATCCCTCCGAATGTGTTTATGGTCCATCGCTATCTTAATGTGTTGTATCAGTTCTGGCTACACACAGAGGTACTTGCATCATTGGGGAATTCGCCTGATCTGGGAACTTTCAGCTGGTACCTTATCTCGGGCCACTAGAGTATTTTTTCAACACACCATCGAGTCATAGAGTGCATCATGGAAGGAATCCTTATTGCATTGACAAGAATTACGGAGGAACTTTGATCATTTGGGACAGGTGAGTGAGGGAGTGAATGAGTGAGTGAGTGAGTGAGGTAGTGAGGGTATGAGTGAGTGAGATTAAGAGGTAGAGAAGGGGAGGGATACAGAGAGATACCCAACCCACCACTTTCAGGCTCTTCGGCACCTATGTCCGTGAACGCTCAGATGAAGAAATCGCGTACGGCCTTGTAACTCCCGTCGCCTCTTTTGACCAACTTTGGTGCCAATTCTTCGAATACAAAGCCCTCATCTACGACAAGGGTCAAATGAAGAACGAAAAGGGAGAGGAGATCTTCCCCGGCATCTGGAATAAGGTAGAAAATTATCCGAACCAGCTTCAAAAACCCTTTTTTTAGGTCAAAGCCGCTTGCTGGCCTCCTGGCTACTTTCCCGGTGTAAAGACCAAGAGGTTCTTCTGGTGGTTGCATATGGAGGATCCTGCTGAGGGTATCCCTGAGGTATACATTTTGAAAGAGAGAGACAGAGACATAGAGAATTAGAGAAAGAGAGAGAGGGAGAGTGAGGGTGGGAGGAAGGAAGCGAGAGAATGAGAGACTTCAAGAAGCGCCTCTCTTCAGATAACCTACCCCATTGAAGTCTTCAATCCTACCCTTTCTTACAAACTAAGGGCTTACCTACTTGTCCAGATGGTCTCTTTCCTTCTACTTGCCCTGAAAGTAAATGAGGTACCCCACCGTTTTTGAATTCCTCTACAACGATAAATTTAAGCTTCGGCCTACCCTCCCTTGGTCTGATTTCACCATCAGTCTCTTTTTCATTATTGCGATGATGCAAAAGTTTGGCTACTACTTTGACCAAAGACCATTTGCCGTGGCTTTTGACGTCCTTCTTATGTCTGCTTTGGCTTTGTGTGGTGTTTGGTACCACATCACCATTCTTAGTGTGTTTGGAGCAACTAGTGTAGTAGCTGCATTAATGCTGAGAGAAGAAAGTAAAATTACGAAGGTTGAATGAATGTACATACAGTAAACATAATAAAGTTTTGTGCAATTATGTGAGCAGAATAGACACACGCACACGCACACGCACACGCACTCGAGTGTGTGAGTGTGTGAGTGTGTGAGTGTGTGAGTGTGTGAGTGTGTGAGTGTGTGAGTGTGTGAGTGTGTGAGTGTGTGAGTGTGTGAGTGTGTGAGTGTGTGGGTGTGTGAGTGTGTGAGTGTGTGAGTGTGTGAGTGTGTGAGTGTGTGGGTGTGTGAGTGTGTGAGTGTGTGAGTGTGTGAGTGTGTGAGTGTGTGAGTGTGTGGGTGTGTGAGTGTGTGAGTGTGTGAGTGTGTGGGTGTGTGAGTGTGTGAGTGTGTGAGTGTGTGAGTGTGTGAGTGTGTGAGTGTGTGGGTGTGTGAGTGTGTGAGTGTGTGAGTGTGTGAGTGTGTGGGTGTGTGAGTGTGTGAGTGTGTGAGTGTGTGAGTGTGTGAGTGTGTGAGTGTGTGGGTGTGTGAGTGTGTGAGTGTGTGAGTGTGTGAGTGTGTGAGTGTGTGAGTGTGTGAGTGTGTGGGTGTGTGAGTGTGTGAGTGTGTGAGTGTGTGAGTGTGTGAGTGTGTGAGTGTGTGAGTGCATTTTTTTTTAGCACAATGAGCGAATTAATCAATTTTTTCCCGGTTCTTTTGCTTTATAAGTTTCAGTAGATTATGGAAGGTTATGGAAGACTGCCGACAAAAAATACTAATGTGCTTTGCTTTGGGATTTTTGCGATAACACTTTACAAAATTATAATAATCGTTAGTGGCGCTGTTGTGGTCCGGTTGCGGAATTCGGCAACCGGACCATAACAGAGATGCTCATTTTGAGTTTCGCATCGCAATTCCGGCCCCAGGACGAACGATCTTGTTTGGAAACAATAAGACCTTGTGTCTAAGGATAGTTTGGTATAGTGTAAAAGTAAACTTGTTTTCTGTTTCTTGAATACAAAAAACACGTTCATTTACCTTTTCGCAATGATGACATACCGTAGACACTAAGTTGTGTCGGAAGCCTAGGCAAGGCCTGGATGATAAAGGATCGGCTTGATAAACCAAAAAATCTTTGCCACAATGAGCGAAGTAATCAAATTTTAATAGTTTGTTTTCTTTTGCTTGTTCAGTTTGAGAAGATCGTTGCTCAACGGATCTGTTTAATAGTAGTGAAAAAGAAAGTAACAAAGACCATATGCTGACAAAGTTCTCTTTGGAATTTTTGCAATAGCACTTGGCAAAATGAAGTGGTGATTGGGGGCGCCCGGGATTGAACCACAGCCGCGTACACTGAGCGCCGCCGCATGCACTGCACTACGGTGGCGCTACCTATGCATGTTCGCGGCACCTTACATATCCACCGGCACCAAATGCTTTTCGAGGGAACCGACTGTGACAGGCTACAAAGATGCGCCCGGTGGATGGTGTTCCAGATTGGTCTCGCAACGAAAACTCATTCCTGGTAAAAACCGAGTGCTCCAACGTGACTTAACTGCTCCAACGGCGCAAAAGCGATGAATCTTTTGAAAGAAAAAAGCGATTTCCGCATTATTTCATGCGCTGTTTTGAAATTTTCGCTTTGGCACCATTGTATTTTCCGCTTTCGCTTTTAGTGAAACTGAATTTTTCGCAGTGTATCACATTAAAATATTTTCTTTCACGGAAATGACGCTCTCTCTTGGACAAATCCCGTCTGAACTTCTCATGAGTGTTCAAATGAAAGTGAGTTTATGCCAACTGAAAAATTGTATTTAAAATTTTAAGATGTGCCCGATTTCATATTGTCGCCTTCGTCAGACTTGTCGAAAAATGGATGATTTTTTCGAGAAAAATCGCTTTCGGAGCAAAGTTTTCTGTGCAAGACCTCGGTGGATGCTGGTAATTGCAGTTGGAGAAAAAAGCAAGGTAGGAGGGAGAGAGATAGAGAGAGATAGAGAGACGGAGAGAGAAAGATAGACATCGATGAGGAGAAGTGTAATTTCATTTTTTAGCCCGGTTTCAATTTTGAAATCACGCCGTTCAAATATTATGTACAGGATGCTATAAATACCTACAATAACATAAGGCAAAACAATTCCAATGTTCATGGAGTAATGGACCCATATAAGCAACTCTCAGGAATGAGATTTGAGAACATTTCCTTGGTTTGTTTCATGTTCCGGGGTCAATTCCAAAATAGCGAATTTTAACGAGACCTGGGGAAAAATTCAGTTAAGCCCCCCACCCTAATATGGCCCCCACGCTCGGTTTGGCCCCCCAATCAATGCGAATTTGTGAACTTCCGTAGGTGGGGGGTGGAACTGAATAATGTATCCTGGGGTGTTTATCTGAATTCAGTTTAACCCCCCGCAATTGAAATGGGGAGCTTAACTAGCCTACCCGGAACTTCTTCAGATAAACCCCCCGTATAATTCAGTTATGCCCCCCATACGAATATTTCAGTTAAACCCCCAGCTAATTCAGTTAAACACCCCATCTAATTCAGTTATGCCCCCATATGAACAATTTAGGTAAATTACAAATTCACACCGAAAGGTACGATAAAAATCCTAAGCAGACTTATTATCGGTAATTTTTTAGTCTTTTAGCGCCAAGTTTAGAAAAAAACAAATAGATTAATCAATAAAAAATGCCCATGGTGTGTAGCTCAAATTAGCAAAACGTAATAAAAACAATAAAATATATGTGAACAACTAAAATAGGCAACTATTAATAATATTAGTTGATTATAACTAAACATAACACTATTAAAACGATAAAAAAAATCAAAGTGAAATAAAATTCAAAATCCTAAAAACACAAATTTAGCTGCGTACGCCAATAAAGCGTTGGGAATTGGATACTCAGCTATGGGGGGCTTAAATGAATTTGATGGGGTGTTTATCTGAATTACCTGACCGGCACCTGAAGTGGGGTGTTCAACTGAATTGTCTGGGGGGCCAAACCGAGCGGCTATTTTGGGGGGCGCAACTGAATTGGCTGGGGGGTTTAACTGAATTTCCCCCTGCAGGTCAGGGGTGGCTGATCAGCGGGCCGGGCCGAGAAAATCTGAGGAACGGGCCGGCCCCACTTTTTTTGGAAATCTATTTTTAAATGTAACTCTTTTCGAAGTCATTATTTTTAAGTTCTGTTTATTGCAAAACATAGTTCTAATTGTGCAAAACATACTGTGTGAAGGAGGATTCGAACTACCCTATATAAATTTTGAATGTTTTTCATGGCCGAGTGGCTAAGTGGTCGGACTGGTAATCCGAAGTTGCCCCAGTTCGATCCCCCGCCGGCGAAACTTTTTTTTGCCATAGTTGTTTTATACATTAGGTACAATAGAAACGCAATTCCTGCGCATAAATCGCGAAAAACTTTTTTTTTTCAACTTTAGAATTTTTGACCTCGGGCTGGGCCGGGCCGGATCGTGAATTTTTAGAGAGCGGGCCGGCCCGGCCCGTAGCCACCCCTGCCTGTGGTCCGTGAAATCGGTTGGCCGCGATACCTGTGGTCCACGATATGTGTGGTCCAAACCGGTGGTCCATGATACCTGTAGTCCGTGATACCTGTTGTCCGGAAATCTGTGGTCCGGCGATCTGTGATCCAAATAATTTCCAAGTTGTTATAATTGTTACGATTAAAACTTTAGTTTTCTAAGTAGGTTAGACGTACGTTTAGGGCATTAAAGGTTTCCGTAAGTGATGTATTAGCTAATTTGGTGCTCAGCAGTGAACAGTTATAGCCTTAAAGTAACTTCAGGGCTAACGAATTGCTGATTTCCATAATGAATTAAGGTTAAGGACGTAACCTTAGCTGAGGCAGAAAGTTGTGGGAGCCACTTTAGATTATAACTTAGCCAAAAGTTACTATCGCTTGAACTTTGCTTGGACACAATCAAGTGGTTGGAAACAAGTGTATATATCAGTAAACATTTTCTTAATTGATTGTTGAATGTTCGTTAACCGTGTACTTTTAAATTAAAGTTAAAAATGGGAATTTACGATTTGTCCCACAACGGACCACAGGTCTCAGGACCACAGCTTTCTGGACCACAGGGTTCATAGCGGACCACAGGTCTCGTTAAAATCCGGTATTTTGGAATTGACCCATGTTCCATTATTTTTTACTTTTGTAGTTTTTTAGAATTACTATTCCAACAAAGAATTCTTTAAAACCCATGCTTTCAAGCAGTGTTTACTTACTCTCCTAAATAGGCTTCAATTACAATGCAAATATTTTACAATCGTCACCGATGATGATTTATTTCGCCATCAAACAAATGTACATTTCCAATGTAGAATTGACTTTATTTGTCTTCAAAACTTCACTGCATTGACTTCAGAAGAATATCGGCCTTTAAAGGTAAATTTTTGAGAGAGAGAGGGAGAGAGAGAGAGAGAGAGAGAGAGAGAGAGAGAGAGAGAGAGAGAGAGAGGGATGGCTTTCTAAATTACCCATTTTCAGCATCTAAAAGAGCATGACCTGGGTTTTCTTTCGGATGTACCTAGTAACTTGAGCTCTATGATTAGGCACCTTAAACGTGCCTCACTCAAGTTAATTTCAAAAGGAGACCAACGAAACGTGGATTTACTGGAGGACTTTCTAGAGGTTAGTGTTCATTATTCAATTAGTTAAAGGCGAAGGACCGCGTAAAAAATTATTTTCTGGACTTGTGATAAATGAGTAGATCTCATTCTTCTGATTCAGAAAAGCGCCCTATTTTCTTATTTTGGAGCAAAATGAACCAAATTAGGTGCTTCTGAAGTTTAGCCGAAAATATCTTTTGAATAGCGCGCAATTCTGCGTCTCCCTTTTCCCCGCGCTCTCTCGCCGTTCTCTGCCGTGTACACCTGCACCGGTTGCAGTCCAAAACATACAAAATGAGTGTGTTTCCGAATCGTGGCAACGGTATCTATTCAATGAAGTTGTTTTTACAAAGATTTGAAAAATCTATTTTACGAGGTCCTTCCCCTTTAAGACGTCGTCTCTGTAAAAGGCGAGTATGGTCTTGAACCTTCCTATAACCTAAAAACCTTATGCTGAGATGTTGGGGTCGAACAGAAATTTTTGACTCGGGTTACGGTAGGTGCTCAAAAGGTAACTTTCAGAACTAGTGTGATTTCTCATTCCATAAAAAAGGAACCTCAAAAAACTGCTTCAAAAAGTGGTTTTTCGAGGTTTCAACATTTCACTATAAAAGCTAGGAAAAAATGAACATATTTGTGTGAAAAAGCAATCCGCAATAGAAGGGGTGGTTTGGAAAAGGCTAGATAAAAAAGGAACAACATGTTTGATCTGCTTTAAATTAAATTCTTGAACATCGCACCAGAAATCGCTTTCAAAATATATTATTTTAAATTGACAGCTATTTTGTCAGAAACAAACACATAACCAAACCACCTGCAAAATCAAAAGTGTTGCGATATTTCGTTGTTTTGTAAGATAAAGTACACATTTGTAAGATAATACAAAAACAACTTTTCATGAAGTTTTTTTAAGGAAGTTTGCAAAGATAAATCAAAAAGAGGAAATTTGGAGTACCTAGTCTTCGAAACAGGTGACGGAGACCAGAACATTTTCAAGCGTCCGGAATCACTATCTCCATTATTTAAAGGAGCCACTCCGTACTACGAAAGGGTAAATAAAATGATTTGATATTTAATTAGACTTCCAGCAATTACATCTGACACTTTATCAACTGAAAATCGACGGCGGAATAGCGATGATTCAAAAACTCGACAAACTTGTGAGTTCCCTTCATATTAATTTTTAAAAATTTTTGTTCAGAATAGGTATTTCATTCATTTTTTCGATGAATTCAATCGTGACAAGCTTATTCATTATGTGCTTGAAGAATTAGTTGGAAATCCTTTTGATCTGTCAGCTATTTATGAAGCTGCGAATCAAGCTCCTGATGACAAAACGGCTATTGAGATTTTGTGTGAGAACTACTACAAGAGCTCTCAATCAACCGAATCAAACTCAAATTATGGTAATTATTTCAATGTTGTGTGTATTTTAAGTATTGTTTCTGTGGCAATTTACGCATTGAAAATGACCGATGAATAAATATGTCTCCGACAACTTTTGTGTAGTTTGTTCTAATCGACCTTAATATACAATTTTAGATAGAAGAAGATTCCATTTTAAGCAGCTTGAAACGTTTTTAAAATTGTTGTGGCTGACATATATGATGTGCAGAAAAACTTTGAACACGTGTACATATTTCCAGTAGAGACCGCAGACGAAAAATTATAAATAATTTTTACCATTTTTAACACAAATATTATGCTAGATTATAGTCTAACTTGAACTTTTTCTTTTTACACTTTCAAATTTCATCTAGAACGAAGTCAGATATTCCGCTTTGAATGCCAGAAAATGAATTCTATTTTTACATTGCCGCCGTGGTTAAATGAAATTTAAAATTTTACATTGCCGCCGTGGTTAAATGGAAATTACGTTTTTTGTCTTAAAAATAGAAAACGTATAATTTTTCAAATCATTAGGTCTCGCGGGTGTTATCGCTCTCATTTTCCTATATTTTGAAGGAAGCCGAAAGCGTGCTCAAAGTGATAGTTAGAAAATTGCTTCAATATTGAAGACCAGGAGGGTACGCGCGCCAACGGCGCGCACCCTCCTGGGTCGCGGCCTTCGGCCTCAAAAAATCATGGCCTACGGCCACTCATTACCCGGACTTCGGCCGTGAAAATGCCGTGAAGCACGTGAAACTCGGCCTAAGGCCGACCTCACCCTCCCACTCTGAGGAAATGAACGCGTGAACCACCGCTGTTCCACTTCAGACACACACAGAGACCACAGCGTTTTATTATAAGGGATTCTGAAGTTTCCGCTTGTTTTGACTATTATTTACGAAACAAGACAGTTTTTAATGCCCTTAATAAGCATCTGGAATACTGGAGTGCTCCCCATGTCGAAATACTGGCCGGCAAAGGAGATAATACGTGATAACAATTTTTGATGAGGATGGAATCGTTATTGTGCTGTATCGATTTTCTCAGTACACCGCAGGCGGCGGAGGGCAACAGTTTCGAAACAGGGGTGAGAAGAGGCGCCTGTGAGAGTCGCCTCTCTTCTCTCCTCTCTCCTCAGTCTCTGGGCCCTCTACTCTCTCAGTGCCCCTCCCCTCCCGCCCGATTTGTCTGTCTCCGCCGTCGCCTCACTTTGCCCTTTTAAAACACTGTCGTACGTCATATAACTCTTCTTTTAGTTAAATTTTTGTGTGTTTAACGGTAAGGTTAGCCCTACAAATCTATAATATACCCCTGTATATTCTCTCTTTACCGTTGTAAAACTTTTTTCCTGCAGAAACTTTCGAAATCCAAAAATGTTTAATTCACACTTTTTAAAATAATGTATTTTTCAGGCTTGACATACATTTCCGCCTAAACATCCTTTCAAAAAATGATTGTAAATTAGAAGAAATTTTCTCTTCTTATTGAAAGTGAGTTTGTTATTTACGCCAAACACACATGCACACACGCACACGCACACACGCACATACGCACACACGCACACACGCACACACGCACACACGCACACACGCACACACGCACACACGCACACACGCACACACGCACACACACGCAAAATTTGCGAAAATAATGTTTACTTTTAGATGTGCTAAAATCTGAAATCCGAGCACGAGAGTCACACGAAAGCTGAAATAGCTAGCAACTACTGGGTGGAGCACACATGTAAGTTTCAACAGTTTACCATGTACTATAGTTTTTCACATTTAGTGATGCACAAGAAAGATCTCTTTGAAATGGGACCTCTCGCAGAGGGTGGAGTTCTCCACCCTCCTGTGTGCGCTCCCGTTCCTAACATCCGTCCTCAAACCGCTGGACATCGGCAAATTCTTCATATTCGACTTCATGGAACACCGTCAATTCAACGGCGAGTTTTCCCTGAATATACATAATTCTCTCGGAAACAGTACTGATGTGTCTCTAGAAAGTAAGTTTCAGACTCTGGAACTGCTCGAAACGCCTCCTTCAGTTTCTTCGAGCATCTGTAGGTCCATAAAGTCCCTACGTCTTCCTTAGCCGGAGAGATCATTCGAACGATGGCTACCTTTCTTTTCTGGGGCAGGAGTAGTTCTGAAGTTGAAGATCCCTCCTAACAAAAGTAATGATCTGCAATGACCTTTTCATCTCTTTCGTACTTAATTATCCTGTACATTTGCACATTTGTACATAACTGTTATCCTGTAATCAAATAGACCTTGACTTCAACGTACTCGTTTTGTGAAATCTAGTTTGAGATCGTCCATTTGACAGAGACAGAGACAGAGACTGAGACTGAGACTGAGACTGAGACAAAAGTTAGAAAGTTCGAAAAAGTTTGAAAGATTGAAAAAGTTTTAGCGTCAGCTGTCATTAGAGCGTCAGCTGTGATCCCCCTCATCATGCTTTTAGTCAACAAGTTTCATTCAACAATAGGTCGCAAAAACATTACAGTCCACCACAGTTGGGGCAGTGACGGTGTTGCTCCCTTCGAGACACAGGGCGATGGGATGGGGGAGGGCTTTGTGGTCGGGGCCTAGCCTGAGGAGCCACTTGCTCAACAGAAGAGGAACTGCTAGGTGGAGAGGAAGGGATATGCCCGATAACGGGAATGACCTCAGGAGGATACGCCTCGGGTGAGGGTGGTGCGGGGGAAATCGGACGAGCCGCCACAGGCGCCACGGGAGCCACAGGTTCCACCACAGATGCCACAGCAGGAGTCGCAGAAGGGGGCTACAGCGGGGGCCGGCCACATGTGCCACAGGCAGGGGAACCGCTAGGAGGACGGCCAACTGCTGAAGCTGAAATTCACTAATTGAGCGCTGATATTCTAGAAATATCGAAAAGAAAAAAAAGGGAATTGAGATACTTACCACTTGGAATGCATTGTAGACCTGTACCAGTAGATAGAAGAATAGCCACTCCTGGCCTCTGCCTCTACCCGCGTACACGAAGCCAGGGGGAGGGAGTAAGGCTAAAATCGGAAAAATGATAGTTTCAACTGTTGCTTACCGCTTGCAGATATCTGGGGTCGACCTCAATTCGTACGGTACTGGCCGGTACCAGCTCCTCTCCGTGCAGTCCATCGGCTACATTGACATATAAGTCATTTACTCCTGCTCCAACCCCCCTAAAATGAAAGCCTTTCTCTCTCTTTTTTACTAGTCTCACCTCTCGCCACAGGAGCCACAGGAGCCACAGGAGGTGCCACAGGAGCATTGATGTACAAGCCGTCGATGGTGGCACCGGCTCCCCTAAATAATCCTCATTCTTATAAACATTTGGCAGTTGTCACTTTGTTAGCAGCGTAACGTAATAAGCAAATAGGTACAGCCCTTCATTTCCCCCAAACCGGCCATGGGGAACATTTTATCCAAAATTTGTGAAAAATTGGCGGCCGCCTATATGAGCGGCCGCAGGCCGCCTACCAAAGCGGCCGCAGGCCGCCTACCGATGCAGCCGCAGGCTGCCTATCTTAGCGGCCGAAGGCCGCCTACCGATGCAGCCGCAGGCTGCCTATCTCAGCGGCCGAAGGCCGCGTATTTTAGCGGCCGCAGGCCGCATACCTGAGCGGCCAAAGGCCGCGATCACTTTTTGAGGCGGCCGAAGGCCGCCGAAACCAGAAGGCAAAGACCCGCGTTAGCGGGGCTTTGACTTCTGGTTTTTAACATTTCAACTAAGGTTTACCGTTGGGTCAGGTAGTTCACTACACTTTCACGGCGACCTCAATTCCTCCAATCAAAGGCACCATTCCTAGGTGAGGCGTGAAGGAACCACCGCTCGATGGGCTTGTCCTCCCCTTTGTAGATCGTGTAGATCCACTGCGCGGGTACGGTAATGCTGAATTAGCATAAATAATTATAAAAAAGATACTTACTAGGCAAGACCATCTTCATAGTTTAGGACAGTGAATTCGAGGGCCTCGGTGATAGTGAAGACAGGTATTACCTAGATTTGACCATCAAATAATGTGACAAAGAGACAAAGAGAAAAGAGATATATGGAAAAAGAGGCTTACACCCTAGTAGAAAGAGAGATTAGAGAGAAAACAGAGAGAGATTTAGAGTGACTTAGAGAGAAAGAGACTTAGAAATATATGTAGAGAAAGAGATTCAGGCAGAGATAGAGAGAGAGAGAGAGAGAGAGAGAGAGAGAGAGGGAGAGAGAGACAGAGAGATAAATGAGACTTAGAAAGAGAAAGAGGGAAAAGAGACTTAGACACGGTTAAAGAGAAACTTAGAAAGAAATATAGAGAAATCTCTGCTCCCGGAGTATTTTTTACTGTATTGACGTAAATAAAAAAATTGTACTACTTACTAGGTTAGGCCGTCCACGTATCTGAACAAAATGAACTTCAGGGATTCAGGTACAGTAAACACCGGTAGTATCTAAATTTGGCGGCTAAGTAAAAGAGTTATAGACAAAGAGAAGGAGATAGAGACAGAGGGTTAGACAGAGAAAGATAGAGTTAAATAGAGAGATAGAGATACAGAGATTTATGTGTGTTTGTGTGTGGGTGTGTGTGTGTGTGTGTGTGTGTGTGTGTGTGTGCCTGTGTGCCTGTGTGCATTCAGCCTCACCTTGTAATCCAGAAAACGAAGAAATGGTGACGCTCGATGCCTTCTGCTGAGATGAGAATGGAAGAAAATTATGAAAGGCGGAAATATATGTTCCAACCTGAAAAATAGTTTTAGGGTTAGAGGAAGGCAGCATAATGAAAAGTATCGTGAGATTTAAAAGAAATCAGAGACAGAGACAGAGAGAGAGAGAGAGGGGATTTGTCAGAGACGAGATAGAGAAGAGAAAGAAAGAGAGTAAAAGAGAAATAGATAGAGAGAGTGGGAGAGCGGGGTGGGTGACAATATGGAAAGTGGAGGAAAGGGGTGAAAAAATCAATTGGCATGTAAACACAATGTAAATAAAAAGTCAAAGGGCAGACCTCTAAATTAAAAGGTCAACAGTAATTTATTAGTGAGCAGGCGAGAGGGTGTGTGGGCAGAGACGTTGCTTCAAAAGTTACACGCCTCAGGCAAATGAAATAGGGAGGTCTGCGGTCGGAGGCGCATAGGACAAAGACGGTGGTCTGAGGCGATTTGATTTATGAACTGGAGACATCTGGGAATTCGGCTTGTATCGGACGCCAGCAAACCCCAAAAAGTAACCCCCAAAAAGCGAAGAAAATGCGAAATTGATAACCTCGTCACGACAATTTCAACATTTCTTTATTGATTTAGACACTTTGTTGGGGTATTCTGTCATGAGGAACACAAAACTGTCAAACACACCGCCACGGTTGTGTGAAAAATACAAATATCTTAGACAGGAAGGAAAGTTGAAAAATGGATAGAGAAAAAGGGACGGCGGGAGAGATGACTTAGAATGAGTCAGATGGTGAGGGATTGGAGGTTGTAGAGACCACTCGGAGAATGGGTAAATTGTGCAGAGTGTCGGTTTTATAGCCTCGTCTGGTGGCCATACACTCTCTTGCCCCCTCCTTTTCAGATCTCACGCTGTGCGCGCCTGGCGCCATCCCGCTGAGAGCCAGGGTTGGGGCCGGCGATCCCTCTTCTCGGTCTCTCGGTCTCTCTGTCTCTCTATCTCTTTCTCTTTTTCTCTCTCATCTCTATTTAATTTCTCGCTGGGTTGGTTCATATCTCAAACTTGAGCAATCAAAACAAAAAATGGGATAACCAAATACAAAATATCGCTAAAGCTGGTTCTTGATTTTCTCTGCAAAGCTCCAGCTGATCCTGGTCCGTCCTCACAGGCTCATACGAGTTGGGGTATTGGTGAAGTTCGTCTTCTTTCTTCACTCCGGAGAGTTCAATGTCGAGGAGCGGAAGAGACCACTTGTTATCCACTTTCTGAAGTAAACAAATTTAGAAAGGTGTAAGTTAGTGAGTGAGTGAGTGAGTAAGTGATAAGAAATGAAAAAAGGAATAGAGAAAGCGCATAACCTGTATAAGTTATATAGAGAAAGATGAGAGTAAATGTGATAAAAACACCGTTTCGCCCCTTAGCTGCTGACGGTGAGATTATCAGTACACAGAGTGAGCGGGGCAGAGTCAAACAAGAAAGTGAACTGAGAAGGTAAATGCTTCGTCAGAGAAGCCTCATTCTAGGTGATATAGAAGAACAAAAAAAAAGATAGAGAGAGACAATTGATACCTGAAGTTACTGAAGAACCAGTGAAGGTAGAGATCGCCTTAGATTCAGGTAGATCCATAAACGCGCGATATGAAATCAAAGCATAAACGCGCGATATGAAATAGCAGCGAGGCGTGGGGCTTCGAGTCATTTTTTATTCAAATGTTATTTAAACGCGGCCAAATCACAACTGGCACCTTGCCAAAATATAGTACCTTTAACTGTTAGGTAACTGATTCTTTGCTATTTGTCCCAATTTTTGTAAAAAAGGAGGCGTAATCAAGCGGAGATGCAGCGGCTGCTGCTCGTGACAGTCGCCGGAAGTGGGCGTGGCCTCCCATGCATCAAAAAGCAAAAAAATGACATAGTACTATTTTAAGTTAATTATAATTATTATTCCTCTTACAAGGGAATGGATTTTCATCAGTGTGGCCAAATGATACGAGGTATGTTGCAAAGAGTGCCCCAATACTTCAGTTTTAAGGAACGGTTTTCAAAATCTGCTTTCGACCCTTGGTTTTGGAGAAAACGTGATTTTTCTGTGGTTTTGGAGAAAACGTGATTTTTCTGTGGCCTTCGCTTCCCGAAAGTGTCCATTCGCTTCCCGAAAGTGTCCGGGGCGCGGGTCAATTTGAATTGTGATTTGGTGGTGCACTGGTAGAGCGTCTGACTACTATGCAAAAACTTTTTGGTTCGAATCTTTGGGATGTAATTATTTTTGCTTTTGTATCAAAGAGAACGAAAATGTATTGGTTATGCGCTTTCTCTATTCCTTTTTTCATTTCTTATCACTTACTCACTCACTCACTCACTAACTTACACCTTTCTAAATTTGTTTACTTCAGAAAGTGGATAACAAGTGGTCTCTTCCGCTCCTCGACATTGAACTCTCCGGAGTGAAGAAAGAAGACGAACTTCACCAATACCCCAACTCGTATGAGCCTGTGAGGACGGACCAGGATCAGCTGGAGCTTTGCAGAGAAAATCAAGAACCAGCTTTAGCGATATTTTGTATTTGGTTATCCCATTTTTTGTTTTGATTGCTCAAGTTTGAGATATGAACCAACCCAGCGAGAAATTAAATAGAGATGAGAGAGAAAAAGAGAAAGAGATAGAGAGACAGAGAGACCGAGAGACCGAGAAGAGGGATCGCCGGCCCCAACCCTGGCTCTCAGCGGGATGGCGCCAGGCGCGCACAGCGTGAGATCTGAAAAGGAGGGGGCAAGAGAGTGTATGGCCACCAGACGAGGCTATAAAACCGACACTCTGCACAATTTACCCATTCTCCGAGTGGTCTCTACAACCTCCAATCCCTCACCATCTGACTCATTCTAAGTCATCTCTCCCGCCGTCCCTTTTTCTCTATCCATTTTTCAACTTTCCTTCCTGTCTAAGATATTTGTATTTTTCACACAACCGTGGCGGTGTGTTTGACAGTTTTGTGTTCCTCATGACAGAATACCCCAACAAAGTGTCTAAATCAATAAAGAAATGTTGAAATTGTCGTGACGAGGTTATCAATTTCGCATTTTCTTCGCTTTTTGGGGGTTACTTTTTGGGTTTTGCTGGCGTCCGATACAAGCCCAATTCCCAGATGTCTCCAGTTCATAAATCAAATCGCCTCAGAGACATACAGCTAGTTTGCTAAACTTCAAAAAAAGTTCGGCATTAGTGTTGCTAACTATAGAAAGGGGATTTGAATGGAAAAAGCGGAAATTATGCAACAGCGGCCGATACGGGTGAAGTCAGCCTCAAATGAAGCTTTGTTTCCGCTGCGGAGCTGAGTCAACACAATTTACAACACAATTTACAAAACATAGCGAAATATACAACACAATTTACAAAACATAGCGAAATATAGGGTTACTACGCCCAAGTTCTGCAGTCAGAAATAGCGGTTCTTTTTCATTTTGTTTTTCTTCGTTTTTTTGCCTGTTTGCGTTAATATTTTACATTCTAACGAAGTTAAATAATGCAATTTTAATTTAAGTAGTTAAATAATGTAAAAAAAAAGATAGAAGTTGTTTTTACTCTAAACCAATGGAAAAGTCTCTAAACGCTCAAAAATTGACGTAAACTCTTTGATTTGCCTTAACTTGCTGTAACTGACAAGGTTTTCACTAGATTTACGGTTTACCTGAACTTAAGCGTTTTTGTTGAATTTCTGCTGAAAACGGCTATGAAATAAACTATTATCCTTTGACAACTTCTCGAACTGAATTTGACCCAATTTGATTAATCTACCTTTGCCCTCCACGGGGATTCTTGACTGCACTTCGCCCTCACAGCCCGCTGAGGCCGGCGGGTTAAAGGGCGGCGCGGAGGAATTCGTGCTCCAACACGAACGCCTCGATTTTAAGAATTATAATTAAAATTGTCTATTTTTATTCATTTTAACACGAAATTTGCTCTTTTAATGTTGAAATAATAAGAAAACCGTACATTTCACCTAATTATGAAAAGAAACCGGTCCGGAAATGTCGTATTCGCGACAAACAGGTGGCTCATGAAACTTAAACTGGCTGCAACGAACCTGGACGTTCCAGCCATTTTTTCGAAGGATCTTTTTGTCAACTTTTAGCTCACAACTGCATCTTTTGGAATGAGTTTTTGCTCGAAAATTCATCCACGGAAAATAATTGAAAAACAGAAAATACCGTTTTTCTCAGGCCGTTGAGCTTCCGACGCCGCCAAAAAACTCATTCCAAGAGATAGAAGCACTCTTCATCAGTTTATGAAAAGAAATCTTCAAAAAACTCCCCAGAATTCTCAAGTTTGCTGCAGCCAGATTTCCGAAAAACGCCGTTCAAGGGGGGTCGGGTCCCACCACGACAACCCTGAAGGTGCAAGCCGCCATTTTTAATAATTCATTATTTTGTTAATTCACCATTAAATTTTTATTTTGAATGTTTAAAACATGAAAATGAAAAATAAGCTACGTTATAATACATCGTTTCAACAAAAATAATGCAGAAATAGAGGATTTCGCATTCTGATTACGGTAGTTAAACATCGTG
The DNA here is from genome assembly GCA_964057215.1 of Oscheius myriophilus. Lineage (NCBI taxonomy): Eukaryota > Metazoa > Nematoda > Chromadorea > Rhabditida > Rhabditidae > Oscheius > Oscheius myriophilus. The sequence goes on along the minus strand of OZ059903.1, from coordinate 4,248,691 downwards.
CACTAACTGGCTGCAGCAAGAACGGAACGAATACGACATTATTTTAGGTGTTCTCACCATAAAGTAGTAGCACATTCTGGCATCTCTTGGAATGAGTTTTGGCACCAATAGTTGTCCGGTAAATCTTCGAGAAAAACACAAAAAATCGTGTATCTTGGGTTGGAAACATTTTTACGTCGCCAAAAAACTCATTCCAAGAGATTCAGAGGTGCTCTATCGATCTATGAACTCAGATCATTGGAAAATACAGCAGTTTTCTCAGGTTTGCTGCAGCCAGTTTCCATTGCGTTCCCTTGGCATTGGAGCACGCTTACCGATAGTGCCGTTGCCGCAAGGCTTCCGGCGGGGTGTGCCCTGTAGAAGAAACCGGCGGAACGCCGTCGCGACACGCACGCCGTGTACATTGGGTCCTGCTATGAAAGCCCTGAACGTAGTTGACGCACAGCTCGCCGGAGTTGGCGCTTTCAATGTGTCCGGTGTTTAACAAAATCTGTGGAAAATTCTGTGCACCGTTTGCATGCCGATCTCCGCATGCTTGTTTGCAACGTGCGCACAGTATTTTTATTGTCAATAATTTGATTTTTGGCCCTTTTGTACTGTAACGGCTCGGGACCCAACGCCTTCGCTACGAGACCCAACTACTTAGAAGCACATTTTTTTCCCGACTCTAGTTCTCCGTCATTTTTAGATGAAACTTATCTTTAAAAACATGAAAAAGTAGCTAATAAATTGAATTTCAGGAGGCAATTTTCCTGAACAACACAAAAGTTGCTCCGGTGAGATATGAAGTTTTACGTGTATTTCTTTTTGTAGGATGAATTTTGAGAATCCAAAAAATTGCCTCCGAAAGTTCAATATATCAGCTACTGTTTCGACTTTAAAACACAGAAAAATATGCAATGTGCGCAAATCGCTAGAGTCGGAAAATTTCAATTGCTGTCCGATGTTTAGCAGCCGGTCATTTTCAAAGCGCCCACGGTTTCCATTGGGCGGCGAGCTGTGGACGGTACCGGTTTGATCTCGCGAACAGGGCTTTATTTGAAATTCCCGCGGAACATTTACAGGCGCCGTCAACTACCTTCAGGGCTTTCGTGGCGGGACCCAATGTAAACGGCGTGCTTGTCGCGGCAGCGTTCCGCCGGTTTCTTCTACAGTGCGGAGTGCACTCGGCCCTATAAAAAGAATAACAGTGCCTCTCATTTTATGTCCCCTTTTCGTTCCCACTCCCTTCAGAATTTGTAAACTTTCAGATTCACGGCCTTTCCATCCTTAACGTTTGAAGGAACTCCAACATGCAAAAAAGCGGCCGTTGGCACTTTGCCAACGGGCCCATTCCAAACCGTGGTCCCGCCACGAATGCATTGGCAAAGTGCCAAGACTATCAAGTGCGCGGTTTTTTGCAACTCAACGGTTGTTTATCAGCTCGTTTCGTGGCGGGACTCATTGTCCAGATGCAGAAAATGGGGCGGGGCTTGTCAACGTTCCTTTTCCATTTTTGACGTAAACCCGAGTTCCCATTTGGAAAGGCCGTGGATTACGATGGCCTGTGTCGACCACTGCGCCGAGAAGAGTGGAATCGCCCTGGAGGCGCAGCAGAAGATCCACGGCAAGTACGACGCCCAGCTGGCTCAGCAGCTGCTCGCCTGGATTAGGGTGAGTTTTTATAGACCTATATACCGGGCTGGCCCGCGACTGCTATTTTTGAATTTATTGAACAACTCGCGCATTTCCAGGGCGTCACCGGCGATAACAACATCGATGGAAGCGCCGACAACCTGGTGGCTCTGTTCGAGGACGGCGCCCTCCTGTGCTGGTGAATTTTGCATAATTGATGCCAAAAGTAGAGTCATTGCATTTACGCAGCCAAATCGACAAATTAGCCGAAATTTAAACGATTTTTTAGGTTCGCCAACGCGCTGCAGCCCGTTGCCGTCAAGAAGGTCAACACCTCCGCCATGGCCTTCAAGCAGATGGAGAACATCTCCTTCTTCCTCGCCTTCGCCCAGCAGCACATCAGCAAGACTGAGCTCTTCCAGGTAAATCTCTCTCTCTTTCTCTCTCTCTCTCTCTCTCTCTCTCTCTCTCTCTCTCTCTCTCTCTCAGAACCTCACTAATTCCATTGTATTTCAGACTGTCGACCTGTACGAGGCCCAGGACCCCCAACGCCGTCGTGATGTGTCTCTCCGCCCTGGCCGGGAAGAATGAGAAGCTCTTTGGAAAGGCCGATCCCTAAGGTAATTTTTTTTTATATACTTCGGTCAAAATCCGTAAACTTCGGTAATCCCTTAAACTACCCAGTCCATACCGCGGGAGGTTACAGCCCGATTGCTCCATGTTAAAAGGAGTAAATGACCAGAAAGTGCAGGAGCTATGTATGTTAGGTATTATGGTGAAAGGGTACAACGTTAAGGGGGATGGGCTACCAAATTTTAGGCCCCAAATGTTATTGGTGGGTACGCCAAATGGATGACCCTTCCGAGACATGACCCGGTCGGTGAAATTATTGCACCGATTTACACAACATTTAAATTTTATTTTTCCAACACGGGCTGGCCCTGCCGTCTTTTAAGACCCCCGGGTAAACCCACGAATATTTAGGCCTTAAAATGGGGTAACTCCTGAACATATCATAGCTGGGCAACCATACCGAAGTTTACCCCTCAATTTTTTTTATGAAATACTCGGCTAACTCCCCTCACTTTTGAAACCCCGTTCATTTGGTTCCCGTGGTATGTGGGCAACATACCGTGGGGGTCCATTTAGCGACAGCCCCTCAATTTTTAAAATTTCCGAATGTGTGAGACGAGCCTCCTTCTTTAACAAAATTTGCCGAAATCTTAAAATTGCGACGCCTTTACCGCAGCTTATGGCAGAGCTTGGCAATGCATGGAACATATGCGCCGTCACTTAGGTTAATCCCTTAAGCAATTGAACCAAAAAGTAGGGTAAATTCCTTAGTTTTGGTCATTTAAGTAGGGTATTACTCAAAACTTTTTAACCATAAAGTGTAAGCAAGGTAATCCCGAAAGATTGTAACCTTAAAATAGGGTAAGTAGCAAAACCTTGGGTCTTAAAGCGGGGTCATCTCCTCCGGCCTTCAACTTCCTCCATAGCTTTGGGACTTTGTTATGTGAACCATAAATTACGGGGTAAATTCAAATAGGGTGAATTCCTAAATCTTGCGCCGTAATGTTGTCAATCCCTAAAATTTCGGACCTTAAAATTAAATATTTTGGTGGATAGATCGTCTAACTTTTAACTTATTTCCCGCTGTTGTTTACATGTTATCCAACCAGTGGGATGTACACCTGTGTATTTAAAACTTGTATACTCGTCGCCCAGCGAACTTTCCTAGCCGGCAGCGGGAAACAAGCGGCTTTTTGTCTGCGTCTCCGCCACTTGCACACTATTTCGCGCGTTAGATGTGCAGGTCATCGAAACTTTAGGAAAGGTCCGTGGGCGAGGAGTATAGTGATTCGGCCCATACCTCGATGTTGTCAGTCAATTGGCGCTCCTATTCCGGACTTTGAGGTCCGACAATTGTGTAAAACTTTGCCCTGAATTAACGGATGCGTCATTATGCGCCTCCTTCCATTTTCGATCGTTGTTGCGGTAGCGCCCATGCATTTTGGCACCATCAGTGGGGGTCGGGTGGTATATGGCCCAAACTCACCATACCTGGACACGGCGGAGGGGCTTTCAAAAAATAACCCCCCCCCCCGGAGCATAGTTCTCACGGGCCGGGCCGACTTGAAAATAATCCCCGGCCCGTCTTGGCCCGGCCCGCTTCGGCCCGTCCACTCGGACCACCCAGTCAAACTGTCACCCACACGGCCAAGGTTCGATCCCGGTCGGGACACTTTATTTTTGCTAACTTAAAATTAGTTTAAATGTGTGATAGAAGTATAATAAAAGTGTTTTCGGGGTTAAAAAAATAGGCGTAAGCTAAAATAACGATTAAAAGAATTTTTAATTTGACAAGTTTACAAACCGGGCCGAAACGGGCCGGGCCGACATTTTTCTCGGCCCATCATTTGAGAACTATGCCCGGGAGTGGCCACCCGTTCTTGTCATTTTTTAAAACTAAGTCACGCCCACTTTTAGGATTAAAACTGAGAATTTTTGGAAACTTGTGTGCTGAAAAAACATGCAGATGAAAATTAACAGCCAAATACGAGTGGGATGCATACTTTTTCAAGCTCCACCATAAGCGGTGGTAGGCCCTTCGCAATTTTGAGTTTTCACCAAATTTTCTTAATGGAGGGCCCGTCGCAAATTTTCAATAATTGAGGTGGGCAGTCGCAAAATTGCCACTTGTTAGTCACATTCATATAACCCTAATGTAAATTCTGACTCCCCACTTCTGTAAACTTCTCTTTTCTCTTTCGACGAAATTCGTTTTTAGTGTACCATTCCTCCACCCGGTTGGTGCGACCGACCCCCCATACCCAAACTGCCGGTGCTTGTTTATCTATGTTGCTGCCCATGGCTGTCAGAGGGTACTGAAATCTCTAACATACATGTGCGTTAGCCCGACTTTGACGGTTTGCGGGGTCTCGGCTAAAAGAAAACATATACTAGGGGGTATCGCTGTGTTCCCCGTTAGGCAAATTTTAAAGGGCGGGGCTCTCGCCACGACCGATGCACCGGAGATGTGCCCATGTATGATCTCTAGCCGGTGAGAATCCTCCGGTCAAAAAATAATTTTGTTTTAAAATCAGTCTTAGTGCCGAAATGCATTTTTTGCGCATTAATTTCGAATATAGCCAGAGTGATCACCTATCGTATTTCAACAACATTTTTACCTCAATTGTAAGCTTTCGAGCCTTGTCAGCCTATAAAATTGAGAGAAACGATTTACTACTTTCTAAAGGCACACAATTATACAAATTTGGAACACATTTTGAGAACATTTTATCCGGTTTTGATTCTTTGACGGAAATCAGCTTCATTTCTCATCTTTCTTTTCCAGGAAGCCGAGGGAGAGAAACGCCAGTGGACGGAGGAGCAGCTGAAGACCGGCCAGGGCGTCATCGGCCTCCAGATGGGCTCCAACAAGGGCGCCACCGACTCCGGACTGAACTTCGGCAACACCCGTCACATGTAAAGAAGAACCCACGACTTCACCGGTACTCTGAGCTTCTCCGTCTACAGCCTCTTTTTGAGTGCTATTCCACCACAAATGTTCATTTTGTAAGCTACTGTAATATAATTTTTTCCTCTCTTTTGACCTTCTGTGAGCTTTTGGGTGTACAGTGTAAAATGGGTGGCTGTTTTGTAAAGGATTGTCTGCGGATATCCCGAATGGAAATTTTTTGGGAAGCTCGATTGGAAACGAGTTTTCATCGTCTATATATTCTGCCAGTCGCTTTGACCATGAATCTATCTGTTTTCCAAAATTTCCTATATATTATCTGAGAAATTTTCTCCAAAAATCTCAGAAACAAGCCGGTTCGACCATAACATTTATCATAGTTGGCTCGCAAAGACAGCAAAAGTTTGGAACATTGGAAAGCCCAAGCAATTTGACAAAGGCGGTCAATTCGGCAGTTTGAAGAGACTAAGTGGCTGTATTCTCTTATACACAAAGGTATCGTCCATATGTGGCCGGCCAGTTCGCTGTGCTCCATTTCCGAATCGTGAAGGTGGCAAAGTTTTCCAGTCAAGTCGCATGATCTTACTGATTTTGAAGTTAAAACATTGAGAATAGATTATGCCAATCAAATTTATGAGCCGCCGTGTCACAATATTCACAGTCTATCAAATGTCCATTGATGAAAAAACAGCGAGCAGGTGGGAAGCGATGTCCAGCGGATCTTCAAACTTCACCACGGTCGCGTGGGCTCTCCTTACAACTATTATCTCCTCTATCGACAGTTCTGCAGAGTTTGTCGACAGATTCCGGGACTTGCACGGTCTCCCTTCGCTGGCGAGGCAGATGAGGTCAGCAAAGACGATTCTCACTTTCTGTGCCCAGGAACGGTTGTAGAGCACGTCTTTCACCAGCTTATTCAGCTCCTATACATCAAATTATTTTAAAGAAAGTACAAAAAACACCTACCTCTGATTTTGTTTCAAACTGCTTATCCACGTCGTCAACCTTCAATCTGACGGAGAAGAAAGTGGACTTGTGAACCAAACCGACGTCAATCTGAGAAAAGCGGAGAATTACTCGTAACACAAAAATGTAATACCTCGCATACTCCTCCGATGAAGGCAGAAGCATCGTCTGGATCTTCGCCAATCGTCCTCAGATTGGCATCAAAATCGGCGGAGAACAGGTCGTAGAACCTCTTTTTGATTTTGGCGAGATCGAAGCAGGGGCTTTCAATCGTATTGGCCGCTGTCAGTATCCTCGCAGTCAGATTTTCCTAAAAAGTATCTCGGTTAGGGAAATTTCCACAATCTCTCTCTCTCTCTCTCTCTCTCTCTCTATATATATATATATATATATATATATATATATATATATATATATATATATATATATATATATATATATATATATATATATATATATATATATATATATATATATATCCGTCCTTCAACTTCGCGAATCTAAAAGATAATATGACGATTTGGTGAAAAACCGGCACTTTTGCATAACAAAATTTGTTTGTTAACCGCGCCGCTCTAATTAAGGTCTCGTTGTTCAACCGGGTCGCTCTAATGACGGTCAAAGTTGAGCCGCGTCGCTCTAATGGTGATCAAAGTTTAGCCGTGTCGCTCTATTGGCTCCATAGTTCAACCGAGTCGCTTAAATAGCTTCCAGAGGTCAGCCGCGTCGCTTTAGTTTCTGCCCAGGTTTGGCTACGTCACTCTAATAGCTCCCAGAGTTCACCGCGTCGCTCAGTTAGCTGTTAAAGTTTAGCCGCGTCACTCTAATGACTTCGAGAGTTCAGCCGCGTCGCTTTAGTTGCTGCCAGGACTAACCGCGTCGCTCTAGTGGCTCCGAGAGTTCAGCCGCGTCGCTCAGTTAGCTGTCAAAGTTTCGCGTCGCTCTAACCGCGGTAAAAGCTTAGCCGTGTCATTAAAATGGCGGTCAAAGCTTAGACGAGTCGCTCTAATAGCTGAAAACATTTAGCCGCGTCGCTCTTATGACTATCACAGTTTAGCCGCGTCGCTCTAATGGCTCCGAGAGTTTAGCCGCGTCACTTTAGTTGCTGCCAAGGTTAGCCGCGTCGCTCTAATGACGGTCAAAGTTCAGCCGCGTCGCTTTAAATGTTATAAAAGTTTAGCAGTGTCGCTCATGACGATCAAAGTTTAGCCGCGTTGCTCAGTCAGCTACCAAAGTTTAGCCGCGTCGCTCTAATGGCGGTCAGAGTTAGCCGAGTCACTCTAATGGCTCCCAGAATTCAGCCGCGTCGCTTTAGTTACTGCAAAGATTAGTCGCGTCGCTCTAATAGCTCCGAGAGTTCAGCCGCGTCGCTCTAATGGCGGTCAGAGCCGCGTCGCTCAGTTAGCTACCAAAGTTTAGCCGAGTTGCTCTAATGGCTACAAGGGTTTAGCCGCGTCGCTTAGTTGCTGCCAGGGTTAGCCGCGTCGTTCTTATGGCAGTAAAGATTTAGCCGCGTCTCTTAAATGGCTACCACAAAATTTAGCCGCGTCACTTTAGTTGCTATCCAGGGTCAGCCGCCTCGCTCTAAAAGCCGCCACAAAAATAAGCTGCGTCGCTCTAGCAAGTGTCTCATCATTTAGTTCCTTCGCCCAAACAACTGCCTCATTGTTTTGCCTCGTCGTTGTACTGGGTGGGTCAAGCTTGAGCTGCGTCACAAACAATACCGAAGATTTGTTTATCCGGAAAATTGAAAAATCATTATTCACCTTCTGACAGTCTTCGACAAATGACATGTTGTATGCTTCCTGGCATATCCTGTGGACCCCTTCCTGTTTTCTTGCCGATTCGATGCTGAGGTACTGTATCTGAAAATCGATAAAATGATTACAACAAGAAATTGCATTGGGTTTCAAATTTAACGGCCCATTGCGCAAACGTTTCGATAGTGTTCTAATAGTGATTGCTTAACATGCATCTTGAACCAATATATACCATGTGATTTTCTCATGGTAGCTCGGGGTCAGGGCTGGCAAAGGGCCGGGCCGGGCCGCTCAGTGAAAAGTTGGGCCCGACCCGGCCCTCAAATTGGCAGCCCTGCTCGGGGTCCTATCACGAACCGGGCTGGCCCGGGCCCAGGCCAGCCCGGGCCGGCCCTAAAATTTACCAGCCCTGCTTGGGGTCCTATCACGAACGACACGCTGGTGGTGCTACGTTCATTTTCCTCACTTTATTTGCGGATTTCAGAGACGTGTACTTTCCGTGTTTCACAGTCAAAAGCGACGGCGCGATGGTTTCTTTGGAAATGATGAGATTGTTCTGATGTGTATATTAAAATAATCTTTCAAGAGATCCAAATAACGACCATTTTTCATCTAAGAAGGATTGGCGAGGAGCATGAAATCATTTTTTTTTAAAGAATTCCGCTGGAATGACACCACACATGTGCGCAGCCCGGTCGCTTTGTTCATTGCGCGTTGCTCAATCGACAGTTACACTTCTCCACGTCAACTTTCTGTTTGCGAATGAAAACATTTGCGAATTTCTGACAGGCCAAAAATGTTATTACCACAAACCTTGGTGGCGATGCGGGTGTTTTGGATGGTGTAGCATTCGTTCGGTGAAGATCTCAGCAACGTCAGCAAATTGCAGTCGGTGACGAGCTGAAAACGAGGAAATATTTCGAATTTCACAAAGCAATAGAAAGTACGTGTTAAAACTTACGTTCCTCACTGCATGGGACATATCAGACCAGAGCTGAGGGTTTTGTCCTGCTTTCAGGAGATTTTCATCAATCTGGAAAATTTAATATTAGTCAAACACCAAAAATAATTTTACCTCGTCCTCCAAATTTGTGATGGGAAAAAATCTCCTGAACTCGCGGGCCAGTAGCTGTTCCTCTTTGTGAATTACAACGGAGGCCGGGTGAGAGTTTAAGAGTTCGCAAAAGCATCTGGCTTCAGAGGCTGCCTGAAAATAAGATTACCGCTTAGATCCATATTTTTCAAATGAAACACAAAAATAACTCTCTTCATAGGAAGTTCTTACCTCCCACAGGCGTTCGTAGCGTGACATAGAATCCGCCTCCATCTCCTGTAGAGAGAAGGCGATCGAGACCAGCCCTTAATGAGATCCATTTTATCTTGCAAATATTAAAAGAAAACAATAAAATGGGTAGAAAAATACGAATCGCCGAGCTCAAAAAAAACGCGACAAACAAATCCACTACGGAACTTCCTATCGACTGAAGCGCAAAATTCCCAAACACCGTCTTTTCCCAAAAGCATGGACTGAAGCGCAAAATTACCAAAAATGTTGTCCGAATTCGACTTTTCCGGAGAAATCATCAGGAAAAGGTAAAGAAGCTTCTGATGCACTGGAGTGGTTTTACGATAAAAAAAAGTCAACGATTGTAAATTACAACAGCCAAATTATGGAACTTCGCATCAGATCGACAAAATACGGGAATTTACCAGAGTTTCGCCAAAAAGAGCCAACAATGTGACTTGCATTCGATGCACAGCGAGTTTTGGGGCAATTTACATCGATTGAACGAAAAATTGACGAAAATGCAGAGTGGATTCGAAAATTCTTACAAATTTTTATCTGAACTGGTGGGGAGACTGTACCGAAGCAGTGGAGCGGATTTTAATGGAAGAAAATAGATGTCTCTGAACGTCAACAGCCAAATTGTGGAACTTCGCTCCAAGGTCAAGGTCCAACGATTTTGCTCAGGGGTTGCCAAACATAGGTTATATCCGCTCGATTCACAGAGTTTCTACAACTATTCAGCAACTGAACATTTAAACGATCAAAATGGATTCCAAAATTAGACTTTTTCGGAGAAATATTCATAAAAAAAAAAGGTGGAGATACGATGCTAAAGCACTTGCACTCGTTTTGACAAGGAGAATAGATGCTTTTAAACGTCAACAGTCAAATTATGGTACGTTGAATCGATAAAATATGGATTTCCCCCGAGTTTCATTAAAAAAATCAGTTACTTTTGCTTATTGCCGAGAGAGATTTGCGGCAAAAACATCGACTGGAGCGCAAAATTCCCAAAAAATGTAGTCTGAATTCGACTTTTCCGGAGAAATCATCGGGAAAAGGTGCAGGAAGCTTGTGCTGCGCTGGACCGCGTTTTGACGATAACAAAGTCAGCGCTTCTAAATCTCAACAGCCAAATTATGGAACGTCGCATCAGGTGGACAAAATATGGGAAATTACCAGAGTTTTGCAAAAATGGCTCATTACACAGCGAGTTTTGCGAATCATGAACCCAGAAGATGCGAAAATTCAATGTGAACTTAAAAATTCTTGCAAATGTGCATCTAAACTGGCGATAAGGACTGCACAAAAGCAGTAGAATTCATTTAAGTCGATGCCTAAACGTCAACAGCGAAAATAAGGATCGTCGTAAAGCGGTCGTTTATTTCAGAGATTTTCCCCGATTTCTGCCGAAACTGGGTCTTCAATGGCATGGAAACAGCTTGCTTTACGAAAAATACACTCCACTAATAATAAAATTTGCGGAAATGATGTCCGAAATCGACTTTTCCCCAAGAAATCATTAGAAAAAGACAGAGAGACAATATCGAGGCATCGGAGCGCGTTTGGACAGTAAAAAATAAGTGCTCTACTTGCCAACAGCCAAATAATGGAACGTAGATTCGAGGTTGCCAAAATGTGGGGTTTTCTCCCGAGTTTCGCCAAAAAGGGTGTAATTTCCCTTGTTGCACAGAGTTTTTGGGAAAATGCATCGACTGAACTCAATAATGGCGAAAATTCAGTCAGTTCTCGCTAATGTTCATTTGAACTGGCGGGGAGACTGTGCCCAAGCGTTGGAGCACATTTTATGAAAGAAAATCGATGTTCCAGAGCGTCAACAGAAAAATTATGGAACGTAATACCTATGCAGACTTGAATAAGAGAGATTCCCCCAGGTTTTGCCAAAAAAGGGTGAACCCCGAGGGAGAATTGGCGGAGTGAGCGTACTATAACAATGGAGCGCGTTTTGATGCTGAATCAATAAATCAATAGGAAACCTTCGTTTTCTACGGGGAAATGCACGTTTTAGAGACAGAAGAGCAAGAAAAATACAATTGGGAAAAGAATGCGCAATGGGAAAGTTTGGAATACGATCGAAATCTGGGTATGAACATTAAGGGACTACGACACTTCTGTTGCGGGACCAAAAATTGCGTTTTAGCGATCAATACTGCAAAAGAATCCATTATTTTCAAAATTAAAGGGACTTGTATCTTGAGAATGCTATAAACCAAAAACGGGGGGGGGTCTGAAAAAAAACGAGTCTGAGAAATGCATTCGAATTCCAAAATATGCAGTGGAAAATAGAAAGATCTCATATGATAAACCAAACAAAGGAAAAAGGCGCAAAGGGAGGAATAGGCGGAAATGATCAATTATGATTATCGCTTTTTATTCCGGTGGGGGCGGAAAAAGTTGACCTTTGCAATTATAAGTTTGACCTAGGAACAGATGGAGATAAACAAAGGAGCGGAGATAAACCCACAGAGAGAGACACAGAGAGAGAGACAGAGAGAGAGAGACAGAGAGACAGAGAGACAGAGAGACAGAGAGACAGAGAGACAGAGAGACAGAAAGACAGAGAGACATAGATACAGAGAGACAGAGAGACAGAGAGACAGAAAGACAGAGAGAGAGAGAGAGAGAGAGAGAGAGAGAGAGAGACAGAGAGACAGAACGACAGAAAGACAGAAAGACAGAGAGATAGAGAGACAGAGAGACAGAGAGACATAGATACAGAGAGACAGAGAGACAGAGAGACAGAAACACAGAGAGACAGAGAGACAGAGAGACAGAGAGACATAGATACAGAGAGACAGAGAGACAGAGAGACAGAAAGACAGAAAGACAGAGAGATAGAGAGACAGAGAGACAGAGAGACAGAGAGACATAGATACAGAGAGACAGAGAGACAGAGAGACAGAAACACAGAGAGACAGAGAGACAGAGAGACAGAGAGACAGAGAGACAGAGAGACAGAGAGACAGAGAGACAGAGAGACAGAGAGACAGAGAGACAGAAAGACAGAGAGACAGAGAGACAGAGAGACATAGATACAGAGAGACAGAGAGACAGAGAGACAGAAACACAGAGAGACAGAGAGACAGAGAGACAGAGAGACAGAGAGACAGAGAGACAGAGAGACAGAAAGACAGAGAGACAGAGAGACAGAAACACAGAAACACAGAAAGACAGAGAGACAGAGAGACAGAGAGACAGAGAGACAGAGAGACAGAGAGACAGAGAGACAGAAAGACAGAGAGACAGAGAGACAGAGAGACATAGATACAGAGAGACAGAGAGACAGAGAGACAGAAACACAGAGAGACAGAGAGACAGAGAGACAGAGAGACAGAGAGACAGAGAGACAGAGAGACAGAGAGACAGAGAGACAGAGAGACAGAGAGACAGAGAGACAGAGAGACAGAGAGACAGAGAGACAGAGAGACAGAGAGACAGAGAGACAGAGAGACAGAGAGACAGAGAGACAGAGAGACAGAGAGACAGAGAGACAGAGAGACAGAGAGACAGAGAGACAGAGAGACAGAGAGACAGAGAGACAGAGAGACAGAGAGACAGAGAGACAGAGAGACAGAGAGACAGAAAGACAGAGAGACATAGAGACAGAGAGACAGAAAGACAGAGAGACATAGATACAGAGAGACAGAGAGACAGAGAGACAGAAAGACAGAGAGAGAGAGAGAGAGAGAGAGAGAGAGAGAGAGAGAGAGAGAGAGAGAGAGAGAGAGAGAGAGAGAGAGAGAGAGAGGGGGGGGGATATAGAGAAAAGTACACGCGATCTAAACAGAAGAGATCCTTTCGGTTTTTATTCATCCAAAAAATGAACAATTTTACGGAAAAAATTCCTTCCACAAAAACGGCAACAGTTGGTCTTAAGATGATCGTAGGTCACTCCCGTGAGCACATCCGAAATTTGGCTTTCGTCCTGGGTCAAAAATACCAAAACCTTCACTGAATCCCGAAAATGGAATTTCTTTACAGCTCTGATAGAAATGTAGTACAGTCCTTTAAACGTTTCCACTCGAATATCTCTTCCGATATACTGAAATTGGCAAAATTTTTAAATGTAGCTCGATAAACCTGCCTTATAAAATGGCATGTTTGCCCCACGAGGGAAATCAGTACTTTTCCAGCTTTTTAATTCCAAATCCGGTAAATTTCTTTTGCCGGGCCCTATTGACAGACCCGCATACTCTAGGTTTGGTCTACTGACGGAGCCCTATGCCCTAATTTAGCCCTAGTGACAGAGTCCTCCTTGGCCTAGTTTTGTCCTACTAATAGATCCCATGCCCTAGTTATCCTCTACAGCCTCATTTTCCCCTGTTCACAGATCCCGCATTGCCTAGTTTGGCCATATTGACAGACCCCCAAACTCTAGTTTTGCCCTAATTACGGAGCCTTATGACATAGTATTGTTCTAGTGACACAGCACAGTGACTTAGCCCTATTCACAGATCCCCATGACCTAGTTTTGCCATATTGCCAGAACCCCCAGGTCTTAATGTTAGTCCTATTGGTAAAGTCCACACGATCTAATGTTACTCTATTGACCAAGTCCTAATGGCCTTGTTTTGCACTATTGACAGAGTCTAAAATGCTGTAGTTTCGCCCTAATGGCAGAGCCCCGGGGCCTAGTTTTTCCAAGATGACAGAGCCCAATGTAAGAACTTTGCCATATTGATAGAACTCTCATGGCAAAGTTTTGTCATATTGGCAGAGCCACCCATAGTTCTCACGGGCCGGGCCGGGCCGACTTGAAAAAAATCCTCGGCCCGGCCCGGCACGGTCCGGCCCGGCCCGTCTCGGCTTGGCTCGGCCCGGCCCGGCCCGTCTCGGCTTCGCTCGGCCCGGCCCGGGCCGCTTCGACCCGTCCACTCGGACCACCCAGTCAAACTGTCACCCACACGACCAAGGTTCGATCCCGGTCGGGACACTTAGCATCAATGAACGCTGGAATGTCGTCGCAGTTATTCAAATTGGGCGGGAAATCCATATCTGATCAGTTGCATATTGTGAGTTTGAAGCGGCGCGGCTGCGGCGCGGTTGAAGGAAAAAATGTCATTTTTATATTTCTTGTCGTGCAGTAAGAATAAATAATGCGTTTTAGCAAAGTGTAGTGAAGCGTTAATTAACTAAAGAGCTAAAAAACGCGTCAGCTTGAGGAATCAACCCTCTTTGGTAACAAGTATCTTTAGGGAATACGTAAGGCAGAATCATAAGGAAAGCGGTACCATAAGGCTAAAACCGATCTGAAGTAGGGACCCTATGGCACGCGCTTACTTTGCGGTTATGTTGACGCTGTTAAGCTCGCGTTGAAGCGTTTGCAGTTTCATTGACGCGGTTACGCTGGGGCGGTTACGGTTACGTTGACGCATTTACGGTTACGTTTTCGAATTTACAGTTTTATTTGATGCCGTTACGCGGACGCGGTTAGGGTTTTACTATAGAGATATTATGCTTTTATAGGTCAAAAGTGTGAAATTTTAGCGGGTTCTGAAGTCGAGAATGTAACCTCAAACTCAAAATTTTGCAAACTGGAAGTTTTCAAACGCATATTGCATAGCTGGGGTTCGCGATATCAAACATGCAAATATTAATCTAAACTAAAATTTTACGTAGATTTTAAATCTAAAACAATCTGGAGAACTCAAAAAAACAGCGAAACTCACACTCTCTTGCTATTTTTCTAAAACTGAGTACTTTATGAACAAGATACAAACTTTTAGTTAAAAAGAAACTTTTTCGAAATAGAATTTGCTATCGTTTGCGCTTTTTAAAAATTGATTAGCCCCACATTGAAGCGAGTTATGTAAACTTAATTACAACATTCAAATAACGGCACGGAAATTTTTTTTGTCTCAAACCAATATTATTTTTCGAAGTTTTAGGTCCAAATAGACTATTTTTCAGCGTTTCAGGAAAATCGGAGCATTTTGAAATTCTGGGACCGCAGGCCGCTCGAGTCTTACAGATATCGGGACACATCATTCACAATCCTTGTGCGCGCCTGTTTTCCTCCCGCCTGATGGAAGTGCGCTAGGTCATAATCGGTCAACGCCATTTGCTCTCAAACCCGAACGAAATCGGTTAAAGGACGAAATACCAAAATTTCGTTTGTGCCCCAATTTCAAACCCGAATTCTTATATTTTGACTGACAATTTAGAAACGCTCGCCGCGAAACTGTGATATTTATGCGCTTATTGTGACTATCCACTGTCTCAGAGGGTCATTCTTGTTTGCGCATTATTTCTTCACCGTCTAGACAGTTTTTCTTACGCAGAAAGTGTGCAATGGCGTAGTGGGTGGCCTTCGGTGCTTAAGTGCCCTCGAACCCGAACGAAATCGGTTGGAGGACGATATAACGTCATGCCTTTCGTTTCCGCCCTTCCCAAACTTATCAGCCCATCCAGCCCGGCCCGCCCGGCCCGCCCGCCCGGCTCGGCCCGTTAAAATTATACATTGTGTTGTTTCTTAATGCTTATAATTCAATAATACTTGTGCAAAAAAGAAAATTCTCCGACCGGGATTGAACCCGCGTCACGTGGGTGGTGATTAGAATGAGTGGCCCAGGGTAAACGGGCCGACATGGGTCGGGCCGGCCCGTGAGAATCCCGCTTTGGATGCATTTTAGAATGGTTGTACGATTGGACATGCTCTTACCTAAACTACACCCAACAAATATCCGCTTCCTTTTCCACCTCGTCACACCAAATGAAACTATCTACAAAACACTAGAAGACGTACCAAACATAGCTGATAGGGTAAGTTTTCAAAAACTAACCCTACTGAACTTTTTAGGTATACATCTGGATCGTGTTGTTGGTTCTTCTGGAAATGCTTTTTATCAAATGGGAGAGTTGGTCATTGAATGACACTGTAACATCTATGAATGCCGGAATGCTGTCGCAGTTATTCAAATTGGGAGGGAAATCTTTGTCTGCCTACTTATATAAACCAATGTTCGATCGATTGCATATTGTGAGTTTGAAGCGACGCGGTTGCGACGCGGTTGGGGGCGCGGTTGCGGCGCGGCTACGGCGCGGCAGGACTATGTAACAATAAAAAGTGTTAACACTAAGTGATTAAGAACTTAAGAAAACAGAAAAGAAATGATTTAAGGTTAAGTAGTTAAGAAACTTAAGGAACACCGTAACGTCGGTGCTAAACATAAGGAAGGCTGTTAGGAAACGCGTAACGTTAAGGAGCAGAAATAAAAAAGAGTTAACCTGATCAGTCCTCCCAAGATGGTTAGAGAACGCTATTTTGTAAAGAATTGACGTAACGCTGTTAAGAACATAATCAATTTAAGGAACCATGTTAAGTATTGCGTTTACGTAACATTAAGTAGTACATTTAAGTAAGGAGTAACGTAATGGAACACGGTTAACCAATAGAGTTAACGTGTCTACACGGCTAAGAACTTATGTACCTTAAGGAACGCCATTTAGCAGTGAGTCGACGTGACTAGATCAAGAACTAAAGAAATTTAAGGAGCGCGGCTACCTATAAAGTTTAACTACGCTAATTCGGTTAGGTAAAAAAGTAGCATAGAAGAATAAAAATGTTCTTCTGTTCGTTGATTGGAAGCCTAAGCATAAATAATGAGCGCGCCGGTTAAGAACTTAAGTACCTTAAGGAACGCCGTTCAGTGACTTAAGTAGGCTAAGAACTAAAGATCAATAATGAAGGCGGATGAATAATTAACGCGTTGACCTATTCGCAGACCTTGACTTCTGCGCCGCTATTACAGCTATTATAGAGATCTAAAAAAAGCGATTCAATAAAAGCCAATACCTTAATAGCTAACGCCCTTAAGGTCGACCTGCCTCCAGACAGTCCTTACACCTGGTTTCTGTGCTTCTTTACCCAAGATCTTGCATATTACCTAGCTCATAGAGCTATGCACGGTAAGGCCTAAAACAACTTAACGCTAAGGCCACATTTCAGAGGTTGCTTGGTTTGGGTCCTTCCACCAAATGCACCACTCTTCGGAGTACTACAATCTTAGCACTGGCCTGAGGCAATCGGCTATTGAAGTAGGTTAAATTTAACATACCTACTTGGACAATTTCAGTTTGACCTATTTCAGGACATTGGACTTTCGGCATTTGACCTACTACAAGTCTTCTTTATTCCACCAAATATTTGGATGGCCCATCGTTATTTGAACCTGTTGTTTCAGTTTTGGCTTCATACTGAAGTAGGGGCTACACAGTATTTGTGTAATTTTGAAGTTTCAGTTAGTGCCTTATTTAGGGCCTTTAGAGTATATCTTTAATACCCCTTCTAGTCATAGAGTGCATCATGGAAGGAATCCGTATTGATAAGAATTATGGAGGAACTATGATTATTTGGGACAGGTTAGCGAGGGAGAGAGAGAGAGAGAGAGAGAGAGAGAGAGAGAGAAAAGAGAGAGAGATAAAGCATTTAATTTCAGACTCTTTGGGACCTATGCTCACGAGAGATCCGACGAAAAGATCGCTTATGGCCTCGTAACAACTGTCAATTCTTTTGACCAACTCTGGCTTCAATTTTTCAAAAATAAGGCTCTAATCTACGACAAGGGTCAAATGAAGAATGAAAAGGAAGAAGATGTGTACCCTGGCTTTTGGAATAAGGTCAGTCGTTTTCCGAAATTTTATACATAAGCTTTCTTAAGATCAAAGCTGCTTGTTATCCCCCAGGCTACTTTCCCGGTGTTAAGACAAAGCGTTTCTTTTTTTGGCGGCATATGGAGGATTCTTCCGAAGGGGTTCCTAAGGCTGGTTGTGTGTGTGTGTGTGTGTATGAGTGTGTGCTTGTGTGTGAGTGAGTGAGGCATTCAGTGATATATAACCGTACAATTTCAGATCACCTACCCCGTGAAAGTCTACAACCCTCTTCTCCCCTTCAAACTGAAAGTTTATCTTTTTGTCCAGCAAACCCTGTTTGCTTTCATCTCCCTCATAGTGTTAAACGAGGTTAACATTCAATTTTATACATTTTAGTCGCATTTATAGTTCCGACCAGAGGTTACTTGGTTTGAATTTTTACTCAGTTTGGTGCTAGTCATAGGCATGATGCAAAAGTTTAGCTACTACTTCGACCAAAGGTTTAAAAAAGAAAATCTCAATATTATGAAAGTTTCAGACCATTTTCTGTAACCTTCGATGTCATTTTAACGTCGGCGATAACTTTCTGTGGTTTTTGGGGAAACATTTGGTTCCTCAAATACGCCGGACTAATAACAATAGTAACTGCATTGTTGCTTAAGGAAGAATTGAGAAGTACATGGAAAAAGGAAAACAAAAAATAAATGTAATGCTTAACTTTGCCTCAATTTTTGTAAAAATTTGTTTAAATTTATTATATGTGTTTATTTAATTGGTGGAGAGTTCAATTTTAAAATAAATTTGTTGTAAATAAATATTCCATAATTGTTATTTCACGTCAGGTCCTGAAACGACATTGTGTTGTGGCTTAATTTAACTGTGCGGCATATTGCAAACTGGGTGGCATTTAAGTTTAATCGTGTTTATTCGTTTTAATTGATCCAATTATAAAATTTATTACGAAAAATGTTTATTATTGTTTTATTTGGTAGTTAATTACCGTATTTTTCCTTTACACGGAGGGTTCGTGGGTAATTTCTCTCATTTTCAGGTCTCAACGCTTCTAGTAAAGGACTAATGCACGCTTAATGCTATAATGTACATTCCCGTAAGTATATTTTTATTGTATCCATTATTTTTCTTTAGGTTGATAAAGAAACGTCCCTCCATCTGCCCACGGGCGATGCGAATCCCGCCAAACGGCCGGTTGTCGCCGTTTCTGCCAACCGGGAAAAAACGCTCGTCGCCGCCATTACGGGAGACGCCGTGTACATCTGGCTTTCAAATGTTAGTTTTCTCGAGAATTTATTATTTTCGTGTTGTTTTTAGCCTCATTTATTGCTATGCACGCTCTCGCTGGCCGAGAACGACTTGAGGGAGAAGGGCGAGTTCCGGAAGGTCTACTGGCGCTACGACTCGTCCTGCATAGCTGTTTGTGTGAGTTTTATATAGAAAAAAGGCTATTTCACATCAAAACATCCCGGAAAATAAACTTGGATGCAACACGGGTCCGTTGCGGTCGCCACTGGCACCCTGGTGCCACCGATCGTTTAAAGGGCTAACTTCTGTAGTCAAAACGGTCCTTTAAAGTTTTCTGGCTATTTATATTAACCAATTTTCTCGTGACATCTTCTTCGAACCAGTTGGTTAGCTCATAATGGTGGAAAACATACCATTTTTTGAAAGAACTTTGCCAAACTTTTGCGGCGCTGGTGCGAAAAATGTGCAAAACCAGCTTTTAACGACTGTATGTCGCCAAATACCGTCCCTGTGTCGCAAATATCTATTTTAAGCCGATTCTGAAACTTCATGAAGGCAAAATCAGCTCCCGTGCTTGTGTTGTCTCCAAATTTGCTCCCCACGCCATTATTGGAATGGGAGGGTGGTTTAATTTGCCCAACGTTGAGAGCGGTTAGATGGCTCCGTAATCCTCGAATCCGTAGACCCCACAAAGATATCTGAAAAATGCACAACCGGGTTTCGGCATTCTGCCAATCGCTCAGAATTGTGGCCGGTTGGAAACGGGATCCCGCCACGAAAGCAAATGGCGAACAATATCACGGAATATTTGGCAGAAATGCTACGAGTCGCGGTTGCGTTGCGATCGCTACTGACACCCGGTTGGCGCTAAACGAATTTTAAGGTCTGAATTTGTGCAAGTTCAAGTAGTACTTTAAAAAATGCCTTCTTTAAAATTTTTTCGTAATATTTGAGCCAGTCTGTTGTCTCCAACGCCTGATGATTTTCCTCATTTTGGAGTCCTTTAGAGGCAGAACTGACGATGCGTTGCGGTGGTGTCGAGATTATTGCGGAAACCGGCTGATTCCATCAAATGGAAAACGAAGTTAGCAAATTTTGATCTAAAAATACGGTTCTTGAACCTTAAAATCTGTGCGAATTGATACATTCGAGCCCCTCATATAAATAAGCCCCCACGCTTTTTCGTTTGCTCTCTATACGACGTGTGGAAAATCTTGTTGGGGACTTATTTGAGTTCAATTTAGTCCCCCAGCCGTTTTTTTTTCACCGTTTTCGTTTCCTTTCCGTTTCTGTTCTTTTCGCACCCAAACTTGAAAATTCGATTTGATACTCAGCGATGGGTGAAATTAGTTACAAAAACCGAACCAAGCAGGCGTTTGCGGGGCTGAAGCGGACATTTGGTGGCCCGTTTGTGGGGAGTGGGTCCCTTCGCGGGTCCGCCCCTTTCACCACGCCTCTTTTTCATACCAATTTTTGATTTCCAGACCTCCCTCAACCACATCATGATCTACCGCGTCGACATTTCCGACGAGAATTGCTACAATCTATCCGATTCTCATAATTCCCAGCGGTCTTCACAGGTTAATCTTCTTTTTTTTCATTTAAATTAACGAATTTAGGAACTTTTCCTCCGTGGTTCGAGGCCCTCCGTTGCGCTCTACCCCGCCGTGATCGTAAATCTGGCGGCCACGCCCACTTGGTAGGCCTTGTAGCTTGTAGTTTGTTCATTTTCTGTAAAATTCAGTTGTGTTCCGCTGAGAGAGGAGCTTCTGGTCTGTGTGAAGAACGGCTTCTGTCACCATATCACCTGGGAAGGCGCAGTGAGGACGGACTACTCCATCCGATTGGCTTCCGTTCCCTTCGCACACGATCAGCTTCAATCGAAGCGTAGGTTTTTCTCTCTCTTTCTTTTTTTTTTACCGAAAAATGCTTTGATTGCGGCTGAAAGGGTGAAGGGCGAGGTTAATTTAAGCCCCACACCGCGTTTCCACGACCGGACTGCATGAAAACTTTAATACGGCCCGACTTGTATATCGCTTGATTTGACAACCTCGACCACTCAAAACACATGCTCTAGCCCCTAGTGAAAAATGTCGGTTTACCGAGTGTGTGGGGCTTATTGTGAAAATCTCGCCTACGCGTTTCGGCCCCCACTTATTACAAATTTCGGATCATCGAGTGTGGGGGCTTGTTTGTATAGCATTCGATTTGATAATCTCGCCCAATCGTTTGGACCCTCCACTCAAAACAAATCTCGGATTGCCGATGTGGGCGGCCCAGGGGTGGGCCATAGTTTGGAATTACCATACCTTGGGAACCAAATGAACGGGTTTTCAAAAGTGACGGGGGGTCCCAGCGACCCAAGTGAGTCAAAAGTGAGGGGGGGGGGGGGGTGGTTGTCAATATTTTCATTTTTTTTTCTTTTTTTTTACATTCTCAGCATTACATAATATTTTATATCCCATCATATTAGCCAAATTTGAAAGAATCTAATCAATTTCATGCAGAGAAAGGGGCTTTGCTTACAAAAACTTGTGTTTTTCGTACCAGCTGGCTGGCTGCAGTATTATGCCAAAAAGCAAATTTTCTCAAAGTTTGAAATGAAAATGCTGTTAAATGTTCTAAATAATTTGTCGTGTTGTAAAAATATAAGAGAAAACATGATTGCGGTTAAAATAGAAAACTTGAAAACTCACCTTATACTCTTTTTGCGACGTTTTCTACTTTTCTCGCTAAATGGTATTAAAAATACAATAATTAAAGTATTTTCCATTTATTTTTTCAAAATAAATAGCACAAAAAAGTTTTAAAACCGGTAAAATTTGCGAATCGGATTCAGAATGCTTCAACTTTCTTTTTTGCCTTAACTTAGCCAAAAGGTCCCGCAGCGAAAGTCAGGGGGCATACTGTATTCAGGCATGATTGCCTCTGCGTGTATGTCTAACTGTCTTTTTCTCTGACCTCTACCCCCACCTTCACACGTGAAAAGACGATCTCTCGCTCTCGTGCCGGGCAGAGTCCGGAGTGAAGGTCCCACCTTCACCCCCACCTTCACTGACCACTTTCACAGTATGTGGAATAGGTAAATTAACGCAGTTTTTAGGTTTCTTTTAATTTTTAATAATTTTATTTTGAAATAAATTTTAAAAAATCATTATTTTATTTAAATTTTAAAATATTTTTATTATATAAAATTTAAATGATATCTTTGATTTTCTGTAGTGAGGGGGGTAAAGTGGTTCACAGATCTCAAAAGTGATAGGGGGTACCGCTACGACCGGACCTTCCCAAGGTATGGGAATTACACACTTTTTATATCAAGAGGGGGTGCCGCCGGTGTAAGACACCCATCGATATGCCAAAATCAATAGATTTTATATGAAAACCAATCGATATCACAGTATTTAAAAAAATTATACCAAGAGAGGGTGCAATAGAATCGAATTATAATGCTATGGCCCAACCCTGGGGCGGCATTACTGTTTAGCTGGACTGCTTCATTCATTCATATTAACTCCCCCCTCCCTGTATAATAAAGTAAAGCCCCTTCGCCCAAACGTGCCGCTCTCTATAATTTAAGGCCCCTACTTTTCATCCCCCAACAAACAAGTAATTTTGCATAATATTTAACAAGAATTGCGATGAAGCTCGTGCAACCTATAAACAAATTTATTTATATTGTAAATAACCGCCAAATCGGTGATGTGTGACACAATATAGTGATTTGAAAGTTAAAAATGAACGCTGAGGTCAACCACATCTTTCCTTTTTTAAACTAAGCACTTTGTGTCATACGTACAGTGACTTAACTTTGGCTCTTATTGACATCCGGCTGACCCTAAATACGGTAGACTACTAGCAAAGTATGGAAGATAGTACAAAAGGGCTTCGCGTGTCAGCCGGATGGGCGGTTAATGTCCCAACGCACGATTTGGCTTCTCAATTGGCCCAAACATAGCCTGCTACACAGATCAAGTTGATAGGGGGACTAGCGGATAATATTCTATAAGTTAAACACAGAAAAATCAACAATGCATCGTAGGTTCATTATCTTCTAATTGACCATGTCCTCCATCTGCTTCTTCTTTCTCCTCGTCAGCATACTCGAACACGGAGACATCACCCTGTCCGACGGGCTGCGCGGGATCCTGCTGCCCGTCTTCTCCCTCCTCACGCTGCTGGGAGTGGCAGGGGGAGCCCTGGGCGTCCAAATCGCCGTCTTCTCAGGCTGAACCAGAGGCGACAGCACGAATCGCGTCACATTCAACGTGTAGAATTTCGCGTTGGAAAAGGCGTTCTGAAGAAAAAAAAATGGGTTTTTTATGCAAAGGAGAGGGGACCTCCGCGGGCTTGGTGTAGAAACGGGGCGCCGGAGGCCTGAACGGCTGCCAGCTGGCGGCGGTAGAAGCAGGAGAAGGGGTTGTGGGGTGAGTTGTGGTCGAGGACGAATCACTTTGCGAAGGACCGACCATTGCGGGAACGAGTGGGGATGACAATGAAGTTGTCCAAGCGGTGAAGTAACCCAGTCTCACGCCGACTCACGCAGCAAACGCAACGGAACGTTTGTACGTAGGAGCGTACAAACACAGCAAGATTAACTGGTGGCGTAACCTGACGTAATAATCACTTCACTTTCTCCTCCTCTTGGCAATGGTAGCGGTCGACTCCTTGATTAGTACCAGGTTCATCATCATGGCTGGACAGGGTGCGTTTGGGGGGCTCGACGTGTAAGCCCCCCAAATGGTGCCTCGGAGGCAAAATAAGCCCCCTCCATTTTTGTTACCATTTTCAACCAAACGGCGAATTACGCACCTCACGGCCACCTATGTTCATCATTCGTCCTCTACCTGTAATGTGGTTGGTTTTTCTTAAATGGCTCGTAGCGTGTAGATGGCTTAGACGGCTTGCAGCGTGAGTGTCTCGATTGACGGCAAAGGGCGGAGTTTTTCCTTTTTTTTGTAAATCTGATGTGCCGTACTCATACCATGGAGTGCGCATTGACTATCTGTACCTGGTTCCCCAAGTGAATGAACTTTTGTCGCCTCACTCAGGGCGACTGAACTCTTCAAGCTGATTGGCCCCATAGAACTATGCATTGAAGACTTCATCTTCGAGTGGTAGATGAATCGGAGAAGCTGGAAGTTCCTTACGAACATACATGAACAAGCTACCTGTGGGGTCCGTTTTGCGCGACCCCCACAATACAAAAGAGACGTGTGGCGCGGGTCCCCCAAATAGGAAATTAGGCTCGGCGCGACCCCTCTACCGAATCTACGGGCGCTTGTTTATCTATAGTCTTCGCCAATTTTACTTCTTGGCCGATTCGCAAATGTAACCCTGACGCAGTATTGCGTGTGTATCCTAAAACACAGGATTTTCGTACGCAAATTCGCGTCTGGTGGCATTTGCACAGAGCTAAGAGCGAAATAGGGCGAAGTAGCATTGGCGACGACTATATGCTTACGAACCCCACGTTAACGGTTATATTTTCGAGATGTTAAGCTGGATTCATATGAACCAATATTCGCTTACGCTCCGACCATCCCGAGACGTGACATTTGTGTGAAGACAGGACGGGCTCTAAGGAACCATCAGTGGGCGTTTCCGCGTCAATGTTTATTTTATGTTGTCCAAACATTTGAAAATTGTAGTGAGTACTTAGGTATTGCCACCCCAAAAATTGGTGAAAAACTTTGGTCTCCAAATTAACCAAATTTTGGTCGAACGAGGCCAGTACTGGGCTTTAGAAAACGTTATTCACAACATATTTTCAGGTGAATTCATCAACGACGCTGCAGTTCACATCGTGGACGCGGTCTACGCTCCGCTGACCGGTGGCTACTGCATCGTCCTCTCCGATGGCAGGGCCGCTCTCCTCACCTCTTCCGACACGCGATTCCATCCAAATGTACGTCTCTCTCTCTCTCTCTCTCTCTCTCTCTCTCTCTCTCTCTTCCTCTCTCTAACTTCTCCCTTTTTCAGAGCCTCCTCGGAGTGTGGGTCCACTCCCTCAAAGACGCCATCTGCACCGATGTCAACCACAAATTCCGCCTGCTCACTTTTGGCTGCAAAAAGTTGGTTTTTCTTACCGGGTATGTGTAAAAATTCGATATTTAGTGGCGATTTGGTTGGATTTCATCTCGACGACACCAACGGCTCTCTTATGCAGACCTTCCGTGTAGCTTTGGCCGTGAAGGATGGACCAGGTAGGATTAGAGTTGAGGATAGGCGGAGCTAAGGCGGAGCTTCTACGAGTTGGTTGCGGCGCGATAACCCCCTCGTAGGGCAAATTAGTTCTTCCCTTCTAAAAAAAATTATGTGACCCGTCCATTGTGTTCCCCTCTGCTTCAGATACAAGCTCCGTCCCCTGGCAACCCCATCGTGCTCTATTATAAGACCCGCCATTTGCCACTTTTCAATTTTTTGAAGCCCCGCACCACGATTTTCTCATAGTTATGCATTGTAAGCTCCGCCCCCTTTGGCTCATTGCCTTATTAGATTGGAAACCCCGCCCCTTCGCTCATTTAATCAGTAAGTCACGCTTTTTTATTTTTCTCATTTGACTAGAAGACCCGCCCTTTGGATGCTCCAATTGTTATAGCTCCGCCCCTTTAGCTCGTCCCCTTTTTCGATTGCAAACCCCGCCCCCTGGGCTGCTTCCATTACTTCAGTAATAAGCTCCGCCTCTTTTGCAGATTGTAAGCCCCGCCCCTTTCGCGCATCTCAGCATTTCTGTGAAGCCCCGCCTCTTGGTTCCTTCCATAGTTTCCAATAATAAGCTCCGCCCCTTTTGCGCACCTGCGCATTTCTTTAAAGCCCCGCCCCTGGTTTTTCCCACTGCGTTATAAATCCCGCCCTTTCAGCTTATATGATCATTTCATTCTAAGCCCCACCCCTTTGACTGTCTTTCTTCGAAAGCAAGCCCCGCCCATTTCTTTCAGCTCATCGCATCGTTCACTCGAAACCCCCGGCCTTTTGTCTCCGCCCACTTACAAGCTCCGCCCCTTGGTTAAATAATTCAATTCGTTTCCATTATGAATCCGTCACCTAAGCTTCTGTCTCATTTTCGGTTATAAGCTCCGCCCCATAGCCTCTCCCAGTCTATTCAGTTATGTGTGAGCCCCGCCCCTTTTAATATCCCATTTCGTTTATTAAATTCATTTTTTCAGAAATCTCCAACCGCATCGGTCCCTGCATCCGTATGAGTGTGCTCCCGAATGGCTCCGCCCTGGCTGCCGTTTGGAGTACCGAAGGCAAACCCGACGGAGACGACCTTCCCTCCGCGCTGCCGCCGGTGGCCGCCATTTTCAGCCCTTTTGGTGCCCAACTGTGGTGCTCTCTTGAAGGAGTCTCCGATTGGTTGGTCTCTCTCTCTCTCTCTCTCTCTCTCTCTCTCTCCAACTCCCTGTTTTCTAGTGACTCCCCGGCCTCCCTCTCCTACACAACCGTCGAGTGGGGAACCGAAGGGTACCACCTGTGGCTGGGTCGGACCGACGGCCTCTCAGTCCTCCCTCTGACGAGGCTGGCTGCCTCCTGCAACCCTGTTATGGTAAGTGCGTTTTGTGACTTTTGAGGCTACTTTTGTCTAAATTTTTGACCTTTTGATACAAAAAGCGGGTTTTCAGGAACAGCACGACCGTGTGGTCCTCATTTCGGGTACGAATATCCTCGTCAGTCCGCCGAGGGAGAGAGAAGCCAAAGCGAGTGCGCCGCACGCCGTCTGGACCACTGTCAACTTCCCCAACGAGTACATATCTGTCAATTGGCCGATTAGGGTGAGTTTTTAGCCACATGTATAACTTGGTTTGTAATATCGCATCCTTGAAAGATACAGACACGCTTTCGAAGAAGTACAAATCTATGCGAAGTACAAATCTCCGTTTGGAAACTACCGTGACCGTGTGTCAGATGATTTTTTTTGCTAATGAGGCGCGTATTGTTGTGTGAAATTTTAGATTTAGAATCCTTAGTTTTAAAACTCAACTTTTATCCCGATTTTCATCACTGAGAAAATTGGTAAATTGTACTAAAGACAAATGTAACACAGCTGTTTTTTTATAAAATGCAATGTTTTATAGTACACGCCATTACTACTTTGACTATTCTTAGAAATGAATGAGATTTTTCTTATGTTGATATTCAATTTTCCCTTTACTACATCTTAATTTTCGCCTACAAAAGGCGCGTAGCCACATTTTGGCCGAAGTAGGAGTGGCGAGGAGTTTACAAATGCTTTGTTCCACCCGCATTTTTGCCCATTTTGGCCCAAGGCGGCCTGGCCGGGGACGTTGGGTCCCGCCACGAAACCCTTTTTACGGCAGTTGTTTTCTTGTATCCACACCTGGTCAACGTACCGCAGGGTTATATTTTGCGACAGCCATTAGCAATTTTTTTTAATTTGCGGCGGGTCTCACTCCCTTTACGAAAATTGGGTGAAAGTCAAATTGCGGTACGCCGTCCCGCCGCGGCTCGCGAAAAACGTTTAAAAATTTGCGGCGGACCCCTCCCTATGCGAAAATTGGGTAAAAGCGTGCTTACATACGTAGATGCTTGCGGTACCTACGTAATTCGGCGTTTGGATGGAAAAGATAACACAAACCGGAAGGGGGGCTTACGTAGCCTCCAGGGCACCATTTGGGGGGCTTACGCATCGATCCCCCAAACGCCCCCTGTCCAGCCATGAAGCGAAATCGCGGTATTCCCACCGCGAAGGTTTTACGGCAACTTTTACTGTAGTTTGCATAGACCCAGCCTTAAGTACTAGAATTTGTAGTTTCTTACCTATTCTGTCAATATTTTTTCTTATTAGTTCGCCTGTCTGGATTCCGAGAGCCGGACCCTCGTCGTCGCTGGTGTCCGCGGCCTGGCCCATTGCAATCTCGCCACCGGCAGATGGAAGATTTTCGGAAATGAGAGCCAGGTACCCCATTGTTTGTTATTGCAGTTGGATTTTTCTGTTTCAGGAGAGGGATTTGATCGTAACTGGTGGAATTTTCTTATGGAATGGGACTGTGGGCGTGGCCTGTTGTGAAAACGACTCTGGGAAGGAGGCGCTAAAATTTTACCCCTTGAGTACTAAATTGGACAATCGATTTGCGTCGGTTACTGAGGCAGACGCGAGGATGCTCATGATTTCGACAAGGTTCGTCTCTCTCTCTCTCTCTCTCTCTCTCTCTCTCTCTCTCTCTCTCTCTCTCTAACCCCTCCTTTCTAGAGAAGACGCCCTGGTCACCTTTGACGTTGAGTCCCGAATCCTCCTCTACAAAATGGAAAGAACCGACGACCCCAAGGCGGCCGACTCCTACCCCAAGGTTTTTTGTAGTTTGCTGTTCGCTTTAGATGTGTGTTTAGGTCTCCCTCCAACGGATGGCTGAAATCCGCGTCAGCGACTTGATTCCCCACCCGGCGTGCCTCGTTTCTCTTCAACTCACGCTGCTCAATTTGGATACAGGTGAGAGATCGAAAATATCCCTCAATTTGGCTTGGTATTAGAGATTTCAACAGCTATGGACATGGCTGGACAGGGAGCGTTTGGGGGCTCTATGCATAAGCCCCCCCCCAATTGGTGCCTCTTTATCAAAGTAACCCCCCCATCATTTTGTTCAACCAAACGCCGAATTACGTAGGTACCCCAAGCAGCTCACGTCCACACATGGCTGTAGGCGTCAGTGTTTTTCGTGGTGAAACGCGCTACCAATGCTGGCAACGGGCCGGGCCGACCCTCTCCGAAAAATCTTGACCCGACGATTTTCTGAAGTTTCACCAACTATATGCAGGAATTGCGTCTCTATCATATCTAATGCATAAAACAACTAACTCTAAGTCAAAAAAGTTTTGTCGGCGGGTAATCTAACCTCTTAGCCACTCCACCATGAAAAACATACAAAATCTAATTCGGTTCGAATCCTCTGTAACACAATTTTTTTTCACGATCATAACTATGTTTTCCAACAAAAATAACTTAAAAATAGTGACTTTGAAAAGAGTTACATTGCAAAAAGATTTTAAAAAATACTTGGGTCGGCCTCTTCCTCAAAATTTCTCGTCCCGGCCCAGCCCGCTTCTCAGCCACCCTTGAGCGCTACAAAGTCCTATTGCTGATGAAATAGGAAGGTGTTGTAGAATCCTGCTAGTTTTGACATACAGGAACAAGCTACAGTTGGGGTTCATTTGGCGCGCCCCCTCCCCCACCATTCAGATATGACGCGCGAGACTCCCATGTATGAAAAAAACCAGGGCCAATGTGTTTAATTTTTGCCGATTCACTGAACTCAATCATCTAATCTTTTCAGGCGGAGGCTCCTTCATTCCCGGTGTGGATACTGTGCTGGTCAACGTCTCTGGAAAACTGATCACCCTGAGTCCGAAAAACGCCGCCAAAGACGACGAAGAACGTTTCCAGGTACAATAATAAATTCACGTTCCATTGTTACGCTGTGTACTTTTCAGTTGAACCAGCCGATCATGGTGGCCTCATTTGTGGAGCAGATGTGGCACGACCGGACGAGGTGTCCCACCAGTACCATCGAAGACTCCGCCCATCTCTCCAATGCGCTGTGGTTCAACTGCGGCTCCAAAGGCATGAAGGTAGTCTCTGTTGTGTGCTTTCCGATACCGTACTTCTTTAAAGGTCTGGCTACCGCTGTTGCCGGGAAAACGGTCGCACACCACGCAACAGGAGGCCTCGTTCATTTCGAAGAGGATCATGTTGCCCTACGAATTGGGAATCTACCCAGTTGGTATGTAGTTTCCATGATTATCGATTACGATTTTTCGGGCTAGCCCGAATTAGAACATGTCCTCAAACTGGTTTTTTTCAGTCATCTGTGCCAGTGACTGCCTGGCCATCGGAGTGGAGGCGGTTCGGATGCAACTGGGTCTGCACGGAGGGAAACAGATGGTCTACCATAATCTGCACAGGAACAGCGAGGTAGATCAAACTTTACAGTTCTTTAAATAAAAAAAAACCTGCATTCAGGTCTTCGTGCACCATCTGCTCCGCCAGTTGCTGAAGCGAAATCTGGGCATGTTCGCATTGGAAGTGGCCGCCATCTGCCGTCCCTTGGCCTACTTCTCCCACTCCCTTGAACTCCTTCTTCACGGAGTACTCGAAGAGGAAGCGACCAGCAGTGAGCCCATACCAGGTAAACCAGGGGTTTTGTACCTTTGATTTTACTCGCGAAAATTTAGATCCCCTCCTGCCGAGATGTGTTGCTTTCATCCGAGAATTCCCGGAATTCCTGAAGACCGTCGCTCACTGCGCCAGGAAGACGGAACTTGCTCTGTGGCCAGCTCTTTTCGCCGTTACCGGCTCGCCCAATGAACTGTTTGAGGTAAGGGACAAATCGGAAATTTAGGCTCCGCCCCTTTCGGCAAATGGGATTTGCCCATAATAACCTTCTTCTCACGGACCGGGACGGGCCTTTGGTTTGGAAAATTTGGGTCGGCCCGGCCTTGGACGGCCCGTTTACCCTGGACCACCCAGTCAGAACTAATATTGACTTATATGTTAGTAACGAACATTATTAAGTTACTTAAAGCAGTTTAGAATATATTTGTACCGATTTATACACAATTGGAAATTTTTTTTTTAAA
Organism: Oscheius myriophilus; assembly: GCA_964057215.1. Lineage (NCBI taxonomy): Eukaryota > Metazoa > Nematoda > Chromadorea > Rhabditida > Rhabditidae > Oscheius > Oscheius myriophilus. The sequence continues at coordinate 4,218,114 of OZ059903.1, read as the reverse complement.
CCCGGGCCGACCGGGACGAGCCAAAAAATTCCTCCGCCCGGCCCGTCATTTGAAAACCCTGGTGCCAATAGATGCCAATAGGGCAGAAAATGACGTCATTATGTGGGAAATTCTCAGAGTCTGCCAATTGGCATAATTCCAATTTGGCACTATATGTAATTGTTTGAGTTCGCAAAAACCTCCGTTAATTTGTAGTTTGACGCTTGCTGTGATTACTATAAGTTCTGTAAAAGTAGTTTGTCGATCCATGTTTTCAACCACTGTTTGTTTTAGGAATTGCTTAAATGATACCTCAGGAACCGCGTTTTTATACAAAATTCATATTTTAAACCATTTCCTATCATTGCCGACGTCATACAATCTTTTTAAAGGTCTGTCTCCGGGATGGACAACTGCAGACGGCCGCCAGCTACCTCATCGTTCTGCAGAGCATCGAACACTCGCAGACTAGCCAGGAGGTTTGTTTCCGCTCTCTCTCTCTCTCTCTCTCTCTCTCTCTCTCTCTCTCTCTCTCTCTCTAATCCCTTTCATTTCAGCAATCTCTCCATCTGCTCCGTGAAGCCCTCGCCGCCGGAGAATGGAAAATCTCGAGGGATATCGTTCGTTTCGCCCGCTCTATCGACGCTGAGGACATGGATAGTCCCGCCAGGTATTGAATTTCAACTTTTTATTGTAACCTTACAACATTTAGGTCTCCCGTCCCTCCCCAACAGTCTCGGAGGACCGCCTCCATGTCTCTCAACAACGGCGAGGCCAATGAACTCGTCTTCTCTCGCTTCCAAGCAGGTTTGACCTTTATTTAATAGATTAAATCATTCGTTTTTTCTAGCTGCTAAAGTGTCGAAAGTCCGCCACTCGTACGATCACAAAGAGGGACAGAGGAAGGACTCCACAGGCTCGACGAAGAAGGTTTCCAGGGTTAGTTGAACGAAATTTAGACAAAACTGGTCTTTTTGCCGGCCTTGGACTTCTAGGCGCACAATATCTATTTTCGAAATTCTGATTTCCCCTATAAATTTTTTTATATCTTTGTTTCTTTGGGATTTTGAAGCAAAATAGTATTATAGACACTTAAAATACCATATTTACATACAAAAAATGTTGAAAATTTATTTTTGTTTGTTGCAATTTTCGACTTATTGATATTGATTTGTCACAAAATGAAATCGAAAAATGCGCAGAATGATAATAAAAAATGTTTTCTCAAAATTTGCGCTATTTCGGGTAGGGCCGAGGTTTCGCAGGCGCCACCATTAGCGGCATTCAGCTTGAGTCTTGTAAACAGCGGACAGTCGAAGTTGCCTTGTGAAAAAAAAATAGCTTGGAACTGGTTGAAAAGCATGTTGTTGAATTTTAAACGAGGATTCCGTTATTCGGGGCACCTTGAATTAATATTTATTAATTAAGATCAACTTTAAAAGGGATTTTTTAACCATATATTTATTCTTTTCTTTTTAGGCAATGTCGAATGACACCGGCCCGCCGTCTCCCACCACCATTTCCAACCCGATGGCGGAGAAGATGGATTCAGTTTTGGTGGAGCACGGACAGCGCCTCCTCGATGAGTACTGCATCAGAGACTTAGGTATTCATAACTGTCAATGTCAGCTTCAAAATGTCCTATCTGTCTTTTAGGCTCGTTCTGTGCTCATCTGCTCGTCGACCATCGAAAGATCGCCTCCCGCCACTCGGTGGCCGACTTCCCCGTCGCTTTGACGCGCCTTCACTCGCAGTTCTCATGGCCGTACCCTGTTCCAGGGAAACACGTGGTAGACCATCTGGAGAAGAGGTTCGGAGCGATGCGGACGAGCCGGAGCACCGTCAGTCTCGCAGGTAAGAGTGAATTTTTTTATGGTCATTCGTGATCCAGTTGATCGAGTTCGGGCCAGCCCGGGAAAAATTAGCTGTATCCTTTTTCATCTGCCTTTTTAAAGGATCGGGATCCATGGAGACGGTGAAACCCACGCCTAGCCGGCTCTCAAGCGTCGTGGAGAGTGAGAAGTCGCCCACACCGAAGCCTCCGTCTGAGGGAACCACCGACTCGTGCTCGATTGAGGAGGCAAAACTGGTCCCTCTGACGAATGGTGGGTAGAGAGAGAGAGAGATCCTTCATTTGCAGAGAGGAATGGACGGGTTTCGCCGGAAAGCGCCACGACTCCGATGGCCGCGGACACGCCAGACACTAGGAGTACAAACGGCGACTGGCAAGGTAATATCAGGGCTCTCAAATGACGGGTTGGGCCCATACCTGGACACGGCACGGAGGGGGCAAAAAGAAAGAAAGGTACCCAGGGAGGGAGACCCCCAAAAACTAAATGGTTCATTTTTACATTGCCCCTACCCATTTTGGCGATACAATAAGATTTTGAACTGTTTTTATTAACTTTATAGTGTTTTTTATTAATATACAAAATGTGCCAAAACATTTTCGCCGACCGGGATCGAACCGTGGTCGTGTGGGTGGCAGTCTGACTGGGTGGTCCAGGGTAACTGGGCCGAACTAGCCGGGCCGACCAATATTTTCCAAATGGTCCTGCCCGACCCCTAAAAACTCTGGTTTTTAAAAGTATGTAGTTGTGTCATGTGGGTGATTTGAATAGGAGGGCCACAGCAAGCATTGTAAAATTTGTGGCCTGGAACGGCCCGGGTTGGACCAGGAAAAATTTGGCAGCGGGCCGGCCTGCTGCCATGGTTGTTTCAGGGCAAACAGGCCGGGTCGCGTTTTTATGCTTTCCTCTCGTTTCAACATGTATTTCTTCAGGAGTGGAAGTCCTCGTGGGCGAGGCTACCAGCAAGGGCCCCTGCACCAGCCAGCTGCAACTGGCCACCATGCTTCACCTCTTCTCCGAAGCCTGCGCCATCGATTGGGTGTTCCTAGTGAGTTCTCTCTCTCTCTCTCTCTCTCTCTCTCTCTCTCTCTAAACATCTCCCTTTCAGCTCTGTCTCGTCAGCCGTGACGTCACCACCCTCCGCGAAGAAATCAACGCCAGTTCCATCGCCAAATGGGGAGTGGAGGCGTTCGGCCAGACGCGTCTCGGCTGTCTCACCCTTCTCAATTGGGCCACTGCCAATTGGTAAATCACCCATTTCTTTTGTGAATTAGCATTTACCCAATTCCAGCCTCGGCTACGTGTCCGTGCTCCAGGTCTTCAACGCCCATCTGGACATGGTCTCCGAGCAAGCCGGGCTGCTGAACCTGCCTCCGGTGCAGAATGGCCGCACGACTGCCAGAAAAGACATGAGTGAGTAGGGTTGCGGTAATAAAATGACCGGTATCTGAAATTTCCTGAAACTAAAAATCGAAAACTAGAAAAAGTCATTTTAGCCGTACGGTTCCTCCCACTTTTTTGTTGAGGGGCGGCCCACACAGACACTTGGCGCGAAATACAATTTTTCGAAATTTAAATTTGAAACATTAAAAAAAACTGTTTTATCCTCCTATCTACAAAAAATTTTTGAAGCAAACTTGAATTAAAGACAATTAAAATACCATCTTTACATAGCAAAAAAGTAAGCCAGATTATTTTTATTTGTTTGCTGAGTTTTTCGATTACCTTGAGCTACAGTTCACAGACGGTTTCAGAAAACGAAATTTGCCACAGTTAAATAAAAATAATATTTCAAAACTTTTTTTCTGAAATTTTTTGAACTGTTTTTTTGGAAAAATTTTGTAATTACACTGATTTTCCATCTGACCACAGTTTTATTCCAATCGTTGTGGAAGTCATTATTCTATTTTTGTTTTTAAAATGAAAAATTGGGTTTCGAAACGAACACCGCTTGGGTGAAAAAGCGAAAATGAGGAAAAAATGTTTCAAACCCTGAGAAAAAAATTTTTTTTAACTTTCGGATTATTTTTGACCCTTGTTTGACACACAGAACATGACGGCTTTTCCATTCTGTCTAATATTTCAAATAAGTGGACGTGAGGCGCTTGCTATATTTGGCGTTTGAAAGTGGGAAATCAAACTTTAACGGGTCGCTTATGTTGCATTATTTGCGGGTTGATTGTTCAACCCCCGCCCAGCCGTGCACAAAATTTCTCCTTTCACGAGAATTTCGTTGCGAAAACGCTTTGGCTCGATACTTTCAAAAATGTGCGGTGCAAAAATGCGCTCCATTGCTAATCTACCAACTCTGCGAAAAATGTCGTGTGGAATGAAATGTTTGTGAAAAATTGTGTTGGAAAAATTTCTGATTTCGGAAAAATACCGACCATGTATAGTACTGTTACGGTATCCAATAATTCCCGTGTTCAGAGGTCATCCCGCCGCCGGACAGGTCGATCCGCTCACCGCAGCTGAGAGAGACATTCCGTGGGAGGGAGAGAAGCCGCAGTGTGGACAGACTGGCGCCTGCCGAAACAGACGAGTCGGGAGATGGCTGTGTCATAATGTAAGGCCACAGCAGGGCCACAGGAGGCCACAGCTTGCCTCCCCTCTCTTTTCCTAGATTATCCAAACGGGTAAAGTGTACAGCTGTGATAGAGTCCCACAGATTCACTAATTCCGCTCTCTCTGGTTCTAACGATAATGCTCAATGTTTGTAACATAATCCGTTATTTATTGCCTGTTACAGTAGAGGTTTTATTAAAGTTTAATCTTTCAATCAGGTGTTGGTTTTGGGCAGGGCAGTAATAATTAAGGATCAACATTAATAGTCTTCCTAAACTTGGAGGATAAATGTAATTCTTGAGTGAGCGTATTTAGCACACTCGCAGGTTTTTGGCAAATCGCCAAAAATCAACTACTTTTCGTCGCGAGGTTTCGTAGCCGGTCCTTTTTCTGTAACTTGTTTTTAACCTTTTTATTCCATATCAAGGGAAATTTTGCTGTTTTACAACTCTTCCTGATCTCTCCCATCGTTGATATTCTCTCTCTCTCTCTCTCTCTCTCTCTCTCTCTCTCTCCCTCTCTCCCTCTCTCTGACAGTTTTCCTTGCGTAAATCTTCCTCATTCACCATTTTCATCACGTGGAGAGAACAATCAACAGAAGACAGTTTTACGCTTGGCTAGAATTGGCTACTGACCGGGTATCAGTCTGCGTCTCTCCCACGACCACACTCTCTCCTATCTTATCAATTACCGAACAGCCATTCCTGTTGACAGTCGCTTCGTATTCTTCGTACTTTGTGCCAGGACCCAACGATTCGGGAGACCAGGATTGTTTTCGCCAATTATTGCAACGATGACTGCCTTTCTTCCTCGTTTGTCGTTGCATGCCTCATTTTTGTGCCTAAAATGTGGTTTTAGGGTTCTTGTTTCGAAAATTTTGATATTCAAATCCAAACTATCAAAAATGCACTAGATTAGATATGAGTTCACTGTTGAAAGGTAAAAGAACGTCTTAAGAATAAGAATTGAAAGTGGCGTCATTGAGTGAGAGACATCTCACTAAGTCACTCCCTCACTCACTCACTCGCTCACTCACTGAACTCACTCACTCACTCACTCACTCACTCACTCACTCACTCGCTCACTCACTCACTGAACTCACTCACTCACTCACTCACTCACTCACTGAACTCACTCACTCACACACTCACACACACACACACACACACACACACACACACACAATCACACACAATTTGCAATCGAACGTTTGACCTTCCTTGCAAAAGAGACACCCATACCGTCATCGCCAGACTCGCAAAAAAGTTCTCGCACATTTTTCACTATCCGTGGGTTCGTCTTGAATCTATCACCTATCAATCAATCATCATTGTCAAATTAAAAAGCTCCTTCTCTTACAGCGCTAATCAGGCGAAGCATTCCACCACAGGAATGTAATAATCACTTGTTTTGAAGTGTCATTTATCGCTTCAGACAAGCAGAGTACTACATCTGGGACAAGGAACTATGCCCTGTTATTAATGAAAGGACAAAGTTTTGGTTGGTTATAATACTGAAGACCTTGGGGTGGAACCTGCGTATCAGTGTCACGGTAACCCTCAACCTGGCTGTTTTAGTGTTTTTCAACAACATCATAAATCTCGATCTCGAGGTTGTCTACGGCGGACCGACTTCAGGTGACCAGGGATTTGAATTCCCGCCAAAAATCACCTGATTCCCTAAGTTCGCTAGGGCGTAAAGTTCCCTAAGGCGATTCATTTGAAACCTAACGCATTACGGCAAGGGCTGGCGTTCTTATCGCAACTTTTGCCAAATATCATAGTTCAGTTCGATCTTACTTGATCAAAGATGTTTGTGGCCTTTTGTAGGCCATTATTTTGATTTTATAATAGGTAGTTTGGGATAACACTAGTTTTTTTTTTTGAAAAGACAAAGAATGCAGGGTTTTGCAAGACATTTTTTGTGGAAAATAAGTAAACGATCATTCTTTTGAAACGTTTAGTCTACTAGTGAGACAGAATTGCGTCTTTAATATGCGGTGTTATTCGATTTTTATTCGATTCAGCAAAATTTTAGGACACGGGCTTTCCATTTGGTAACTGGGGTTCCTTCAAAAACAGAAATGGAATTTTTTTACCAAACCCCGCCATTCCTCTTATATAACAAAAACGCTATGGTGTGTGTGTGTGTGTTGTCTATCAGCGTAGGTACACGCCTTCTTTTACCCCGAGGGGGAGGGGGAGGTCGGCCGTAGGCCGAGTCAAACGTACTTCACGTCACTTTCACGGCCGAAGGCCGAGTAATGAGTGGCAGTAGGCCACGAATGTTGCGGCCGCAGGCCGCAAGCCAGTAGGGTGCGCGCGTACCCGACTGGTTTTCCAAAATTAGGACAAATCCAACCATCCCCTGACTAGGGAAGGATCCCAGGGGTCATCCGGAGATTCCAGACGAGCTATACTTCATTCGATAGAAAATCATATCGGTGTAATGACAGGCACTTTGATTTTTGCTAAATGGCACGCATCGCCGAGAACGACGCAATTTTGTCTGTGCGAATCCGACCGCATATGCAATCTGCCACTACAAAAGTGGTCGGCGCGTATAGGGAAACAAGCGACGGGGTGGCGCAGCGGTTAAGCGCCTCGGCTGCCAAAATAAAGTTTGGGGGTTTGTATCCGCACTTTTTTATTCTGTTTGATTTTTGTTTGCGTTTTTGTAGTCGAATGTTTGTAAATAAGTGCAACAAGCTTAACATACAATTCATTTGTTGCTTCATTGCTTCACATGTTTTTTGTGAACGTCCATAGGTGTTAAATTCCATATTCAAATAAATTAAATGTTAAACTTGCTCCACAAATTGCAAACTAAATTTTAAAAAGTGCGGATCCGAACCGCCAAACATTATTTTGGCAGCCGAGGCGCTTAACCGCTGCGCCACCCAGTTGCTTGTTAATCAAAGTCAAATCAAAGTGCCTGCCATTATACCGATATAATTCTCTATCGAATGAAGTATAGCTCGTCGGGAATCTCCGAATGACCCCTGGGATCCTTTCCGAGTGAGTGAGCTTATTCTCAACACTCTCACTTCTGGGAAAATCGTCAGCTTCTTTCTTTCGTGGCGGGACTCTTTTCACGTTTGAAGGAATTCCGGGGACCGAGAAAGGGATTCCCAATGGATTGGGTGGCAATTGGCCAAAACTGATTTGATTTTGCCAAAACTGATGCCAGTGATTTGAGCAAGCACATTCGCCGGTTTTGGCATTTCGCCGTAGCTTTTCATGGTTAGACTATTTTTTTCTGATATTGGCCAAATTAAGGAAAAAGGGCGTAGTTTGGGAAAACTCCGCCCCCTCTCCTAAATTTAAACTCAATAATGTCCTAAGATTCAAAAAATTGAGATAGCGGCCTTCCATGATAACCCACATAAATATCCGCTTTTAAATGTTTCCCACTGCCATTAGCTCGTTAGATTAGCATAGAACTCCGAGGTCAAGGTGCATTTTACTTCTGCTTTTCTTCAAATGGACCATTGCTAGACTGTGGGAAGCAGGTCAAAGGTCTCAAAAACACATTGACATTTCTTATCACCGACGAGAGAACATAAGGCCCTTGTTATCTCGGTGCTTTGGCACAGAACGGTCACAATTATCGTTAAGTGACCACATGGCTTTTTTTCTTATCGAACGCAAAAAGCACAATTTTGAACGATTTTCACCAAAGCTGTGGAAAAAAAAAAACTTATCTAATTGACCCAATAATGATTAAATCCCTTCTAACACACATTTACACATTACCTGCCTCCTATCCTCTTTACAATGTGCCAAAGTTACTTTGTCGTATAGGAATCTGTGTTATTCTTCAGTTTGCCCTATTTATATGTCTATGTATCTAGGTTTTATTATGCGCCTTTGTCATTATTACCGATTAAGATGGTCATTCCCTCACCCTACGCTCCCGTTCCCACCACAAAGGTTCTTCTCCACGAGAAAGTTCTCACAGCGCTTCAGAAGCACGCAGAGCTTCATCCTACAAGAGCTGCTTTGGTAAGAAACAAGCAAAATCGATTTGTAAAAAAGGAAAAATCAGATCAGTGCTGAGAATCCGTCTCATCGCATCACTTATGGACAGTTGAGGACCCAGGCATTTTCAGTTGCCAGTTTTTTGTACAAGCAGTGAGTTTAGTTATGAAAGAGAAGTATTGGCACGTTGAAATAGCGAGAGAGAGAGAGAGAGAGAGAAAGAGAGAGAGATAGAGATAGAGAGAGAGAGAGAGAGAGAGAGAGAGACAAAAACGGTGCGATACATTCACGATGTGTGCCATGTGTAAAAGTGCTCTAATCGCAACCTACAGTGTCCTTACTGTTGAATAACCTAAAAATTTTATAAAACTGTATTTGGAAACTAAATTTTACCTTTTTTTTCAGTGGTGTTGGCTATCGCGATGTGGTTTGCCAAGTCCTCCCCAACAGCATCGAGTACGTGGTCGGCTACCTGGGTACCCTCAGCTGTGGAGCCGCCATGAGCGGAGCTTCAGCCATGTTCACTGATTGTTAGAACTTTTTCCGAATTCCCCCTAAAGTTGTTTTAGATGAACTGCAAATGCAATTTCAAGATTCGCAATGCAAAGCCGTAATTACCGACAAGGAACACATCGACAAAGTTATGAAAGCTGTGCAGAACTGTCCTCTGATTAAGGTATGTTTGCATTCTAATTTTAATCTTTAAAATCGATTTTCAGGTTGTGTTGTGTGTAAATGGAGGAGCTGGTTTGCCTCCGAAGGTGTTTTCATGGAAGGAGGCTGTGGACACCAGAGCTGGTGGAATTCCTCTGTTCCCGAAAAAGTAACGTTTCATGTCTGTTTGCCTCTGCCTCTGCCTCTGCCTCTGCCGCTGCCTCTGCCTCTGCCTCTGCCTCTGCCTCTGCCTCTGCCTCTGCCTCTGCCTCTGCCTCTGCCTCTGCCTCTGCCTCTGCCTCTGCCTCTGCCTCTGCCTCTGCCTCTGCCTCTGCCTCTGCCTCTGCCTCTGCCTCTGCCTCTGCCTCTGCCTCTGCCTCTGCCTCTGCCTCTGCCTCTGCCTCTGCCTCTGCCTCTGCTCTGCCTCTGCCTCTGCCTCTGCCTCTGCCTCTGCCTCTGCCTCTGCCTCTGCCTCTGCCTCTGCCTCTGCCTCTGCCTCTGCCTCTGCCTCTGCCTCTGCCTCTGCCTCTGCCTCTGCCTCTGCCTCTGCCTCTGCCTCTGCCTCTGCCTCTGCCTCTGCCTCTGCCTCTGCCTCTGCCTCTGCCTCTGCCTCTGCCTCTGCCTCTGCCTCTGCCTCTGCCTCTGCCTCTGCCTCTGCCTCTGCCTCTGCCTCTGTCTCTCTCTCTCTCTCTCTCTGTGTATGTCTCTCTCTATCTCAAATGCCTCTTCAGCGTCGACGACCTCGCCCTCCTGCCCTACTCTAGTGGCACCACGGGTTCTCCCAAAGGAGTCATGCTCACCCACAAAAACTTCGGAACCATGGTCGACGTCATCATTGAGTAAGCCCCTTTGCCTATTCGGCCAGATTTCCCATCCTTAGGCACTTCAATGTTAGCGTCACTCCCAAGCTGAAAAACGGCGACAGTTGGGACTGGTACACCCAACATCTGCTCCTCATGCTCCCCTTCTACCACATTTATGGCTTTGGAAACCTGAACATGGCTCTGCTCAGTGGAGCCACGGGAGTGATCATGGGAAAATTCGACCCCAACGTCTTTTTGTCGTCCATTCAAAACTACAAAGTGGAGCTTTTGATGCTCGTGCCTCCTATCGTCCTTATGATGTGTCGATATGACGGCGTGTGTGACTATGACCTCTCCTCCATGCAAATGGTGCTTACCGGAGCCGCCCCACTTGGAAAGGAACTTTGTGATGAATTCTACAGCAAATTTAGCAATGTGAGGTTCATCGCTCAAGGTAGGTGGAAAACTGAAATGAAGAGTAGCCAACGGTTTAGCATATGGAATGACTGAATGCGGAATGGCGTCCCATCTCCCGGATTTCAACGAGAAATACAATTATCTGACTGTTGGACACGCGGCGGGGACTTTTGAACAAAAGGTAATCATTATGCCAAGTTTTTCTGTTAACTGTAGGATACAGTAGCAATCTTTTGCGACCAAAAAAATTTAGGTCACACATAATCTTTTTGAAGATGATGTGTGACCTAAAACTGTTTGGTTACAAAAGATAAAACGTAGCAAAATGAATCAAAAAGTATTTAAAGGGCTCGTCAGGGACCTTTTCAAATTCGTATTCTAATGAAGACTTGGCAAGCATTTTGCGCACGGCCGTTGTCTGGAGCGGTGTTCGGAAAAAACATTTCAATTGAAATGGCTCGATTAGCATACATTCCATTTCCAATCAGAAAAGGCCCCTGACGGGTCCTTTAAACTATATCGCCTGAAAGACTTTTGCGGTTTAGGTCTACAATGACTCAAAAGGTGACATTTTTCAGATTTCTTCTATGTTTGCATGACTAAATCGATATAAATTTGGGTAGATCCAAATTTCAAACTATTTTATCATGTAATTATCTAACTTTTTCTAATTGACTGTTTGGAGTTTGATCCACGTTGAAGCGAGATATATACAAATAGGTACGACATCGCTAACTTGGGCTACAGTAACCCAGCAGGCCGGAAAACGGTTTTTTGTTTCTTTTAGTATTTTTAATGAGTTAATAATAGTAGCTGGTAAATCCGAAGCAAAAAAAATTCCTATGTCACAGACCGCTTAAAACTTATAAAAATCGCGTCTTAAGTACGGTGTCTTGGTAAAATAGCAATCTCACCCCCACACCATTTGGTCCCCCCACGGTGCAGTTGCACCCCCACTCAATGTAACTTAGGGTGCAGGTGGCGCATTTGATATGGATACGTGGGGGGTGCGATTGCGTTTGGTGGGGGGGGGGGGTATGATTGGGTTATCAATATCGCAATTGCGCCCACGCAATTACGTGGGGGCCGAGATTGCGACACCAGGACCTACCGCAATCATAACCCCCACCAGTCGCAATCTCACCCCCCATTTGGCCCGGTGCAGTTGCGCCCCCCACACATCGCAATCTCACCCCCCCCCCTCGGTTTTTTATTACAATCTCCCCCGCTGCTCCCAACCAGCCCCCCCCCATGTGCTGAAGTAAAACATGAGTTTTTGAAGAAAGAAAACTTAGCTGAAGACAAATTTCGCTCCTGTTTCTGCTGAAAATTAAAGCATTTCTCCTTGGATTTTTCATAGGTATTGAACGGGTTTGAACTGGTATAACACTGTTAGAACAATTTGAAGTGCGTTTCATTAGGTTGTATTTTGTAAAAACAGTTAAATTTACGCTAGTACTTAAAAGACAAACTTGCAAGCGACTGACAGAGAGTAGAAAAACGATTGACCGCAACCAGCGAAACAAATTGTAAAAATGACCCGCATGAAATCGAATGGTGAAACAAATATAATTCCTATGCAATGTTAAGGGAGTGAATTTTAGCTTTGTGGGGGGAGGGGTGAGATTGCACCGCCTCTCTGGGGGGCCTCGATTGACATTGGTGGGGGGTAAGATTAAGATAATACCCGGTGGTAAAATCGCAATCTCACCCCTCACACCATTTGGTCCCCCCACGGTGCAGTTGCACCCCCACTCCATGTAACTTAGGGTGCGGGTGGCGCATTTGATATGGATACGTGGGGGGTGCGATTGCGTTTGGTGGGGGGTATGATTGGGTTTTCAATATCGCAATTGCGCCCACGCAATTACGTGGGGGGCCGAGATTGCGACACCATGACCTACCGCAATCATAACCCCCACCCGTCGCAATCTCACCCCCCCATTTGGCCCGGTGCAGTTGCGTCGATTGACATTGGTGGGGGGTAAGATTAAGATAATACCCGGTGTCTTTGCCGCTCAGTTAGGCAGTCTGGGACTGCTTTAGTTGGCGTCCTGCGGTAGCTCATGTGCGCGCACTTAGGCCGCTTAGGTGTTGGCCTGCGATCCCTTCAGTAGGCGGCCTTCAGCCACGTAGGTAGATTTAGCGGCTCTATTTGTAGACGCATTTCGGCCGCTTAGGAAAATGCCTTTAGCTTTCTCCGTAAGCTTTCGCGTTGTTTCGCCGCGCTGTCTAGCTTTTCCGATTCAGGGTAAGCTTTCGAAACGCCAATCAAAAGTTTGGCAGTGAAAACAAAGCGTGTAATTTGTTCAGTGTGGTCCGCATACGTATGACAACTTGACCGATTGTAGCCCGTGCGATCACGCTCCTAGACAGTTTGCGAACAGATCGTCGGGAAACCTACATGTATCGTACTTTTAATACCATAACGCCGCCAGTTTGCCATAGTCTCAAAATGCGATGAGGTCGTTTCAAAACGCTGTCTCCATGCAGCAAGTCCTGCTTGACCTGAGTCCCCAAAGCCCTGTCAAATAAAGAAAGAAAACAAGCGCAAGACGAAACAAGTTCTCCGAAACGTCCGAGTTCCAATTTTCCTTGCTTCCATTCGTGGGAAACCTTTCCATACGAGCGTTTGCCATTAGTCGCGTTTCTGTTTAGCCAGTAACAACCGTTGCCGGTGGAATCCATACAGTGCACAAACGACTACCAAACGTTCGTCCGCAGAGCAATGTGATCATTTGTCATACGTATACGTCCCTTTAACGGTGTCTCATTTAGTTCAAACGCAAGGGTTTTTTTTAGCAGGCATGTTGGCATCCGCTCGGAGGGATCCATTCCGCAATGGGTTGCTTCCTATTTTGTTCCAAAATTTACATGTTTTGTGGGACTCGTTGGTTGTAAACAGAAAACATCGTGCTGATCAGTGTTACAGCTCCTACAATTTAGTCGCAATAGGAACCGGTTTCGCAGAGAAATGTTGTGAAAATTTGTGTTTACTTGCATTTCCAGGTCATTGACCCTTCAACTGGAGCAACCCTTCCCCGCGGCCAACGAGGAGAAATCTGTGTCCGTGGACCGACAGTGATGAAGGGCTACCTAAACCGTCCTGAAGCAACTGCCGAGACTATTGACAAGGAAGGGTGGCTTCATACAGGTACTCTCCTTCTGAAAATTCAACCCACCTTGTGATTTCAGGAGACGTTGGTTACATCGACGAAAAGGGTCAGACCTTCATTGTGGACAGAATTAAGGAGTTGATCAAAGTAAAAGGGCTGCAGGTGCCTCCGGCCGAGTTGGAAGATCTGCTCCACGGCCATCCCGACATTTTCGATGTGGCCGTGGTTGGAATCCCAGATTCCAAGGTCGGAGAACGGCCGAAGGCCTACGTGGTCAGGTCGAATGAAAGACTCACGGAAAGGGATGTGCAGAAGTATGTGGAGGGTAAGAGAAATCGTATGAACATTAGCGAAAAACGACGTTTAGGTAAGGTTTCATCGTACAAATGGCTGACGGGAGGAGTTGAATTCATCCCGGAGATTCCGAAGTCAGCGGCTGGAAAGATTCTGAGAAGACTGCTCAGGGAGAAGGCGGCTAAAGCCAAGTTGTAAATATGAGATGAATAAAGGTTGTACTTGTATTATTTAACTGATTCGGTATTTTACAAGAAGAAGAACATTTCCGGTACCATGTGGAATTCGAAGATAGAAAGCTTGTGTAATGGTTGAAAAAGTGAGCTGTGATACGCAAAGCGAAGGTGGAACCTAATTGCGGCCGTGGAAGCACACACTTCCGTTCCGCGTGGAACACAACGTTCTTTAATTCCATTCGTGCCCTAATCTTTCATTTCTTGCCATTAACGGAAAATAGTTGTTTTAAGAATGTCCGTTCCTTCACCCTACCCTTCCGTTCCTATAAGCAAGGTTCTTCTCCACGACAAGATTCTCTCAGCGCTTCAGAAACATGCCGAACTTCACCCCACAAGAGCTGCTTTGGTGAGAAATAGTCAATAACGATTTGTGAAAGGCAAAATATCAGATCAGTGCTGAGAATCCGTCTCATCGCATCACTTATGGACAGTTGAGGACCCAGACATTTGCTGTTGCTAGTTTCTTACATAAACAGTGAGTTGACGGATTGTGTGTGTATGTGTGTGTAGTTGTGTGTGTGACTGTGAGCATATAAAAGCATTTTTTGCAGTGGAGTTGGCTACGGCGATGTGGTTTCCCAGGTCCTCCCAAACAGCATCGAGTACGTCGTAAGCTACCTCGCCTCTCTCACCTGTGGAGCCGCCATGAGCTCAGCTTCAGCCATCTTCACCGATTGTGTGTTCCTTTTACAAACTTTCACTTCTACATCATGAATTTAGATGAACTAGAGAGGCGATTCCAAGATTCTCAATGCAAAGCAGTTATTACCGACAAGCAACATTTAAACACCGTTATGAAAGCTGCCCAGAATTGTCCTTCGATTAAGGTATGTTTGCATTCTAATTTACGAATACTAAAATACCATTTCAGATTGTTCTGTGTGTAAATGGCGAAGCTGGCTTGCCTCCAAATGTGATTTCATGGAAGGAGGCTGTGGACATAAGGGAGACTGGTGCAATTCATCGGTTTCCGAAAAAGTAACTTTTCGTTTCAGTGTTTACCCTCGTAACCAAACTTTTCAGCACAGATGACCTGGCCCTCCTCCTCTACTCCAGTGGTACCACCGGCTCTCCCAAAGGAGTCATGGTCACCCACAAGAACTTCGGAACCACGGTTGACCTCTACCTTAAGTAATCTCAACGTTAGAAATTGAATTCCAATCCCACTTTAGCCATTTCAATATGACAGTCATACCAAAACTGAAAGAAGGGGACCGTTGGGATTGGTATACTGAGAACCTGCTTCTCCTGCTTCCCTTCTACCACATTTATGGGCTTGCAAACCTGAACTTGGCTTTGCTCAGTGGGGCCACGGGAGTTGTCATGTTTAAATTCGACCCCAACGTCTTCCTGTCGTCCATTCAAAACTACAAAGTACAGCTTTTAATGGTCGTACCACCTACTGTCCTGATGATGTGTCGATATGAAGGTGTGGCCGACTATGACCTATCTTCTATGCAAATTGTGCTTACTGGAGCTGCCCCACTTGGAAAAGAGCTCTGTGATGAATTCTACAGCAAATTTAAAAATGTTCGATGCATAGCTCAGCGTAAGTGGGGTTCTCATATAAAAATGTTGAAGGTTTCAGTTTGGGAAAGACAGAATGTGGAATATCTCACCTTCCGGATTTCAAAGAGAAGAACGATTATATTAGTGTGGGTTATGCTGCAGCTACTTTTGAGCAAAAGGTGAGTAACACGCACACGCACACGCACACACAAGTTTCAGGTCATTGACCCAGTCATGGGTACCATTCTTCCTCGCGGCCAACAAGGCGAAATTTGCATCCGTGGTCCAACAATAATGAAAGGGTACCTCAACCGCCCCAAAGCAACTGCAGAAACCATTGACAAGGAAGGGTGGCTTCATACAGGTACCACAGTTTTCATAACAAACCCACTGTGATGTTTCAGGAGACGTCGGTTACATCGATGAGAAGGGTCAGACCTTCATCGTGGATCGAATTAAGGAGTTGATCAAAGTTAAAGGACTGCAGGTACCTCCGGCCGAATTGGAAGATCTGCTCCACGGCCATCCCGACATTTTCGATGTGGCCGTGGTTGGAATCCCAGATGCCAAAGTGAGCGACCGGCCGAAGGCCTACGTGGTCAGGGCGAATGAAAGACTGACCGAAAGAGATGTGCAGAAGTATGTGGAGGGTAAGATGGATTGTATGGAAACTGATAAAAACGACCTTTAGGTAAGGTTTCTTCGTACAAATGGCTGACGGGAGGAGTTGAATTCATCCCGGAGATTCCGAAGTCAGCCGCTGGAAAGATACTGAGAAGACTGCTTAGGGAGAAGGCGGCTAGAGCGAAATTGTAAATAGGAAATGAATAAAAGAAATTTTTGATGTTTAAATGGGATTGTTTGATTTTCTTGATGCAATTTGAACAGGCGTGCGGTTGAAAAAGGGATCAGTAGTGTCTTGATAGGCGAAGGCGGAACCTAATCGCATTCCTTAAAGCCAGGTATCAATCAGTTCCGCAGGAAAAATACACTTTCTCTATAGTGTTAACTGTCCCCTTTTCATTCAGTGATCACGCACACGCACACACACACACACACGCACACGAATCGCACAGTTTTACTTGTTAACTAAACGGCTATTCTATTAAAATGTCCGTAAAATCTCCCTACCCTCCACTTCCAACGAGCAAAGTAGTTGTTCACGAAAAACTCTTCTCAGCGCTTCAGAAGCACGCCAAAATTCATCCTAATAAAGCTGCTTTGGTAAGAAACAATCAGAATCGTTTTGAAATTAGGGAAATTTAGATCAGCGCAGAAAATCCGTCTCATCGCGTCACATATGGGCAGTTAAGGACTCACTCACTATCTGTGGCCAGTTTTTTTATACAAACAGTGAGTTGACACATTTAAAAACAAAAAAAAAGATTTTATTTATAAACAGAGAAACAGGCTGATTGAATAAACTAGAATGCGAGTTTTCGTTCATAAACGCGCTCCAATCGCAATACCATTTTTTTTTTCACTTTTTCTGTTAGATGTAATGGTATAGGGATTTAAATCAATGATTAATTGTCATTTAAGTCCTTTCACTCAGTTTCATTAATTGGTATCGCTGTTAAAAGAAAGCGCTGTGCGCAGATGCAAAGTGCAAACTGCGTGTAAAAGCGCTCCAATCGCAATATCCAGCGACTGCGATTAGAGCGCGTTTACGCGTTTACAAATCCTAAATTCGAACAAAATTTCAGTTGGGTTGAGTCTTAACAGAGAAATGATGGTAAATCCATTCCTAGCACGAAAATATGCAGGCCGTCAGCCGAAAAAAGCGGCTTTTTGGGTCTACCATATGTAAAAGCGCTCTAATCGTAATCTACTACAATTACTGTTTTAACCTTTTAAGTTACAGAAATTGGCTTTCACACTATCATTAATAAATTTTTCAGTGGTGTTGGCCACCGCGATGTGGTTTGCCAAGTCCTCCCAAACAGCATCGAGTACGTGGTGGGCTACCTCGCCTCTCTCAGCTGTGGAGCCGCCGTGAGCGGAGCTTCAGCCTTATTTACCGATTGTTTGTTAATTAAAATATATTTAAAAAAGTATTTCAGATGAACTCCAAATGCAATTGTGGGATTCGCAATGCAAAGCTGTGATCACTGACAATGACAACATTGGAAAGGTTATGAAAGCTGTGAAGAAGTGTCCTTTGATTAAGGTATTTTTCAATTATTTTTGTAAACTTACAAATATATATTTTAGGTAATTTTGTGTGTAAATGGAGGCGCTAATTTGCCTCCGAACGTGTTTTCATGGAAGGAGGCTCTGCAGACAAAAGGTGGACGAGTTCCTCCTTCACCGATGAGGTAGCGTTTGCCTCTGCTCTCTCTCTCTCTCTCTCTCTCTCTCTCTCTCTGTGTCAATCTCTGTCTTAGAATCCCTTTTCTCTTTGTTTTTTCGAACGAAGGCCATAAGTCGGCGTATCATTACAGTGAAAATCGGCAGGAAAAGTGGCGCGCAAAACGGAAGAAGAAATGTTCGCCGAGCGGTGAAGGTTCTTGATTTTTGATCCGTGGGGATGAATCTCCGAATTTCTCGGTAATACGACGTGCGCGTAAAAAGAAAAAGGAGTGCTTTTCATATAGTTTGATCGCTTCATGAATTTACACGAGACGTCAATGTCTAACTCGCTTCGCGGGTTTCGGCGACCTGCTTCCGAATTAAAGTTGTTTCGCGAACTTTGAGTTAAGCGACCTTCGACCGCATCTGCTCACGCTTTGGGTCAGGTGGTTCCAAGCCGCATTATGGTACCATCAGAAACGGGTGAGGCTAATTCTAATCGGTTAGAAGCGACCGGAAGCTAGTTGTATTCTTTTAGAAGCGGCCTTTGGCTAGGTGTACTCGGTCAGAAGCGGCCTGAGGCTAGTTTTACTCGGTCAGAAGCGGCCTGAGACTAGGTGTACTCGGTCAGAAGCGGCCTGAGGCTAATTATAATAGGTCAGCAGAGGCGTGAGGCTAACTCTAATATGTTAGAAGCGAACGGAAGCTAGTTGTATTCTTTTAGAAGCGGCCTTTGGCTAGGTGTACTCGGTCAGAAGCGGCCTGAGGCTAGTTTTACTCGGTCAGAAGCGGCCTGAGACTAGGTGTACTCGGTCAGAAGCGGCCTGAGGCTAATTATAATAGGTCAGCAGAGGCGTGAGGCTAACTCTAATATGTTAGAAGCGAACGGAAGCTAGTTGTATTCTTTTAGAAGCGGCCTTTGGCTAGGTGTACTCGGTCAGAAGCGGCCTGAGGCTAGTTTTACTCGGTCAGAAGCGGCCTGAGACTAGGTGTACTCGGTCAGAAGCGGCCTGAGGCTAATTATAATAGGTCAGCAGAGGCGTGAGGCTAACTCTAATATGTTAGAAGCGAACGGAAGCTAGTTGTATTCTTTTAGAAGCGGCCTTAGGCTCGGTCCAAAGCGGCCTGAGGCAGCTTGTAATCGGTCAGAAGCGGCCTGAGGCTACTTTTATTTGGACAGAAACGGCCTGAGGCTAGTTGTACTCTTTGCGAAGCGGTCTCAAACTAATGTTTGAGACCGCTCTGTCAGAAAAGCGCTCAGAGGCTAGTTGTAGTCGGTCAGATGCGGACTGATGCTAGTTCTAATCGGTTAGAAGCGGCCTGAGGTTACCTGAATTCGATAAGATACGGCTTGAGGTTAACCGTTGGCATTCAGAAGCGGCTTGGGCTGCCTGAATTCTGTCAAAAGTAGAAAAAAACGCTTTTTTGACGGCCGTCAGCTTTTTGACTGTCCGACCCTCATTCAATCACAGAGTTGTGTTCCATTGTCATTCATTAGCCCCTCCTTTCTTTCTCTTTTTCTATTTATATTCAAATTCAAAAGCTTCGTTTTACCCTAAAACCAGCTTTTAGCCTCGATGACCTCGCCCTGCTCCCCTACTCCAGTGGCACCACCGGTTCTCCCAAAGGCGTCATGCTAACCCATAAAAACTTTGGAACAGGGATGGACGTGTTCCTTAAGTAAGCTTCTTTATCAGCTGATTTGAAGTTCCAACTTCAGCCATTTCAACGTAACTGTCGTTCCCAAGCTAGGTGGAGGAGACCGTTGGGACTGGTACACGCAGCACCTGCTCCTAATGCTTCCCTTCTATCACATCTACGGGTTTCAAAACTTGAATATGAGTCTGCTCAGTGGCGCCACGGGAGTGATCATGTCCAAATTCAACCCAGATGACTTCCTGGCGAGCATTGAAACCTACAAAGTAGAGATAGTGATAGCCGTCCCTCCCATCGTCATGATTATGTGTCGGTATGAGGGCGTGGCCAAATACGACCTCTCTTCTCTGCAATTGGTGATCACAGCTGCCGCCGCATTGGGAAAGGAACTTTGTGATGAATTCTACAACAAATTTAAACATGTTTGCTTTCTGGCACAGCGTAAGTGAGGGAAATGCTTGGGGTAGATCGATTTTCAGTGTATGGGACGACTGAAAGCTCGGGGACGTCTCATTTCACAGACTGTAAGGAAAAAGATAACTATTTGACAGTTGGTCACGCGGTGGCGAATGTTGAGCAAAAGGTAAGAGATACGTGTGCGTGTGCGTGTGCGTGTGCGTGTGCGTGTGCGTGTGCGTGTGCGTGTGCGTGTGCGTGTGCGTGTGCGTGTGCGTGTGCGTGTGCGTGTGCGTGTGCGTGTGCGTGTGCGTGTGCGTGTGCGTATATACGTGTGTATGAATGTGTGTGCGTATGTGCGTGTGTGTGTGTGTGTGTGGGGGGGGGGGGGTGGTTTGGCAATACACCCTTTTGATCTTTTAATTAACATATGTTAGTGCCTCAGGCAGTGAAGTACAAAGCCTTGTTTATAGAATTTTCCTAATTACAATTTTAAACTAACTGGTTCATCTATATGTACCTGAAAAAGTCCATTTGGATGGGGGAAACAACGAAAAAAGGCACCACAAACTGAAATTTTATCTTTCTACGAGTATTTTTCAAAATTTAAAATTGTAGACCTCAGTCGTAGAAATAAAACCGTCATTTTGAATTTGAAAATTTCGTTTAGTTTGAAAGGAGATATAGCCATTCAAGTGAGACCCTGCCGCTTTTGTGGGCGCAGGCAGCCGCAAAGTGCCGCATGGTTTCCGTAAAGCGCTAAACAACGGACAATCAAACGGATAAACTGTCTTTTTGCCTTAGGAAATTTAAGTTTTTTGCATGCAAAGATACTTATTCCAATTAAAATCATGCAATTAATATGCTGGAGAATAGCATTTTGTAAATTGTCGTTTTCTCGTTATGATTTCGTTATCCATTGTTAGTCAAGTTGACTTTAACTAAGCAAAACGAAGAACCACAGAGCAGATTCGAACCAGGGTTGCAAAATTTGTAAGAACGAATCACACCACTCGGCCACAGGTGGTGCGTTTTGTAAGTATTGTAATGCTATCGGAACGCGAAATGGTAGCGTTTTCGCTTGAAAATGTGGGGACGCGGGTTCCAATCTGCCCAGTTTTGTATATAGCTGTCGCCAAACGGGCATCCTGTCAAAAACGGCCTTAATGCAGCAGCCGTGGGATACTCAGGCGGAAATAGTGTGCGAGAAGCGGAGACGCAAAGAAAAAGCGGCTTTTAGTAGCCGATGCTCGTTTGGACTTTTTAACTTTCAGGTAATCGACCCTTCCACCGGAGAAACCGTTCCCCGAGGCCAGTTAATAATAATAATAATAATATTTATTACGCTGGCTAGCAACGTGCTGACACTTTATGAACAATGGAACTATGAGAAAAACTTAGAAAGCGATTTAAAGGAGAAGGAGGGCTGTGGCGGGGGTTGGCGGGACAGCGGGGGTCCCTCATAAGGCTTTGGCAGATTCATGCGATACTTGTTCCTAGCGAACCTATGTACAAACCGCTGATGGGTCTCAGAGAGGGCTTTATACATTTACCATCGATGGTACTAAAGAGATAACAAATGCGCTCGGCGAGGGGGTTTTTGGGGTTTACATAGGGGGGTTCTACGTAGGGAGGTTCCTCATGAGAATCCGATGACTCGGCAACTACAGGGGGTCGCACCTAGCTTGTTCGACCGCAGAAAGGTCGGGATCCTGGGACTCGGCGTTCTGGGCAGACAGCGGGAGGTCAGCCGCTTGTGTCGTGAGGTCAGCCGCGGACAGCGTGAGGTCGGCGTCTGATCGATCGATCGGCGGGGTCGTGCGCTCGGGCGGCGTCTCCTGGAGCTGGCGACGGTGTTGACGGCGGAGATAACCTTCTCGGCGTTCTTCCGGGGTCTCGAATCGGCAAACACTGCAAGATGAATAGGCAGGAATCGTCCTCATAGTATCAGATAGGGTTTTAAGGTATGGGTAGGGTGATTTCGGTGAGATTTCGACAAAATGGTGACGATGACGACCCTTATCATCAGGTTTTCCTAGGGGGATGAGGGGGCTAACGGCATCGGGAGAGACCCCAACCAATGAAAAGAGCTGACGCACCTGATCAATGGTGGTGCCCTCCCGGAATCCGGTTAGCACCACCTTTCGCGAGTTCTCCTGGCGACGTAGTTGTTCGGCAATTACGGTAGGCAGCGACTCCTTGATCTCGATCAGAAGCGCACGTAGTTGACACAGGGTGGCGGCCTTGGCGATGAGGGGGCGTCTCTTCGGTGTACTGGGCAGCATTTCGGTGAGAGCTGTGAGCTGACCGCCGCACGGGCGAGGAACGCGCGGTCAACTGAGGAGAACTCTGCTTCCGTGGGCCAACTTTGATGAGGGGGTACCTCAACCGCCCTGTAGCCACTGCCGAAACTATTGACAAGGATGGGTGGCTTCATACAGGTACCACAGTTTTCATAACAAAACAGGTCTTTTGGTTTCAGGAGACATCGTCTACATTGACGAAAAGGGTCAGACCTTCATCGTCGACCGAATCAAAGAACTGATCAAAGTTAAAGGACTGCAGGTGCCTCCGACCTAGTTGGAAGATCTGCTCCACGGCCATCCTGATGTGCTGGACGTGGCGGTGATTGGAATCCCGGATGAGAAAGTGGGCGAACGGCCGAAGGCCTACGTAGTTAGGGCGAATAAAAGGCTGACGGAGAGGGATGTACAAGAGTATGTGGAAGGTAAGAGAATTTATAAGAGAATAGAGCAAAAAATGAGTTTAGGTAAGGTTTCATCGTACAAATGGCTGACGGGAGGAGTTGAATTCATCCAAAAAATTCCGAAGTCAGCCGCTGGAAAAATTCTTAGACGAGTGTTCAAGGAGAAGGCGGCTATATCAAAATTGTAATTATGAAATTGATAAATCCCCCTATAACAATTGGGAAATCGTGTCTGTTTATATGTCATGGCGTGCACCGCGCGTTGTGCGGCCACAGGCCGCGTAACGCCCATTTGGGGGCGAAGCCCCCGACGAGCGGCCGAAGGCCGCGAGGAGCCCGGAGTGAGGACTGGCAGGCCAGGCAGGCCGTAACTCCCGGTATTGGATAAGTTTTTAACAGAAGAGTGTATTTTCACCTGTTCATGATCAAGCATCTAAATTTATCAGCCCCAAAAAGCTATATATTCGCAGAGGCCAAAAAAAACCAATGGTACACCTCAGTTAAAGGGACCGTCAGGGGCCTTTTGCAAGTTTATTCTATTTGATTATTCATAATTTATTATTTCAGGATTCCATACCCATTTTTATGCACGTATCCGATAAAAAAGTATTTTAACGATGAATAAGTGAAAAATTTTGTTCCAACGGCTTTCAACCAACGGCCATGCGCAGAGACGACGTCGCGGTGTTTACAGAAAAGTGTGCGCAAATCGGCAAGCTGGCACTTGGCCAAAATTTTCTTTGCAAAATTTTAAGCCCGGTTTTAATTTTAGCTCTAAAAAGTGTATTTTAATCGTTTTTCGGTTTTTACACTATTTAAAATAATTACACGCTAAATAACTGCCGTAAAATATATGAAAATGCATAAAAATATAGCTGGTAGCCGAGTGGGATGTGGAAAAAGGCTCTCGGCGGCGTTTCTCGTTCTGTCTGCGTCTCTCAGCGAGAGGTTCGATCCTCGCAGCCAAATCAATTCAACAAATCCCAAAGGAGTAGTCGCGGGCAATCGTAATCGCAGGAAGTGCCGCGTTGGTTTTTATTACCTTGGGGGACTGTAGCATAAAAAGGCCCCTAACAATCCCTTTAATAAAAGTTGTTGAAGCCTGTGGAATTAAAAACAACCTTTTACAATAATAATTACCGTGATCTTGTGACAGATGTCTTTCGTGCCGGTGTCATGGCAACGTGCCATCAGGTCACCACACCACCTGGTGTCACCACCTGGCATTCCAATTTTTCTTGAGGCCAGCTCACAATTCACGCCATTCAGCGTTCTTCGACTCAATATATTTGAGTAAAAAAAAACCATGGTGGTGAGTTGTTCTTTGTTGAGATTTTGGTAAAGCTCGAAAAAAAGAAATTTTTGTGTTTGAAATTGCTATTTTTCGCATTTTTTGAATTTTAAGTGTCGCAAAACGCCTCTATGAAAGAAAGATGCACAATTGTTTTTTGTTACGTGTTTTGAATGAAAGTCATGGAGTTTTTCAAACTTTAATTTTTCAAAATGTTAAAAAAATGTTGTACATCTTACTATCATTAAGGAGTTTTCGACGCGACATGTCAAAGGTCGAAAAATGGGGGAAACTGCGATTCAGAATGCAAAATTTCTTTTCACGGTTTTCTGGGTCCTGCGCGGAATTACACAATCATATCACCGTTTAAAGGGACCATCAGGGTCCTTTTTAAAGTTAATTTCAACTAATAAAATTAATTTTGGTAATCAAATTTTTAATTATCAATTTCAAATCCCTTTTCCTAAAAAAACGTCTCGGGTTGTTTTCCCGTGCAAATGATTTTTGCTTATGAAACGAAAGATGCCTGATGAAATCGTAATGTTGTATTCTGTCGTCGGTTTTAATTGTGGAAGAAAGGTGCCTGATGGTCCCTTAAAGGGTTAAATTTTCAGTACCTAACGGTCAAAAAATCAATAGTGACCCGAAATTTTCAAATTGGCCTATAAAGGCTCTAGGAGGGTTAATTTCCAAATTTGAACAAATTCTGAGGTTATGAAAAAATTTCAGGATGCATCCCCTCCTCGAATGTCTCATTTTGAAAATGAACTTTCCATTTCTCAACAGCGATGCGAAGGCCTCCAGGCGGAAATCCATCGATTGCTTCTGGAAAATTCCACTTTAAAAGAAAAACTTGCCAAGGTAAGCCTTTAAAAAAAAAAAAACGCCAACCCATTTCTACATTTCAGAATGAATTAGAAACAACAGAATTTAAGAAAACGATGACAATCGGATTTGTGAAACTTCCCCAGCCCATTCAAAGCAAACTTATGCAAAAGGTGGGTTTTTGCTCGTGAAAAACTTTCACCTGAAAAATCAACTGAAATTCGTTTTTTTAGATGACTTATGACCACTACGCAATCTTTGACGAGTGTTCTCACCACTCTCATAATATTTGTGAAACCGCTTCTAAAATGAAGTTTTCAAAAACCGTTGACTACATTTTAATAGAGGTTAGTCATTTTTTACATACATTTTAAGCTAAAACAAACCCAATGTTTTGATGTGTCTTGCTAGATAAAAATCAACTTTTTATGTAGGTATTTAGACAGTTAATACTTCCATATTAACTTTTCATTTTTACATTTTGAAAATTCATCCACCATAAAGCAAAAAATTCATTTTTGAATGGCTGAATTTCAACCCGCGCGAGGGGAGGGGCGAGTCCCGGCCGAGTGCACAGACGCTGCTAAACACCGGACAGAAACTTGCTCAAATGCAAAATCTCTCAATTTGATATGAAAGTATTAATAAACTGGGAGCGAAATAAACTCAACAAAAAGTTTTATTAGCTTTTTAAGAAACGAAACAACAAAAAAAGAGATTTGAGTACTAAATTTGGCAATGGAGCGCGGATAATTGTACAAATTTCACGAAGTGTGCGCTTTTAAATTATTTTTTACTGACTGTACAAATGGATTTTTTAAAATTTTACATTATATGAAAGAGAATTAATAGGGAATTCATAAAACAAATCATAAGAGGGCCACCTTTATTTTAATGGCCAAAAAAACGAAAAAAATAATGTGTTCTGACGCAGAACACCAACATTTAATGGTTCGAAAATGATTTCATCGCATTTCCTGTATGAATTTACGCCGGAACCACTGTTTAAAGAAATAATTTAAAGATAATAGCAATTCAAACTAAATTTTCGTAACATTTCGTGCTGCCCTGTAGCGCGCACCTCAGCGGCCCCTAAAAATAGGATACTCAGGCCATGTAAGTAGCCAAATCGGCCGATTTGTATTTATAAGAGTATACTCGTTTTTTTTACAGAATGGCTTGTTCTTTTTTGAAAACGATTTTGTGAAGCCTGATTTCGCCAAAGTGAACTTAGTCCTTGCAAATGGATCATTTGAAATAGCTGTGAGTTTTCATTCATATTTGGATTTCGTTATTTCTCATTTTAGGATTCATTGGATGATGATCTGTGCTGTTTTCTTCTAAAAAATGTCACAGGAGAACTGGTTCGATCTCTCACAGTGGAAGGTGAACTCTCGTGCTCTGGAAGGTTATTTTACGACCTTGCGAAGGTTTAGATTTTGTGAAAGCTCAAGTGGCATGATCATTTTCAGAAATTGCAGCCATATAAGCTCTATTTGAACAAAATTCCGCAGAGAGAAGACTTATTTCTTGAAGAAGAACTGGACTGTTGTTGGGTGAGTGAGAGGGATAAAAAGAGTGAGTGAGGGAGTGAGTGAGTGAGTGAGTGAGTGAGTGAGTGAGTGAGTGAGTGAGTGAGTGAGTGATTGAGTGAGTGATAAGAAAGGAAAAGAAGTA
Source organism: Oscheius myriophilus (assembly GCA_964057215.1). Classification (NCBI taxonomy): domain Eukaryota; kingdom Metazoa; phylum Nematoda; class Chromadorea; order Rhabditida; family Rhabditidae; genus Oscheius; species Oscheius myriophilus. The sequence goes on along the minus strand of OZ059903.1, from coordinate 4,191,867 downwards.
AAAGTAGAGAATTGAAACCTGTTTAGATAAATTTAAGAAGACAAAGAAAGTTAAATAGCAAGTAATTCCTCTGTTTCGCCCCTTAGCATCTGACAGAGAAATTACCAGTGAATAAGAGTGAGCGGGGCAGAGGTCAATAAGAGAGTAGGTAGAGAAGTTAAATGCTTCATCAGAGAAGCCTCACTCTAGGTAGGAGAAGAAGAAAACACATAAGACAATTGATACCTGATCCAGAAGAGAAAGAGTCCGTCCGAAGTAGAGACCGAGATAGAGACAGCGGAAGGGAGTAGTCCAAGTCAATGCAGAGGCAGCGGTAGGGAGCGAAGAAGAGGACTGATTTATCAAAGGACTTCTGGCCTTTTATAGCATTATCATGGAAAAAAGCCATGTTGTGATCGCTTTTTGCAGTCAAGTAGGCGAAATTAGGTCAAAGGGCGGATAAAGCGACTTTCCGATTGAACTACAATCCACTACAATGCCAGGCAGTCTATCGATTTGCCTTAGTTATGCATTTGCAAACAACTCAGAGATAAGGAATAAGAACTATCTATTTAGGGATGAACTAATATTGTATTCTTTTAATAAGACTTCTAATTGAATCTAAAGTTTTATAACCATATTTGGCTCTAAGTTCCTTAAATCTGCAAACGGTTTTAAAAAAGTGCGTGGCGATTTTATTTTCTAAAAATTCGTTTGCAATTACATTTTTGTATAACATTTTAAGCCTGCTTTCAAAGTCTGAATTCAAACTACAACTTCGGAAAATTCGAACTGTTTCCCCAGTTATTGTATTTAAAATTAGACTGGAATGTACGCTTGAATCGTTATGTGGATAACGAATTATTGTAAAGTTATAATCATCCGTTTTATTATATAGTTTTGTTTCTAATTTACCATTTGTCAACTTTATGGATAAATCCAAAAAGTCACATTCATAGTCATTAGCATTTGTTTTTCTGAGATTCAGGGAATTATGATATAGAGATGAATTTTTACTTAAAATCGAATTCAAATTATTGCCAATGAAAAAAATATCATCCATATATCTGGCTATAAAAACGTTACGTTCAGAATAGAGACTTTTGTTTTCTAAGACGTATTTTACTTCCATTGCCATTAGGGTCAAATCAGCTAAAACTGGAGATGCATTGTTTCCTTGCGGAATTCCTTTTTCTTGCTTAAATAGCAAATCCTGGTATTCCGTGAAACTATTATTCAGAACATATTGTAACAATGATACAATTTCAGAAGCATGTAACTGGCTTTGTTTGGTTTAGGTGAGTCACTATACTAATAACTTTTTCCAGTTTTAACTAAGTAATCTTTTTTGTCCCCAGAATTATTAAAACAGATATTCAGTACATATTTAACAGAATTGATTACACAATCATGTGGTAAATTAGTAAACAATGACTCAAAATCAGCTGTATACAATTCACTGTATCTATTCATGTTTTCATTTTTAAATCGATTTGTAAGTGCATAATTACTTTCTAAAATCCAATTCAATCTAATACGTTGTCTACTTTCAATTGCCTTACAGTACCGAATAAAATGAGCTTTAAAAAATGCCAAAATGTTTTTCAATTCTACGGATATTTCTTTAATACTACTATTATATGCACCAGTGATAAAACGGCATTTAGGTTCTTTTTTGTGCATTTTAGGGGTTGCATAGATAACAGGGATCGTAACATTACTTTGTGAGTTTTGAATTTTGACCGGAAAGTTCTGAACATAATTGAAATGCCTGGTTAGAATTTGGTCTTTACTTTCTGCTGTATAAACTTTGTAAGTCCCAGATAAATTCAAAACATCTATTCCCATTTCCGTATTCATAAACTTTATGTATTGTTTTTTACAAATAATAGAGTAGTTGCTACTTGCCTTATCAATTGGTACAATCACAAAATTAGTGTGTATTTCTCTTATTTCTCTTTTAACAGAGTCCAAATCAAACATTTTGTTACGAGTTAACTGAAAATTAATAAATTCTAACCGGGTTCTAAATATTCTTTTGATTGAAATTGAATCATTTATGTTTTATTTGTAAGTTTTAGTTAAAAAGTCAGCATGTTTGTATAAAGTTTCAATTAATTTTTCTACAACATCCGCTTTACTTAAGTTTTCTGCTATTCTAAATTTTGTACCCTTTGCAAGAAGATTTTCAAGCATTGGGTTTTTAAGAATAGATAAATCTCCAGTCATTACATGTCCTAGTTTAGGATTTGAGTAAGATTTAAAACAATCCATCTGACAAACACATGTGCTTTTTAAAATAGCATTTGCACTTTCTTTAGTTAATTTTCTTAAAAAGGAGTTGTAATTTAAAATGTGTTTGCTTATTGGTTCATCATAAGTATACACAATATCTGTTTTCAATAGAACTTGATTTGTTTTTGAAAGTATTAAATCTTTAATTTCTCTGTTATTAATTAATGCTTTGAGATTTATAAATTCCAATGCTTTATTTAAAAATGGTATTTTAATTAAATGTCTAGGTTCTTTTACGGGCACCATACTATTTTTCCAGAAATACTTAGTTAGAACCGCGTAAAGTTTCATTTTCGTTCCATTGTGTATTTCTGCTAGGCATTCGCTTGATAATATAAAATCAATAAAGTCATTAATTGATTTGTTTTCAATTTTCGCATCAATTTAATCAGTGAGTTAATACTTTCTGTTTTGAATGCGCTAAGAAGAAAGGCATTATCTAGATTTGTAACGTTTGTAAAAGTTTTTCGTTTTCCATGAGTTTTATTTTTCATCGTAATTTGAAAACCGTGATATGGATTATTGATTTTTTGAAAAGGATTTAAACCGTTAGATATATTACCATATCCTGCTATTTGATCATTTAAACCAAATGGATAAGCAGTTTGCAAAAGCTTTATCCAGAATAATTCTTTGTCTTTGCGTATTTTAGTATCTTCAGAGTCAATATTATCTAAGACAGTCACAGAAAAGTCTTTACACTGAGAGTTACGGAAATGATTTGCCAAATATGTATTGTACGTTGTACTTTTAATTGCACTTCTGTGCTGATTCATCCTTTGTTTCAGAGTACTTTTAGCTTCTCCAACGTACTGAATATTACATGCGTGAGTGAGTGAGTGCGTGAGTGAGTGAGTGAGTGAGTGAGTGAGTGAGTGAGTGAGTGAGTGAGTGAGTGAGTGAGTGAGTGAGTGAGTGAGTGAGTGAGTGAGTGAGTGAGTGAGTGAGTGAGCGAGTGAGTGAGTGAGTGAGTGAGTGAGTGAGTGAGTGAGTGAGTGAGTGAGTGAGTGAGTGAGAGTGCGTGAGTGAGTGAGTGAGTGAGTGAGTGAGCGAGTGAGCGAGTGAGCGAGTGAGTGAGTGAGCGAGTGAGCGAGTGAGTGAGTGAGTGAGTGAGTGAGTGAGTGAGTGAGTGAATGAGTGAGTGAGTGAGTGAGTGAGTGAATGAGTGAGTGAGTGAGTGAGTGAGTGAGACAAAATAACCAAACTCCTTATCCAGATCTTCATTGAAAGACCTCTAAATGTCTCAGTGGATCAGTTATTCGCAATAAAATCAAAAATGCTGAACGCACATGAAACACCCGTTTCTGATGTAGAAATACTCCGAAAAGTAAAGGTAAGCTTCTTTTTTTCATCGCAAACCCATTTTTAAAGAAGCTGGCCGAAGGATCAGACCCAGTTCATTCCCTGAGATTCGTTGGAGACTTTTCACTCGACGTTGTGAAGAATGCGATGGCCCAGTATGGCTACAGAAGTCAATTAGTTAAGAATTCCCATAGCTCCATGGCATGGTCTGTGTCTCAAGAATACGGAGGAAAGCCGAAACTCATTCTTGAGTTTGAATATGGATTCCAAACGAGCATTTCAATCCAAATACCAATGCCAGAGATTGTTTGTTGATCGTGTGTTAGTATTAGTTCATTCTGATGTTTTTTTAAACTCATTCGATAAAGATTGAAACGCGCATCAAGAAGATATATGTATAATTGTGTGCGTGTGCGTGTGCGTGTGCGTGTGCGTGTGCGTGTGCGTGTGCGTGTGCGTGTGCGTGTGCGTGTGCGTGTGCGTGTGCGTGTGCGTGTGCGTGTGCGTGTGCGTGTGCGTGTGCGTGTGCGTGTGCGTGTGCGTGTGCGTGTGCGTGTGCGTGTGCGTGTGCGTGTGCGTGTGCGTGTGCGTGTGCGTGTGCGTGTGCGTGTGCGTGTGCGTGTGCGTGTGCGTGTGCGTGTGCGTGTGCGTGTGCGTGTGCGTGTGCGTGTGCGTGTGCGTGTGCGTGTGCGTGTGCGTGTGCGTGTGCGTGTGCGTGTGCGTGTGTGTTTGTGTATGTGCACAAAATACTTAAGATATTGTTAGAATGAAATCTTTATTATAATGGATGTTATCAAAAATTCGCCCAATGTTGAAGCATAAAATGACCACCAAACAACAAGACAATTAATAGAAGTAGGCCATCCAGGGATCACAATTTCTACAATGGGCTCTAAACACCATTTTCATAAAACGTCCGGTTGAATTAAACGTAACTCCGGGGCTGGAGAAAGAGTTTATCCTGAAAAAGCAAAAATAGTTATATAAATGAAAACAACTTACGTTGCAAATGATCGAGAATCAGTTATTTCGTTGAAAAGAGAAATAGAACCTCTGAACAGGTTCAGTTCAGTGAATGAGATGTGCACCACTCCGGAGTCAACCATCAGAAGGTAGACACACTGTATGGAATCATTAGGTGAAAAGATCTGAAAACTTTATAACTTCTGTGTTTTATGAATTTGAGTACCGTTCCTTCATTTTGCAAAAACATGGGGTTGGAACAGGATGCTGTAGCTCTTGGCTGTGAAATGGAGTTGTATTTGAATAGAGCATCTGAAACGTTTGATCATTGTAATCTTGCCCGATGACTTTCCGATAGTTTATACCACCTGTACATATAATGTACGCAAATTTGCGACTGCGTACTTGTATTTTTGCTCAAACGCCAGCCAGCAGCAATCAGCGAGTGATGAATAATTAGCGCCGGAGCCATGTGGCCGAGTGGTCCAAGGCGCGTGCTACGGAACCGTTCGTTTGGTGGGGTGGATGGTTCGATTCCTTTGGGCCACATGCAACCAAATGTCTAAAAACGCGAAAACCCGCAAAAAATGCTGTTGTTCTCAGTTTTGTGGTTCGAATGTTTCGAAATCCAAAATTTTTTCATGGCTAGTCATTTCCAAAAACTTGTAAAAATTGGAAAACCGTTGAGTTTTTGAAATTTGGATCATTTTGAGATGAAATACTGTAAGCGAGGACAAAAAATCGATAATGTCCCGAAATCAGAATCGTGTTATCGATTAATTACATGTTTTTAACAAAGTTTGGGCCAAATGCAAGAATTTAAGTTTTGACTATATCACATACTTAACAGAAATTCCGTGCTAATATCCACCTGGAATGTACGCCCATATGGAATGTACGCAAATTTGCGACTGCGTACTTGCATTTTCGCTCAAACGACAGCGGCAACCAGCGACAGCTGAGTAATTAGCGCCGGTGCCGCGTGGCCGAGTGGTCAAAGGCGCGTACTACGGAACTATTCTTTTGGTGGGGTGGATGGTTCGATTCCTTTGGGCCGAATTAGTGCCAGCTAGCATTGATTGGTTACGGTGTCCCAATTATTAGCTAAACCACACGACTATAAGTTCTTACCTTTCTTACAAACAGAAGGCAGTGGAGTGTTACAGCTTGAGCTTATCCATTGTTCAAAAGAAACCAAATCGAAACCAGAAACTAACATGCTGACACAGTTTCCAAAAAGAGGATTGAACAATCCGAAACCGGTGAATTCGCTTGAGTTGAAAGATGTTCCATCAAGCCAGGTGAGTTGACCCTCTTTCAGGAACAGTCCCAGTCGAACATAGCGGGTGGGGAAGGAGAGGCTCCTTGATATGAATTGATTCTCCTGCAATGAAAATTGAGTTTGGAAAGACGAGTATAGGTCAAAAACTTTTTTCTATAGATTAAACCAACGACCCACTACACAGAACGCTTTCATGCTAGATTTTCAAAAATTATTGGTACAAGGGAGGAACCGAACCCGCGACCGTTTGGTTACTAAACAGTATAGCTAACCACTTAACTACAGGGTTGAGTCCACCGGCGCGCTCGTAACTTCGAATGCTTGAACGGGATTAGGCTGTCTAACATAGGATGGTCCAAACCTGGCTTTAAGTGAGTCCTATACCATTTTATAGAGAATTTGTTTCTGAGTACAGCAGTGAAGTTCAAATGACCTGGGCAGCGTAGGTTTTAGAGTTATGGCCGATTTTTCCGGTGTTTATTTTGCGCTTTTGCCAGGCGCGCCCTTTAAACTCCACGCCCGACTGCGTTAAGTTTAAGTGGCTCAGCGGCAATGTTCTCGGCTTATAAGCAAACGGTCCTAGTTCGACCAACACCAATTATTTTTAATTTTAGAATTCAATTTCTGTTTTTTCTGCGAATAATGCCATTGTATTTAAAGTTGAAATATTGAATTCTCTCTTTAAGTTCAACTTGAAAAGTACCCTGATGGTCCCTTTAATCCCTAAATTTCAACTTACACTGCGAGAATTGAGTGATGGAATAATTGCAGATTCTTTTTCACACAAGCTTTGCTGAGTAGTGAAATTAGTTGCAATTGTCGGCTTGTAACAGGTGTTTGCGGATCGAAAAAGCGAATATCCGAATGTACAGAAGGGAACTGAAATATACGACTTGAACCGTCATTTTATGTGTCACTTACTTGGATCTCCTTTGGGAACTTGGCAAATGAAAGGCAGATTTGCGAAACCTGTCGAAAACCAGAGCCCGTTGGAGACATTCATGAAGACCCACGGGCCGCTTGAGAGATTTGGAAAACCTTAAATTGATCATTGGTTGATAGAGTATCTAAAATAGTCAGTAACACTCAAAGTTGTTGAAAAGTTGTATAGAAAATCGATTTTTGATTTCGGGTTGGCTACCGTAATTGATCTACGGTGTACTGTAAGTATCCTTAAACTTAAGAAAACTTAATTTTTCATATGTGGAATCGATAGAAAATTTTGGGCGGAAAAACATCCTAATTAATGTTATAAGCAATTTTTGAAGTTGGAAAAAGTTATAAGCAAAATCGTGCGTATTAAGTTACAAAAATTCAGCAAAACTTTTGGAGGAAATTTGATATTTAAGAAAATTTTTGGCAAATCTTTTTTTCAGAATTGTGATATATTTTTTCCGCAATACTTATAAGATGAAGTAGTTGTATTTTCCTTGAAGAAAATAACGCGCAACAACGAATTTTAACATAATGAGCTGTCTGAGCCTGGTAAACAGAGTACTGGCAAAGTTATCACATGAATATTTTGGATTTAGACTTAAAATTACTTTTGTTTGGCAAAAAAAAAATTTTTAAAAAGGTTTTTTTTATTTAGAAAACCATATAAAGCAAAATTTGAACTTTTTCAATCTACGGAAAACAGTTTTTTGAAGAAGAAAAAAATATGAAAAAAAAAAGGATTGTAGTGTGGGCATTTAAACTGTCGTTTAAAGGAAAACTTTCGTTTAGAGGAAAATCAAACTAGTTGTACATGTGATTTTACCGGTATTTCAAAAATAACCTGGTGCAAAATTGTGATAAGTGAGGTTGGAGTCCTCTATTCCTTCCAATTTGCAGCTTTCGATTGAAGAATTCAGGCAAATGATTCCCAACCAAATGGAGGACTGATTATTTGACAATGCGAAGTTTTGCAGGTCGTTGTTGGCCTGAAAAGAGATAACATTTTAATTATCTTGTAAGAAATCAAAAAATGATTGCATTCTGCTCACATTCAGCAGCACGGCCGATCTCGTACGAGTGCCGGCGGTTACAAACGTTATCTCTAACTACAGTTTAAGCCTAAACCTTCTTCACTTGTCATCTTCAATCGAAAAATGCATTTAAATTTTAAAATAAAAAAATCGATAATTGATTGCATTTCGCTCATTTTCAACGGCACCGCCGATTCCGTACGAGTGCCGCGGTGGCTCGCGTGCCAAATCTTTAAGCGCTCATATATTCGTTAACTTTGCTCCAAAATAAACAAAAATAGAGTACTTTCCTGAACCAAGAGAATGAGCTAAACACATTTTTTTCAATTTAAAACCATATTTTCACTATTTAAAACCTTACAAGCACTTTCTTCAACTTCGGTTTAAGCCTAAACCTTTTTAAAGGGACAGTAAGGCGGGTTTTACAACTTTGGCTAAATGAAGAGAGAAAAATTCGCTGATCATGAAAATGTATATGACTATGGGTCGCAAATTTACCGTTTTCGTCAAACGATCAAAAACTCAATTTAAATTTCAATGTCAACGTAAGAATGACTACATTTAGCTCATATTCACCGACGCGGCCGATCACGTACGGCAGCGGTGGCGCGCGAAAAAAAATCTTCAAGCGCTCATATCTCCGTATTTTGCTCTAAAAGGAAAAATTGGGTACTTTTTTTAATCAGACGCATAAACTGTATATGTTATCACAAATTCGAACTTTTAAAACCCGCAATTTAAGCCTTAACCTGTTTAATTGTCCATTTTAATGCAAAAACTCACGGATAAGTCTGGAATAGCCGTAGCCAAGGTTGCTCCAAGTCTATTACAAATTCCGATGGCCGCTCCACGGGTGGCGGGGACATCAAAGGGCTGAAACTGTCATGAAAAGAGCAAAAAAAGGAATTCAGACCCTATAGCACAATTCATTACCACCGTCTTCAAAGTCAGTGGGGCAAATTGAGGCTCGACCGCCTGAAGGCATTTAGTTAAATCGATAAAACTTGAAATTACCTCGAATAGCGATGAAAACGAAAAACAGGAACACAAGCATGGCGGAGACTGATTCTAACTCGAACTGCATTGCTTTTAAGGGGAAACCTAGGAAATTTAGTGCTGTGGAGTACCAATTCCGGAAACGTCATTTCGGAAGTAAAACAACTGCGATAACATAAAACAGCTTCTTTGACAACTGAAATGTAAACAAACCCTTGGCGCCAAATTCAAAATACCGTGGTAAAGCGGATAAATTTCGATATGCGACTGTTTTCGGCTTATTCCGATAAGAAAAATGTCAGTAGGGTCCTTTTAAAGAGAAAAACTGTGTAAAATAAGATTTTCGAATGTTTTAGTAACAATTACATTGAATACGAGCAGTTTCCACCACAATTCTGAAAAATATCCCTTGTATATTTTTTGGTCTGCAACCGGTGCACGTATACGGCCGAGCAATGCAAAGGGTGCACGGTTACACGAAATATTAAGGCGAGAGAGCGTGGGAAACCGAGAGACGCGGGAGTAGCGCGCTATTCAAACGATATTTTCACCATAACTTAAGTCATTCCTAGTTCTGTCATTTTGCCCCAAAAGGGTGAGATCTGCACTTACCAAATACGCAGAAAGTTTTTACGGTTCATCACCCTATTATTCAATGTTTTTAAAGTTTGATTTTTAGTTTACTTTGAAAGGAGAAATGACGATTTCAGGGCGGCATTTTCGGCCGCCGTTTTCAATTGCAGCTGTCGAGAGGCGGGGCGAGCCGCAATTTGCCGCATGGTTTTCGCGAGGCGTTAAACATCGAGCAGTCGAAATCAGCAAATCAGTGACATTCCGCCCTAGGATATTTTAGTATTGGTTGTGTATCTAAACTTAATAATTATACACTAATATACACAAGAATAACGTAAAATCACCCAATAATTGTATTAAAACGTCGTAATCGATCTGCAAATTCACATAAAATCTTATCATTTACTAAATGTTTTTACCACCGGAAACACAATGTATGTAAAACGTTTTCTGGGCATGTGACCTTTGAAATTAGAAAAATGACGTGTGGTTCTGTGCTGAAAATGTGATCTATACCCTCCGCAATGGAAAGGACAAACCTGGTCGCTCCCTTTTAAACCACATTGATATCACCCATCACCTTTGCACCAGCACCGATCGGTGCAATATCATCGGTTTTGCGACTCTTAGTCCCCCTCGTGCGTGCGCGCGGTTCCTTACACAGACACAGACACACAGACACAGACACACAGACACAGACACACACACACACACACACACACACACACACACACACACACACACACACACACACACACACACACACACACACACACACACACTTATCTTCTTTCAGAATGACCATTCTAACTTCCCCCTATCCTCCTGTTCCCATAAGCAAGATTCTTCTCCACGAAAAAATTCTCTCGGCGCTTCAGAAACATGCAGAACTTCATCCTACAAGGGCTGCTTTGGTAAAAGAAAAATAATCGATTTCGATTTGTAGACATGGAAATTCAGATCAGCGCTGAGAATCCGTCTCATCGCGTCACTTATGGGCAGTTAAAGAAACAAGCATTGGCCGTGGCCAGTTTTCTCAACAAACAGTGAGTTCAGAAGAAATGTACTTCAATATAAACTTGGGGCAAAATGATGATTTGTGTAAATGCGCTCTAATCGTAATCACTAGCCTTGGGTGCTGTATTCGCCCTACAAACTTTATAACTTTGCAAAAATGGGGTTATAAACGAAACATTTAAAGCATATGCATTGAGATCAGTGTGAACTCAATTTTGACAGAGAAATTTTGGCACACACACCTAAGAAACATTAAAACGCTTAAATAAAGACAATCGGATGGAAGGAGAGAAAAACAGGGTAACGAAAATGGATTCGATATGTAAATGCGCTCTAATTGTAACCAAATGAAATTCTTGTTCGAAACCGTTCATTTTGAGTGATATTTACTGTTTGAAATCTTACTCAAAGTTTCAGCGCTGCTGTGAGCTGATATGTGACAGAGAAATTTTGGCACACAATGGGCTAAAATGGTTTTCGCGTGTAAATGCGCTCCGATCGTAGCGCCAGATAAAATTATTGTTTAAAACTTTTTTTCTATCCGCGGGAATACTACTTTTTGCGGATACAGTGTGTATAAGCGCTCTAATCGCAATTTTTACTGTTTAAGACCTTTGTATGCGCACAAATTGGCTTTAAAACAGTAATTAATCAAAATATCAACGGTGTTGCAGTGAGCTCAGTTTTGACAGAAAACTGAGCGGGAAAAACATACCGACAATAATGGCTTCGATGTGTAAATGTGCTCCAATCGTAACGCCAGTAACTGTCTTAAAGGGCCCGTAAGGGGCCTTTTCTGATTGCAAATGGAACGTATGCTAATCGAGCCATTTCAATTGAAATGATTTTTCCGAACACCGCTCCAGACTACGGCCGTGCGCAAAATGCTTGCCAAGTCTTCATTAGCATGCGATTCTGAAAAGGCCCCTGATGAGCCCTTTAATTGGAACTCCTAATTTTGATAAAAGTAGATTACTTATATTATAAAAATTGTGGTCAGCATCGATAGGGAAAATGAAAAATGATTTTATTGCTTTTTTAAATGGAAATCGGGGGAGCCCCCCGAAAAAGCGGCTTTTTGAGGTTCTATTGTCAAAAAGCGATCTAATCGCAATCTGCAGCGATAATTACTGCTAATATCCTTTTGAAACTGCAGAAATTGGCTTTCAAACTGAACTTAATCATTATTTTTCAGTGGTGTTGGCTACGGCGATGTGGTTTGCGAAGTCCTCCCCAACAGCATCGAGTACGTCGTGGGCTACATCGCTTCTCTCTGCTGTGGAGCCGCCGTGAGCGGAGCTTCAGCCATGTTCACCGATTGTTTGAACTTTGAAAATCAACCCTTAAATCGCTTTAGATGAACTTCAAAGGCAGTTCCAGGACTCCCAATCCAAAGCCGTGATCACAGACAATGACAACATCGAAAAGGTTATGAAAGCTGTGAAGAAGTGTCCTTTGGTTAAGGTTTTTTTATTATTTTTGTAACCTTAAAAATACAATTTTTAGGTAATTCTGTGTGTTAATGGAGGCTCTGGTCTGCCTTCGAACGTCTTTTCGTGGAATGAGGCGGTGGAAACGACACCTTCTGGAATTCCCGACTTTCCGAAAAAGTTGGTTTCATTTTCATCTATCTGTCTTGAAATCTAGATCGGTGTGCACTTTCGATCGTTTTATGGTTCATGAGCCTGCGCATTGTTACACTGAGAAACCGCAGAAAAAATGGGAAGATCGAAAAAAGCCGATCTTCTGGCAGCTGTGACAGATTGCAACTATTGTCATATCATCGGAAGGCGGACTGATTGTGACTTGTGGGGTTTGACACCCGCTGGTTTGGAACCTGAGAAAGGGAAAAAGAACCGATTGATTCGGTCACAAGTGACGTGTGGTGTTGTGGGAAGAAGCGGCCTGAGGTTACATTTATTAGGCCAGAAGCGGCCTGAAGCTAAATATAATCGGCAGTAGCGGCTTGAGGCTACATTGAATCTGCCATACGCGGCCTGAGGCTGTAGGAAATCGGTCAGAAGCGGCCTGAGGCTACTGCTAATCGGTAAGAAGCGGCCTCAGGCTACCTGTGTTCGGCCAGAAGCGGCCTGAAGCTAACTGTAATCGACAGAAGCGGTTTGAGACTACATGTATTTTGTGAGAAGTGGCCCGAGGCCACTTGTCATCTCGCAAAAGCGGCCTGAGGTTACTGGTAATCGGTGAGAAGCGGCCTGAGACTGCATGAAATTGGCTAGAAGCGACCCGAGGCTACCTGAACTCAGTCAGAAGCGGCCTGAGGCTACGATACTTGGCCAGCAGCGGCCCGAGGCTGCGGTACTCGGTAAGAATACGCCTGAGGCTACATGAAATCGGTCAGAAGCGGCCTGAGGCTACTTGTAATCGGTCAGAAGCGGCATCAGGCTACATAAAGTTGGCCAAAAGCGGCCTGAGGCTACATTTAGTTAGTCATAATAGGCCTGAGGCTACATGTAATTTGTCAGAATCGGCCTGAGCCTACTGCTAGTTTATCAGATGTGGCCTGAGGCTACCTGTGTTTGGCCAGAAGCGGCCTGAGGCTATGGTACTAGGTCGGAAACGCCCTGATGATTCCGTATTCTGTTATAAGCGACCTGAGGCTAGCTGTATTTCGTTAGATGCGGCCTTAGGTTTTGTAAAAATACTCGAGTGAACTTGTAAGACCGCAAAGCGGCTCAAGGCGGCCCACGGCCACTTGTACCTAGAATTCTTACCCACCTTCTTTTAAAACTTCATCTTTGAGTATCGACGACCTCGCCCTCCTGCCCTACTCCAGTGGCACCACCGGCTCTCCCAAGGGAGTCATGCTCACCCATAAAAACTTCGGAACCATGGTCGACCTCTACTTAGGGTAACCTTTATCAGTAACCCTATTGAAATTCTAACTTCAGCCACTACAATGCCACAATCATTCCCAAACTGAAGGGAGGCGATCATTGGGATTGGTATACCCAACACCTTCTACTCAACCTCCCCTTCTATCACATTTATGGCCTTGGAAATCTGAATATGGCCCTCCAATGTGGGGCCACGGGAGTGATTATGTCCAAATTCGACCCGGATATCTTCCTCGCGAGTATTCAAAACTACAAAATAGAGATTATGATGCTCGTGCCCCCAATAGTGCTTATGATGTGTCGGTACAACGGTGTGGCCGACTACGACCTTTCTTCCATGCAAATGGTGCTTACTGGAGCCGCCCCAGTGGGAAAGGAACTCTGTGATGAGTTCTACAACAAATTCACCAATGTTCGCATTGTTGCGCAAGGTAGAACAGAAAATTATTTGTGTTGAAACGCATTTTTAGCTTATGGAATGACCGAGTGTGCCATGGCGACTCATCTCCCGGATTGCAAAAGAAGGGATAACTACATAACTGTTGGTCAGGTGGCGGCGACTTTTGAACAGAAGGTGGGTTTGTGGTTTGGGGACCTTCGGCCGCGTTTGGGGCGCTTCGCGGCTTTTCTCGCAGCGCAAAGTTAATTTAAAAGTGAACCATTCCCAGAGAGGACGAGCGATTGGAAAGGTACAGAAGGGTGCAAAAAGGGGATGAGAGCTGTTCTGGTGCAAAAGTGAGACCGCAGTGCACCGATGCTGCCAAAGTGCGCTTCACTCAAAGGTCACGAAGAATGCCTGAGGCGGCCGAAGAACCTGAAGGCTCCTCGACCGCCGGTGCTCCAGATTTTGAGAGAATAACCCTTTCTTTGCGGTGTTTTGAAACTTATGTTCTGTGAACATAAGTTTCCTCACCCATCTCAATGTTGAACAGGCTTCGGCCGCATTTGGGCCGCTTTGCGGCTCTTGGCCTGTGCTCTTGGACATTACACGTTCGGGGGCCAAACTGCGACCGGGAACCGCTCTTGCGCGAAGCGGTCTTCTTTCGCTTTTATAGGGCAACGTGTTCTGTTCAGCACTCCTTGAAAAGAGGGTGTTTCTCTTTTTGAACATCACAATACATTGCTAGCAGACAGGGGCAGAAGAAGGGAGGACAGTAGAGAGAGAGAG
>OZ059903.1:4122470-4172470 GCA_964057215.1 Oscheius myriophilus | reverse complement strand
GAATCAATAATTTGTGACAAACGTCACAAAACTCTTTTCAAAGTCATTATTTTTAAGTTCTGTTTGTTGCAAAACATAGTTCTAATTGTGCAAAACATACTGTGTTAAAGAGGATTCGAACTACCCTATATATATATATATATATATATATATATATATATATATATATATATATATATATATATATATATATATATATATATATATATATATATATATATATATATATATATATATATATATATATATATATATATATATATATATATATATATATATATTTTAAGTAATTTTCATGGCCGAGTGGCTAAGAGGCCGGACGGGTAATCCGAAGTTGCTCCTGTTCGATCCCCCGCCGACAAAACTGTTTTGCCATATTTGTTTTATACATTAGGTACAATAGAAACGCAATTCCTGCACATAATTCGTGAAAAACTTTTTTTTTCAACTTTTGGAATTTTGACCTCGGGCAGCGGGCCGGGCCGGCCCGGGCTGGTCTGGGCCGGGCGGGCTGGACCTGGCTAGGTTGGGCCGGGCTGGGCCGAGCCGGGCCGTGAATGTTTGGAGAGCGGGCCGGCCCGGCCTCGCCCGTAGCCACCCTTTCACTCACACACTCTTACACAAGTTTTTACGAGCTATTTGGGTAAGCGGTAAGATGTACATTTTATTACTTTTACATTGTCAGCAAGCAACTGGGTCTTACCCAAAGGTATCCTGAGTAGTCATATTCAAGAACGACTCTTGGTTCTCCTCCGACTTCTTTAGCCAATGTCCAAGTAGTACTTCTAGAACAATATGCAGTCAGTTGACAGCAGTCTCCATACTCGGCCATAGCCTCTTTAACCACAGCGAGTGGAAAGTGCCCTCCTATTCTTATATCATGGACAGTTTCAGATCCTTCAACCAGCTCCTGCAATTGTAGATTTTTACTGGAAAAGGTGACGGCTACCTTTACTTTTTGCAGGATTTGAAAATCAGAAACGCTTGTATCTTCGGCGAAACAATACTTTGCGTTTATTGCGAACAACTGATCCACTGATACATTAATTGGTCTCGGCAGGAAGATCTGAATCAGCAGTTTTGGTAATCTTTTCTTTTTTCTCCCCTCTCTCTTTCTCTCTGTCTGTGTCTCTCCTCTCTTTCTCTCTCACCCGACAATCAAGTTCTTCTTCAATAAAGTTGTCTTCCCTATATGGAATATTCTTCAGGGTGACCGTGTATGACTGTAACCTCTGCAAAATAACATTCTCACTGGTGATTTCACTCTTAATAAACCTTCACAAGAGCACAAAATAGCCTTCCAGAGCATTGAAATTCACCTTCCACTGTTAAATAGGACATTCTTTCTCCTCGGATATTTTTCAGTAGAAATGAGCACAACTCATCAGTTAGCGTATCCTTAATAATGTTAGTTAAGGTAGTTTCCAATTAGGCGTGAATGCAATTAAAGGGATCGTCAGAGGCCTTTTTATGCTACAGTACCCCAAGTTTATAAAAAAAATCAACGTGGTACTACCTACAATTACGATCGCCGGCGGCTACCCTTTGAGGATTTGTTGAAATGATTTGGCTGCGAAGATCCAACCTCTCGCTGAGAGACGCAGAAAGAACGAGAAACGCCGTTGAGACCCTTTATCCTCGGCTACCAACTATATTTTTATGCATTTTCAAAAGAAAATTTTGGCAAAGTGCCAGCTTGCCGATTTGCGCACACTTTTCCGTAAACACCGCGGCGTCGGCTCTGCTTATGACCGTTGGCTGAAAGCCGTTGAGACAAAACATTTAATGGCTATGGAAACCTGAAACCTATTTTATAATATGAATAATAAAATTTTTTAAAAAATTGCAAAAGGCCCCTGACGGTCCCTTTAAAGAGTGCAAACTTTAATGAAAGTAAAAATCAAATTCTAATTCACTTCAATATCTATCGATCCGGTTAACAATAATCTCGTTTTGGAGAAATCAGGTTTCACAAACTTTTCCCCCCAAAACAACCATCCTTTCTGTAATAAAAAACTGGAAACATATTAAAAATATAAAAAATACCTTTATGAAAATGGATCTGACAATTTTCGGAAACTTCAATTTAGAATTTTCTTCACAAATGGCACGTGAAATGGAACTACACTCTTCAAAGGCTGCGTAGTGGTCATATGTCATCTGAAATTCGAGATTCAGGATTTTTTTTTAATTATCCCCATTTGAAGATCAATAAAAATTACAAATGAAAAAATCACCTTTTGAAGAAGATTGTTCTGAATGAGCTGAGGTAGGGTGGAAAATCCGATAGTTTTCCTTTTCTCTTTTTTGGCATCTTGTAATTCTCTCTTAAATAAAAAATTAGCGTCGTAATAATATAATTTTTGCACCTTTGCAAGATTTTCCTTTAAAATTGCAATTTCTTGAAGCAATCGATTGTTTTCCAATGGATATTTTTGAAGTTCGCGTTCCAAATCGATAATTCGTTCATAAGCGTTCTGAAAACTCTTTATAATTGAAAAACTTGATCCTCAGGCAAGCTTAAACGTTCACTTATGCCCATTTCTCGACGAACTTTCCACCAGTAACATAGCTTAGGTGGGATACCGTAATAAATCAATGCCGGCTGGCGCTAATTTGGTTCATAGGAATCGAACCATCAACCCAAAGTGCAGCGCGCGCCTTAGACCACCCGGGGTATCATGTCGGTAGGGCAGGGTGCCCCTGACGTTTGGCCAAAAATGTATGTACGTAATGTACGTAGTCACAAATGTGCGTCTAGAGTCCTTAGATGAAGGTGGTTGGAACTCGCGGGGGTCTTTTGAAATTGAGTATATCATGTTGCAAATGTGCCAAAACACAACTCAAGGTCAGCACCAACGATGAATACAGCAATTATAGCCGTCGCCAAAAGGAAATCGACGAGAAAAAGCCGCTTTTTTCTGTGTCTCCGCGTTTTGTATGCTATTTTTGCATGCGTGTTGCATGCATTGCTCTGCATTAAAGTGAACATCAGGAAGATTTCCCACTCGTATGCAAATAATATGCTAATGAGGACATGGCAAGCATTCTGTGAACAACCGTTTCAAAATAATTGGAATAACGCAATTAGAATACGGCCCATTTCCGTTATGAAAAGGCCCCTTACGGTCCCTTTTTAGTCGGATTCCAATTCAGCGACAGCTATATTGACAGAAAAAAACCTACCTCCATCATAAAATCAGAATGGTTGAAGAAATCAATAGAGCGAATTGAATAGGTTGGCTCAGCTTTTGGAAACGCCAGGTGTCACCGTGACCTCGTGACAGTGCGTTGCAATGACAGCAAGGGAACGCAGATGGTCAGGTTTTGGTACGGTTATAGCTATAAAAATCTTTGGTAAATAGATTTGCAGCTTTAGGTCCCACCACGACGAGTTGTGACCTACCGGGCGCGCGAAAGAGACAATACCGAATGAAGAGGTGGGACAGCTACACGCCTAGCCGTCGCCAAACGGAAATCGGTTTGCCTGCGTATCACACGAATGCTGCATGCAGGGTGTTTTTGGCAGGATTCAAATTTGGCGACAGCTATTCGTCCATCTTTCTTGTTTGTTTGGATGTGAAGGAGTGATATGGAATGAATCAATTGGCATAATTCCAATTTGAGCCAGCTTTTTTCCGCTTTCATTTATCACTTTAACTGTGCAATTGACCCGTTATTCGCTTTTTATATCAGTTTTCCTTAGGAAAAAGCTATGAGCAGCGACTTTTTTTGCTGCAGAAACGTAATCCAAACGCGTTCGCTTTACACTTTCCCAAAAACCGTCGTTCCTGCATATTTTCCTAGCTTTGAGACTTATATTCTCAAAAATGATGTAAAGGGCTTTTACATTGTTTATCGACCATGGCAGAGCCCGGTTCGGCCCCCAATTTCGCCCAGTATCTAAGGCTCGAAATTTCTTGTGTTGATTGCCACAATTATGAAATATAGCCGTCGCCAAACGAACATCAGCTATAAAAAGCCGCTTTTTCTCTGCGTCTTCGCTTCTCGCACACTATTTTTGCCTGAGTTTCGCACGACTGAATTAAGGCCGTTTTTGGCAGGATGCCCGTATTGCGACAGCTATAAATAAATACGCAGATGGCCATCCTCGTCCCGGCCTGTCTTAGCCCGGCCCGGCCCGTCTACTCGGACCAACTAATTAAACTGTCACCCACGCGACCAAGGTTCGATCCCGATCGGGACACTTTATTTTTGCTAACCTAGAATCAGTTTAAACAGGTAACAAAAACATTCAAATAGCCTTTGTGGGGTCCCAGAAAAAATAGATTTGACTGAAACTAAAAATTATAGTTACTTAGGACCGAAGGAGCAGCCAAATACACCTTTATTTGAATGTTGCTACTCTACGGCCCTTAAAGGGGCAGTAAGGGGCCTTTTCATTTCATTTTCGATCGGATACGGTCGGAAATTATGCGAATGAACTATGCAAAATTGTCTCGCACCCTCCTCATTTTCACAGCTATCTCAGTCAATTAGAATGAATTCGGTTCATTAGCATCCCTTGTAAATACCGGACACGCAGGGCGTACTGGCCATCCGCACAATCTGCGGATGGTCGGCCGTTTTTGGACACTTTGATGTCAGGTCTATCGAAAACGGTGCATTTCCGACCCATAGTCATAAACATTTTCTTGATCAGCGAATTTTCTTTCTTAGATGAGCCAATGTCGTAAAACCCGCCTGACTGTCCCTTTAAGGAAACCTTAAGACCCTTATTTCATATCTCGCTTCAAACGCAACTTTTTTGAATTATACATAAAGCAATCGATAGCTTTTTGTAAGGTAAAAAAGCTTGTTTTTAGTGGAAAATAAACAAGTTGACCCCTAAACGCTAAAAAAATTGAAAAACCTGCAAAAATGTATAAAAATAAACATTGTTTTCGGGCTTCCTGGGTTTATACATAAGAATCGCCTCTTCTAACTAAACTATCCTGATTCTACATAAAATTTGCTACCAAAACGCAATCGTTCTGTTTTTTCCGTTTACGTAAAGTGGTGCCCCTTCGCTTGAAAATGGTTAGTTCGCAATTCCGAAATTTCCCCTAAGGCTAAATATGGTCAAAAAGTTGACATCATGCTTAACGCAAGCGTTTCGTTTAGGGACCACAGGGGCCCACCCCGCGCGGGCAATCCAAAATGTTCCAAAAAGAAAATATGGTTTTCATCTGACGTAAAATCACTCGATAAAAACGATGCAATCAGTTAAAAGTGGAATTTTAACGGCATGTTGGCGAAAAACACACTTTTTCGCGTTTTTCAGCCATAACATTCAAGTCAAATCGGTAACACTTTCGTATTATAAACTACCGTGATAAATAGTATAACATACGCAAAATGAAACAAAAATATGAAAAATTCATCCTCACCAAAAATTATTATCGCGTTTTTTCTCCTTTGCCGGCCAATATTTCGACACGGGGAGTTCTTGAGTATTCCAGTTGCTTAGCAAGAGGATTCAAAAACTGTTTTTTTTTATAAATAGTAGTCAAAACAAGCGGAAACTTAAAGGGACCGTCAGGGACCTTTTGCAACTTTGGCTCATGTGAAAGAGGAAAATAAGTTGATCAAAAAACTCTATACAAGATGTGGTTCAAAATTCTCCGTTTTTGAGAAATCTGGCTTCAAAGTGCCCAAAACCGGCCGACCGTCTGCAGATTCTGCGGATGGCCGCAACGCCTGCATGCACGATGTTTACAAGCTATTCTAATTTCGAAGTTGTCATTCTAATAGGACGAGATTACGCGGAAAATGAGGAGCTATCCAGACAATTTAGCATATATAATTAGTATAATTTTCGACCGTTCCCGATGAAAAAAGAAACTGAAAGGTCCCTGACGGTCCCTTTAAGAATCTTCAATATTGAAGCAATTTTCTAACTATCACTTTGAGCACGACTTCAGCTCTTTCCTTCAAAATATAGGAAAATGAGAGCGATAACACCCGTGAGACCTAATGATTTGAAAAATTATAGTGTTTTTCTATTTTTTAAGACTAAAAACGTACTTTATATTTCTTACGTTCTAGCTTTCACACCAAAAAAACCAAAGCCACGGTAATTTTGTCGGGCTGGCCCGGCCCGCTAGTACTCTCCTTCTTCTTTCTCGCCTTCTTTCAAAACATCTCCCTCCGTCTCTCTCTCTCTCTCTCTCTCTCTCTCTCTCTCTCTCTCTTTTCTTCCTCTACTATCAAAAGTTCCGTCCATTCGCTCTGCATCTCATTTTCGCCGCCACCATTATGATTCACGGGAATCACTGCCAATCGTCTATCGCCCTTTCCACGCTAAAATGTCGCTTTTAGCGCTAAAAGAAGATCTCTCCCCCTTCTCTCGGGCCCAGCTGTGAAAGGACAATGCGCGGGGCGGGGTCAAAACGAGCGCAGGAACGAACCAGTCGGCTGGTTGCAATCGATACCGTCGACCCGCATCAGTTGCTGACAGCCGATCGATATTCCCCAACCTTCCGATGACATCATCCTGCCCCTGATGAAGCACCATGAGGCAGTACACTCAACACTCCGTGGCTAAAAGACTAGTGGCCGAGGCCATTCGGGTAGGCGCTCATTGATTCTTATCGCACAGCTGATTGCCGAAATTCTTGGAAAAACAGTGCCCTAATCACGTTTTAATGCTGTTTTTTACCATTACAACAGAGAAATAGTGGAACGTTGACCTTAAAGATAGATAGATTTTGCCTTTTTCCATATATTTTCATGTTTTACCATGACAGTTCTAAGAAACTTGAGTGATTTCGTTCTTCTGCTTTCGCGATTCAACCTTTAAAATCTCATTTGCGCTCATTTTGCGCCGGAAATAGCGTTAAACCCGCGTTCCGCAGCCTGTGCGCTTGTTTTGGGTGATAGGGTGTGACAATCGGCGCCAAACGTGAGAGGTGACCATGAACTGAGCGATTTTTGCGGGCAGAAATCGAATCTTCAAAAGAGAAAATAGTGATGTCAGAGAGAGAGAGAGAGAGATAGAGAGAGAGAGAGAGAGAGAGAGAGAGAGATGGGGAGAGAAAACGAGAGAAGCAGAGACAAAGACCGAGACGTAGAGACAGAAAGAGAGGCCGAGACGCAGTGACAGAAAAAGAGACCGAGACGTAGAGACGCAGAGAGAGTTAGAGAGGTATAGAAGCAGATAGTTAATGATGAAGATAGTTAGAGAGGGAGAGAAACAGAGAGTTAGAGGCAGAGACGCAAAGAGACAGAAACGCAGAGATGCAGAGACGCAGAGACGCAGAGAAGCAAATATGCAGACACGCAGAGAAGCAGAGAGTTAGACAGGCAGAGAAACAGAGAGTTAGAGTGGCAGTGAAGCATATAATTAGAAAGGCATAGATGCAGAGACGCAGAGAGATAGAGAGATAGGGAGACAAAACGCAGAGAGACAGAGACGCAGAGACAGAAAGAGAGACCGAGACGTAGAGACGCAGAGACGCAGAGAGATAGAGAGTTAGAGAGGTATAAAAGCAGATAGTTAGAGATGCTGATAGTTAGAGAGGCAGAGAAACAGAGAGTTAGAGGCAGAGACGCAAAGAGACAGAGACGCAGAGACGCAAATACGTAAAGATGCAGAGAAGCAGAGAGTTAGAGACGCAGAGAAGCAGAGAGTTAGACAGGCAGAGAAACAGAGAGTTAGAGTGGCAGTGAAGCATATAATTAGAGAGGCAGAGATGCAGAGACGCAGAGAGATAGAGAGATAGGGAGACAAAAACGCAGAGAGACAGAGACGCAGAGACAAAGAGAAGCAGAGACGCAGAGACGCAAATACGTAAAGATGGAGAGAAGCAGAGAGTTAGAGACGCAGAAATGCAGAAAGTTAGAAAGACAGAGAAGCAGATATTTAGAGATGCAGATAGTTAGAGAGGCTGAGAAGCAGATAGTTAGAAAAGTAGATAGTTAGAGAGGCAGAGAGGTAGGAGGCAGAGACGCAGACACGCAGAGAGTATGAGAGGCAGAGATGAAGGGAGTCAGATATTCAGAGACGCAGAGACAGAGAGGCATGAAAGAGACATTTCAGGCCTGGCGCATCTTCGTCCCCCTCGTTGTTCTCTTCGGTCTCCTCCTCCTCCTCCTGACCGTTTCGGCCATCCTCTTCCGCTCCCTCGACGAATCTCTCGCAAATGTTCCTCTCAGTGACGTCATCTTATTCGAATTCGGCACCCTCACTACCATCGGTAAATCGCCTTCTTTCTTTCGAACTGACATCACTTTTCCAGGTTACGGAAACATTTACCCCTCAACCGATTTGGCAAGAATCTACACCATTGTGTTCAGCATTTTTGGTATTCCTATAATGCTGCTGACTTTGGCTAACTTCGGGCGTCATGTCAGCAAAGCCTTCTGGCTTCTGATGACTTGGCTGAGAATGCCGAATGCGTCTTCAAAAGTTGGAAGTGACGCCCCTATGCCAATGACCGTTGTGCTTTTTTTCTTCCTCGTTACGTTTATTGCTGGGTCTCGAGTTGTGAATAACTCGGGAGATGGGAATTCAGTCGACAAACTTTACTTCAGGTGAGGTATTTGCGTCTCTCTCTCTTTCTAGGCATCTGTCTCTTTTCCGTGTCTCATTTTGGTCTCTCTATCGTTTTTTTCTGGACTTCTGTCTCCTTTTCTGAGTCTCTATCTCTCTTTCTTGGTTCATGCCTCTTTTCTGTGTCTCACTCTCTCGATTTTAATGGTCTCTGTCTCGGTTCAGTTTCTTCTGGGTCTCATTTTTTGGGTTTTTGTCTCGTTTTCTGCTTTTTCTAAGTCTCTGTCTATTTTCGGTGTATTTGTCTCATTTTCTGGGTATCTCTCTCCATTTCTCAGTCTTTTTTGAGGGTCTCTGCCTCTTCTTTTAAGTAGGGACCGCAGAGGTGCGCACAGCAGTGCAGCCCGAAATGTGAAGAAAATATGGTTTGAATCGCTCTCGCGCGTATTATTTTTTATTTTGTTTTTCTAAACAGTGAATCTGACGTAAAAGAACACGAGAAATCCGATGGAGTTATTTTCAAACCGATACCTCTTTGTCTTTTGGGCCAAAAAGCATGATTTTTCGATTTTTTGGTCATTAAAAACAGGTTGGGCACGGAGCGCGTCCGATTTCAAATTAAAATGGTAACTCAACTTATTTTGCATATACTTGCCCAAAAACACAAAAATCCGTTCGTGCCAAAAAAAGTTACGCCGAATTTTAACATTTGCGGCGCTCCCATTCGTCGCAGAAGCACGTTTGGTAGCATTATTAGTGCGCAATGAACTTATTTAAGTGTTTTTGTTGTTTTAAGATAGTAAAATTTGAGAAAACCACTTTTGTTTTGCAGCAAAAGAATTTTAAAAGAAGTCAACTTTCAAGCGTTCTTTGGATTTCCCTTATGTGTGCGAAATACAGGCCCGGAGCGCTCAAGGTGTTTTAAATTTATAAATTTACTATTAATTCTCTTTTGTTTAATGTAAAATTGAGCCAATTTCATTCGTGCAGATTTATAAAAATATAATTTAAAAGTGAACTTTTTATGAATTTCAACCGGTTTTCGCGCTCCAATGCCAAATCCCCTTCTCACAGCAATTTCGAAAACGGTTAATTAAACGTGTATTTTTATTACTCTGGGGTTCATTTTGGTACCATAAATCGTATAAAAATACGGTTGCTTATTAAAATACCAAAATCCTTTCTTTTTCTTCAATTTGAGGGATTTTGCATTCAACCAAGTTTCTGTCCGGTGTTTAGCGGCGCCTGTGCACTCGGCCGAGAAAGACCCCGCCCAACCACGGCGGCAATTGAAAAACGGGATTGTAATTGAGGCATTCAAAATGGAATATCTCGTTTTGTTGTGGATGAAATTTCACAATGTAAAAAGGAAAAGTTTAAGTTGGAGTATCACCTGTTTAAATATTCACATAAAAAGTCGAAATTCTGAAAAATAATTTATGCTCTGCGGTCCCTACTTTTAAGTCTTTGCCTCTTTTTCTGGGTCTCTGTCGCTTTTTGGAGATTCTGCCTCTTTTTCAGGGGTTTTGCATGTTTTTCTGCGTATTTGTCTTTGTTCTAGGTATAGTCTATTTCCAACAAAAGGTTTTCGACTTTTCGTCGTCATTGATATCCAATCGTATTTATCCACTTTCGATTCGTAGCAATAAGGTGAATATCAGAAAAATAAGCAAAATAGCGCTGTAACAGAAGAGTGAGCAGACATTTAATTGATCGCTACTTGACCAAATGTACCTAGTCCTTTAGGAAAATCCCATTTTCCTTGTCTCTTTTTAGGAAACGCACTATATCTGCCTCTATTTGTGTATCTCTTTTTACCGATTCCTGTCTTTTTTCAGTCTCTGTCTTTTTTTCTGGGTTTCTGTCTCATTTTCTATGTCTCAGTCTTCGTCTCTTTCCCTACTTATCTCTCCGTCTGTCTCTTTCTATTTCTCAATTTTGCTAACTTTCAATGTTTTAGCTTTATAAGCTTCACAACCGTTGGCTTTGGCGATCGCATCCCCTTGGTTAAAAACACGAGCCAAATGGTTCTCACCATCCTCTATCTAACCTGGGGAATCCTGCTCACAACAGAACTTTTCTCCATCCTCAACAAGTATTTCAGAAAAGTAAGTGTTTCACCAAAGCACTCAATTCAAATTCGCATTTGAGGTTCACTTTCTGGGTCGCCGCTTCACAGGCGCGCGCGATGTGAATGTCTGGGTGGGGGGAAAGAAGCTCACAGTTAGCGAGTTGATTGAAATCGTCGCCAACCAGTTCCAGGTTTCATTTTAAAAAGTTAGAAAAAAAAAGAAAATTCAGGCTTCTCCCAGAGAGGTGCGTGAGATGCTGCGAGACCTGGACGATATCTTGCCGCGGGTGGCGGCCGAGAGAGACAACCGCGTTCCACTTGTAACCCACCTTGAGGACTTCGACGTGTACGACTAACGCATCAAAATGACACTTTCAATCGATAATGACATATAAATTGCTTTATTTTTGCAACTACACGGCCTATCATGGAAGTATTGTATTACAACGCCCCCATCCAACTCTGAAAACTGAGCCGCACCCTCACATACTCACATACTCACACACTCACATACTAACACACTCACACACTCACTCAGTTGCTAAGGGGCGAAACAGAGGAATTACTTGCTATTTAACTTTCTTTGTCTTCTTAAATTTATCTAAACAGGTTTTAATTCTCTACTTTCACTTCTTTTTCTTTCTTATCACACACACACTTACACACTCACACACTCACACACTCACATACTCACATACTCACATACTCACATACTCACATACTCACATACTCACATACTCACATACTCACATACTCACATACTCACATACTCACATACTCACATACTCACATACTCACATACTCACATATACTCCTCGCCCAGCGAGCATTCCGAAGCGGCTGACAATTTTTCCATGAGTCTTTCAATTACGTGACCTATTTTGCTAATTAGATGCGCAGGTTGTTCAAAAATGACCCTTTTTGTAGCCATGCTCGGTGGGCAGCGACTATACTCACATACTCACATACTCACACACTCACTCACTAACTCACTCACTCACTCCCTCACTCACTCACTCACTCACTCACTCACTCCCTCACTCACTCACTCGGAGCCAATACTTTTGACTCTTTTTCTTTCACAAGTGACTATTCAAACAACATCGAGAAAATAGAAGAACTGCAATGACAAAACACAAATTTTTCATTTTTTTTTATTCACAAGTAATTGCTATCACTAGTATCGTTTTTTATCTACTCGCCGAGGTAAATCTCTTCGATTCGGCCGACAATCGAGAGCTTCAAATGGAGAAGTCCAGCGGATCCCAGACCGGTGAAGACGTGGTTTCCGAAGTTGAGGTGGATGTTCTTCTTATCCTTGACAAAGAACAACTCCATCGGACGTTTGGTGGGACAGCAGACATTTAGGTTTCCTTCTTTTCTTGTGAGAATGATGACCAAGAATGATGAAAACTCGTATTGCCAGATGTTATAGCCAAATGGAACGGGCTAAAAACCAATGTTTTGAAAAATACGCAAATTTGAAATGGCTCACAGCATATGCGCCGGGGAGAGAAGAGACAAAGGTGTAGAAAGGCAGGAAGGAAGCGGACTTGGTACATGTGCGCCGCCATTATTACAAGTGAATACGGGTCGCGAGGGATGAGGCTGGCCTAACAGAAACTGAAATCCCGTTGATAGTTATCGATTGTTTACGTAATTCTCACCAGATGGAGACAAAGAGGTATTCCTTCCCAATCGACAACAGAGAACCGTTGCCAAAGCGAATCTTGACGAACTTTCCTGAGAAGGACTAAAACAAATTTAGATTGGAGTAGTGGGTAACTCACGTAAAAGGTGTGTGTGTGTGTGTGTGTGTGTGTGTGCGTGTGTGTGTGTGCGTGTGTGTGTGAATGTATGTGCCTATGAACCTATTTCCCACTTCCAATTTGGCGTCTGTACGCTTAGGCCTATCGCCTATACTCGTCGCCCAGCGAGCTTTCCTAGCCGGCAGCGGGAAAAAAGCGGCTTTTTGTCTGCGTCTCCGGGACTTGCACACTATTTCGCGCGTTAGATGTGCAGGCCATCGAAACTTTAGAAAGGTCCGTGGGCGAGGAGTATACACGTGAAACTCTGTCGACGAGCGAATCATGGGTGTTTGTGTTAATTCTTTATTTCCCGTGAACGACGGTTAATAAAAAACCCCATTCCAAGCCCAGTGCTCCTATATTCATTTTTCAACAGACAAACCCCCTTTCACACTGAAGAAAAATATGTTAACAACCAAATGGAATGAAGTGAAATGGTACATGACACGCTATCCGACTGTAATGAAATGGACCAAATAACAAAATCAGAGACAGAGACATGAGGGGTTCCCGGTTTCAACTTCTCCATTCTTCTCTTTTGTGCGCCACGTTAAAAAATATTGCCGAAGTCTGTACGCCGTCTCCGTACTTTGTGCGCCACTACAAATAGCACAGACGGGTTTCATTGCCGATTTCAAAATCAAACGATCAGCACAAATAGACAACGAACACTTTGTGGCCGACATATTCTGTGTTTTGTTGGCCTTTGCCCCCACATCATTGTTCGTGTTTACTTTTCACTTTGCCGCCTACGCTGACTGTTCGTCCCATTCACTTCTAAATTCCTCGTATTTGCAGTTAAAAGAGTTGTATTTCGCCCCCTTTCCCTCTAAAATAAATAATGAGCGAGGGAGAGAAAGAGAGAGAGAGAGAGAGAGAGAGAGAGAGAAATCACAAGCGTTTCTTCGTGGCGGGACCGCAGATCGGTAGTGTCTTATGAATTTTAAGGGGAAATCTGAAGTCACCACTAGTCCAGAATTGACACTTACAAAAAAGAAATTGACTGTCAAATTCAAATTCGTTTTAAAAATGTAGAAAATACGATTTTACTTTAAAGTAAAATCGTAAAGCTTTCGAATAAACACAGGCAGTGTAGTTTGTTCGCTATTTGTAGTGTGCTCATCAGGTCGGTGTTCACGATTTCGGTGACCGCTCCTGTTTTTTGCTCGTTTCTGCCTTACAAGGCCTTCTTTTTACTAAATCTTGTACTATTTTGCATTTTAATTTATATTTTACTGAAAGCTCGGCTAAATAACTTTCTACGAAGTTATGTTAAAGTGCTTGGGCGTTAAACTGTCGTTAGACCGTTATTTAACGTACATATATTATACGAAAATTGGGCATGATCGCTTAATTTCTGCATTTGAGGGTCAAATATCGACATTAATCTGCAGCAATCTTAGTATTTGATCAGCTTTCCTTTGAAAATCGCTTTCTACTATTATGTCAGCGGCATCTCTCCTGCGCGGGCCGGGGGAACTTTTGTTTGGCCCGAACAAATTTTTTGAGTACTTTATTGATAATTTTTGCACCTTTGTCCGTAGTTGAAGTTTGTGCTTCAGAAGAATCTGCCGATTTGTGTGTCCTAAATCCCACGCCCTCCCGAAAAAGAATCTCCGATCGTTGTTGTTTGTGTGTGAAAAGTGCCGCGACCACTGATAAGTGTAAACGCCCCGTTTCTCGTCGTCGCCGAGAGCACAACTGCCACTCGCGTGCGTTTTTGCGTGTCTCCGACGCGGCAGATGCCGCATTTTGAGAAATTACGAGACTTTCATCCGACTGACCACTGGGATTTCGCCATTTTCTTAGCTATTTGCTTATTTCGCGTCAATTTGGGGATTTTAGACCGTTTAAGTCCATGCTAAGGCCTTAACTAAGGCTCTAATGGGACTTCAGGCTCCCGGGAAGGCCTTACAATTACTGCTGGAATTTCACCATTTTCACTCTCTTTTATGATTTTTCGCTTAAGTTTTGTGATTTTCGCTCATATAACTCCCTAAACGCCACGTTATGGCTTTAAATTACGGCCTAATCGGGGGTTTACAATTGCATACGCGCGTATATACGTATTTCAAACCCCTGTCCATTTTTTGTGTTTTTCCCCGCTTTTTTTGGGTTTCGGGGTCATTTTAGGCCCTAAATACCATGTTAAAGCCTTAAATATGACTCTAGTCGGGGTACAGACCAGTTTCTGTCTCTTTTACGCTTTCCTCCTTAGTTTCAGTAATTTGTGCTCACTTTTAAGCCTTAAAAGCCCTAAATTTCAGGCTAAGGCTTTGAATTAAGGCTTTTATTCGGTGTTTACTTTTGCATACGTGCTTTCTTCAAACTTCCGTTCATTTTTTACGGTTTTTGCGGCATTTGTTTTGACTTTCGAGGTCACTTTAGGCATTAAAATCCGGATTTTCCCGCTTTTTTGGGTTTCGGGGTCACTTTATGCCCTAAACGCTACGCTAAGACCTTAAACTAAGGCTTTAAAGGTGCCCTTGCATTCGCGCGTATTTCAAAATGGCTCGGCTCATTTTAGCGCCTTTTCCCGTGTTTCTTTTATGGATTTCGGGGTCCTTCTAGACCGAACACGCCATGTTAAGGCCTTAATTTAAGGCTTTAATTAGGGTATACTCTTGCGTACGTGCGCGTTTGAATGAAATCTGGGTTCCCGGCTAAGTGGAATCGATTGTGGGGGAAAACTTGCCCATCCCCACCCCACGTTTCCCAACATTTTGTCATCACTTTATCATCGTGTTTGCGTCGAAATTGGCGTCTTTTATCGACTTTCCGTGTCTTTCTTAGCCTTTTCTCGAAATTTCTTGCGATTTGGTCATTTTCTGAACATGAATTTCGACATTTCGTGTCATTTTTCAGGTATGGTAGGCGTCTCGGTCGTCAACAGTAAGCCGTACCCCGGCCAGAAGCCCGGAACCAGCGGTCTCCGCAAGAGAGTGGGTTACTTTTAGCTATTTTTAAAACGTTTGGTTTTTATTTTTGTTGTAAAACTTGTAAAACTTTGTATATTTACAAACAAAGCGATCTGTTTTAATCGACATTATATAAAAATTAAGTTGAAGTGATGATTTTTTAAGCCTTTATATCCATTTTCCGTCTCAAAAACTGTTACATCCGTTGGAGGTGGTTCACTTCATTCCGCGTAAATTCTGTGCTTTAAAATATATAATTTTTTATAAATACAAATTCTAATTTTTTTTAACTTCGTTCTAAATAGTGTTACATTTAAGCAAAAACGTATTTCTATTTACGATGAACATATAAATCAATAAAAAATTTATTAAAAAAGTAATTTGCAGGCCTCGGGTCGAACCTTGGTTTTTATTTTCCAAAGAATGGGCTCTCTTCAGTGTTAATTTTAAAAAAAATTATTTTAAACATATTTCAATGCCTCCGAATGGGTTTTAATGTATATTTTATGGGCTTATCAAGCCTGTGTTTCA
Organism: Oscheius myriophilus; assembly: GCA_964057215.1. Taxonomy (NCBI): domain Eukaryota; kingdom Metazoa; phylum Nematoda; class Chromadorea; order Rhabditida; family Rhabditidae; genus Oscheius; species Oscheius myriophilus. Next base: position 4,156,648 of record OZ059903.1, on the reverse strand, counting down.
TAAATTTATAAAATTGAGATTAATCGTTGGCAAATTATTCTATTTTTGCCGAAAATCAGCGTTTTCACTTTTTTTCGTTTTGCCCCTAATATGCCATTTTTTGCTTATCACTGTGGCAGACTATTAAAGGTGTTCGGACAGTTTTGTAATTGGAAAACTGCCAAATCTGCCGCCAAAAACGAATCTAGGCGAGAACATAATTATAACTGACAAATTTTGGTACGAATTGTATGCAAAGGGTCCTGAAGCGTTTAAAATCTCCTGAAATCTACAGTATCTCCGCCCTTTAACTGTGTACAATTTGTGGCTTCGGAGCATTTCCCGCCGTCCGTGTAAATTTAGAATCTCGTAAATTTTTAAGGTCTAGCCATGCGGAAACTTGTCAGTGTCATTTTTGTTGCTAATTTCCCCATTTCCAGGTGCCCGAGTTCCAGCAGGAACACTACACGGAGAACTTCATCCAGGCCGTGATCGATGGAGGTCTCGGAGCGAAGAAGAAGGGCTCCGTGCTCGTTGTGGGAGGCGACGGCCGCTACCTCTCCATGGAGGCCGTCAACGTCATCATCAAGATTTCCGCCGCCAACGGGGTGAGTTTTTAAGAAATTAACCGTTAAATTCCTCCAACATCGCGTGGAAAATTGATATCTGACGCGGCGCGACGCGCAAAATCTGGTACCTTCCACTATCTATATAATTTTTTTTCAGCTGTCGCGCCTGATCGTCGGACAGAACGGATTCCTCTCGACGCCGGCTGTGTCGAACCTCATCCGCAAGGGATTCGAGGGAAAGCAGATCGATGGAGGTGAGAGGAAGGGAGGATTTGACAGTTAGAGAACTGGAGAGCAAAAATACAGAGATAATAGACAGTTAGAGAGAGAGAGAGAGAGATCAGATAGTTACGGACAGATAGAGGGTTGAAGAGTGACTCAGACAGTTAGAGAAAGGCGTGACAATGTGAAGAGAGTTAGGCAGTTAGAGAGTGGGACAGAGAATCAGACAGTTCAGATCACACAGTCAGAGACAGAGAGGATCAGACATTTAGTGTAAGAGACATAGATAGAGGGAGAAAATTAGATAGGTAGGGACCGAGAATCACAGTTATAGAAACATAGGGTTACGCGGTGAGAGAGAAGATTATTAAGGAATTAATTACAGAGGCAGAGAGATCAGACAGTTAGAGACACCTCAGAATAATATGAGATAGCCCGACAGTTAGGCAATAGCGAGAGAGAGTCAGTCAGTGAGAGACACTGAGTCGGACAGGTAGAAGCAGAGATTGTGAGACTTTTAGTGGAAGAGAGAGAGAGAGAGAGGTTAGACGGCAAAAGAGAGAGAGAGAGAGAGCCAGATAGTTAGGGAAAGAGAAGGCCAGTCAGAAAGAAACGCAGAGGATCATACATCTAGAGATACAGAGTGTATACATTTAGTGGAAGAGAGAGAGAGAGAGAGTGAGATTCAGACAGTTAGAGAAACCTCCCCATTTTCAGGAATCATCCTCACCGCCAGCCACAACCCGGGCGGTCCCAAGGCTGACTTCGGAATCAAGTTCAACTGCGAGAATGGAGGCCCCGCCCCCGACGCCGTCACCGACGCCATCTACCAGATCACGACCAAAATCAATTCCTACAGTATCTGCAACGAGCTACAGTGCGATTTCACACAGACCGGCAGGTTCGATTTTCGATTTTTTTTTAAAAATTAAGTTTTAAATTTTTTGTTTAAATCACATTTACTATCGTAATAACCGGCGGAAAACTGTCGTTGGTACATTTTTCGTAGAATACTCGGTCAACGGAGAAGTCTATTTGAACCAGTATCGAGTTCTGCGTGTTTTCGTATCAGCGTGCCAGTGTTATGCTGTTGAGCTTAATTTTATTTTTCAGGTACGAATACGACATCGACGGCTTCGGCAAGTTCACCGTGGATGTGATCGACTCCGTCAATGCCTACGTGGATCTGATGAAGAGCATCTTCGATTTTGACAAGGTGAAATATCTCTCTCTCTCTCTCTCTCTCTCTCTCTCTCTCTCTCTCTCTCTAACAATCAATTTTCCAGATCAAATCCCTCATCAGCGGAAACTCCACCGGCACCAAGTTCAAGGTCCTTCTGGATTCGATGCACGGAGCCACGGGCCCCTACGTCGCCACCATCCTGGCCGACGAGCTCGGAGCCGACCTTAACGATCTCCTCAGGTAGTTTTTATTGTATTTTTAAGTTATTTCAAGTTGTTGGCGGGGCTAAATGGGCGGAGCCAGTTAGTGTCACCACTGACAGCCGTTTAACACTACTGACAGCCGGTTGCCTCTGCTGACGGCCGACTTGCACTGCTGACAGCCGGTTGGTACTACTGACATCCGGTCGGTACTACTGACATCCGGTTTGCACTATTGTCAGCCGTTTGGCACTACTGACAGCCGTTTGGTACTGCTATCCGCCAGTTGGCAGTACTTACCGTAGTTTGACACTACTGACAGGCGGTTTGCACTACTGACATCCAGTTGTAACTGCTGACAGCCGGTCGGTAGTACTCTCCGTTGTTTGGCCTTACTTACAGCTGGTTGGCACTATTGACAGCCCGTTGGCACTACTGGCAGCCGGTTGGAACCACTGACAGCTAGTCGGTGGTACTGACAGCCGGTTGGCACTAATATCAGCCGTTTGGCGCTACTACCAGCCGTTTAGCACTATTGAAAACCGGTTGGCTTATTTTCGCCCCGAAAAGTTACTAAAATGCTCTAAATTGAACTAGCTGGCTTGCTCGTTCGTTAAGCGAAACTCCACCCATCTCTAAATCCTTAAATTTTACAGTATTTTATAATTTTTAATTTTAGAATCGTGCCCAAGCCGGATTTCGGAGGCTGCCACCCCGACCCGAACCTCACCTACGCCAAGGGCCTCGTCGACCGCTTGAAGCAAGGAGAACACGACTTTGGAGCCGCCTTCGACGGCGATGGAGTGAGTTTTATTTGGAAACCCGAATTTTCTGGGCTAGCCCGAAAATTAAACCATAATTATTTTTTATTTTTTACAGGACAGGAACATGATTCTGGGCAAGAACGGCTTCTTCGTCACCCCCAGTGACTCACTGGCTGTCATCGCCGATCACATCGATGTGATTCCCTACTTCAGGAATAAGAAGGTCTCCGGTGAGTTCTGGTTTTCTATAATTGTGTCTAAAGTATAATTGTGTCAAAATATTGAACCTTCCCCGGTGTCTATGTTATTCCGCTTGTAAATTTTCATAAGACTTTTTGTCTCCAATATGCAATACTGCGTGATGGTAAAAATCTTTATAGCCTATTTTGATCCGGAAAGCACAGGTCACATGTCTGCATGAGAGACGCAGAGTAGCAGAGACCTATGTCGATGCAAAAACTACTTCCCAAAACGTGATAATGTTTTCATCTTGGGGCGAGAATAACGAGTGCAACATAGGATACTCAGGTGAACGCAGCCAAATCGGCCGAAGTGTATTTGGCGATAGGTAAAAGTTATGTCTGCGCCCTCCACACATCACCTACTACCTAATCGTTTGGTGACCTGCGTCTCTCAAATAGCGGTACTCTATCACTGTCCGCTTTTTGCATGTCGTTACACTGATGTTTGAACCCGTGTGCACTTTTGGCTTGGAATTTTACAAAGACAGGCGGCGTCAATAGTGGGAATGGCGGCATTTTAGTCTCTATTGACACCGTCTCTCGTGACAATGTTTTGATGTTGTTCTTAGATTTGTGTGTAATTTAGGAGCATGAATGAGCCAAAGTCCAAGACTCATACACCGGTGTACAAATTTTGCAAGGAGTATAATTAAAAACAACATGAAAATATTGGCACTGAAACTCAAATTTTTGGCGCATCTGTGTTCAAGCTCGCGATGTCATTTATAAAAAATACCTTTTCCAGGTTTCGCCCGCTCCATGCCAACCGCCGGCGCTGTGGACCTCGTCGCCAAAGCCAAGGGAATGGAGATCTTCGAGACCCCCACCGGCTGGAAGTACTTTGGAAACCTCATGGACGCCGGAAGGATGTGTTTGTGTGGAGAGGAGTCCTTCGGCACCGGAAGCGACCACATTAGGCAAGTTTGGCCACACCTCTTTTGCTCTGCCCCTTTTATCCCCGCCTGTACCCTGTTGTGATGTAGATATTAAGCCACGCCCACTTTATACTCTAAAGTACAAATCAGGTCACGCTCCTTTCGCTTCACCGACTCATACACCGGTGTACAAATTTGACCACGCCCCCTTAACTCCGCTCCTTTTGCCCCGCCCACTATACAACAAGCCATGCCCCCTCTGTTTCCCTCCTGTCGCCCCGTCCATTTGCCTTCTGATGTACCACGCTCTCTAATCCTCTTATGTACAAAATAAGCCACGCCCCTTTGACCTGCTCCTTTAGGCCACACCCCCTTTGATCTGCCTTAAACCCCGCCTACTTAACCTCTGATGTACAAATTAAGCCACGCCCACTTACCCTCTCTTTTCAGGGAAAAGGACGGCTTGTGGGCCATGCTGGCGTGGCTCCAAATCCTCGAGAGCACGAAAAAGTCGGTGGAGGATCTGGTGAAGGCCCACTGGAAGAAGTACGGCCGCAATGTGTTCACAAGGTAATGTTTTTTTTCTAGTTTTCCCATTTTTAAAAGTGTTTTAGGTACGATTACGAAAATGTGGAATCCGGCGGCGCCAATCTTCTGATGACCTTCCTCGAGGCGCAGCTCTGCGGCTACATTGGCAAGGAACTCACCGCCAACGGCGTCACCTACAAGGTTTTTACTTTTCGTGGTTTTGATTGCTTTTCTGGGACCAGCTAGGCTGAGTATTATACGGCTACGCGGCCAAAAAGTGCTCAAAATGGCCAATTTCAGGTGGCGAAGGCGGATAACTTCCAGTACACGGATCCCATCGACGGCTCGGTGGCCACCAAGCAAGGCCTGCGTATTATTTTCGAAGACGGCTCCCGTCTGGTATTCCGTCTCTCCGGAACCGGATCCGCCGGTGCCACCATCCGTCTCTACGTGGATTCCTACGTACCCGTCGGCGACGAGGGACGTCTCTTCGCCCCGTCCCAGGTTCGTTTAATACATGAATTAACCATCTGTGGGGGTCCGTCTTGCGTGACCCCCAAATTTTCGTAAAGTTGTATGTCAATCGCAAATTTCGAAGCTTTTAATTATGCAGGGAGCTGTCGCAAAATTGCCCCCGCGGTGGGTTGCCTATGCCACTTGTGGTGTGAGTCCCCCAAGTAAGAATTCCGCCTTGGCGCGACCCCCTCAAAACCGAAACTCAAGGGTTCTCACGGGCCGGGCCGGGCCAGCTGGAAAATTTTGCTCGGCCCGTTTTCCTTGGACCAGCCAGTCAGATTGCCACCCATACGACCAGGGTTCGTCCCGGTCGGTAACATTCTTTTTTGTACAACTAATATTGACTTATATGTTAGTAACAAACATTATTAAGTAATTTAAAACAGTTTAAAAATTATTGTACCGATTTATACAAAAATTAAAATACAAGGAAAAAATATATTCGGTTTTGCCACCTAGCTGTCAGCAATTTTTTTCAACCTCTGAGATATTTTGTATAGTTTCAAATATGGGCGGAGCCTAAAAAAATTGCCAGTAGCAAATTCCCGCCCCTTTAGTGTCCTCAAAAGTCCAAAACGACCGACCGCGTGTGTCAAATAAGTAAGAGTTGTTAACCAATTCTGTCAATTCTGGTAGCATCAGGCCGCTTTGCCTACGATTACTGGCATCATGACCGCCTGGGTCCAGTTAAGGCGGCCTGAGGCTGCTTATATTTCGTCCAATGCCGCGTCAGACTGCATTTATTTAGTCAGAAGAGGCCTATATAGTTTCAAATATGGGCGGAGCCAAAAAAATGTCATCGCAAATCCCCGCCCCTTTAGCCGCCTCGTGCCACCCCCTCATTCGCTAAAGGCAATTTTCAAACTTTACTTTTCCAGGATCTTCTGAAGCCTTTGGTGCTGATTGCCCTGGACATCTGCAAAATGGAGCAGTTCACCGGCAGGAAGGCCCCCACCGTCATCACCTAATTGTACATTTCCCCCACTTTTATAGCGAATTCATGTGTATCCCTAGTGAATCCCCCGGTTATTTTTCATTTTAGTCATGTAATTTTACACATTTTATACACAGATTTTTGATAATAAACATTTTATGCCTCCCTTTCCCCTCCGGACACCTGTGGTTTTGTTGTTGCCAATCGGCTGGTACTTGTTTTGTTTGCTCTTGGGTAGCGAGAAATGGGTAAATCGTTTAGGATGTTCCCCACTTCTGGGTATTTCAAAGATCTCTTGTGCCCAGACAACGCCTGTGCCAAACCGCACTGCCCGTTCTGGCACGATCCAAGTGAGTTTTGACACATTTGGTAAAGTTTTTGCCAATTTTTAGCAATTTCTGTGGAAAATACCTAATTTTACAATTGTTAAGCATACGAATCACTTAAAATTCGCGTATCGTACCAATATTGCGATGTTGTACTAGTTTTTGCAAGAGTTAGTGAAATTATTATTAATTTTTACCCATTTTTGGCAGGAAATACCACTTTTTACCATGTTCAAATGTACGAATCACGTAAAATTCGCGTATCGTGCAAATATTTCGATGTTAAAGGAGTTTTGCGTAATTTCGCATTGCACTATGATACTCCGTAAACGTTAGCAGTCAAAAGTTCCCAAATCCAAATGAGGTTTTGACAGCCTTTGCTAAAAAAAAATAATTTGCCAATTTTTACCCGTTTTTGGCTGGACCAGGTAGCAGCAATTAGACAAATTATGAAAGTCTTAATTATATCATTAAAATTTCAGCCCGAATCGCAAATTTTACGCAATTCGTACATTCAGCACTTGTAATTTTCGCTGATTCGTACATTTAGCACTGGTAATTTTCGCTGATTCGTACATTTAGCACTGGTGTACGAATTGCCTAAAATATGCGATTTGGGCCGAAATTTCAATGTTGTAGTTAAGATTTACGTAAATTTTTATTGTACATAGGATACTCAGTAAACGTTAGCAGTCAAATGGACCATAGTTTTGGCGAGGAAAATCCCCAAAGAGCTACAAAAGTGACATGATTTTTCAGACCCCCGAGTTGCTACACCACCTCGTCCGCCTTCAGCCGAGTGGGTTCAGCCCACCTACAATCCAGAGGTCTTCAACCAGTTCTATGCCCCGTAAGTAGTGGATACGGGCCGGCCCGGCCATAGTTCTCAAATGACGGGCCGGCCCGTTTCGGCCCGGTTTGTAAACTTGTCAAATTAAAAATTCTTTAAAACGTTATTTTAGCTTACGTAAATTTTTTTAAACCCCGAAAACACTTTCATTATACTTCTATTACACCCTTAAACTAAATTTAAGTTAGCAAAAATAAAGTGTCCCGACAGGGATCGAACTTTGGTCGTGTGGGTGACAGTTTGACTGGGTTGTGCGAGTGGACGGGCCGGGCCGAGGATTTTTTTATAGTCGGCCCTGCCCGTGAGAACTATGGCCACGGCTTTGTCGAAGCCGTTTTCAACTAACTTTTTCTTCCGTGACTGCTCATTTTTTCTGTGAGTGTGGTGTGTTAAGAGCCTTAATTACGCCAGTTTTGGCTCTACTGACACCCAAGTGGTGACACCCGTTTATTACAAATATGGGCTGCCCACGCCCAGGCTTTTAGCCAATATCAGGTACTGCAGCCCCATTGACACAGCGTGATTGGAACGCTTCTAAATTCAGAGCAAACGGCTTGTAGTTAGCAGCACTTTAAAGCCCATTTTAAAGGCTGGAGAGACTTCCGCGAAACGGTATGCCCTTGAAGCTATGGCTTTTAAAATTATTGTTGATTTCTTTTACAAACCATCATTTTTCCTATAAAAAGTTACTTTTCAGTGGTCCTCCCGCGTTCAGTGGCTACAACGCCAGTGTAGCCGGTACACCCAGCCAGCTCTACGCCCCGCAGGACAGTTCCATATACACCGGTTGGCCCAACCCAGTTTTTCTTACCCAAATGATATTTTCCAGGTTACGTAGCCTCCAGCTCCTCCTACGAGCCAGGGAATGCGTACGTGGCCTCGTACACCCCCACTCCAGTCGACAATGGGGCAAAAAAACCCAAGGAAATTCCGGTCGAGAAAGCTCCAGAAAAGAGGGAGATCAAAAAGGAGATTAAACAGGAGGTGGAAGAGGATGTGAGTGAAAATGGAATTTTTACGGGCCGGCCCGTGAAATTATTGTTTTTCTCTCTCTCTCAGGAATTTACTTTTTAGGACATTATAATTATCGAACCGGAGCCTAAAGTGAAGCAAGAACCACCGGACGAAGTACCTGAAGAGCCACCGAAGAAACGGAAGAAGGAACCTCTTCCATTGCCAAAGGTATTTTTTTTTGATTTTATTCATTTGCTATATGTGGGGTGGGGGGTCGCCCAAAACGAACCCCACAGTAACGTGTTCATGTATGACCTAACGTCTCCCTATGATTCGTATTTGGACCTTTCCAAGTTTATACAGTTTGGGTGGCTAGATGTGTATTTTTTGCTACCATTTTCAACAACGCGCCGAATTACGTAGGTACCACTAGCACCTCACGTCCACCTATGACCTAAACTTGTTCATGTATGCCCCGGGGTTCTCAAATGATGGGTCGGGCCGAGGAAATTTTTTGGGACGGCCCGGCCCGGTTATGAAAAATAAAATTTTAAATTTTGTATAAATCGGTACAATAATTTTTTAAACCATTTTAAACTACTTAATAATGGTTGTTACTAACATATGCGTCAATATTAGTCGTACAAAAAATAATGTCACCGACCGGGATCGAACCCTGGTCGTGTAGGTGGCAATATGACTGGGTGGTCCAAGGAAAACGGGCCGACCGGGCCGGACCGACCAAAATTTTTCAGCTGGCCCGGCTTGTGAGAACCCCGGTATGCCCCAGGTCATACCTTGTCTTTTCATAGTTTTATTGCAAGATGTGGATGTGTCAACGGTTATAATGACGTCATTTCGGGCCCTATTGAACCCGGGTGGCACTATAAACGGTTGATCACCCAGAATTTATTACAAAAGGGAGTGGGTATTGATATGCTTCTAGTCCTTTTGGCTACTGTTTAAACGTGTTTAAACGCTTGTAAGCAGAGTACAAGCTAAATGCAATACGTAAAATGTCCCGATTTACCAATTTTTCGCATTTTAGATCCCATCCGTTCCTTCGACCTCTGCCACTCTGCCCACCAATGTTTTGGATGCAGCCAAGTCGGTGGCCGACATAGACGCCGAAATCGAAAGACTCACCAAGTTGAGGGAGCAGGTACTTTTATTTATGTGTTCGTTTGAAAAAAAAAAATCCTTGTCATAATTTTAACATATTTTAGCATAAACAACACGCCTCTTCCCTCTCAGCCCCGGAGAAGAAGAAGAAGCGACAGGAGCTGGAGTATGTGCCGAAGGAGGCTATCAAAGTTGAGGTACTGTAGCGAAATCGGGCTGGCCCGGTTTTGTAATTTTATCATCGTGACTTTCAGAAGAGGAAGGCTCCTTGCGCCTACACTCCCACTCCCCTGGCGGAAATCGAGCGACAGAAGGAGGAGAAGAGGAAAAAGGCCGTGGAGGTGAAGGAGGCGGTGAGGAGGAAGTCCTCCTCAGATCTCAGTGTGGAGGATCTTTTTGGCAGGGTGGGTAAAAAGAGTGAATTTTTGAGACTAACGGAGACATTTTTAGGATGCGCCGGCTCCTGCTCCGGTGAAGAAGACGCGGACGGAGAGCACGGAGAATGTTAAAGAAAAGGTGAAAACCTTGGATTGAGTGGCAGCCTCAGGCCGCTTTGAGTCAAACGCAAGTCGCGCATAACGGAATATAGGCAGCCTCAGGGCGCTGTAAGACGAACATGTAGCCGCAGGGTGCTTCTGTCCGAAAAGAAATGGCCTCTGGCAGCTTCCCCTGAATGCCGGTGGTATCGTACCGCTCCTGGGCGAATATACGCAGCCTCAGGCCGCTTCTGACTAATCAAGGCAGCCTCAGGCCGCTTCGGACTAGATACGGCAGCCTCAGGCCGCTTTTGGCTACACAGGCATCCTTTGGCCGCATTTTCAAATGAAAGCGGCAGGAATTCCGTCTACAGCGGCATGTTTTGCTATTTCAATTAAAAAAAAAACCGCCTTAGCCTGTCTCGATTCCTTCCAAAGAGCAATGATAGTGCCCATTTTGGTTGCCAAAGCGGCCTGAGGCTGCCGAAATTGGCACCATTGATAACAACTCTCACTTATTTCTCACCAGCGGTCTGTTGCTTTTAACTTTTGTAGCATTTAGCCGATTGTGGCAGCCTCGGGTCGTTTTAATCTGATACAAGATCCTCAGGTCGTTTTTGGCCGCATCTATCCTGTCTTTTGAATTCGCTTTTGACCAAATAAAGGTAGAATTAGGCCGCTTGTGGTAGCCTCAGACCGTTTTTGACAGCAAACGGTAGCCTCTTATCGCATCGAACTGAATAAAAGCAGTCGCAGGCTTTCAAACCCAAATAAAAGTCGAATGTTGCTTATTTTTAATCAAAAGCGGCCTTAGCCTGCCGCGATTTGCCTAAAGAGACCTAACGGTCCCATTTTTGTTGCGGAAGCGGCCGGAGGCTGCCGGAATCGGCACTATTGATAACCAGTTTTCCCTTATTTGTCACCAGTGGTATCAGTGCATTCCCTTAGCTTGCAGATTGCCCTTCTCAAGCAGTCTCGTCCGGTCGCGAAGCCCTCCGTGCCTGCCGCCACCCCTTCTACTTCTGCTGCTGCTGCGGGTGGCGTTTCGAAAGGATCCACTCTCACTGCGGAACAGATAGCGGCTGCTAAACAGCGAGTGGCACGGCCCGGATCAGCGATACGTTACTTTTGTACCTTTGTTAATGGGAAATTGTGGATTTTCGGGCCAGCCCGACCAAAAAGACCGAAAATTGACCTTTTACTTCCAGAACATCAGTCGTCCGGTCAGCACGAATAAGAGGGTGGCTTCGGCGGTGGAACAAATGAAGGCGAGGATGGAGGCGGCGGCCGCTCAGAAGAATAGCAACGGAAATGCTGCGGTTGTGAAGGTAATTCTTTTGCCTTATCGTTTGTCGTGTAACGGGCGAGCCGTTTATGCTGTTCATTTCTGTGTCCCGCCGCTTTGACCGTGTCACAGTTGAATCACTTTTCCAGTTGAATAGCCTTTTCCCGCCCCTTTTGCCGCTTTAGCCGCCTCCTTTAGCCGCTTCACAACCCAGTCGCGTCGCGACCGAGTCGCTTTCTATTACCCGCCCCTTTAGCCGCGTCACAACACAGTCGCTTTTCACCTGTCTTTTTAGCCGCGTCGCGACCGAGTTGCTTTCTAGTATTACCCGCCTCCTTTAGCCGCCTTCTTAGCCGGGTTGCCTTCTATCGCCTGGTCCTTCAGCCGTGTGTCAGTATTGCTCGTATGCTCGTATGCCCCGCCCCTTTAGCCGAGTCGCTTTCCACTGTCCCTGCCTTCTGAGCCGCGTCGCAGCTTTGTCGCTTTCCAGTGCCCGGCCCTTTAGCCGCTTTTTAGTGTCCCGCCCCTTATAGCCTCGTCACAGTTGAATCGTTTTTTTTTGTCTCCCGACTTTATCCGCGTCGCTGTTCTGCTCACTCAGTGCCCCGCCCCTTTAACCAAGTCGCTTACTAGAGCCCGCCCCCTTCAGCCTAGTCGCTTAGATTTATTCTACTAGTAATTTAATGCCCCGCCTCTTTAGCCGAGTCGCTGGTTTCCCGCCCACTTAGCCGTTTCACAGTTGAATCGCTTTCCAGCGCCCCGCTTCTTTAGCCGCATCACAGCTGAGTCGCTCAGACTCTGCTGTTTATTTCACTGAACCGCCCCTTTAGCCGAGTCGCGTTCGTTTGCCCGGCGGTTGAATCAAGCTTTCTAATGGCCCGCCCCTTTAGCCGCGTCACAACCTAGTCGTTTTCTAGCTTTTCGCCCCTTTGCGTCGCTTACTTTCTCCTCTCAACCAAACGTTTCAGAAACCAAAAACCCTCGAAGAACAGTTTGGCGAAAAGCGCTCCCTTGCCAAAGGAGAATCCCGTCAGGCTCGTGCCACACAGGTATTTTCACTTTCCCATTTTCTCTATTTTCTGGAAATTTTAGGGCGGTCGTGTATCGAAACCGGAGCTCCAGGAGCCGTCCAACAACAAGGTCCCGATGACCATTCGGCTGCAGTACCTCCAGAAGATGTACCAGGAATTCACAGCTTTCCTTTCGCCTTCCGAAGCTAAAGCTCAGGTTTTAGGGTTGTTTTGGGGAAAATTGATGGATGTTTAGGCAGAAGCTGAGGAAAAGTCGGTTCTGGACAAGGTGAAGCACAAACAAGGCTACGTGGTGGCGGCGGCGAATGCGCTGAAGAGAGTGAGGGATATCGGGCAGGGAAAGCCCGTCAACGCGGCGGGAAGTGGGTTTTCAAGCCTTCTAGCAACAGTGTTGAATTCAGAAGTGTCCCACGAACAGGTCTTGCACGGAAAGGCATACGGTAACATTACCGTAAACGCGAAGGGGCCGAAGGAGAATCTGCCGATCACGGAGGATAGACTGTACACGGCACTGGCTGCTAATTACTTGCTGACGGAGGAGCAGATGAAGAACAACTCGTAAGTGGTATTTTGGGAAACAAGCACTACTGACATACATGAATCACAATTTTTAACTAAACTTGAAACCAGGGGTGGACAAGGGCCAGGCCCTATAGGGCTTTTTGCCGGCCAAAAGCCCTATAGGGCCTGCGCGGGAATTTGAAGTTTTTGAATAAAATGGAGGTTTTGTGACATTTCGAAGACTAAGACTCTTTTTTTTATATTATATTTTACATAATTAAATTTTAATTCTTTAAATACAATTTTAAAAAATAATTTTGAAAGTTTTTAAATTAAAAAAATGATATGGAACGCGGTTATTTATTGTGTGAATCTCAATAAATGAACAACAGTGTAACAACTTGTGAAACCAATCCACGAAAGTAAAGAAAAAACTGTTTTGTGTAAACAATTTGAATTCCCGCTCAGGCACTATTAGGCCGATTGGCCCCATAGGACCGGCCAAAAGCCCAATAGGGCCGGCCCTATAAGGCCAAGGCCCTATAGGGCCTGCGCGGGAATTTGAAGTTTTTGAATAAAATGGAGGTTTTGTGACATTTCGAAGACTAAGACTCTTTTTTTTATATTATATTTTACATAATTAAATTTTAATTCTTTAAATACAATTTTAAAAAATAATTTTGAAAGTTTTTAAATTAAAAAAATGATATGGAACGCGGTTATTTATTGTGTGAATCTCAATAAATGAACAACAGTGTAACAACTTGTGAAACCAATCCACGAAAGTAAAGAAAAAACTGTTTTGTGTAAACAATTTGAATTCCCGCTCAGGCACTATTAGGCCGATTGGCCCCATAGGACCGGCCAAAAGCCCAATAGGGCCGGCCCTATAAGGCCAAGGCCCTATAGGGCCTGGGCCCTATAAGGCCAAGGCCCTATCAGGCCCAGGCCCTATAGGGCCGGCCCTGGGCCTTGGCCTGGGCCGTCCACCCCTGCTTGAAACAAACTACAAAGTGACAAATTGCAGTTAGAACGGAAGGCCGAGCAGAAAATGGTGGTTTTTGTTTTTCTGCAAAGTTCATGGCGTAAAGGATGTGCAATTTATACGTAAATCCTTACGTAAATCATACTTTGAAAATCATCGCGCCCACACAAATTCGTGCACCACAACTGTGTTGACCGTGGGTAAAGTTTGATGCGCAATAAAGAGCGTAGAAACATTTCATATAGTGAAATTTGCTCTGTGATTCATTAATTTTTCTTACGTTTATGGTCCTAGGCGCACAATTCCATCCTGTTTTTTTGAGCCTCAAACCAAGAGAGTCGTCAAATGGCGTACACACCCTTAACCTTTTGGCCCCGAATTTGTATGCCCTCCCCCCAAACTCTGGTTCCTTTGAGCCGGATTTTAGACGAATAGCCCCTAACAACCGTAACAAATGGGCCTCTGTTGCCTCTACCCCAGGCTTGGGCTAAAAGTTTACGCTGTATCCACTTCGTATCCCCCTTTTATAATAAATTCCACACTCCATGAGTTATCTTCAGCTGGATGTCAGTAGGGTCCAAAATAACGTCATTATGATCTCACCACACCCTCTTTTTGTAATAAAATCATGTAAAAGGCAAGCCATGGCTGCTTAACCTGGGCAAACCCGGATCTACTCTCTTGAGTTCCAACCAGTTACCGTATCCCCCCTTCAAACGCTCGTTTCAGCTACCCCATTTGGGAGTCTCCAGGCAGCGGCAAAGTTCACATAGAGCCCAGTCCTTACGACAAGAAACGGTGTAAGAAGACCTTCGTTCCCGATTACGGTAATTGTCATTGGAGCGAGGTTACGCATTCATTTCAGATCTGACGAGGGTGTGTTGTCGCTGCACCACCGAGTTCCAACTCAACTTGAAGGGAACAGTGGTTAAGGCCTCCTGTGTCTATCATCATAAGGGATTGTCCAGGATGCCGGGAAGTGAGTGGTCATCTCTCTCTCTCTCTCTCTCTCTCTCTCTCTCTCTCTCTTTCTCTCTCTCTTTCTCTCTCTCTCTCTCTCTAGCTTTCTATCTGTCTCTCTATGTCTCTCTCTCTCTCTCTCTCTCTCTCTCTCTCTCTCTCTCTCTAAACCCTCTAATTCTTCCAGAACGCCGTAACAACGACGCCCGCCACCCGTGCTGTGGAGCGGATGAGAGTGTGGCCGGCTGTCAGATGGGCGAGTGCCATGTCTTCGACACCCTCCGTGAATCGGAACTCAAAAGATTCGTCGCCACCCCGAAACCAACGGGCCCCAACGATCCAAGGAGCAGGAAGGTGCTTCAGAGTCCTTCTTTTTAGCTAAAGTAAATGATTTCAGATCTACGCTCTTGATTGTGAAATGGTGTACACCGTTTGGGGACCGGCTCTGGCGCGAATTACCGTAGTAGACTACAATGAAAATGTGGGTTTTATCACTTAAAGTGCTACGAAATCGCTTAGGAGTGACGCGGCTAAGAGTAAGGTCTTACATTACCAGCGACGCGACTAAATTTTCTACCTCAAGTGACCCTGCTGGGGAAAATTGCACGTCTGTGACGCAGCCATCAAAACACTCGAGCGAGGCGGCTGAGAATTCATGTTTCAAGTGACGCGGCTGAGAAATCATACCGTGTAAGCGACGTGGCAAAGTTTTGTGCAACTCAAGTTCCGCGGCTGGGGAGAATCGCGCGGCTGTGACGCGGCTATCAAGTTACTCGAGCGACGCGGCTGAGATTTCGTGCTTCGAGCGACTCGGCTTTGACGCGGCTAAGCATTCATGTTTCAGCCGACTCGGCTGATAAATCACGCCGTACGAGGAATGCAGCAACGTTTTGTATACCTCAATATACCTCCCGGTTGGCCTCTTTTACCCTGGACCACCCAGTCAGATTGCCACCCACACGACCAGGGTTCGATCCCGGTCGGTGACATTCTTTTTTGTACAACTATTATTGACTTAAATGTTAGTAACAAACATTAGTAAGTAATTTAAAACAATTTAAAAAATTATTGTACCGATTTATACAACAATTAAAATTTTATTTTTCATACCCGGGCCGTCCCGAAAAATCCCTCGGCCCGGCCTGGCGGGCCGACCCGTAATTTGAGAATCCCACCTCAAGTGACGCGACTGAGAGAATTGGCTTTCTGTGACGCTTCTAAGAGTTCATGTTTCGCGACGCGGCTGACGAACCACACCTTGTAAGCGACGCGGCTATGTTTTTGGGAGTCTCAAGCAAGGCGGCTAACCTTCTATTTAAAAAAAATATTATAAGCGACTCGGCTGTGACGCGGCTAAATTTTCCAATAACTCTGGCACATCGAAAATACCGAAATATTCAGTTATCCATCAAATTTTCTTTACGAAACCTTAAATTTCAGTCCATTTTCGACGAGATCGTCAAGCCGAAACACACCGTAATCGACTACAACACAGTATTCTCCGGAATAACTGCCAACCAGCTGGAGACGTGTTCTTTTGACATGGAGAAGGTGAGAATACAAAACCTTACAGGTCCTATACTTTGTAATTGGAAATGAGACGTTTTTAACTTTCTTATGTATTCAGGTCCACGAGCGGCTCTTCGAATTGGTGAACAGCGAGTCGATTCTCATCGGACACAGCCTGGAGAGCGACCTGAAGGCCATGCGGATCGTCCACGACCGAGTGGTCGACACCTCGGTTCTCTACCCTCATAGGTAAGTATTACTGTACTTTCAGCGCACTCTTTGCGGAACCTCTACGGGTGACCCCTCAGTAAAACCTAGTGATGTGCTGAGAGTTTCCGTTCTGGATCCCTCCCATCCGTTTGCACTAAAGGTCTTAACTTCGTGGGTGGTCTGGTGCAATACCTACCAACCGGGTGTCAATATGAACCACAGGTGGACGTAACAGGGTGAGTCGAGCGAGTGGCCCCGCGGAAATCGGAACCGCCCTGCCAGCCGCTTTCCCCGAGTCCTAGTCACTACAATACAAGACAATACAATATTTATTCCTGTATCGCTGCTGATGAGAATCACAGGTCGTAGCGCAGGGAGGTCATTTGTCGCCATATTTCCTCCTCCGTCCTAGCCACCCTTGCCCAGCACACACCTTGTCGTCCTACTCTTTCTGCCGCCTCTTTCAAATCATCTTCCCATTGAACATACTGCTTCCCGGCTCTCCTTTTCTTCTCTCTTGGGTACCATTCTATTGCTTCCTTTGTCCACCTTCCGTCTACGCAACAAGCCACTTTCTTTGCCCAGTTCAGTTTTCTTTTTGAAGCTTCTTTTAGCACATCCTTGACTCCCGTTTGTCTCCGGATCTGTAAATGTGGTATTCGGTCTTGAAGTTGATTGTGGGTCATCGCTCTTTCCATTCTTCGTTGCACAGATCGCAATTTCTTTTTGTCTTTCTTTGTCAATGCCCAAGTCTCACATGCGTACAACATGGCTGAGAGTACCGCCTGGTTGAATACTTTTCGTCTCGTTCTCATATCGATGGATCAATTATCTAATTTGCAATCTATTTTGATACAGTCGGATGAAACGTGCAGTTTTACACCTTTTCATGGCTCCAGTACAAAGTTTTGTTCAAAAACGAACCTATTGCCATCAAGCATTACCAAATATGGTTGTAGAGTGGTCGCAATTTCAAATTTCCGACAAATTTTGTATCCGTCACAAATGCTTCGAATTTTTATTCAAGGCTGCCTGTACGTTTCCAATATTATCGAATTGGCGATGTTTGGCAAATTTTACTTGTTTCAATCAAATTTCGGCTTTATGTGGTTGAGTAGGAAGAAAAGGAATAAGAAATGGTGATAATGGAGTGACAAGTTGGTTCCACCTAAAATCTCCATCGCGATGGACAGAAACAGTTACGCTTGTTGCTACTCCCGACCTGCTCAACACAACACTAAATACAAAAATGTGCACACAAAATTACCATAACCATGCCCAAGAACTGACATTTATTGCTCTTAGCGAGTACTTCATTACGTATCTGTTTAGTACCACTCAAAGTGCCTCGCTCATTTCTTTTTGTTCTAATTCTTCGGCGACTTCTTCTTGTCGTCGTTCGAAGTACCGCTGTTGGAGGAAGTGCTGCCCGAGCTCGTTCCACTCCTGTGCTTCTTCACCTTCAGGCGACGCAGCTCCATGTTCGCCGGCGATTTGACAAAGGTCACGTTATTTCCCTGGGAGACAAAGTGGCGCCGGTAGGAGAACATCTGCTTCGGTTCCACCACATTCAGCGGCTTCAGCGTTTCATTGTTCTTCTTCGTGATGACGGCCGTGCCCCCTTCCTCCATGGTACCCACGATCGAGCGGATCGTGTTGCTCGTGATGTGTTCCTCCTTGAACCACTGGTCGTTCCTAGCCCTCATCTCTTCCAAGTCGAGGTTCTCGTCCAGATCCCTGAAATTTAGTTTTGTGAATTGTAGCATGGCTGATTCGTCAACCGCGTCACAGCCGAGTCGCGTGAACTATAAATTCTCAGCCGCGTCGCTGATTTGCGCTTAGGGGGCTCGATGTCTTTAGCATCAAACGTTACTACGTTGTCAACGGAAGCCCAGGGATGGGCTATAAGTTCGATTCTACCCCCCCCCCCCCTCTTGGTATAATTATGACAAATACTGTAATATCGATTGACTTTAATGAGTCGATCGATTTTGGGTATCGATCGCTGTTTTGAACCGCCGACACCCCCTCTCCCCGAAGCCTAGATAACCTGATGTCTGGAGTCGCCTCTTGCCGAATATCTTACTTGGGGACTAGTGCCACCATACAAGGGCAGCCCACCGCGAGAGGCGATTTTCCGACAGCCCCCATATATTACAGAAAGTTTCGAAATTTTGCGACAAGCCTTCTTATTTAACAAAGTTTGCCGAAACTTAAAATTTCGACGGCCCTACCGCCGCAAATGGTGGAGCTTGGCCATGTATGAGCCCCACACCTTGTGGGGGCCGCACAAATGGAACCCCACAGGTAGCTCGTTTTTTTAGTTCATAGCGGCTTGAAGTGAGTATACGCAGCTAGAAAAGCTCTAAAAAATGAGTACGCAACAAAGCAAAAATTTGCAACGCGAGGAATTGACAATCAAAAAAAAAGATATGCGATTGGGGTTCTCAATCGTTTATGATTGATTTCAACTGCAATGTTTGAGGATTGTTGGCTTTATCTCATGCGTGGCCTAGTTTTGGCTCATATTTTGATGCGTAAGCGTGGACCAGTGCTAAATTACAGTACCCACGCTTGCCTAAGTGAACTAAGCAAAATTGCAATTTTCAAATCGCCTAAACCTGGGAAACCTGGATGTTCTCGTTTTATCGACCAAATCTTCACCAATCCTAGTTCCCCTTCTCCTCGCTGTGTTGCGTACCCAATTTGGGGCTCACGAATACCTTTTGGAAACTATTGTTTGGCCGAACTCAGCGAAATTCGGCGGTTGGACGGCCGCAATTTCAATTTTGTAACATTTTTAGGGGACCGTCGCTCAGAAAAACGCTTTTCGGGTGCGATGGTCGATGTTTTATGTGGGATGACGTGAACCCATAAGTACTTTGTTCCCGTTGGACCGTCACAATTGTTTTGACAATTTCGCGACTTGAGGGGGCTGCCACAAATGAACCCCACAGTCTCTTGCCCGGCTGGTGCATTTACGGGGACGGTATGTATATGTACTGTTGGCAGGTCGCTCCAAATGAATCCCCAGTCGCTTATCCAGCTAGTCCTAAAATTGTCACTCACACTGGTTCATCGTTTTGTTCCATCAGAGTCCTCTTCTGGTTCACCACCTCCACCAACACCTTCGACAGCAGTTTGTTGTCCGGCTGAATCTCCGAATTGAACTTCTTATCTTTCCAGAAAGGCTTTCCGTCGATGAACAGATTGCCCTTGTTGTACTTGTTCTTCACCAGATTCAAGTCCGCCCTGTGCGTCTTGTCGCTCATCAGTGCCACGTCCAGCTCTTCGTACTCGTCTCCCTCCATGGCCTTGCGTTGCGCCAAATTCACCGGGAACGCGTCATCTCCCGCTCCGACGGCTTTCGTGGAAACCGTCGAGTTCTTCTTCTGCGCCTTCAGAAGCGACATCTGGTAGCCTTTGCTGGTGAAGAACACGCCGACCGCGTCGAATTTCTTCTTCAGCCGCTCTCGGAACGACTTTTTCTCCGCAACCACCGGCGCCTTTTTCTCAATCTTGCTCTTCTTGTCCTTCTTCTTCTTACTCTTCGTGCTCCGTTTGCTGTTCTGGAATGGGAAATTTGGCATCGAATTTTGTCAGCCTAGACGCTCTGATTACGAATTTCATCCGCGCCGCTTTGTATAGGGGTAGCCGCGCCCGTCCACTTGAATGTTTCCAGTCGCGTCGCTCTCATTTTCAATTGCTAGCCAAGTCGCTCTCAGCCCTGTTGCCGGACGAGTCATTCTATTTGCTTTTAGTTTTGACAGCCGCGTCGCCCCATGTTTAAGCTGACAGCCGCGTCGTTCGAATCACAAATGTTCAAACGCGTCGCTTTAAGTATAAGTTGCAGCCGCGTTGCTCTTTTTAAAAGTTGCCAGTCGATCAAAATAGAAGTTCCCAGCCGCGTCGCTCTTTTTTACAAAGATCTAGCCGAGTCGCTCGAAGTTCAAATTTCAGCCAAGTCGCTCCAATTACAGCTTCTCAGCCGCGCCACTCTAAGTTTAAATTGCCAGTCGAGTCACTCTATTTACATGTTTTCGGCCGCGTAGTTCTCGGTTTATTTTGTCAGCTGAGTCGCTATATTTTCAAGCACCCAGGCGCGCCGTTGAACCTGCGAGCTGCCAGCCGCGTCGCTCTAAGTAGCTCTAAGTTTAAGCTGTCAAGATCGTTGAGTTTCAGTAGCCAGCCGCGTCGTTCTCACTTTAATAGTTTTCCGCGTGGCTTTAGTAACTAGGGATCAAGTTGTGAACCGCGTATGGCAAGTTTCGAGTCGTCTGAGGAGGCATTTAGGCACCGCTCCCGTTGCCTCACCTCCTGCTTCAACATGTTCTGCTTCAACTTCTCCAGCTTCTTGTTGGTCGTCTCATCGCCCGACGGGTGTGTGTTCCTGTGCCGCAAATTCGACTCGTTCTTCTTCTCCCTCTTCGAACTGGTCCTCTTCCTCTCCTCCTTCATCTTCTTCTTTGCCTCCTGGGCATCTTTCGCCTCCTCCTCGTCGTCGTACACCCTGGCCACTGCGTTCTCCACCGATCCCACCTTGTCGTGTCTCGGCTTCGGCGGCGGCTTTCCCGCCAAAGGAGGCGAGTCCGCCCCGTCGCCAACCTTCTCATTCGACTTCCTAGTCCTCCCCTTCTCTTTCTTCTCCTCGTCAGCCTTGTGCTCCTCCTTCTTTCCCTTCTCCTTCTTCTCGTCGTCAGACTTCTCAGGCTCAGCTTTCGATTTCTCGGCCTTCGACAGAGGGTCGTCATGGGTTTTGGCCACCTCCACAGTCGCCTCGGTGGTGTTGGCGGTTTTTGCCCCTTCGTGGTGAGGCACCTTATCCGACATCTGCTGCTCTTTCTTCTTCTCGAACACGGACTCCTTCTTCTTCTCGAACACGGATTCTTTCTTCTTTTCGAAGACGGACTCTTTCTTCTTCTCAAAGAGAGACTCTTTCTGAAAGAGAGGAGTTAGCAGAGGAGGAGAGAGTTGGAGGGGGAGTGAAGACGGAGACTCACTTCGGGCATAGCCGACCAGTCGCCCCGCGGTCGCCGGACCAAATGAGGAGGATTGGAGAGAGATCGCTTCACGTTACTTTAGCGCAGGTCGTTACGGACGTGATTTTGGTTTACGTGACGTGGAGCCATTGATTCTGGAGACATCTTTTCCGTAACCGCCCCGAGCACTATAGTCGTCGCCTATGCTACTTCGCCCAATTTCGCTCTTAGCCCTGTGCAAATGACACCAGACGCGAATTTGCGTACGAAGATTTTAAAATTGGCGAAGACTATACTCAGGTATTCAGCTACGGGATCCAAACTGATTCAGCGGATTTCAGCAGATTTCGGGCTGTTTGTGCGGAATTCAAAAGAAAACAGATTTCGTCGGATTTAGCTTACATTGTAAAATCCGTAAATTTGCCAGCTGAATTCAACCGATGTCAGCTGAATTCTTTATGGCACAAAATGTTCCAAAACGAAACAGGTTGAATTCCGCAAACGAGTACCTGAGTACAATGAATGCCCATTTTGACTGATTTTGCAGTATCGTGTCGCTCTTAACGACATCGTCGTTTAACTTCGCTAAGGTAGCGTTAGTCGCTTAGAGTCTGCGTATCCGGCCGCTTTGAAATGTTTGAGGCCACCTACCACTTATGACAATCTTGGTCCCTGCGGGTGGATGAAATTTTTTCTACAATGTCATATCGCCTGGGACCTGTCTTGGATATCCAAGGTCGATGTAACATCCCAGTTCCGCAACGTCAGATCCTCCGAAATCCCTCATGGGCCAGTTTGTGGTCAAATGGTACTTCCCCATTCTTACATTGCGTAAAAATACAGATTTACCCAGTTGGAACAGACCCTTACAATAAAATCTAAAAACCGACACCACAGAAGAACAGGGCCTGGTTTGGGTGCGCATTTAGGGCCACGACCTTTCCCTCATCAACGTTTGAAGGAACTCCCGCTGCTAAAAAAAACCGGCGTCTACTACTCTTAAAAAACCTGGGGAAACCAATACACTTCTGAGGTATAGGTATGACTGAATCAGCACAAAACTATTGATTGGGTC
This sequence comes from Oscheius myriophilus, assembly GCA_964057215.1. NCBI lineage: Eukaryota > Metazoa > Nematoda > Chromadorea > Rhabditida > Rhabditidae > Oscheius > Oscheius myriophilus. Next base: position 4,134,373 of record OZ059903.1, on the reverse strand, counting down.
TATATTCCCCCCATTTGTATTATCCGTTTCAAAAAGTAACTTTTTCAGAATCGACGATCAGAAGAAACGCGGTCTGAGGGAACTCTGTCTGGACAAGTTGCAGAAGTCCATCCAGGACGACAGTAGGCGCCATTTCCTTTCATTTTCATGAATTTATTTTTCAGTCGACGGCCACGACAGTAAGGAAGACTCCATCGCCGCCCTCCAACTGGTTGTACACAAAGTGAAATTCGACGGGAAAATCTGATTTCTTAAAATTCCGAAATCTCCCCACCCCCTTCATTCAGGTGTCAACGATCTGGGTAAATCTCGGTTAACTGATGTGCTATTTTGTTTTGTATTTTAATACCCGCTTTAATAAATATTGTTGTTGTTTTACATAATGATTTGCTCTTTTATGCCATGGTTCAATCCATTTTACTTTTAAAAGGACCTACACAGAGAAACAATGGAACGTTCAGATGGCCGGGGTTGTCAATAGGGTAACAAAGGTGGGCACCACGATTTGGGAGCACAAGAAGAAGACGGCCTTCGGCTGCTTCCTGCTTTATTTGGGAGGAAACTACGCCCACAAGTGGAACACGTGAGTTTTAAAGGACTGGTTTTGGGATTACGGTATCGGAGAAAGGGGTTACTGGAGAGAGGCCCAGACAGCTCACAGCTCGCCGAGGCCGGCGGATTAAAGGCGGTCTTTTCGCGCTTATTTTTATTTATTTTAACATGTAATTTGTTCTTTTAATGTTGAAATAATAAGAAAACCGTAAATTTCACCTAATTATGGAAGGAAACCAACCCAAACTGGCTGCAGGAAACCTGGACGTTCCAGCCGTTTTCAGCAAAAATTCTTTTTATCAATGTTTAGCCCAGCAAAGTCTTATTTGGCCTGAGTTTTTTCGCGAAAATTCTTCAACTGGAAAATAATGAAAAACACAAAAAACCGAGTTTCTTTGGCTGTAGATATTTTCGGGTCGGCAAAAAAACTCAGGCCAAATGGTAGAAATGTTTTTCATCGATTTTTAAAAAGAGATCTACAAAAAACACCCCAGAATTCTCACGTTTGCGGCGGCCGTATTTCTGAAAAAGACTGTTTCAATGGAGCTGGGTCCCGGCACGACAACCCTGCGTTTCAAACTGGTGAAGGAAAAACGTCTTTTAAAACTCATTTTATCATGGAATTTTCCATTTTTTAGTTTTAAAGGACAGAATGAGGTGTATTACGCCATTATATGTAATGTTTCAATTAAATATGTGATTATATAAGCTTAATCAGAGGCAGCCATCCTACCGTATGTAAACAGCGGTCATGGTTAAACATCGTGCACAACAAAGATGCAGCAAACGTGAAGTCGGCACAACATCAAATTGGCTGTTCTCTACACCAATCTTTAGAGCAAAAACGCATCATTTGGCGTGAGTTTTGGCACATATAGGTTCTTGGGTAATATTGAAGAGAAACACAAAAAACCGTAAGCGCACAGAATTCACTCGCCGACTAGTTCGAAGTGATACTGTTTCGTTTCGGGACCCGGCGTTTTCGCTACGAATCCCGCCGTGTGTTGATTTTCTGATCGAAAATCCTCACTTTCTTCATTTGCAAATTCCTCAATTAATTGATCCTCACTTTGCAAATGCTCGAAGAATACTTTGAGCGAAATGCATCCAAAAATTGCTTAAAATTTCATTTACTGCCCGGCGTTTAGCAGCCATCGTGTTCAAAATTGTAATTGACGCTGACCCCCGTGCCACGAACTATTAACGTAAACTATATTGAATAGATTACCCCAAATTTTGGTACCTACCCTAAAATTGGCACCTTAAATTACCGTAAAATCGCTAAATTGGGTGCCCCGAAGGTGCCTCTGGAATCTTTAATGGCGAAAGAAATGCTCCATTCCCCAAAGTTTGGGTAAAAATGTCGAAAGAGAGAGATAGAGATAGAGTCTCTTTAAAGACACCCACACAATCATGTACCGGGAGTGTCATGGCTTATCCACCCTTACTTTTATGCCTTAAACCCCCCCCCCCAGCTTTAAGGCCGTACCATAGGTGGACATGAGGAACTTGCGATACCTACGTATTTCGGCGTTCAGTTGAAAATGGTAGCAAAAATTTAAGAGGGGCTAAATTTGTCTCCCAGTCACCATTTGCGGGACTTACGCATTGAGCCCCACAACGATTCCTGTCCTGCTATGGGCCGTACATTTGGCTAACCACTCTTAACTATTGGCATATTTGAGAAATTGTATCCAGACAATGGAAGGAAATTGGAGAGAGTACGTGGATATTTTGAAATAATACGAGGCGAAAAGTAGCTCAAAATCTTGTTATTCGAGCCTTTTTTAACTTTTTTCATTCCAGAAATGCGAAAATCCGCACGGCCTACGCCCAGATGGCTGTCAAGTACGGTCAACAGCCAATCTCAGGTTTTTTAATACCCTTTTCACCATTTTGAAATCGAATTTTAGCCGAAGACCGCCCGCGAAGGGTTACTGTACTCGCCAATGTGTCTGCGAATGAGCGCGGTTGCTACGACGAATTCACGAAGAACGTGCTCCCTCTGCTGCACTTGGCCGGGATCCAAGTGGACATAATTAAGGTTGGCCCGGGTTACGGTAGTTTTTGAGCATTTGATACTCAGTCGGACAGCGAAACGCAGCTGGAGGCGCTGGCAGCGGCCGTGGATTCGCAGGAGGCGGATGCTATCTACGTGGTGGGAGGGGATGGAACCATCGGACGAGTGGTTACCGGCATCTTTAGGAACAGGTAGGTCAATTTACCCATATTTATCCATTTTCAGGGGCCTTTTTAGCTAGAAAATTGGATAAATTACCAATTTTCAGGGAGCACTCCGTCCTGCCCATCGGCGTTTACCCCGGCGGCTACGACAACCTCAGTCTGAAACGGCTCGTTCCCTCCGTCTTCAACCAGACCGAAGATGTCCGGCGCTTCTGTGAAAGTGCCATGGCCGTCATCGAGGATAACAGGACGAGTGTGGCCGCCTTTGAATTCAAAGTGGTTAGTAATTTGCGAAAAAAAAGTCGGCGTTTGGCAAACTCTGGCCGCCAAAGGTCCACTTTGGGGGAGCTGATTTGAGCAGCCTCAGGCCGCCTGAAGCTTGCTATTTTGGCTACTTTGGCAGTCTTTTGCCGCTTTGATAAAACCTCTGCTCACATGATCGGCGTCACGGTGAGATCTGGCCCAAGTGAGGACGGACCTGGCACTCGTCCAAGAAATCCGTACTGACTACGGTAATTCTTTCAAAACACACTGAAAATTCAAAAGCCGCGCTCACGAGATGTACACGCTGAGTAATACACCCAGCGTACACCTTGACTTGTCAACGGCGCGATTTTTGAATTTCAATGATTTTTCAAATGAATTACCGTAACCAGTGCGGATTCCTTGGACGAGTGCCAAGTCCGCCTTGACTTGGGTGGCTGGTATCGCTGGTCTCGCCGTGGCGTTACTCAACCTTAGGCAGCCAAAAAGTTCATCTCCGAGCTATCCGGATGGCAACAGGTGATTTCAACAACCTCCGGCCGCCTTTGGACGTTGGTTTCTCTGTTTTGGCAGACTCAGGCCGCATAGTGAACCCTGTTGATGACTCCTAACTTAACGTGGATCAGCTAGATTCAGTCTTCGCCTGCCTGGTTTTTTTTGTGTAACGTAGGTCTCCGGAGGAACAAGCTGGAGGCGCTCTTTTCTACGTCTTTTGCAACCTCAGGCCGCAGTTAACCATAGTTCCGCCGGTCTGTCGTTTTGTGAACATCTTTGTGAACATGAAAAAAGATCTCAGGCTGTCGGAGAACTTTTTGTGAACAGCTTGAAAAAAAAACTAATTATGACAGTCGTTGACAGCATCAGGCCGCCTGGACCCCGCATGCGCGATTTGCATACCGCTCCATGTATTAGCCTCAGGCCGCCGCCAGTTATTTGCCTCAAGTCGCCACGAACTGTGCTTAGGGAGCAATCAGTAGTACTCTTGTAGAAACACTGCAAACACGAAACAGTTGTGAAACCTCAATGATTGACAATATTGTAGCATTCTGGAGCTGCTTGATGACTTTTGACAGCCTCAGGCCGCATTGTTGTCGCACAAAGTTTTTTTAGTAACCTTTGACCGGACACCTGAACTCCCTTTTGAGTCAGCAACAGCAGGAGCATTAACCTCATTCGGTAATTCCAGTCTGCTCGGAATCTGTATTCGGACACTCATTTGTCTGAAAAAGCGTAGTTTATGCTGAAATTTGGGGTTTGGGAAATACTCCGTCCTCTGTGACGCTGGTGTGCGACTCAGTTATCCACCAAATCAATATTTTCAATTCTAGGAAGGCTCCGAGGAGAAGCTCCTCTACGGTATCGGAGATATCGGCGCCGGTTGGTTCCGCCACATCGAAGACAGGCGCAAGAAACTGTGGTACTTTGCCGGTCTGAAGCGCCGCTGGGCCTACATCTGGGAGATGGTGAAGGTAATCGTTGCCTTTTCGGGCCGGCCCGATGTTTTTGGCCATTTTCGCTTATCCGGGCCGGTCCGAAAGCCTTTTTTATCGTTTTCATCCACCCATTTCAGCGTTCTCCCCAAGACATTGCCATTTCCGTCAGTTACGAGGAGCACTGTTCCGGTTGCAACCGCTGCCGTCCCACGATCGTTGTGGAGCCGCCCCAGTGGCGCTGGTGGCACGTGCTCACCGGCACCCCCAGGGTTCAAGCCCCCGGTACTGTAGCCTACAATGCCTCTGTTATTCCATTATTTTCAGCCGTGACCAAGGACTACTCCCAGATCGAGAATGAAAAGTGCGGCAGGACGTACGAGGCCCAGGTCAGCGGGTCTGACCTTATCGTTGAAAACGAACAGGAGGAGGTTTGCACTTTGTACTTTGTAGTTTAAACTTTTTTTAGGATTCCTCTCGCCTGCACTTGAGAATCGGGGGCACGGAAGCTGGGCGCTTCGGTGTGATGGGCGAAGGAATGGCCAGGTAGGTGCCATTTTCACTCCTTCGATCCATGCTAGCCCGATTTTAACCTTATTCGAGCCGGCCCGAAAATGCCTTTCCTTTGGCTACATTTTCGATTTCCGGGCCGTTTGGGCTTCCGATTTTCCCTTCAATCCAGGCTGGCCCGTTTCCAACATTATTCGGGCCGGCCTGTTTTCAACATTCTCTGGGCCGGTCCGAAAAATCTTCCCCTCAGTCCGACCCTGCCGCATTTCCGATTTTCGGGCCGGTCCGGTTTGGGCTTCCGATTTCCCCTCTTTCGATCCGGGCCGGCCCGTCTCCCTATTCTTCGGGCCGGTCCGGCTTGACTTCCGAGTTTTCCTCCTTCTATCCGGGTTGGCGCGTTTCCAACATTGTTCGGGTCATCCCGAATAATGCCTTCTCTTCCGCCCGGCTTCGTTTTCGAATTCCAGCCCGGTTCGGTTTCCCATTTTCCCTCGGGCCAGCCCGTTTCTAACATTATTCAGGCCAGCCCGAAAAACAGTCCCTTCGGGCCGGCTACATTTTTGATTTCCGGGCTGGCCCGCTTTAGGCTTCCCATTTTCCCTCCATCAATCCGGACTGGCCCGTTTTCAACATTCTTCGGGCCAGCTCGAAAAGCCTTTTCTTCCGCCTGCTACATTTTCGATCCCCGGGCCGGCCCGGTTTGGGCTTTCGATTTTTCATCCTCCAATCCGGGCTGGCCCGTTTTCAACATTCTTCGGGTCGGCCTACATTTTCGATTACCGGGCCGGTCCGGTTTGGGCTGCCGCTTTTCCCTCTTTCAACCCGGGTGACCGACCCGTTTACAACATTATTCGGGCTGGCCCCGAAAAGCCTTCCCCTCGGGTCAGCCTGGCAGAATTTCCAATTTTCGGGCGGGCCACCCTCCAAATCACATTTGCTTCTTTTCAGGTGCTCCGCCTCCCTCGTCGGAACCAGTCCCCGCGAGGGCTTCTACTCCGCCGACCTGGTCGCCAACAACTTCCGCCTCCAGTTCGACAAACTGCCCGAGTTCATTTCGAAGATCTACGTGTCGAGCGACGCCACCGATCTTCAGGAGGGACAGGCTGTGACTATCTCGAAGACCGACAAGCGGCTGAACTTCTTCCTCCCCACCGCCCTCCGTGTTAACTTGGAAACCCTGTGATCGTTGTTTTAGAGAGAAGAGTAGGTAGACTTTTGTTCCGATTGTTGTTCTGTTGTTACCTAAATATATGCTGTTGTGTCCGTAGGAAGAAACGGGAATAAACCAAAGGTTTATTATGTAGAAGCAACAATGGTAGACGAAGCGGGAAGGTAAGATATCCGGTGATGAGTCACCGGGTTATATAGGGTAACCTAGGAATGTTCCCGAAGGAATAGAAGGTTCTGGAACAAAGTGGGCGGAGCCAACTAGGGGGAATAGAACAATCTAGAACAGGGTAGAACAGTCTAGAACAATGGGGAACAGTTACAGAATATTCCAGAATGTCATGGAACATTCTGGAATTACCTAGAATAGGCGAGGCCCTAACACCTCCCTCCTAAGATTGACGCTTACGGTAGGATTGGCGATAAGGGTCAACTTCGAACTTCGTCGGCGGGCGACGTTGGCGCGTCGGGCGTCCGGGAACGACGGGAGCAGGCACTGGCTGGGCAGGCGTCTGAGGAATGACAGCAGGGGCGACGATGGGCGGTAGAACGGCTACGGTAGGTGTCGGAGTGGCACGGGCAGCGGTCAGAGGCACATCGAAGGCGGTCATCAGTTCCTGGACGGCGTTGGGCGACGAACGAGGGCGCATCTGGTTAACGTGGCGCTTCCAGATGGTTCCATCGAGGAGGACGTCGTAGACGGCTTGTCCGAGGCGATGAACGACACGGGCAGGCGACCATCGAGGCCAGGACGGTAGTCGCGGACGTAGACGTTGTCATCAGGTTCGAAGCGGCGTGGCTTGGCACACGGGGTGTAGCGGTAGGTGAAGAGGAACGTCTGCAGAAATCGGCGTTGAAAGAGCCGTAGTTGGTCAGCGGGTGACCACTGGCAGTCTTGAGAGTGTCAGTGGAGGAGTGCAGCTGGGGGCATCCGAGATTCATCCAGGTGGGGCGGGAGATGAGCGTGACATCGGCGCCGGTGTCCAACTGGAGCAGGGAGGGACGTCCGTTGATGTGAACTTCCAGGTGCTGGTGGACGTCTCCTTGGTTGCCTTCGATGCTCTTCTGGTAGCGAGTGCGCGGCTTGTTGTGGTAGCTGGACGATGGAGGGGACTCCTTGCGCGTACCAGAGGTCTTCTTTTGAGGACAGTCCTGTTTCCAGTGCAGTCCTTGATGGCAGATCGTACAGGGAGTCCGAGGCGGTGTGCGGTTCGTCTTGGAGAATGGTTTCTTCTGGACGGAGTGGATCGCAGAACGGGAGGCAGCTTCGACGATTTTGGAGTCGTCCTTGGCTGACTTCCACATGTGGTACTCCTTGCCGAGGTCGTCGATGGTGCACTTGTCATCTTGGTCCAGTTTCCGGAGGAAGCGCAGGCGGAACTCGGCGAGTTCCGGGGCTTGGAAGGCGAAAACAAGAGCCAGGCACTCCATGGTTTCAGTTTTGATGTCCTTGAAGTTGGCTTCGGCGGACCTTGCCTTGACAAGGTTGATGAATCCATCGATGTCGTCGTTGGGCGAGAAGGACATCTTGAGGCACTCGAAGCGGCGACGGAAGAGGGATTTCTTCGTTCCGAAGAGCGACTTGAAGATGTCGAGAGCATCGTCCCAGTTGTCCAGCTCTGAGGGCTTCTTCGGCATGATGTGGCGCGTGAAGCGAGCGTGGGCTGAGGCGTCGAGCAGTGAGATGAGGAGTCTCACTTTGGTCTTCTCGTCCATGGAGGTGCAGTCGTTGGCGAACACGTCCTCGTAGCGGCGGAACCACAGGTCGAAGGAATCTTCTTGATCTGGGTCGTAGACGAACTTGTCCATGCGCTTGTAGAGGCGGTCGAACAGCGACTCCGTTGAGGTGGTGGCAGGAGGGTCCGACATCTTCTTCATGAGAGCGGTGATCGTAGCTTGTTGGGCCATCAGCTGCTTCTGTTGTTCAGCCATCAGCAGCATGATGTCCTTCGTCGAGATGTCTTGGTCTCCCATGGTGTCGTGATGAGCGGTCCGTGAAGTATCCTGATCGCCAGTTGTTGTGTCCGTAGGAAGAAACGGGAATAAACCAAAGGTTTATTATGTAGAAGCAACAATGGTAGACGAAGCGGGAAGGTAAGATATCCGGTGATGAGTCACCGGGTTATATAGGGTAACCTAGGAAGGTTCCCGAAGGAATAGAAGGTTCTGGAACAAAGTGGGCGGAGCCAACTAGGGGGAATAGAACAATCTAGAACAGGGTAGAACAGTCTAGAACAATGGGGAACAGTTACAGAATATTCCAGAATGTCATGGAACATTCTGGAATTACCTAGAATAGGCGAGGCCCTAACATATGCACTTTCGTTAATTTTATTCAGTATTCATAGGGCGATTGCAACGTTCCTGCCCACTTTCCAAATTCGGGCGGGTTTAGTCCATTCAGGCTGAGGTACAAACCCAGAAAATCCACTGAATAGAGTTAAGTTGGGTACTATTTTCGTTATAATCAGCGAAAAAAACACATCTACCACAAAGTTAGAAGGGCCACTTCATTTTTACCCCAAAAAGTTTCATCTGTGTGTAAGCCGATTCAGCTTACCAGCAGATAAACCAGGTTTTTGGCAAATCACCAACTGTTTTTCGCTGCGAGACCCCGCTCGCTAACCTATTATATAACGGTTTCTTCACCCTTCAGAGTGTCGCATAATTACGGAATAACCCATTGTCGTCTGGCTTTTCCGTGGATTGTGCATACCAAAACATATTTTCATTTCACAAATCGGGCCAGCCCAAATCCGTAACGAGTGGAATTGCAACCCCCCCCCCCCCAAAACTTAATGTTAGATGAAACTCGAAAGACAAAGAAGACGAACCTGGCATTTTACCAGTTGCACACAAATACAGCAATAGAAGTAGAGTCCCGCCAGGAAACGCGCTGGAGCTTTGCCAAAATCCGCGAGTGTGTTGAATACGCACACTCGCGGGTTTTGGCAAATCCAAATTCAGGAAAAGAGGCGGGTTTGGCAAAAATTCCAGTCACGGCCCTTTCAATTGGGAACTCGGGTCACTTCAAAAAGAGAACTAACTGTGCCCAACTCCGCCCCGTTCCACCATTTGGACAAAAAGTCTCGCCACGATATGCGCTGGTGACGTGCCAAAAACCGCGTATTCATAGCAATTCGTTTGCCAATGCTATTCGTGGCGGGACCAAGCAGCCTATAACACTTTTCTGGACGATTGGAAAAATGCCCATGTCGGTTTTTTGGCAGCCATCAAACGTTAAGAAGGGCTGTGAAAAGGCCGTGAACTGCCGGAAGGAGTGTACCTGACTACAACCAAAGGCGGACAAATTTCACTACTTTGTACACAACGATACGTCAACATAGAACACCCAATGTCCCGTAGTCGAATGGTACCCTACGAAAAACAACGTTTTTTTTCTCGAAAATGAACTCTGGAAGCCGTTCTAGAAGCCAACCGTTTGTTCTTTGTACCCGTCGTGCAGAGCCGAAAGTACGGAGGACCAGACTTGCCCTGTGTAAAACCGAAAGTGGCGTTGTTGGTCTTTAGCCATGCGCCACACAACGTGGTGGCTGTTGGGGTGAAAATAATCGAAAGTAGCAGGTAATCCAGCCATTTCCTTGACGTGAGTGACGGAATCCGTGAAGTTGGTTAGTCACGTGGGGTCATTTTCTCCTGGTGCGTCTCCTTCGGTGGTTGTGATGCAGGACGATGATAACAACAGAACTGGTCACTTGAAAGAGTGCCCGGACTGTCATCAGAAAGTAGGCGAAGAAGTTGAACCCACAAACTTTGGAGACTTCAGACCATGGACAAAGTCGTCACTCCTCTGGGGATCCTCTGCTGTCTCGGCTGCTGGTGGATGTGCTGTCTGGGTTGTTGCATTCTCAGGTTGGGCGTTCCCGGGAAACGACAAAGAACACAAACAGGTGCTATCGAGATGACTTCTGCGAGACCTGCTACGCAGAGAAGTTCTGCGAAAAGGCGAAGGAACGAAGAATGAGGAAGCTGGTCATCGACGACAGGTCGCTCTACAGTCAGCCGAGACTTGATGACGCTGTCAAAGAAGCCCAACCGAAGGAGCTCGTCACCAGCTCAAAGAAAACAGAATGAAGTGGCGCCAGATGTTTATTTTTGAGATTGATAAAGTTACAAATCAAAATTAACAATAGGACCGGTTGGTTGTCTGGCGGAGATCGACTCGCTTAGAGAGCTCCACAGTCGGCGATGGTGCACTCAGCCTTGGGCTTTCCGCTCTGGGTTCCGTTGGACTCGACGGCGGTGACGACCTCCATACCCTCGATGACCCTTCCGAAAACGACGTGCTTGCCGTCGAGCCAGTCGGTCTTGACGGTGCAGAGGAAGAACTGAGATCCGTTGGTGTTGGGTCCGGCGTTAGCCTAAATCGAAAAATTAAGTAAACAAAGAAGACGGTTAGTCACCATGGACAGGACTCCGGGTCCGGTGTGCCTCTCCTTGAAGTTCTCGTCGGCGAACTTCTCTCCGTAGATGGATTCACCTCCGGTTCCGTTTCCGCGGGTGAAGTCTCCTCCTTGGATCATGAAGTTGGGGATGATGCGGTGGAACTTGGATCCCTTGAAGTGAAGGGGCTTGCCGGCCTTTCCGACTCCCTTCTCTCCAGTGCACAGGGCCTTGAAGTTGGCGGCAGTCTTGGGGACAACATCGTCGTAGAGCTGAAACAAATGGTGAATAAGAACTCAATAAAGAAACAGCATACCTCCATGACGATACGGCCAGCGGCCTTGGGGCCGATGGTGATGTCGAAGAAGACCTTGGAGCGGTTAGACATAGTTAATTACTGAAAATACACTATTATATTGAAATAAAGCGAAGAAACAATGTAATAGATACAAAGTGCGAGTATTTGCTGATCCCAAAAAATGACGCAAAAGTGGGAAAAGTCCAAATCCTAAAAATGAACCGCATTTGGTCGAATTTCGCTCGGAAAGAAGGGTTTTAGCCTATTTTAGCACATTTTCGGAATTTTAAACGAATTTCGGAACAATTTTCGTGGAAAATAGGAAAAAATCCGCCTGGGTCAGGCGTTCTTCGGGAAAATTCCGACTGGCACTGGCCGGTATTTGGCGGCGGCGCAACAAACAACGGCCACGCCCCTTTTTTGAAACCTACCGTAATCGGAGGTGGCCGCAGGGTACGCGGGAATTTGAAATTTCTTGCAGCCGACCGCGGGAATTCCCCGCGGGGTTAATTTAACAGTTTTTGTAACCATTTCAGCGCTTTTTTCGCTAGTTTCCAAAATTGCCATTATTACGCTGTGAATACTAGGAATACATGTTTATTATGTCGAATAAATAACGGAAAGGGGATTAGAGCTGGCCGCAATCGGCGATCTTGCACTCCTGGACCGGCTTTCCGCTCTGCGATCCGTTCTTTTCCACGGCGTTCACCACATCCATGCCCTCGATGACCCTTCCGAAGACGACGTGCTTGCCGTCGAGCCAGTCGGTCTTCACGGTGCACAGGAAGAACTGCGATCCGTTCGTGTTGGGACCGGCGTTGGCCTAAAAAAAATGAGAGAATGTGACAGAATTTCAAGTAAAAATCAGTAGCGAAGCTCTTGGGGCAAGAAACTATGCAGGGCATAATGGTCTTGACACGAAAAGTTCCAAAATTCAGCGGATAGCGTGAAAGCTTGCTGTTTTTGAACGTCAATAGCGGAAATCTGGAGCTTTTCGTGTCAGGACCATTCCATCCAGCATTTTTATGGATTTTCGCCAAAAACGTCGCAACTGCTGGACCTTGGCGTAGAAAACGCCTGCGATGTGGAAAAAT
>OZ059903.1:3857470-4112470 GCA_964057215.1 Oscheius myriophilus | reverse complement strand
CTCTCTCCTGACGCACTCTCCCCTGAGGCACTTTTCCTCCGCTTCTGTTTGCTAAGTTTCAAATCAAATTGATTGGCTGAGTCAGGCTCAGCCTCTGTTTACAGTTCCCGTGTCCTTCATTCCACCCCCGCGCTTCGTAATTTTCAAATGTCCGTATCTCTCTCTCTCCTTTGTCTGAGTCATTCTCCGTCTCTGACTCACCGTCTCCCCATCCGCCGTTCGATATTTTTCCGCACCGTTTGCGCCCGTCGATTATACTTTCGCAAGTGATCGAGTGGGAAAATGACAAGTGTTTTTGAGAAGGTTCGGAGTATACAAAAGAGGTTGTAAGAGAGGCGGTCGGTCAGTGCCCCGGCCGCGCCTCTCTGCCCCCAGAGGAGACAATTGTTTTTCCTCTCTCTGGCGCGATGGACGGAATCCCGGCTGACCTTCGCGCGGCAACGTTTCAGATCCATGCCAATATCTCGTCGCACAATTGCGTACGAGGGTTTGACCTTCGGCGGAGCTTTTAAAGACACTTCCGTGAGTATTTTGAGAGAGAGAAAGAGAGATAGAGAACGAGAGAGATAAACAGAGAGATAAACAGAGAGACAAAGAGTCAAAGAGACAAAGAGACAGAGATACAGAGAGACAAAGAGTCAAAGAGACAAAGAGACAGAGATACAGAGAGACAGAGAGACAGAGAGACAGAGAGACAGAGAGACAGAGAGACAGAGATACAGAGAGACAGAGAGACAGAGAGACAGAGAGACAGAGAGACAGAGAGACAGAGAGACAGAGAGACAGAGAAACAGAGAGACAGAGAGACAGAGAGACAGAGAGACCGAGAGACCGAGAGACATAGAGACAGAGAGACAGAGAGACAGAGAGACAGAGAGACAGAGAGACAGAGAGACAGAGAGACAGAGAGACAGAGAGACAGAGAGACAGAGAGACAGAGAGACAGAGAGACAGAGAGACAGAGAGACAGAGAGACAGAGAGACAGAGAGACAGAGAGACAGAGAGACAGAGAGACAGAGAGACAGAGAGACAGAGAGACAGAGAGACAGAGAGACAGAGAGACAGAGAGACAGAGAGACAGAGAGACAGAGAGACCGAGAGACATAGAGACAGAGAGACAGAGAGACAGAGAGACAGAGAGACAGAGAGACAGAGAGACAGAGAGACAGAGAGACAGAGAGACAGAGAAGAACACAAAACGTTGAGGCAGATAGACAGAAATAAAGGGGTATAACACTGAAAGAGAGATGTGGAGAACGAGAGAGTTAAGATATGATAGGGTTGATGCATTCTCTCTCTCTCTGTCTCTCTCTCTCTCTCTCTCTCTCTCTCTCTCTCTCTCCCTCTCTCCCTCTCCACCCCTCGCTGCACAAACACTCCTCGATCAAAGTCCACCCCTCTCTCCGTCGCTCAATCACTTTCCCATGTCTGGTCAAACACCGCCTCAATACAGTGCCTCGTATTGTCGTTATAAAGTACACGCAACGGGCGTTTAGCACGGAGTTTACTCGCCCAAATCCGCCGAGTTTTAAGAGAGAGGCGAACCGGTTGGTCGGCGCTCATCACCGCTGCCGCCCCGCAACCTTCAGCAGCCGTAAGCACCCCGGCGCTCGCAACATTCGCTCGACCACTCCCGCTTTAAACCACAACTTTGCCCTGAGAGAGGATTCTTGACCTCAAAATTGGAAATTCAGAAGGCTTCTTGTGTCTTGTCCAAAAGTGCTTTGCAGAATGGTCTTTGACCTGTTTCTTTCACTTTTTTGACACCCTAGGCTAGTTAGTTCCAGATGCTTTGGAGGATGTCACAAAATCCCTAGAACTTCGAAAACTGCAAGCGAGTGCCACATGTCGCGAAAAACGCGCCGCACATAAAAAGCTCCCACACGTGTCCCCGTTCGGCCGGCTGTGTGCAGCGATTTTCGGCGCTCTCACTTTGAAATCCCGGATTAAGGGTGATCAAGATTGGATGTACCAATGCCAGATCACAAAGGAAGAGTCAGAGAGATAGAGAGAGAAAGAGTCTCACCTCTTTGTCTCACCTCTTTGTCTCCACTTCCTCTCTGCCTCTGCTTCTCTATTCGTCTCTGCTTCCGTTTCACCTTTCTTAATCTGCCTCCCTGTCTTCATCTCAATTTCATATCTCAGCCTCACCCCTCTGCCTCTCCTCCTCCGAGACATCTCTTTGTCTTTGTCTCTGTCTCATTGTTACGCCTCTGTTTCGTCCCTCTGCTTCTGCCTCACCTCTCTCTCCACCTTTGCCTCACATTTGCCTCTTTACTCTGCTCCCGTCTCATCCTTCTGTCTCTGCCTCACACTCTTTTTACCAGCTTTGTTCCTCCGCCCAACGCTCTGCATCTACCTCCTTTCTCAGTTGCCATCTCTGTTCTGTGCCTCTGCATCGTATGTCAGCCTCTGCCTCACCTCTCTGCCTCAATTCTCCGTCTCTGCCTCATCTCTCAGTTTCTCCCCCATGCCTTTTTCCCTCATTGTCTGTCTCTTTTCTGTGCCTCTGCCTCATATAACTGTCTGTGTGCTTCATCTTTTGGTATATGCCTCATTTTTTCCTTCAGCTGTCTCTGTCCCACTCCTGTGTCTCCCTGACTCTGTCTCTAAATCTCTCTTTCTTTTTCTCTCTCCCTCTTGATCGTCTCTCTTCTTTTGCTTCACGCTCTGGCCTCTCACGTGAGAGAAAAATTCAGTACCTCCCTCGATAGACACCTTCGCACCTTCATTCGCCCCATCTATAATTTGTGTTAAAAGTGTATTTTGTAAAGCCAATTTCTTATTTTTCTTGTTTCCAGTTCGAATTCTCAAAATTTATTCATATTCTCAGGTACTCGACCCAATCTTCCACCCATCATGGCCGCGGAAACCAAGTCCTACGTAAGTTTTCCCATCCATAAGTCATCTTTCCGGTCATAAAGAATGCCCGATACGTCTTTATCACTCTCTAATCGATTTAGAGTGGGAGAAGAATAACATAAAAATACTTTTTCGCGCGCAATTAAGGCGTTAAAAGGCCGGGGCGTCGATGACTCGCGCCGGCGGCGTTTTTGCGTGGAGGGGGAGGGGCGTTTCGTTTTGAGTCAGCCGACAGTCTCCGCAATGGCGTCCTTCCTAACCTGGTACATGCAGAACAAGGTCTCGTTTTCACTTTTTTCCCAAGCTTCAGAAGTTCGAGGGTTCAAGGCTTTTAGTTTTTTATGCCTTCGCGCCCCAGGCAATCAGATTTTGGGCTTTGATTGTCGTTGTTTACGCGGCAACTCGCGCGGCCCAGCGCCTCCTATGCTGACTTTTCTTGAAATTATTCGCTGGCACATTCAGGAGTACGATAGAAAGGTTTAAAAGTTTAATTTATTACATGAAAAATGACAAAAAACGCGCAATTTGCGCATTTTCTGCAATATTTTCGCATTAACGCGATTTTCCCTGCGTACTTTCCTTACAATGGATAAATGTCGGTGAAAATGATACAAATCCTTGGTTTAGCTGCAAAAAATTTACATATTAATTAGAGAAAAACAACAAAAGTACAGCAAATACCACCGCTTGGTGCTATTTTTGCAATATTTTCGCAGTAACGCGGTTGTCCTTGCGTATTTTGCGTACCATTTAAAAATTGAGGACTTTTTAGTGAAAAACTGCATATTCTCGATTAAACTACAATGATTATATAAAAATGTACAAAAATGCAGAAATACACGTTTTTATCGATTTCGAAAGCACAAATCATGAGTTTCGTGAGTAATACTGCCCTAAAAACAAATGCCGCGCGCGAGCGGTTGCGTCGCGGCTCCCCAACTCATTCTTTCGGCCCCCTTACGTCATATTGAACTAAAATATAACTTAAACTATAGTTTATAGCACAAATTCCAAACCATTTTTAGCCAAGCACCGTTCTAAACCACACGCGCTTGTTTGTTTTGCACCAAAAGCACACGCCGTGTGTTTTTTCCACTGATAACGACGTGCTTAGCCCAAAATATGCTTTTTCCTGTCAATAAGAGGTGGTATTGTCAGGGGAATACACGGGATTACGTAGTTTTTCTACTAGACCCCAACTGGTGATTAATCACTATTTTTAGGCCCTAAACTAGATAGGTAACATTATTTTAGGCCCCTAACTGGATAAAAACCTAGCCCCAATCACCAAAACCCTATTTTACGCCTCAAAATAGACAGAAAATACTTTTTTGGCCTCCAAAAAGCCGAAGCACAACAATTTAAGGCCCCAACTGAACGGAAAAGCTTATTTAAGGCCCCAGGTGAGCAGAAAACCCTATTTTAAGGCCCCAACGCGACAAAAACCCCAACTTCACTTTAGGAAAGCTAATGGAAAACCATTCTTATGCATATGAAAAGCTTAGAATAATACTGCAGGCTCAATCAATTTGTAAGATTTTCTAAAAGGATCGGGCATAACCCCTAAAAGCATTTATGACGTCATTTGAAGGCCTTTTAGTGCAGCTGAATGGATTTTGAGAACAATACCAGTGCGCTACAAAATGGCACAAAGGCACGTGAAAGACAAAGAAAACGTTAAATGAAGGAAAATCGATGTAAAAAAGTACAAAGGCATTGAAGAACTGACATAAAGCCACAAAAATGGAGGTTGTGGCCTTAATTTGAAGTTCCGTTTCAAGGGCCTACTACGGACCTAAACTAGACTTTTTGGGATTTTCGGGCTTATTCGGGACCTATACCAGCGCCTTTTCTAAATATCGCAGGGTCAGCAGTTTGGGTATATGGGTAATTTGTGCTAGATTCTATTTCACAGGCCTATTTCAGGCCTATCACAGGCATGTACATTGTATAAACGCAAACAAACAGCCGATCGTTGCAGTTTTAGGCCTGAAAATGGGGTTTTCTGAGTTTGGGGTCCCAACAAACGCATTTAAGGACCTAAAATTGACATTCTTCAGCTTTTTGGGGCCTTAAATCATGTATCCGGGCCTGTTACGGCCTTAAAATTGGGTTCTTATCCTTTTCCCAGCTTCCAATTTCAATATTTCTACTTCAGCCCGTCCCCTACCGCAGTCTTCTGCAAGAGAAGATCGAGCCCGGACAGACCCTGATCGTCAAGGGCTCCACCATCGACGAGTCTCAGCGCTTCACCATCAACCTTCACTCGAAGACCGCCGATTTCTCCGGAAACGATGTGCCCCTCCACATCTCCGTTCGTTTTGACGAGGGCAAGGTCGTCCTGAACTCCTTCGCCAATGGCGAGTGGGGCAAGGAGGAGCGCAAGTCGAACCCCATCAAGAAGGGAGACTCCTTCGACATCCGCATCCGTGCCCACGATGACCGCTTCCAGGTAAAATAAGGCTTCAGAAGCTTCGAAAACAGGGTTGTTTAGGTCATCATTGACCAGAAGGAGTTCAAGGACTACGAGCACCGCCTCCCTCTGTCCTCCATCAGCCATCTCTCCATTGATGGAGACCTCTACCTGAACCATGTTCACTGGGGAGGCAAGTACTACGTAAGTTTTTCTGTTACTTGTGTGTTTTGCGGAGGGCGATATCTGTTCAATCGAAACGCACAGCAATCTGGCGCGCGTTCCAACCAATACAAACAGAATGGCGTTGACAAACGGCAAACAGAACGTGACTTCCATGCGCAGACGAAGGAAATTGTGACAATCGGGGTGGAAAAGATGGAAAGATCCGAAATTCGAGACTGAAAACGATTTTTATCAAATTTTAAAAATACTTTTAGGTTGTAGATCAGAGACTTAGCTGTAAAACTGCTTTTGAAAGTATAAACTTCGTTTAATTCGAAAGAAGATAGAGCCTTATTAATTGCGGGGCGCGGCCGTCTGCTAAGTGCCGCGCGGTTACCGTTAAACAGCAGACAGGCCAAATTAAACTCACTTGATTTGACGTTTTTAGTTTCCGTGGACAGAAAATTACAAAAATCGATTTTACATATTTAAAAAAGCAAATTAAAGTGTTAAATTATTGCATTTACGCGAAGCATTTTGCCGTGGAGCGCGTTTCCCATTTCGCCGCGGAGCGCGTTCGTTTTGTTGAGCGCAAAAACTCGATAGTGAGTATAAATCGATATTTTAGCCTGTCCCCTACGAGAGCGGAATTGCTGCCGGATTCGCCGTCGGCAAGACCCTTCTGCTCTTCGGAACCGTTGAGAAGAAGGCCAAGAGGTGGGTTACACGTTGACAAGTACACACGTGCACACACACACACACACACTCACACTCACACTCACACACTCACACTCACACTCTCACACTTACCTCAATATTTCCAGGTTCAACGTGAACCTTCTCCGCAAGAACGGAGACATCGCTCTCCACTTCAACCCTCGCTTCGACGAGAAGGTTTGTATTTCTCTGTCTCTCTGTCTCTCTGTCTCTCTGTCTTCCTCTGTCTCTCTCTCACTCTCTCCCTCTCTCTCTCTCTCTCACTCTAACAAAAACCTCTTTTCCAGGCCGTGATCCGCAACGCCCTCCAGGCCAACGAGTGGGGAAATGAGGAGCGCGAGGGCAAGCTGCCCTTCGAGAAGGGAGTCGGATTCGACCTCGCCATCACCAACGAGGCCTACGCCTTCCAGGTACCTTAAAGTCCAATTTTAAAATCATTTTGGTTTCAGATCTACATCAACGGAGAGCGCTACGCTTCCTTCGCTCACCGCAGCGACCCCAACGACATCACCGGACTCCAGATCCAGGGAGACATCGAGCTCACCGGAATCCAGATTCAGTAAAGCGACTCCGCCCCTTTTGATACTCTCCCCTTTCGCACCCCCTTCTTTCCGCAATTCTATCGTTTGCTAGATTATGCCCCTCCCCCCATCACAAAAACACTACTGCATAGTTAATTTTGTATTGGCACAACTGTAATTTTGTAATAAATTTGTCGTTTCCAAAGGAGATATTATTGACAGAGAGAGAGAGAGAGAGAGAGAGACAGACAGAGAGACAGAGAGACTCAGAGAAAGAGACACCCACATAGAGACACAAAGAGACAGAGACAGAGACTGTCCCACAGCTGTAAAAGCGCTATAATCTCTGTGATTTGGCTTTTTCCACTAAGAATCGCTTTCTAATGATTCAATCGATAAAAAACACACAAAAATACAGCTTTTTGAATATTTTGTATCGTTTTTCACACTCACGCCAATTTTTAACCCAAATTTTGAATTGCGCTACAACATACTTCGGTGTACTACGTACTTCAGTGAACCAACTACGACGATGAATACTCTTCCATTTCAATTTTACTTTTTAATTGCTAGACGAGTAAGTTTCAATCGCAACTCTTGTTTATGGCATTTTCAGATGAAGCCAAGAGTTTTATGTCGGTTTCGACAGACATGCAAAACTGTTGATCAATTCGTTGAAAGCAACAGAAGTCATATTGCAGCTAGAATGGACATTGGGGTAATTGTGTTCTTCATTAGTATTGATGATCAAGAAAAAGTAAGTTATATAAAATTAGAGAGAGAGAGACAGAGATATTGTAATCCATTTTCAGCCTCAACCACGTTTTCATCGGAAATAAACTGGACATTTTTTATCCTGAATCCATGTTCTACATTAATAGCCACCGACGTTTTGAAATACTGGATCCTTACACACAACTGTCTGGAATATATTTCAACTTTATTCATACAGTTCGGTTCTTTTCTATATTCACACGCACACGCACACGCACACGCACACGCACACGCACACGCACACGCACACGCACACGCACACGCACACGCACACGCACACGCACACGCACACGCACACGCACACGCACACGCACACGCACACGCACACGCACACGCACACGCACACGCACACGCACACGCACACGCACACGCACACGCACACGCACACGCACACACACACGCACACGCACACGCACACGCACACGCATCTGGAATTCGTTTCTACCAGATAGATATAGTTAGTCTGTTTCTAGTTACTCTCTATATCTCTATAACTCTGATTCGCGTGAAGGCAGTATTTCAGACACTCTTGAGTGGAGAACACCGAAGCGAAGGGAAATCCCGAAAGCAAGAAAACGTTTTTGAGAGCGAACTTATTCCCCTTATAAATAGAATGACAATGAAATGTGACTTGCTGGCCTGCTTGTACTGCGAACCTTTTTTGCGTCACTTTCAAAGTTTTCGAATGAATCTAAATTTCTCAAAGTTCAGGCTGAAACAAGATGACGTTTCACATACTGATGTTATAGATATGCAGATATCGGTTTGTTCCTTTTGACGTTTGCACTCACTCACTCACTCACTCACTCACTCACTCACTCACTCACTCACTCACTCACTCACTCACTCACTCACTCACTCACTCACTCACGCACTCACTCACGCACTCACTCACTCACTCACTCACGCACTCACTCACTCACTCACTCACTCACTCACTCACTCACTCACTCACTCACTCACTCACTCACTCACTCACTCACTCACTCACTCACTCACTCACTCACTCACTCACTCACTCACTCACGCACTCACTCACGCACTCACTCACTCACTCACTCACGCACTCACTCACTCACTCACTCATCCACTTATCTTCTCGTTTTCATGAAGTTTTCAGCACTGCTCTGAGCTGGAAATTCATTCTATTTCCGATGAGCTCGACACAGATTCCTTGATTCAATTGATAGGTAACGCCCAGAATGTGACAATCTCTTCTTCTCCTAATGTGCATTGGCATCCTGTAGTTGAAGGATTTCTCCAGGTTGGCAACCCGGTGATGTTTATTTTCTTTTTTTTTTGTTTTTTAGAAATTGCAACACATGTACATAGAAAATCTTAAATGCCTTCAACTTCAATATATCGACAATTCATATCATGAAGAAGTACAAAATGTGTAACTGGTTTTCATAAAGAATACGAACAATAAGTAAAATAAAACTAGTTCTTTTATTGATTAAATGATGGTATGAACACAAGACAATTTTCAGCAAATCTCACAATGACATTCGAATTTTCACCTTTTCACTAAAGCTAAAACAAAAAATACCGTTCTTTGAGGATGAAACAAGAAAGTAAATCGAAGGAAAGGGCAAGAGTGATCATTTTGAGAACGGGCTGGATCGGTGATCAAATAGGAAAAAGTAACGCACGAACATCTACTTCCTTTCGGGATACAAATCTACGGCCACAAAACCGAAGTGGCTGTTGACACGGTCGGCGAAGGGCGCCTTGACTGAGTGGCAAGCATGGCAAAATTTGGGGCCGGGACAGGTCGGGCCGGGCCGGGCCGGGCCGTGAAAAATTTTGGAGCGGGCCGGCCCGTTGCCATGCTTGCTGAGTGGCCGAAGTAGACACATGCCATCTGTTTCTTCGGAGGGGAAGCTAAATGTATTTGTTAAATCTTTCAAGCACTATCAAACATGGAAGATGCCGTTGCTTCGGATGGAGTCACAAAATGCAAGTTTACGGACAAAATAGCATAGATTACTGATTGAAATAAATTTTATCTTAAGCAGGATTTTTCTACACACTTCTGACAGCAGTGTTAGACATTGCAAACGAATGCATGATTTAATGGAAACGTGAAATTTGACAAAACGAAACCAGTTCATTTCGTTGAAAGATTATTTGTTTTTATTTGCAAAAATTAAAAGCATTTTTTTTTTTTGAAATAAGGGCCTTAAATATTTTTGGGCCTAAAATGCCGAAATATTCTGAAAACTTTGCAGGTTAGCAACACTTTCCATGATAAACAAAACATTTGGGCCAAACCGGGGATTGAACCCGGGACCTATCGTGTGTGAGTGTGTGAGTGTGTGAGTGAGTGAGTGTGTGAGTGTGTGAGTGTGTGAGTGTGTGAGGATCTTTTTGAAACCCTAAACCCTACCTTATTTCCCGTCTTATCATAAAAGAATTTAACAGTTTTTTTTTTACATTTTACTTTTATTTTAATCCCGATTTGATTCCAAGAAAGTTTAAGTAAAACAATATTTGCGTACATATTTACTGTTAAACAACAACACAAAAGTCTCGAAAAGAATTCGGCGAAAAGCGTGCGGCAAACTGCAGACGCTAAGAAATACCGTAGTATTAGGCCACGCCGCAAGCGTTATCTGATACACCCTCGTACACCAAAGCGTTTCTTTGCCAAAAAAGCATTCCATCTGTTTCTTCTTTTTTATCGCTGTTTTGTTTGTTGTTGTCGCGTATTTTGGATATTTTTTATGTAAAAATTAATGTAGAAATATATTCCATTTACTTTCTTCTAGTTGAGATTAGGTAAAATAGGTCTGAAACCCCCTAAAACAGCTGTAGGCCCATAATTTTCGTTGATACACACTTTTGCTTTATTTTTCTTCTCTTCAACGACGTAATTTAGTTATAAAAAAATATTTCGAATGGTATTTACCTAAAATAGTGTTACTTTTTTGCAACTGCTTCGATTATCAAGACTTGGAAGTCTTTGGTGCCGTTATTTCCTCGTGCTTATGCGCCATTCTTTCATGCACTTATTCTTTCTCCTAGAAAAGCTTTCTTAAGCGTATTTTTCAGCCTCAGATCAAACATAATGGGTCGTCCGGAGTTCAGTCCTCGTGGTGGCGGCGGAGGTAAATTTTTGTTTCATTTTTGACCTGTTCTACATGTTAGGTTCATTCATTCCAATTTTTCCAGGTTTCCGTGGTGGTCGTGGAGGTGACCGTGGTGGCGGATTCCGCGGTGGACGTGGAGGTTTCGGCGGCGGAGATCGCGGAGGATTCGGTGGAGATCGCGGAGGCCGTGGAGGTTTCGGTGGCGGCCGTGGTCGCGGTGGATTCGGAGGAGATCGTGGAGGTTTCGGCGGCCGTGGCCGCGGTGGATTCGGAGATCGTGGAGGCCGGTAAGCATTTGTTTGTTGTACCTTTTCAGTTGAATATTTTAGTGGTTCTCCTCGTGGATCTCCCCGTGGTGGACGCGGAGGCGCCCGCGGAGGGATGAGGGGCGGAAAGACCGTCGTCGTCGAGCCTCACCGTTATGAAGGTAAATTCATTAATTTTTGCGTGTTTTAATGAGAATTGTTTAGGAGTTTTCATCGTCAAGGGAAAGGAGGACGCCCTCGCCACTAAGAACATGGTTGTGGGAGAGTCTGTGTACGGAGAGAAGAGGGTGTCGGTCGATGTGGCTGGCTCCGCCGTGGAGTACAGGGTGTGGAACCCCTTCCGTTCCAAGTTGGCTGCTGCCATGATGGGAGGTCTCGAAGAAACCCACATCAAGCCCGGATCCAAGCTTTTGTACTTGGGAGCTGCTTCCGGAACCACCGTATCTCACTGCTCTGATCTCGTCGGCCCCGTACGTTTTTTATTTGCAGTTATTATAATTATGGTGTTTTAGGAAGGTATTGTCTACGCCGTTGAATTCTCCCACCGTTCTGGTCGCGATCTCCTCAACGTTGCTAAAAAGAGGCCCAACATTGTCCCCATCGTTGAGGATGCCAGACACCCCCATAAATACAGGATGCTTGTCGGTACGTTTGTTTTTATAATTTTGTTTCATTTACCGACAACGAAGGAATTTGGGAATTCCTTGCAAGCTGGTCTCAATTCTCATTTGTATTATTTCAGGTATGGTTGACACCATCTTCGCCGACGTTGCCCAGCCCGACCAGGCTCGTATCGTCGCCCTGAATGCCCACAACTTCCTCAAGAACGGAGGCCACGCCGTCATTTCCATCAAGGCCAACTGCATCGACAGTACCGCCGAGGCTGAAGCTGTTTTTGCCGGAGAAGTCAACAAGCTCAAGGAGGAGAAGTTCAAGCCCAGGGAACAAGTCACCCTTGAACCCTACGAGCGTGACCACGCTGTTGTTGTTGCCGAATACCGTGCTTCCAAGGGCAAAAAGTAATCAACTTTGTTAACGTTGTTGTTAACTCCCTCATTGTTTTCCGTTGTATATTGATACGGACTTGTTGCTGTTGATTGTTACGTTGATACTCTGGTACTAAAACTGCAAACCATAGTTACCTGTTCTGTTTTGTTCCAGGAGTCCATAAAAGCATCTCAAAATGAAAATATTTACAAATCTTTGTGATGGGTGGGGTAATGGGTTTTGTTCTAGGCCATGGACAGTAACGCTGAGCCGATAGCCAAAAAGCGCCACAGTAGTTCCAATGATTCGCCGGCTGAGAAGCGACCCCACCACGTTAGTATCTAAATATTTCTTTTTAAAAAAATTATTAGGAGTTGGTTTCCCTGTTGACCCTGGTCGAGCACCCGCATGGGCTGGCTCAGGCCGCCATCGACGCCCTCAGCTGGGATCTGGTCCTGGGCATGTTGCCAGACTACCTGAAGAGCCAGCCGAAGGGGATGGTGATGAAACTGGTCGCCCAGGAGCTCGAGGGCATGTCGAACCAGCGCATCACTTCCATATTAGAGGGTTCGATCCAGTTTTTGGGATTTGGTGGCAATTCCGAGCCGTTTAGGCCACGAAATCTCCAGCAGTTCGAGTTCGGAGAGTGAGGAATCGGAAGATGAGCGATCCGAAGGGGAGAACGACAGGAGGGACGAGGAGGAACCGCCCCGTAGGAACAATGAAGGTTGGAACGGAACGCCAGGAAATTTAAAAGCAAATTTAATGATGTTTGTTTGAACACGGTTGGATTTAAGTATGCTTTGAGGCGAAAAGATTGAAACAGATTTAAAGGTGGGGTTACCGTAAACCTTGCATGAGAATCTATGCGCACTTCAGGACCTACTGCATACAATCCGTAACAGGTTTTGTCTGTCATATTTTTTAGCGTCTAGGCTCGTTATTGAGTGCGAATTTGGCAGTTGTTTAATATAAAACTAGTCCTTTAACCCGTATGTCTTTTGTAGCAGCCTGTCCCCCACGGCCTTTCCAATTGGTAACTAACATAGTCAAAAACAGAAGGGGAATTTTCAATACTCCGCCCCTATTTCCAGCATTTGGACAAAGAGTCCCGCCACGATAAGTGCTTGTGACTTGTCGAAAATCGCGTATTCCTTGCACTTCGTTGCCTTGGCACTGCCAATGCTATTCGGGGCGGGACCAAGGCCGCGCCCCGCCGCTTTCATAAAAACCATAAAAATCTTTCGAAGGATTCGGTTTACTGCAGAAATTTGAGCTGTTTTTGGATTCACACACTTTTTCTCTCTGTTCATTTAATTCATGCGAAAAGACGACAGAAAGTGGGGGTAGTCCTAGTTTTTTAAGTGTCGGTGGTATAAGGTGGGTTGTGAAAATTTGGTCTATCGATCTACCGATTTTAAAAAAGCTAAGAGGCAAAACGCTGTGGGTTTTCCCCCAAGTCTTTTACCGTATGACTCACAATTTGAATAATTGCAGTGAGGGTCTCCATTCGATCTCGCAGCTCTTCGCCCGAAGGCTCCTCCCGGCGATCCTCCGAGGTAATCTCTCTCCCTCTATCTCTCCCCTCCGCCTCCCTCCCTCTCTCTAAATCCCTCTTTTCCAGGCTTCTGGCGGTGAATCGCCTCTGATCGAGCTGTACGAGTGAAGATACTACGGGTGAAATTGAAGAATTCTGTACATATCACACAATAAACGTCATTCCTCCTCCCCTTTGCTGTCACTTTTTATTCTCTTTATTGTGAGTATTCGTTGGATCAGTTGGTCTTCTGAAGACTCGTCACTTCCATCCTCGACTGCGTCTTCTGAAGCTGTCGTCTCTCGTCCTCCGTGCACCTGTCCTTGAATTTGTACACGCGGTGGTCGGCCAGCCACTGCTCCCCGATGAGAATCCCCACAGCGCCGTAGTAGAGCATGTTGAGCCAGAAGCCGATCCACCAAAGTGTGGAAAAGTGGCCCTCGCCCACCACTTCGGCGATTCTTTTGCGCGTTTCTTCGCCTCCGATGGAGAGCCAGAGAAAGAGGAAGCAGAGGACGTAGAGGAACCAGAGGATGGCACAGAGAAAGTCCAGACGATCCTCCCACTCGTCGGAAAGCGCCCTCGGGCAATGCCACTCGGACAGCCGCTTCCAGCCAGCCGACTCTTGCTCGTACTCGACACGACACAACTGGCACACCGTGTTCCTCTGCGTCTCTACCCAGCGCTCCAGACAGGAAGAGTGGACCAAAGCTACAGTACCCTTGCAGTTGCACGGACGGATCAGGGGGGAACCGCTCTGAAGAGAGTTAGAGTGAGAGAGATAGAGAGAGAGAAGGGTTGAGAGATAGACAGAGAGAGAGAGGGAGAGATAGACAGAGACACAGAGAGAGAGGGAGCGCGAGTGAGAGAGAGACAGATAAAGAGAGAAAGAGAGAGAGAAGGGTTGAGAGATAGACAGAGAGATAGAAAGAGACACAGAGAGAGAGGGAGCGCGAGTGAGAGAGAGAGACAGATACAGAGAGAGAGAGAGAGAAAGAGAGAGAGAAGGGTTGAGAGATAGACAGAGAGAGAGGGAGAGATAGACAGAGACACAGAGAGAGAGAGAGAGCGCGAGTGAGAGAGAGAGACAGAGAGAGAGAAAGAGAAAGAGAGATACCTCATCTCCATCGAGGCAGAAGCGGCAAACGGGGCGATTATTGGTAGAAGTCTGGGAGGGAAAGGCCTGCATTGGACGACCAGCCTGAGGGAGAGGGTTAGTAGAGAATGAGGAAATCTCCCATCTACTCGCTCAAACAGCCTTAGATTCACGTAGCGTTACGGGCGCTACGTGTTTCTACCATTTACGTGGCGGGAATGTAGCTTTTTTGGCAAAGAGGAGATGAGGCGATGAGCGGAGAGGGATATGTAGAGTGAGTGAGTGAGTGAGACAATGCGTAGTTCACCCGGAGAGGCATATTACTCGGTGTTTATATTTACTACTTATCTAACCTGCTATTTCGAAAAACTTCGCCATCATTTCGAAAATCTCGTAAGTAAGTGTGATACAAACACTCTACCAAAGAGAAAGTCGTCGGAAGTCACTGAATTTACTTCCTTTCTCACATTTCTCTTCCCCACACAGCAATCAACGTCATTTTGCACTGCAAAATCAATCTAATTGCCAGTAATCAGAGAGCCTTAGGCGGTAATAGTGGGAGATGATCCACCGTTTCCATAGTAACGTGCCCTTGATTGGCATACCAATTCATTTGCACTTTCTTCGTCCGTGGGAAAACGTTTCACACTATTTAATTTTATTATTCCCGTTTAAAAATATCTTCAGTTTTCGAAAATCCAGGACGTAAACACGCGCCACCGCGCAAACAGTCCTTTAATGCCTGGTTTAAAATTAATTTTTTAAAAATAGTTTTTAAACGTTTAAATCTTAGTTTTTGATGTTTATTAAGCTTAAATTGATAGAAAAGTGCCACATTCATCGGAATTTAAAAGAATCTTGTCGTGGTAGTGTCTTTTTGGCTCGTTTTTTGCATTTTCCCACCGTTTTGCCTTGTTATTGTGCATTCTTTACCCCTATGTCTACTTATTTTCTGTAAAACCGGTCTAATTTTTCAGAATTATGTCACAGTACCCCTCGGCTCCGCCATTCGAGCCGCTGGACGACGTCGACATGGAAGTTGACTACAGACGGGACCCACTAAATGACCCGTTTTCTGTAAGTTTTAATTGAATTAGATTATTATTGAATCCATGGTCTCTCCGGGCCGGCTCGAAACTCGTATTACCCAGTTAAACTGCTATCCACACGAGCTGGGTCCGATCCCGTTATTTTTCTCACGTTTAAACGCCCAAAACAGCATAATTACGGCTGTTACGGCTGTTTTAATCGGTTTAAAAACGATTTTCTTTGTTTCAGCTCTCGGTTTCTCAAGTTTTCCACGGGCCGCATGAGTTGAAGCTGATCGACGACGAGCACTCCATCGTCAGCTTCTCCTACTCGGATGATATCGTGAGTTTTTCTAGCTCTAAAAAGGTCTAATTCCACCTTAGACCGTTATAAACACGTGTAATAGACCTTTAAAGGTCTGTTCTTTGTTTTCCCCGTTATTAAAGGTCTATTCAGTCCGAAGGAATAGTCGACTTCTACGTCCAGGACGTAGACGGCAATTCGAAGAGGATGACCCTTCTTAACTGTCTCCTCGACAGCATTACGGTAGGTTCCCACCGTTTCACGTTTAGACCTTTAATTTTTTGCTGTCAGTTCTAGAAAATTGCCAATTTCTAGGTTGTGCCTCCCACGAAGGGTACGAATTTCACGGGAGCCCTTGTTCTGAGGGTGGATCCGGACTGTTCGAAAAGGATCAGCCGGCATCTGAAGACTGCCTCGTTTCTAAAGGAGAAGTACGGTCGCACCTGCATCGACCTCGAAAACTCGCTCGAGTGGGTTCTTTTTTCTTCCTTTTTCCTTCAAAATCCCATTGTAAAAGGCCTCTCTTGGCACCAGAATCGAGGCCATGCTACCAAGTCAGTTTTTTTTTTGGGGGGACCGTCCTGATGCATATCTCCCCAATAATTTCGATTAACCGACCCTTCCCAACGGTCCTTTTATTTTAACTGTTTCGGTATGGTACAGTTCTTTAGGCACCTTAAAGGACTAACTCGTCGGGGTGCCGAAGGGTGGAATACGGTAGCTTAAAGGACTGCCCTAGCCGAAGGTCTTATACACACCTGGTCAACGTACCGTAGGGGTATATTTTGCGATAGCGCCCCTCATTCAGAAAAAATATCTGTTCAAAATTCGCGGCGGGCTTTTACAAAAATTGGCTAAAAGTGAAATTGCGACATCCCAACTGCCGCGTCGCGCGGACGTTGGCCAAGTATGGTCCTGTAATATTACTTGTAGAGAGTACTTCAATCTGGGCTGTTAGTCCTTTAATTCCTAAAATTCTTTAATTAAGTTTATTCATTGTATAATTTGTATTTAAAAAAATGAATTTGCTAAGCAAGCCCTTTGAAATCCCATCATTTAGTTTAAACGTCGATCTTACTGAATTAACGAGGCAGTCCTTTAATTTCACTTTCTTGACCTTTGCCTTGCGCTTTCAAGCATTTTGACGTACATTTGATGCCACAACTACTTCCATCGTGCCAATGTTCTGATTTTGTTCCCAGACTAATAGATGTAACGTAGGATACTCAGGCGGTGTACATAGCCAAATTTTCCGGAGTAGGTTATGCGAGGATCATACTGACACCCGCCTGGTTCGTATTACGGTAGATCCACCAAGTTAAAATTTTCTTATAATTAGGTATGCGAAATGGCTTTTTCGCAAAGTTTATAGTGAATTTGTAGTTTGTAGTTTGAACTTCTCTTTTCAGACACCTCGTTTTCGTGCTGAAGCCGTGGTCGCAGATCAACACCCATTGGTACATACGTCAGTCCCCCGACGGAAAGCCGAACTCCAAAATCTGGAAGACTTGGGACCACCTGTCCGAGAAAATGACCTGGGTACTGTAGAATTTAATACTCAGCCAATGAATCCTTATTTTCTAGGTTGCCATGATACGATGGGACGATTTACAGCGGCCGAAGAGGGTGCAGAGGAGCAGGCGCTACAATTCCAAGTTCTACGGTACGTCGTGTCATTTTTCGATCGATAATCGTTTTTCAGAGGAAGTGACGTTCGAAGCGTGGTACCAGCTCATGGCCAAGATCGGACTTCAAATGGACGCCAGTTCGGATCGTTGTAGGACCATTGTCTATTCCCACTTTACCGCATTCAAGGGTAAGAATAGCTCGTTTTTTGGACTTTTTTTTGTTTCAGATCCGAAGAAACACCTTTCTTCCGCGTTGCCGATGAGGCCGACCATCTGGAGCAATGTTCAAGTCCAGCTTCTGAAAGATCTGTAGGTTTTCAGTTGGGTTATGGTAGAGAATCGCGGAGCTGGCTTTGCTTTCTGGTCTATTACAAATGAATGGAAATCTCGTTATTGTGACGTCATTTTGTGCCCGATGACACCCAGCTGGTACGAAAAACGGTAGGCCTCCCACGAAGTATAGCCTTTATTAGAAACAGGCTGCGCATTGGCTGTAGTGCAAACTTTTAGCACCAACGAAGCTCGGTTTGAGCCTCAAACTTTGAGGCATACCTGAACAAGCTACCTGTGGCGTCTGTTTTGCGCGAGGCGCCCTACGATACAAATGAAACGTGTGCCTCCAAATAGAAAATCAGGCTCGGCGCGACCCTCTCGACCGAAAGTCGATGTTTTCTATAGTTTGAGGTTCCCTCTTCTCAAACTGGATTTAATGTTTATGGCCTATAGATTAAGTATTTTTGTAAAAGTTTGTAGCAATTTTAGAGTTTAAGAAACTTCGACGTTGCAAAAGTTGCAATGTCAAATCTTTTTGTTACAGTAGCGTTTTGTGCTGTCCTTATACCTTCAAGATCGAAAGATTTGAAAAACTGCTTTTTCAAATGCAAATATTCACTTTTTGCAATTTTTTTTACCCCAATGCGGAAGCAGGCGCAAATTTCGATATTTTAGAGTTACACTCAAGAAATCGATATTGACTTTTAAAGTTTCACAAATGTCTATTAGCGCCATATGAAGGTTATAGACGAATTTTGAACCAATTTTAGGGCTACACCTTTCTTCTAAGACAGTGGCTTGCAGGCGGGGTTTTCACGGGCCGGGCCGGGCTATTTGGAAATTTTTGGTCGGCCCAGTTGGCCCCTTTTACCCTGGACCACCCAGTCAGATTGCCACCTACACGACCAGGGTTCGACCCCAGTCGGTGACATTCTTTTTTGTACAACTAATATTGACTTAAATGTTAGTAACAAACATTATTCACTAATTTAAAACAGTTTAAAAAATATTGTATAGATTTATACAAAAATAAAATTTAATTTTTCATACCCGGACCGACCGGGCCGGCCCGTCCCGAAAAATCCCTCGGCCCGGCGGGCCGGCCCGTCATTTGAGAACTCCGCTTGAAGGTTCGAATCTTACCGAGATGGTGTCTTTTGTGTCCATGTCAGGTCAGAGCATTTCTAAAAAAAAAAATCATCGACCGGGATCGAAACCTGGCCGTGCGGTTGACAGTTTCACAGGATTGTCCCGGGTGAACAAGTCGACACCGACATGCGTACCGACCACATCCGGTTTTCTAAGACTGCTAGCTGACGATCTTATTAGATTGTACTCTTTTTTAAAAATATAGTTTTACATAACTAACAATTCGACTAATCCCCAATGTGCATGGACTGCAACTTCTATTGGTATCCTCCGGCGAGAGCACCTCCACCGCTCCAGATCCACATTGATCACGCCGTGATACCCAAATAAATTTTTCATGTTAAAACGTTTTAAAAACATTTATGTTCGGGTTTCACACCCGCTTAGATCTTATCTTTGAAAAAAAATTTGAACGTTCCGTCGAAGGGATTGTTCGGATGGACATCCCTCGTGAATATTAGAAAAATTGTGCAAATTTCATTTTCGATGTCGCCTGAGAATCCCGGGCCAGCCCGTTAAATTATCTGAGTTTTTTATGGTTAGAAAATTCCATTTTTCAGGGGCTACGGTGGCAACGGCTACCACGTGGACTCGTCCACCACTGTCTATCGGGTAATTATTTTTATATTTTATAAAAAAAAAAATAATCGCCCGTTTTTAGACAACTCGTATGCCCACACCCTCCGAACCCTACGATCCAGCTTTCTATGCAGTGCCAGTCCCTGAAGTTTGTTGAATTTTTTTAAAATTCAATTTCAATTTTTTTTAGGAAAAAGTGGTTCGGATGCAGCCTCCTGTGAAGAAAACGAAGAAAGCAGCCACCACTGAGTTCATAAGTGTCAGTTTTCAAAAAGAGTCCCCAACGGACCAAAATTACCGGAAAATTGGTCTGACCATACCTAAGCAAACACCACAACCGGGGTTCTCACGGGCCGGGCCGGGCCGTTTTCAAAATTTTGGTCGGCCCGGCCCGTTTACCCTGGACCACCCAGTCAGATTGCCACCCACACGACCAAGGTTCGATCCCGGTCGGTGACATTCTTTTTTGTACGACTAATGTTAACTTATATGTTAGTAACAAACCCTATTACGGTATTTAAAGGAGTTTAAAAAATTATTGCACCAATTTATACAAAAATTGAAAATTTGATTTACAAAAACGGGCCGGCCGGGCCGGCCCGTCATTTGAGAACCCCGACCACAGCGAGGGTCAATTTCGCGATATTAATGAAAGTTTCGAAAATTTGCAAAGCGTTCTCTTTCAATAAAATTTGCCAAAAACTTGAAGTTGCGAAGCCCCTACAGCCGCTTTTGTTGAGCTTGGCAATGTTTGGACCCGGCAATGGTTATAGCTGTCCCCAAACGAGCACCCTGCCAAAAACGGTCTTAATACAGCAGTCGTGCGCTACTCAGGCAGAAATAGTATGCGAGCAGCGCAGACGCAGAAAAAAATATTGTACCGACTTATACAACATTTAGGATTTTGGTTTTAATCACGGCCCTTCCCAAAAAAAACCCCTAGTCCCGGCCCGTCATTTCGGGGTCCGTTTCGCTCTATTTGGCTCAAAAGTGCCAATTTTCGCGATTAAAAATCTGTCTCGCTCTCCGCGACGCGCGTATCCGCCCCATGTTTACCATAATTTTTCAGCTCGACGAGGGAGATGCCGAGGCCTCCACATCAAACGACAGTACTTCTCATCCTGTGCCCCAGGCGGCGGCCGAAGAAAACCTCGCCGGCACCACTTTGGCCATTTTCCCTCCGGGCAGAATGGCCGTGACAGGTATTCTAATTTTTGTTTTCAAATTTTTTTTTATTTTCAGTCGTTTTCTCGGATATGGAACGTATAGCGCCGGGGGAGATGCTGAACGACTCGATTATCGAAGTCTACCTCCGCTACCTAATCGCCCATGAATACCGCGTGAAATTCAGAGCCGCGTGGGTTTTTCTTCACTCTTTGAGGAGTTTTTCAACAATTTTCAGCGAGAGGGTCTACACATTCAACACGTTTTTGTTTATGAAGCTGACGGAGAAGCCGATGAAATCGTTTTTGAAAGGAGAATCGGCGAGAGTGATCGAGAAGAGGAAGAAATGGGTACGTTGGGTAACCAAATCGATAAGTTTATACCCAAAAAATTTTGCTGTGAGACCCAATGGCGGCCTATTTTTAGCCCCGCGCAATTTGGCGGATTTCAGCACGCTCAGGTTTAATGTTTAAATAAGCTCCGCCCACTTTTTACGACTCGCCATTTTTAGCCCCGCCCATTTTAGCAGCGTTTTGACAGACATCTTAGTTTCCACAAAACCATCACGTTTTGACAGTTGTAGCTTCAATTTTTCCGCTTTTAATTAAGCTCCGCACACTCTCTTTTTCTTCTGCCGGTTTAGGCTCCGCCCACTTGAAATTCGTTGCCCATTCAATTTGGACTAATTCAGTTAGCTCATGCTTTCATTAAGCCCCGCCCACTGGCTGAATTACGGGTTTTGGGATCTCCCCACTTTTTTCGTCGAGACTAAGCCCCGCCCATTTTCACGATCTGCTTTTAAGCTCCGCCCACTTTCAGAAATTTAACGGCCTCTTTAAAAATTTGGTTTTTGGCGAAACTTCGCCCACTTTGATTACCTACCGTACACCATTCATTTCGGTTATTATTAAGCCCCGCCCCTTAGTTACGTTTGCCAAAGTTTCGCTCATTTAAGCTCCGCCTACTTTTCATCAAATTCCGCTTTTGACCAAGCTCCGCCCACGTGTGTCATTTTAAGCTTCGCTTTTTCCTAATGAGCATACCCAAGTTTTGCCAAATTTGCTATGGTTTAAATTAAGCTCCGCCCATTTTTCAGAACAGTCCGCATTAAGCTGCACTTTTTTCATAAACACTGAATTAAGCCCCGCCCTGTTTCAAACCAGTTCAAATTAAGCTCTCACTTTTTTTCCATATTTACATTCATTCCTTTTCAATTTTCTCTTCCAGATAAGTGGGAATTTCGAGAAGATCAAGAAGTGGACGAGGACTGTGGACATATTCTCCCAGGATCTTCTCATCTTCCCCATTCACTACGAACAGCACTGGTTAGTTTTTAAAGTTTAAAAAAAGGCTCCGCCCACCTTTTCAATTAAAAATGGAAACTTTTTTTTAGGTACGGCGTGTTCATCCGCCATCCTTCGAAGGCGCTGCGGCCAAAGGGAGAGGAGGGCAGGGCTTTTGAGCCCACCGACGACTTCGCCCAAGTCTTCATCATGGACTCTTTCTACGAAGCCGGTTGCTGTTTGATTAGGTACGGTAGTTTCGTTTTTATCAGTGGAGCGCGTTTTCAGGGAGAACGTCGGCTTTATCATCCGTGAGTACCTGGATCTGGTGTTCCAGACGAAGCCCGGCGAGCACGCCGGTAAATTCTTCTCGTGGGAGCACGCGCGCGACGTGCATGTGGTGGATCTGCCCCAGCAGAACAACCTCGTCGACTGCGGCTGCTTCCTTCTCACCTTTGCGGAGAATTTCATAGCCAAGGACCCGACAGTTGAGGTTTGTACGCTCATTTATAGAAATTTTTTTTGTTGAAAAACGGGCCGGGCCGAGAAATTCTCGGCCCGACCCGTTTCGGCCTGGTTTGGTAGCATGGCAAAATTTGGGGCCGGGCCCAGAAAATTTGAAGCCCGGGCCGGCCCGAAATTTTTTTTTGTTTCCTTTAATTTTTAACTGTAAAAAGGCATAAATTTTCGGTTGAGTCGGGCCGGTCCGTGAAAAATTTTGGAGCGGGCCGGCCCGTTCCCATTCTTGCTGGTTTGTAAACTTGTCAAATTTATAATTTAAAAAAAGTCAAATTAATTAAAATTTCTCTTAATCGTTATGTTAACTTACGTTAAAATTTTAAAACTCCGCAAACACTTTATAAAAAACCATGAAAACTATGGCCTATGGATATGCGCATTTAACGGGGTTCTCAAATGACGGGCCAGTCCGGACCGAGGGATTTTTTTGGGGACGGCCCGGGTATAAAAATAAATTTTTAAATTTTGTATTAATCGGTACAATAATTTTTTTAACTGAATTTAATTACTTAATATTGTTTAATACTAACATATAAGTTGATATTAGTTGTACAAAAAAAAGTCCCGACCGGGATCGAACCCTGGTCGTGTGGGTGGCAATCTGACTGGGTGGCCCAGGGTAAACAGGCCGGGCCGACAAAGATTTTCCGAATGGCCCGGCCCGTGTGAACCCCGCTTTTCGTCAATTCTACTTCAGCCGACTTGGCTGTGTACACTGCCCGAATATCCTATTTTGCCCACAATTCCCGGAACAACATCGAAACATTGGCACTTTGTTAGGAAGAAGTTTTGGCATAAACTATCGAACAATGCATAACAGGACGTTAACATTCTTATCTTCTTTTATCGTTGAAAATCCTCTAATTTCAGAATTTTTCGACGAATTTCCGCGACTGGTGCCCGGCGTTCGATAACAAAATCGCCTTCATGAGAGTCAAGATCCGCTCAGTTTTGCGAAATCTCGCCGGTCACGAGGTATTTTAATAACATTTTTAATTAATAACTAATTTTTTTTTCAGAAATGGAAGCAGTTCTTGCGCTATGAAGCGCAGACAGCACCGGTTGAAGAAGATCCAGATGACGCCGTCGTTCGAGAAGGTTTGTCGGATTTTTTGGCCTGAACTGTAGTGTTTCGGGCCGGCCCGTTCGGGGAGCGTGTACAATTTGATTTCGTTGCGGGACCCAATTTCTTCGTTTCAGCCCGCCGGCCTCGTCGCCACAGCTTCACAACGCTGCCCAGACCGTATCCGATCGAGACGAAAGGAAGGCGGCGCTGCCGGTCTGAGATGGGTTCGGAAGAAGCCGGAATACAGATGTTTTTGCCCAAGTGACACCATTTCAAAAGGGGAAACGCGCCTGCGCCCGGCCTTTCATTCGATTCTCAGATGGATTCATCATTTCCACATGCGGGTCCCAATGTTGTTAGTTTGTTTTTGTGGAGCTTCGCAGATAAAGAGTTGTTTGTTCTTTGCTCGAATTTTTCATAAAATGGAGGATAAAGTGGGCGCATACTTGGGCAACCCACTGCGGGCGTCAGTTCTGCGACAGTCTCTTCTAATATAAAAAAGGTTTGAAATTCTTCGACGGACCCCTTTCTTTAACAAAATTTGCCGAAACCTTAAAATTGCGACGGCCTTACCACCGCTTATAGCGGAGCTTGACAATGCATGAGTGGGCGAAGCTTAATTTTCTTAAAAAAAACATTTAATTGGGTTGAGCCAGGGATCATAGTTTCAGAAATGGATGGAGTTTTGGAATCCCTTCATTTGGGCGCGATTCGAGGGCCGGAGGGTTTAATCAAAAAATGGAAAAGGAGCGGAGCTTAATAGAAAGGGGCGGAGCTTACTTAATGTAAAATGGGCGGAGCTTACTTAATAGAAAAGGGGCAGATCTTACTTTCAACATCGTATCTGGAGAAAATTCACCAAAATAAATAAAAAAATTCACCCTCTTTTTTTTAAATGGGCGTGGCTTATTTCTTCTTTGAGCATATATCTCTTTTTTGAGAATAAAATCGGCGGGACAAATTAAGATGTCAGAAAAATGGTTGGAGTTTCCATTTCCCCGCAGTTTTTCCAGATTTGAAACAGGGGGAACATAGAAATGATTACTTTATCTGCATGAAACCTTTAAAGTGGTCGGATCCAACTAGTTATAACACAGAGTTCTAGCAATGTGCGGAGTTTCGCAGTGTTCTATAAAATGTTTTCAAATTTTGGGTGGGCGGGCTTACTTTTGATGGTATCCTTGGATCTACTTTTTAGTTTACCAAAGTTTGAGTGGGCGGACCTAAAGCAGAATTTAAAAAGTGGGCGGTACTTGAGCTCCAATTCAAGTGGTCTGAACCTGATGGAACGTGAAAAGAGTCTATTTTCAATGCTACAGATTCAGATGTTGGTGATGTTTGCCCGCACTGTTAGTCACTGTATGACAACAAAACGAGGCGGAGCCTAAATTTAAACTTTTTCCGGGAACGGTAAAATAGTCTTCAAGCTCCTTTCACCTGCTAAACGCAGGACGCCCTATACGGATAGTTACGTAAACAGCGGGCGCATTGGAAATGGTTTATAGTCTGCGCCAATCCTAGTTCCTTCTATTTGACGCAATAACAGAGGGATACAGTAACCTTTCGCGTTGCAAATGAAATGTCCCATATTGAAAACCTTAAAACAAAAGCCCAAGATTCGAACCCACGACTTCGGAAAGACGTCTGGGTAATAAGCGAACTCGTTACCGCCTGCGCTATGGTCGCACCTGGTTGAGGTGCCGCGGCGGAGCCTGAAAAAGCCGCTGGCTTTCTGCTGCAGCGGCGACGACTTTAAAAGAGACCAGTTTTTAAAAAAAAAGTTTAAAAAAAAACAAATAAACATGTCAATAAAACAACACAAAACAGTCAACAATTGATACAATTAACGAAATTGAGATACAGTACCGAAGGAAAATACCGTGCCGCCGAAAATGTTGTACGCAGTGCTCAAAATGAGGAGGGACTAGAATTGGCTAGGACTATAATTCCGTAGCGTCCGTAACGTTACGTAAATGTAAGGCTATTTAAGCGAGTAGATGAGAGGTTTACTCATTCGCTACTAACCCTCTCCTCTCGCTGGTCGTCCAATGCAGGCTTTTCCCTCCCAGACTTCTACCAACAACCGCCCAGTGTGCCGCTTCTGCCTCGATGGAGATGAGGTATCTCTCTCTCTCTCTCTCTCTCTCTCTCTCTCTCTCTGTATCTCTCTCTCGCTCTGTGTATGTCTCTCTCTCTCTCTCTCTATCTCTCTCTCTCTGTGTCTCTGTCTATCTCTCCCTCTCTCTCTAACCCTCGTCTCTTCAGAGCGGTTCCCCGTTGATCCGTCCGTGCAACTGCAAGGGTACTGTAGCTTTGGTCCACTCTTCCTGTCTGGAGCGCTGGGTAGAGACGCAGAGGAACACGGTGTGCCAGTTGTGTCGTGTCGAGTACGAGCAAGAGTCGGCTGGCTGGAAGCGGCTGTCCGAGTGGCATTGCCCGAGGGCGCTTTCCGACGAGTGGGAGGATCGTCTGGACTTTCTCTGTGCCATCCTCTGGTTCCTCTACGTCCTCCGCTTCCTCTTTCTCTGGCTCTCCATCGGAGGCGAAGAAACGCGCAAAAGAATCGCCGAAGTGGTGGGCGAGGGCCACTTTTCCACACTTTGGTGGATCGGCTTCTGGCTCAACATGCTCTACTACGGCGCTGTGGGGATTCTCATCGGGGAGCAGTGGCTGGCCGACCACCGCGTGTACAAATTCAAGGACAGGTGCACGGAGGACGAGAGACGACAGCTTCAGAAGACGCAGTCGAGGATGGAAGTGACGAGTCTTCAGAAGACCAACTGATCCAACGAATACTCACAATAAAGAGAATAAAAAGTGACAGCAAAGAGACATTTCCAATAGGGACGAACCGATAGGCGGAAAGATGGGGAATTTTGAAACTTTTGATAATTTGTTTTTGTGTTGTATTATTGTTATGCTTGTAACTTTATTCGCCATGTTTCATCATTTTGTCTTAGAATTGTGTAATCCTGATAAACAGAAAAGAGATGTATTCCTTTAGAGATACTGAGAGAGCGAATATCGCACCTTTGCGCGTTAGAAATGTTTTGAAATCTGTTCATCTTCCATTTTCCAAAGAATCACGTCGTTAAATTAATATATCACAAAAGAAATGAAGAAAAAAAGACAGTTTCTGAGACTTTTGTTTTGGCGCTGGGTCCCGCCGCGCTTGCCTGCCCGCTGTAGCGAATCGTCGAGAATTGGAGAAATCAGCTGGCCGGGGCGGCGCCTTGTTTATCTCTCGTTCACGGCTGTTTGCCTGCCATCGTGTCTCCAATTTTGCACAAATCGATCGATAAAAAAATAATTTTTAATATTTTTTATTGTAAAATACTGAATTTTGAAGAATAATTGGTTTGCATGCTCTCGAAATCGTGAAAAAAATTTCTGATTTGTAAAAGTTTGTTTTAAAATATGTAATTGGCTTTATTTCGTTGTCGTTTTGTTGTTGTTTTTCTTATGTTTTTTTTTTTCGAATAATCTATTGTTTTCCAGTTTTTAACACCTACAAGTGGCTTTAAGAGGATGTTCGGCGACGATCCTTTCCGCATGTTTGAGTGAGTCGATTTTTTCTTCAGTTTTAAACGTGGATTTCGCATTAAGTCCGGGTTTTGCTGATATTCTCGGAAAGTGGCAGCCAAGTGTCACTAATCGCTAACGATCAGAGCGCATTGTTCCAATTGTGGTGGCGTTTTTAATGGGGCGGCACGCGATCTCGATCTGGAAAATGCCGCTCACTCTCCCTTTCACGGCGAGTGTCCCGGAAATCGCTGCCCCGCTGTGTTCCTTATTTGTTGCGAACTTTCCCCTAGATTTACCCGTGAAATAGGCCTTTAAATCCCCCAATGCAACAGCCAAATTTAGGCACATGCACAACCAAATGCATCAGATGGACCGAATGATGGAGTCGATGATGATGGACCCCTTCGGCTTCGGCGGCAGACCGCCCATGATGGGAATGGTCGAGGTACGGTAATTTTATCTTTTTCCAACAAATTTCGTCGTTTAGGGACCTCCTCCCCGTCGCCGCCGCCCCATGCCGGAGGAGGCGATGGCTTTGGGAATGCCCTTCGGACCGATGATGTCGCCTTTCGGACACATGGGAGGCATATTTTCGGCTATGGTGAGTAGTTATTGGCTTCAATCGGTTCCAGATATGGGTCAGAATCTCGCGTTGTTGTGTTGGAAGCGGCCCGAGGCTACATGAAGCCGTGTCGAATTCTTGGTGACTGGACCTTATCGTGAGCGGTTCTAAGCACATAAAAATGATTGCAAAGATTGGGGTGAAGCGGCCTAAGCCTGCCTAAAGTTAGACCAAATGGACTGAGGTTTCCCAGAGCGCCCTGAGGTGGGCAAGTGCGGTTCAAAGCGATTTGAGGCTATATAGAGCGCCCTGAAGTGTTTTAATGCCGTTTGGCTACTTTTAGCGGTTCCAGGCGGCCTCAGGCTACTTAGAGAGCGGGCATTGTATCGAGGTTTCACTTGGTGCGGCCTGAGGTTTCCAAAAGCTTTTTGAGGTTACCTAGAGCGGTAAGTGTGGTTGCCTAAGCGTGTTGAAGCGGTCTTAGATAATCTACATCACTTGCAGGCGGCCTGAGGTTACCTCGAGCGATCCTTGTTTTATGGATGGCCTGGAGCGGCCTTTGATTGCCTAGAGCGGTCAGTGGCGGCCTGAGGCTGACAAAAGCGTTTCACTAGGAATTTAGGTAGCCAGTCTCGGCTCGCAAATATTGACTGAGCCGTCTGAGCTTTTGAATTGTGTCAAATGTCAAAGTTCGGTCATATCGACTGCTCCAAGCGGCCTGAGCCTGCCAAAAGCAGCGGTTGATGACGATGCCGTGAAAGCTAAGTCACGCCTCGTAATCAATTCTGTTCCAGAATAATATGCAAGAGCGTGCCATGCACGACCCGAATTCCCATGTGTACATGCAGTCGACCATGATGACTTTCGACGATCAGGGCAGGCCGAAGGTGGTTCAGAAGTCGACGAGGAAGGCCGGAGATGTTAGGGAGGACAGGAGGTATGGGTTTTTCTTGTTTTTATTGGTATTTGTATGATTTCAGGCGAGTTCAGGCCGCTGACATCGAAGAAATGGAGATCGGACATACCATCGGCGACCGCACACACGTGATGGAGAAGAAACGCGACAAGGACGGCATAATTAGGAATCAGCAGAGGTTCCACAACATGGACGAAGGTTTTTGCCCAATTTCTATCGAAATATTGGGTATTTTACAGCTGATGCAGCCAGCTTTGATCGTGAATTTCAGTCCCGTGCCAGGACCAATATCTACGGTGGAAGGTACGTTTTATCTTATCGATTTTGTCTGTGTTTGTGACAGACAGCTGTCACACGCACGGGGGCTAATCTCAAGAATCACATAACACAGAGTGTAAAACGAAAGTAATGGAATAACAAGTAGTAATAGTTGACTCATGACGGCCTCAGGTTGTCAACAGCGAGGTAAC
The DNA here is from genome assembly GCA_964057215.1 of Oscheius myriophilus. Classification (NCBI taxonomy): domain Eukaryota; kingdom Metazoa; phylum Nematoda; class Chromadorea; order Rhabditida; family Rhabditidae; genus Oscheius; species Oscheius myriophilus. Next base: position 4,083,573 of record OZ059903.1, on the reverse strand, counting down.
AAATTGAGGCGGCCTGTGGTTGTGTTGAGCGGCCTCGGGTGGCAGCAACCATGGCTGCGGGCCGGTCCGCTTCCAAATTTTTCCCGGGGTAGGCCCGAAAAATTTATGCCTTATTTCAATGTAAAAATCACAAATAACGAAAAATTGTTTTTGGGCCTGCACGTTCCCGAAATGTTTTCGGCCCGCCCCCAAATTTGCCAAGTATGAGCTATCTATTCAGACACCAGTCGGCCTGATATTAATATTATTCATTCAATGCGGTCTGACAATACTGAATATGTTACTGAGCGGCCTGAGGTTGTCTATCAGTCGTGGCTCCAGGCGGCCTGAGGTTTTGCTTCTTGACTCAATGCGGTCTGAGGTTAGCACATGTGACTCGAGGCGGCCTATTGTTTCCAGTAGAGACTCGAGGCGGCCTATGGTTACCATACCTGGGCAACCTACCGCTGGGGTCAATTTTGCGAGGCCCCCTTCAATTGTTGCAAGCGTCGAAAATTTGCGACGGGTCTCCTTTTCTAAGAAAAACTGCCGAAAACTTAAAATTGCGACGCCCCTACCGCCCTATATTGGGGAGCTTGCCCATGTATGATGGTTACCGTTGAGACATCATGCGGCCTGTGATTACCATATGTAACTCCAGGCGGCCTGAGGTTATTAGTAGTCGCTCCAGGCGGCCCAGTGTTACCAGTAGCGACTCCAGGTGGCCTAACTATAAGGTTGTCAATAGTGATTTCGGGCCGATTTGATTTTTGATTCATTGCGGCCCATATGTGGCTCACAGTTGTCAATAGTGACTTCAGGCGGCCTAAGGTTATCATATTTAGTTTCAGGCGGCCTGAGGCTGTCAGTCGTGACGTCATGCGGCCTTAGGTTGCCATTGGTGACAGTAGGAACTGCACGTCGCTATTTATTCCGATCGGCTTTAGGTTGCCGTGCATTCAGGTTTCCATTAGTGGCGTCGTGCGGCCTTAGGTTGTCATTGATGTCATTTATCACTCCAGGCGGCCTGAGGTTGGCATTATCGATTCAAGGCGGCCTTAGGTTGCTATTATTCACTCCCATATTTGCCAAAATAGGTTTTTTCTCTTTTTAAAAACAGTTCATTTTTCAGGCCGAGCAGTTCGCGAACCGCTTTGGAAGGCGGTCCTTCGATGCCTTCGTCCTCTCGCTACTCCGCCCGTTCTCAGCCTCGCGACAACGGCCCCATCATCACCCTTCCCGAGGAGGAGGAGCAGCCGCGACGAGACCGCACGTCTGCCTCGCAGTACCGCAGCACCGGCCCCATCATCCGTGAAATCAGCGAGGAAGAGGCCGAGTCGAGCATTCCGAAGAGGAGGAGGGGGCTCTAAAAATGCAATCCCCTTGTCATTCCACTGTCAATATTGTACGTACTCCCAGAGTGTAACTACCAGAGTGATTTGAGACAGGGCCCGGTGTGGCACGCTAGATCTAGACGCTGGTCTGACCTTGTTTTGTGATTTCCACCGCTTTCTAGACATCTTCAGGTTCACAGAGTGTGTTTGTGTGGGTTAGTATCTCGTAGAGTTTGTCCTTTTCCTATGCCTATCCGCCAAAGAAATAAATATTTCACCGGTCTGGCCTGTTGTTTTCACTGAATTGGTTTTCCGATGGGTCCTTTTCCCCCAAAAACCGATAAATGTGGAATTTGTGCTAACCTTGACAAGTTTTCCCACCGAGAAGTTTTAAGTCGCGGTGCGGCCTTTTGTAGTTTATAGTTTAGACACTGCAAATTGCACGGCGTTTATCAATTTAAAAAATCTGGAGACCGCCATTGTCCAATAATTCAAAATTTGGTACTGTTTCGCCGCGGGACCCAACGCTTTTGCTGATAGACCCCGATTATGAAAACATGTTTTTTTGGCTGAAAAGGGTTATTCAAAGTAAATGTAATGTTTCATCCAATAAAAATGTATTTGTTTCACGAATTCTATTCCATTCTGGCTTTTCTTTTATTGGATAGACACATTTCGGTTAATTTTCAGTTATTGAAGGGCCAGACTTCCTTGTTTAGCTTTTGTGATGACAATTTCCGCTCCCGGTGAGACAATTTTTGAATTTCGGCACTTTTCGCTGTGGGACCCAATGCTTTCGGTGTGAGAATCCAGATTTCTTGCAAAAAAAGAAGGAAATTGTTTTTGGAAACGTAGAAAATTTGAGAAATTTAATTTTTAAAACCAGTTGGTCAATACTATTTTTCAACAATAATTTCAATAAAATTTTCAATTTTTGTCCTATGTTTAGCAGGCAAAGAATTCTTTCGCATCACGAAATGTTGCGTACTAGTGTCAATAGTGCAAGTGGACACGTCATATCTGGACACGGTGTGGAGGGGACTCAAAAAGTAAGGCCCCCAATGTGAGGGGAGCCTCAAAAACAAAGAATCCCCAATTTTTAAAAGTTCACGATACAAAACAAGCCCCCGCAAGCACTGTCTTACCGGGCTAGCCAGACCGATCAGAATTTTCAGTCACTGCGAAAAAAAATTTGTGGGCTGAATTGTCAATTTGGCCATGTTTGGCCATGACCCTCCCCTCCCCTCACAGATCGGCGAATGATAACACCGCAATACTCATCGCTTGCATTTCTCTCCAATATTTCACTTCCAACCCTTGTCTGAGTATCATATCAATGAGAAATTTTCTTTAAAACAGTGTAATTGGTGAACTTTAGCTTTAATTACCCCAATTAACAGTCAAACTTTGTTGTTTTCTCAACACAACTTCTTTTTTTAATCCCACAAACAACAATTGATTGTTTCTGTCGAAGACGGCCGAGGTTAAGCCAATTTATCGCCTTCGTCGGCGAAAAAACTTTGTAAAATCAATTCGCCGCGTCTCAGTCTTTTTTTTTAGGTGAATGTCTTCGCCTCCGAAGGAGGATGAGAAGGCACTGAATGACCAAAGTAAGTTTATTTTGTAGAAATTAAAGGTTTTTTGTTGGAATACTGTAGGAATGGGAAAAATCCACGTTTAGATGGTCCATCTGGCTCCTCGGACAACAAACAGCCGGCTGGCTCGAAGAGCCAAAGAGAGAAACACGGGAATGTCTTCAGCCGATTTGTGGAAAGCTTCGAAGAGGCTCTGCACGGCGTGTCGGGTATTTGCTGATATTAAAGGTTTTCAAGTGGAAACTTTAAAGGTTCCCAGCCGAAACAACACAAACTGGAGGAGACTACGATCGACGGAGTGGTGGAGTTTATGAAGAAGCACAAGCCGAAGAACATTGTTGTCATGACGGGAGCGGGGATATCCACGTCCGCGGGGATTCCGGATTTCAGAAGTCCAGGTAAGGCCGCTTTGATGGTACCATCAGGGACTTTTTTCTATTAAAACCAAAGAAAATGTAGAACAGTTACTATGGTTATCTTCCACTGTGTGCCTTTCTTTTTATCCGCAAAAAAGTCTTTGACATAGGGGGATCATACCAGGATACGAGGTGTAAGGCGTGTACATGCTTGTTTTGGGGTACAGGACTTACGCAGAAATCAAGGAGAGAATTGAATAGAAAGAAAATTGGGCTGTTTTGCGGTTGTCGTGGGACCTTTTTTAATGTTTATTAAAATCTGCTGTGTTGATTACGTCTACGAACCCCCACTATATATAAATACGTAATGATCGGCCACATGTGGTATTATTCGAAAGCTGGGATCACGCCACACACTTTGGAAGTTACATTGTATTGATTTTAACCATTTCGTAGGTATGGGCAAGGATGGCTGATCAGCGGGCCGGCCCGAGTATTACAGATTTTTTTAATGTAACTATTTTCAAACTGAGTATTTTTCAGTTTTTTTTTGTTGCAAAACAGATTACTAAATGTGCAAAATGTGCAAAACATACTGTGTTAAGGAGGATTCGAACTACCCCAAATAAATTTTGTAGAATTTTCATGGCCGAGTGCCTAAGAGGTCGGACTAATCCGCCGTCGACAAAACTTTTTTGCCTTAGTTGTTTTACACATTAGGTTTATGGAGACTCAATTCCTGCTCATGTTGATGAAAAATTTTTTTTGTAAAATTAAAAAAATTTGTAAAATTTCAGAACTTTTTACCCAGTGCCGAGGCCCATAGTTCTCACGGGCCGGGCCGACTTGAAAAAAATCCTCGGCCCGGCCCGTTCACTCGGACCACCCAGTCAAACTGTCGCCCGACCATGGTTCGATCCCGGTCGGGACACTTTATTTTTGCTAACTTAAAATTAGTTTAAATATGTAATAGAAGTATAATAAAAGTGTTTCGGGGGTTTAAAAAAATTGACGTAAGCTAAAATAGCGATTTAATGAATTTTTAATTTGACAAGTTTACAAACCGGTACTAAACGGGCCGGGCCGACACTTTTCTCGGCCCGGCCCGCTTCGGTCCGCGGGCCGGCCCGTCATTTGAGAACTGCCGAGGCCGGCCGAAAAAAAAATGGGGAGATGGTCAGGTGGTTTCGCAACTTTGGCCCGTATGAAACAAAATCAGCTGATCGAAAAACTCAAATCAACATTGAAACCAAAATTCCCTGTTTTGGAGATATCTGGCTTTAAAGTATCCCAAAACCGGCTGAACATCCGCAGATTGTCACACTACGTCCTGCGTGTCCAGCCTTTACAAAGCATATTAATTTCGAAATTTCAATTAAAAGCGGACGAGAAGGGATAGGAAATGAGGATTGTTGCAGACAATGTGGAACATGTATTTTGAGACCGCACCCTTTTTTGTGACCGTATGGAAAAGGAAATGGAACCCCCTGAATGCTCCTTAAAATAGATAATTCTTTATACGGGTCAGCCCATTGGTATGATTTTCTGAACCCCCGGTTTCAGGAACTGGCCTCTATGAGAACCTCCAAGAGCACAACCTCTCCGACCCCATGGACATCTTCACGCTCTCCTTCTTCCACAAGAATCCCGAGCCATTTTACCAAGTGGCCAAGAAACTCTTCCCCAAGCACATTAAGGTGAAAATTCGTTTTGAAATTAAAAAAAATGGTGCTTTTTAGCCCACGCCCACCCATCATTTCGTGCGTCTGCTGGAGAAAAAGGGGATGTTGAGGCGCTGGTTCACTCAGGTATTTAGAATCTCACCCTTTTATGCTAATTTGGTGGTTTTTAGAATATCGACGCCTTGGAGTACATGTCAGGAGTGCCGGATGACAAAGTGGTGGAGGCGCATGGATCGCACAGGAAATCCACGTGTCTCAAGTGCAAAAAGAAGTACGACCTCGCTTGGATGGAAGGTGGGGAGCTTTTTTTATTGTGTGGGGCGCACTTTCATGGGCGGGGCGAAATGGGCGGGGCCACAGCGCGTCGCGGCGCTCCAGACTTATCGGAAAAAAATCGAGAAATGGAGTGGCTATTGGAGTGACACCGCCCCCTTTGCCTCACCCATTTTGTGGGACCTTTCAGGGTGTCGTAACCGTTTTCCGTTTCCCCCTTTTGAAATTACGTTTTCAGTGAAACTGGCGGACACGAGCATCCGGGTGCCCAAATGCGATGGGTGTGGAGGCGTCATCAAGCCCGACATCACTTTCTTCGGAGAGAATCTACCCAAGAGATTCTTCCAGTGTTGCATCAGTGTGAGTTTTTCGTCAAATTTCCGCTCAGCCGCGTCACGATCGAGTCGCTTGTAGTCCCCCTATTGACACCGATTACACTGAATGCGAAATTGCCCACACCTTATTCGGCATCGTCTCAAAAGTTTGCTTTGACGCGGAGTACCATATTGTCCGGGGTTCTCATATGACGGGCCGGGCCGAGGGATTTTTTTGGACGGCTCGTGAATGCAGAACGCAATTTTAAACTTTGTATAAATCGGTAAAATAATTTTTTAAACTGTTTTAAATAAATTAATTGTGTTAGTTACTAACATATAAGTGAATATTAGTCGTGTAAAAATGAATGTCACCGACCGAGATCGAACCCTGATCGTGTGGGTGGCAATCTGTCTGGCTGGTCCTAGGTAAACGGGCCAACCCGGTGTAGCCAGAGTGTGGTACCATTTTGTTCCGTCCTCTTAGTCGCATCACAACCGTGTCGTTTTCGGTTGGCCAAAATTGAGTGTCCCGTCCGGGATCGAACCTTGGTCGCGTGGGTGGCAAGTTTACTTAGTGGTCCGAGTACACGAGCCGAAGCGGGCCGGGCCGAGGGTTTTTGTTCGAGTCGGCCCGTGCGAACTGTACCTGTATCCTGCAGTGTCGCAGTCTGGTCGTGTTCCCTGATTTGCTGTGGTACCTAATTGGGTCGTTTTGATAACCGCCTCACAGCTGCAATTGTTGGGTTTTACAAATATTTTGGTGTGTCGGATTAGAGCTGAGTTGCTTGACATGGCTCAGCATGTGGTACCACATGCTTATTCTCCATAGTGGGGTAATTGGCTTTGTGGTACCCTATTGTTCCGTTCTCATAGCCGCGTCGATTGGTTTCGATAACTTTCTGTTACCGCATTATCCCGGTTATGCGATTCGATTTGAATTCGAGTTATTCCCACTGTGAATCCTCAGAACCATTTTCGTCATTTCAGGATTTCCCCAAGTGCGACTTCCTCATAATCATCGGAACCTCTCTCGTCGTTCAACCCTTCGCCGGTCTTGTTCATGAGGTAAACCCCCCCCCCCTCCCCCACAGGATTCCAATTAAGACCCCCATTCCAGGTGGGAGACGACGTTCCCCGTCTGCTGATCAACCTGGAACCGGCCGGTCGTCTGTCGAAGCGTGAAATGGCCGCCGGCGTGGATGGGCTCTGCTACGGTCACAAGGGAAACACCCGGTTCGTCTCTCTTATCACAGCTGATTCAGTGGAAACTGATAAAACTGCTTGAAATCGCCCATCAATGAAATTTCCAGGGACGTGTTCTGGAAGAACTCTTGCGATGACGCTGTGCGGGAGTTTGCGGAGAAGTTGGGCTGGGAGAACGAGCTGCAGGAACTCATCAACGAAGCGGAAATCGCCCATGAGGACAGAATGCGCAGGGCTTCAATGTAAATAGTCCAATGATACTCGTAATAATGGTCACTTTTAGTGTAATAAAGGTGTAAATTGGGATGTAAACATTTTTTTGAGTGCCCCCTGGCTAGTCAGTCGCTTTGTTTATTTCGAGAAAACCCCAGCCAGCTGTTGACATGAAGGATTGCAGGGTTGGCTGATCACGGAGGTACCGATGGCATGATCAAACACGAGTGAATCGGTTAATCCGCTGTAATCGGGTGTTGGGCTACGAACTTTCGCGTAGAGATCGACAGAGAATCAATTTGTAGTTGTGGTTTTCGGCTATCCTGGCAATGTGTATCGAGTGACTCATAATTCCGAAAAAATTGGCATTGAAGCTAATTTAAAACACCTGGAGGGGTGTATATTGCCCGCTAGCCCTACGTCGGCGGCCCGCGGCCCGAGATCAAAATTCCAAAAGTTGAAAAAAATGTTTTTCACGATTTATGTGCAGGAATTGCGTTTCTATTGTACGTAATGCATAAACAACTATGGCAAAAAAGTTTTGTGGACGGGGGATCGAACTGGGGTAACTTCGGATTGCCAGTCCGACCTCTTAGCCACTCGGCCATGAAAAATGTTAAAAAAAATTTATATAGGGTAGTTCGAATCCTCCTTCACATAGTATGTTTTGCACACTTAGAACTATGTTTTGCAACAAACAGAACTTAAAAATAATGACTTTGAAAAGAGTTACATTTAAAAATAGATTTGCCGAAAAAAATGGGGCCGGCCCGTTCCTCAGATTTTCTCGGCCCGGCCCGCTGATCAGCCACTCTTGTCCACTGGTACACCAAAATAGTGGGCTACAAAAGGGGCTTGGTCGCCTTTTGGCCGAAGTAGGATTGGCGAATATTTTTTTCAAGAGAATATCTTTATCTGTAAGTGTGTTGACACTTGCGGAATAGAATGTTTGTAAGTTCAAAAAAAAAAAAGGAATTTTGTCACGGCGAAATCGTATTTTAATTGTGAAAACATTGTAAGCCCGGTGTTTAACCAGCACCGGTTTACGCCAAAATTTAAAAAAAAAACGCGCACAGAATTTACGCGCTCAGTATTTTTAGACGCGGAAGTTTAGCTTCTAACGGGAGCAGCAGGCTATAGTATCTATCATTTTTAGGTGAAATTGCTTTTTTTTTTCAAAACAACTGGAAAAATGACCTAAAAAATCGGTTTTCCACGGCGTTTTCTGAACTGTTTAAAAAAATTTTGAAAATCCAAAAATAGTTCCAAAGCTTAAAGTAAAAAAAAAAATCGCCTTGCAACCTACTTTTTCTCTCTCTCTCAATCTCTCTTGCAAGCACCATGTTTTTTCTCGCTGCTTACCGATCTTTCGCCTGTTTACAGCCGCTGTTTTGCTTGCAAAAGTGTTGTGGCTGTTGGCCTGAGAATGAATCACAAGTTCTTCGAACGGGCTGGCCCGTGTTTATGCATGAAAATTCGTTTTCTTTAGAAATGATGAGTTGTCTTATTAAAGGTTAGGTAAAGTAGAAAGAGTTGTTAATCCGCTCTCATTTATAAAATAATTTTTTACTCGAGGCAATTTAGCCAGAAAATTAAATTTCCCGATTTCTTTCCGCTTGACCGCACACTAAACAACGGGCAGCTTGTAAACAGCGGTCAGAGGAGAAACTTTCCCAAGCATTCTAAAAAAAAAAAGTCCTATTGCTTTGGTGCATGACACTATTCTGCAGAATACGGCCCGTTACTCAACCACAAAGTCTTTGTCATCGAGTGTTTACCCCTCGATCTATTTATTCACCCTTTTCGTTTTCCCATTTTGTAAACATCCCCTGTCCCATGGAAACACAATATACTCGTAATAATTAATTAGAGGCATCATGTACAAAGTGTTACAAGTTGTTTCAAACGGTGTTTCAGTAGACGGCGGTGCAGAAGTTGGGCACCTTGGGGGCTTCAGGGGCGGTGGTCTCCACGGCTGTCGAGGCGCGAGTGGTGGCGACGGCGTTCTCAGCGGGGCCGTCGTTGAACAGGGCGGAGAAGATGTCGGACGAGCCGAAGAGTCCCTTCACCTGCTGAAATGAGAAGAATTTTGTTAAATTAGACTATAAACTCAAAAAGCCACTGTATCAGGCAGAAGTTTTGAATTTGCCCCAAACTGACCTAAGGCCTTCCAAAGTAAAAAAAGCTAGTTCTTTGTCGATTTTTACCCGAGTTACGGTAGGGTACTGTAATTTTTCAAAACTTTGACCAAATTCAAAAATTAAGGTGTCAAAACAACGAATTTTTCATCTGACTGCAAATATAAAAATCCGGATTTGGGAAACTAAATAGCTTGCTGAAAAACCCATGAAAATCGTCAAAAATCACGGTTTTATGCAATTTTTCCATCAATGACCCTAAAGGACCGCAACACCGGCAAAAATAAAAATTCGACAAAGTTTTGGGCATAATTTTAAAACGTTCAAACCCGAAAGCGACTAAAATCGAAAAATACGCTTTTTAAAAAATTCAGTCTGAAATGTAAACCAGGTTGTTAAATATTTGTACAATTTTGAACCAATTTGTTAAGATTTTTTTAATTTAAAAAAGTGTTTAAAGTGTTTTTTACAGCCCTAATGATATGCCACAGGTCGAAAAATCCCAAAAATTGCGCTCTTAGGTAAATTTTCGAGTTTTTTTTGAGAGTTGCAGATTTTGTTTTTGTGTTTCACAAGTTCCAACTATTCAGCAAATTTCACGCAGGGGAAAATTCACAAGTTCCAACGCACTCAGCGGAAAATTTCGATCTTTTTGATACATAAATTTTTGGCTTCAGTCACAATTTTGAGAAATTACAGTACTCTACCGTCACCTGGTGGAAAAAATCGATATTGATCTACAAGTTTCATCCTGTGTTATACTGGCTGTCATTTTCAATGGTGAAATGCAGAGAGTTTGACGATTAGCATGGACAGGTCCCCCTCTTCATTTTACGTGGGCCTCTGCCTTTAATGCCTTAATTTCTTAATCAAAACACACCTTGGAGACCTGTTCCTGGACGTACTTCTGGTAGGCGCTCTGCTTCACGTCGAACTCCTTCAGCTCTTCAACCTCAGCCGAAGTCAGGTCACGGGCGAACTCACGGCCAACGTAGACCTTGTTGTTCTAAAAACCCAGCCTGAGCTTCTGAAGTCTTCAGAATCCCCACCTGAACCATGCAGCCGTCGAAGATGTACTGGGTGGTGTCTTCGGCGGAGCAGAAAGAGGGCTTGGCGGGCGCCTTGGGCAGCTCGATGGACTTCACAGGGGTCACGCTCTTCTTGCCCGACATGCGCTCCTCCAGGGCCTTCTGCTTCTCGGCCACGGCGGCCTTCACAGCCTGAATACACGAGTTTTTTGTTGTAAAAACCGAAATCCTACCGTCTTGTACTCATCAATGTTCTTCTGGTAGTCGGACATCTCGGTCTGCTCGGCCGCGGTCAGCTCGCGCTGCTTGAAGCCGTTGATGTAGAGGTTGTTGCCCTAAAAATTGATATTTAAGAAATTTTAAGGTCTTAGCGAACCATCTATTGTCTTCCCAAATTTGTCTCTATGGACAGGGGTTGCCCGGCCGGGGCCACTAGGAAAAGTTTGATCGGCCCGTTTACCCTGGACCACCAACACTAATTGCCCCGCCTAGCTCTACAAAAAAGACTTGGGTAGTTCCCAAAAATCCTTCGGCCCCCGACCGATACGGCCCGGGCCGTGATTTAAGATTCTGTTAAGCGCACTGAAAAACTTTACGAGGATACCGGATTTTTGGTAAAACCAATATTATAAACACCAAAGTAAAGGGGCTCCCCATATTCCATATATTCCCCAGCACCCAAATTTAAGGAACCCAGTTTTCATACCCAAAAGTTAAAGACGTCCCCAACAATCGGCGCCCAAAGACTTTGGACAAAGTGCAATGTTTCCCAAAGTCGTGGGCATTCTCCCTTTTCGTTGTGGGATCCTTACTGACAAGCGCTCCAACAGGCAGGCATGCGCTATATACACCCCTGATTAGTAATAAATATTATACTTTTTTGGTGGACTGGCGTATTTCGCGCCAGCTGGGTGTCAATAGGGCAAAATAATAGCATTACGTCTCTTGACGAACCGTTTCTTGGAAATAATGGGTTGAAAAGGAAAGGTTTCGCCTATGGCCGCCCCAACCATTATTTTGGTGGGTCGGATTTGGCGTTTGGATAGTACCTATAACCAACCATGGCTGCGGGCCGGCCAGCTTCCAAAATTTTTACGGCCGGGCCCGACCAAAAATTTATGCCTTATCTCACGGTAAAAATCAAAAATAACGAAAAAAAGTTTTTTTCGGGCCGGCCCGCGATTTTGCCATGGTAGCCTATACCCAAGATCCCAATTTTTGGGGAGGGGGTTGCTACTAAAGGTCGGCTAACCCAAAGTACTTGGGCTTTAAACCAGCAGTAAAGTGAAAGAGGGGAATTCAAATTCGCCGAAACTTCCCAAGATACACGAAGCACTTCTACGATTTAGCTTTAGGCCAAAATCAGCCGAATTTCTTGGATAAAAAATGGGATTCGTATTTAGCGTTTCATCATTGAAACTCACCGTAACGACGCATCCGGTGGCTCCTCCGGCGCCGGAGGCAGCGATGGCGATGGTTCCGACGGACAGGCGCTTCTGCCTGGGAGCGGCGGCGGCCAGAACGGCCAGTGAGGCGACGAGGAAGAGCTTCATCTCTCTGAAAAAGAGAGTTTGAGGTGGCACTGAGAGAGAGAGAGAGAGAGAGAGAGAGAGAGAGACCTCCGCCGAAAAGGAGGCCTCAACGCAAACTGAGAGGCGAGGGGCGGCCCCCTGTTGTCAACAAGTACTCGGCAGTTGCCGGTGGCCAGCTGTTTCTACATCTGAGTCACAACGGGCACAAAACAGTTTGGCTGATTCAATTTCGCCGCTCTGAAGGTCGGGATCGTACAGTGGCGCTATAAATGGAGCACAGCGGGTGTGGGTTCAACTGAAAGAGGAAAAACGCATTTTGAGTGGCACGGCCTTGGCGTAACTCGACACTCTCATCACATAACCTTGTGCATAGTTTATTATACCCGGCTATACAGATTTGGGCCTACAAAATGGAGTTTTAAAAGGTAGGAAACAGGTTACTGTAGCCTCTACAGACATTTAAACAAAGATCGGAAATCCTACATACAATAACTCCCAATTTTCAGTGTCACGATGAATCCTCAAAGCTGGGAACGTTTTAGAAAAGAACCGGGAAATAATGGGTCCCGATACGAAAGCGTTGAAATTCGGCTAACAGGGGCCACGACGGGATTCCATGGAAATTTCGGTAGAATTTGGCGGAAAATATCTTAACTACCGTAACTAAGGCGGCGAAATTGGGCACGAATGCCAACATCCGAAATTTGGAGTTTTCGTGTCGGGACTCATATTTATGATACCCCTGGCTTTATAGCAAGGGCTATGGCCACTTGAGCCTGACATCAAAATAAGGAGAGATCAAAGTTTGAATAATTACAGTACGTTACGTTTTAGTCGTGAACACAAAAATACAGTCTTCCGTCGTGCCATCGAAAATAAACGTCTTTTGTAGCCCCATTGAACGACTTCTTTCACGCATTTTCCATCCTTTTAACGTTTTGGGTAAATTTAAGCTATGTTTATGTTACAACTTGTATAAAACAATAAAAAATCTCAAGGATCCTAGCACGGCGAATACAAAAATCGCAAAAATTTGCACAACAGGCAGCGTTTTGTCCATAAAACGCGGGAAGCCCCGAATTTTCTACGCTCGGAAACAATTGTGGTCACCCAGTACAAAACGCGGTTTCGCTGAAATGTGATGGATAATTGTGGACTGTCTGTTGCGGTGAAATTACCGATGGCGGGGATGTAAACTGGGTAGAACCGGGTTCAAGGCCGTGGGGATTCGCATGGATCAATCGGACAAAGCAACATTAGTTAGAAAATAACGTAAAATTTGTAAAATGAACTATAAAATGAAATGTCAGGGTGCCTATAGATGCGAAACTTTGATTCTAGGGGCCGCCGTGGTCAAACAGTGGTTTTTATATAAACCAGAACGAATCAGACTTTCAATAGCGAGAGGTCAAGTGGGAAGGTGTCTTCTGAAGGCCTCCTCTCCACAATCACTGAGCACAAGAGGATCAAAATCCAGTGGCGCGGGCGAACTGGGCCAATGCGGATGACACGCCCCGCCGACTGTTGTCGTCCCGGACTGGATGAGGCGGAATAATGGAACAGGCAGGGTGGAGGATGATCCAATAGAGAGGATATGGGACACAGAACACAAATAGAGGGAATTGGATCAAGGTTGGACCAACTGTCGATGGGAAATCCCCCCGAAATGACGGAAGTAGGGGGTGGGACGGGGACATACCTGGACACGGTACGGAGGGGCGTCAAAAAGAAATATCCCAAAATGGGAGGGCGTCCCCGAATCAGTTGGGTCCTCTTTTTCCAACCCCCCACCATTTACCAAGCAACATCTACCCTCCAAAACAAAGGTCCTTCAAGTACCATCTGTCCAGGAGAGGGGGGTGGTTTTCGAAAAACCCGATCAATTCGAAAAACGTCACTTTGAACGCTAATTAGTGCTTCTAATTAGGGAATCTGCAAAAGCTGAACAACAGCTATGACAATACAAGCTAAATACGTAAGTTTTACTTTTAACACTTTTAACATTATTAAACGGGTTAAACCGGTGAAAATATGCCAAAGATTGCAGTTTTGGTACCTTTTCCGCGAGAGTTGTAATTAAAATTCTTATTTAACTGCTAGTTTAACGAGAATTACTTATTTAAAATCCTTAAATGTGCTACAGTCTAAGAAGAATTTATACTTAGCTACCTATAATACGGGGAATCAAATCAAACGGGGTTTACACTAAATTTAAATTTAAATTAAACACATAATTACTATTTAAACTGTATCAATAAATGAATAATACCAAGAGAGCGGAAAATAGGATCAAACCGATCCAAAAATATAAAAATTCGGATGGAAATGGCGGCAGCGCGGGGGCAACTTCAAACTACAACTAACGGGATCAGGCGTCGAATTACAGCCTACAAAATCGTTTCAAGTATGCGTAGTGCAATTTATATGTGGAACCACACTTTACTTCGATCAAATGCAAGAAAAAATAAATAGAACCGTCAGAAAAATGAAAATCAGAAAAAAAAACCGAACTCGAATACAACAGGTGCTGGGGGATGGAAACGGCTGCGTCACGCAAATTGCCAAAATACCCACCTCCGTTTTTAATGTTAAAAAAATTACAACTAAACACAATTTTTACATTCAAACGGATTAAATATAGGAAGTGGGACATTTCCGGGTGAAAACCCCCGCATAATTCAGGCGAAGGCCCCTTTTTTGATCGACTCGGGGGATTATATACCGACATACAATGGCGAATCCGGAGGGTTGTGAATCGAAATCTGCCGTCAATCCCGGGATAATAACAGAAAAACCGGTTGGTGGACGATTACTCAGCACGGACAACACGGCTATCACGGGGATAGGCCAGTCATGGATGGGGGAATTTCGACATGAAGAGGGGTCTGTCTGTCTGTTTGTCTCTCTGTCTCTCTGTCTCCCTCTATCCCTCTATCTCTCTCTAGATTGTATCTCTCTCTATTTATTTCTAAAAGCAAAAATCTCTATATCCTTATCGATTATTGCAGAAATTACCACGGCAACAGCACTTCATTTCATATTCTCCAATGTTGAATTCGCACTCCCTCTGAAAACGAGACATTCAAAAAACTCCTTTTTTGACCTCTTGAAGGAACTCGCTGCACAAATCCTCCACATCACAGCCCATCACGAATTCGTCTCCTCCAACTTTTTGGTATCTTAACTCAATGTAGTTTCTGTCTCTGTCTCTGTCTCTATCTCTCTCGCTCTCTTTGTGTCTCTCACTCACACACTATCTCTATCTCTCTGTATCTCTCTCTTCTGTCTCTGTCTCTGTCTCTGTCTCTGTCTCTGTCTCTGTCTCTGTCTCTGTCTCTGTCTCTGTCTCTGTCTCTGTCTCTGTCTCTGTCTCTGTCTCTGTCTCGGTAGCCCCATCGTTAGGACAGTACTCAGAATCATAAGGCCATCCCGCATAAGGCGTTGCTTAAAACTCTCAGAATTCAATTTTTCTACGGTAAAAACATACTTCCGTACCAACACCTTTTGGCCAAGATAATTTGAAGAAGGACAAAAGCGATGATGAAAAATTTCATTGAGACGCAGAATAGCGGCTTCTGTTTGGAAAAGGCTAGCTTTATTGCCTGTTCCGCGTGGTTTCGGACAACGTGTCCTGGGAAAGTTGCAGAAAATCCGTTGAAAAAAGCAATTACAGTCGAGCGATTTCGAAGATTGCTTTATTTTAACGCCGCAGAACTCGCTCGCGTTCTCTCTCTCTCTCTTTCTCTCTCTCTCTCTCCCTCTCTCTCTCTCTCTCTCTCTCTCTCTCTCTCTCTCTCTGTACCTCTCTCTATATCTCTAATTCTCATCATGTGTCCCTCTTATCTAATTTTATTGAGAACATTTAGTGATTATTACAGAAATTATTACGGCAGCAGCATTTCATGGCATAGCCTCCCAAGTTGAATTCGCATTCCCTCTGAAAATGGGATTTTGCGCAAATGTCCAATTTTGTGAATTACCTCTTGGAATAACTCCTCACATTTGTTGTCCCAATCACACTCCATGACAAAATCACTGCCATCTTTCTCTTGGTATCTAAAATACGTAAATGCACACGCACACGCACACGCACACGCACACGACGCACATTCCAGAACCTTACCTTACACAAGCCACATCGTTAGGGCAGTATTCAGAATCATGAGGCCATCCTCCGTTTGGTGTTGCTTAAATTTTTTTAAAGTTCCAAATACCTTTATTTAGAACTTACATCCGTACCAACATCGCTTGGCCAAGGTGATCTGAAGAAGGAGAAGGGCAAGAAGAAGCAATCTCATGGAATGGAAAATGACTAATGGAGCGGCTGGTTGGCTTTTGTTTAAAAAGTCGCTTGCTTTATTGCCTCGGGCAGTGAGTTACTATGTGAAAGTTAATAAACAAGCATTGCGTAGGCAAGTGCCTTGGTATTTCAACTCTTCTTGTGCTCTCTCTCTCTCTTTCTCTCCCTCTCTCTTCTCTGTCTAACTCTCTATGTCTCTTCTGTACACATTTCTCAAGAAATATCTAGAGCTCAGCATCAACTGTTCATTTAGCGTTGGTTGCAGAAAGCTTTGCGGCAACAACACTTGTCCTCATATTCTCCTTGGCCGTATTCGCATTCCCTCTGAAAATATGCTTCGAAAAGCTTTTCAAAATGCAAATTACCTCTTGGAACAATGGGCTGCAGATGTTGTCCCAATCACACCCCATGATGTACTCACTACCTCCCTTCTTGAGGTATCTTGAAACGGAGAGGTAAACGGAGTTCTCTCTCTCACTCACTCACTCACTCACTCACTCACTCACTCACTCACTCACTCACTCACTCACTCACTCACTCACTCACTCACTCACTCACTCACTCACTCACTCACTCACTCACTCACTCACTCACTCACTCACTCACTCACTCACTCACTCACTCACTCACTCACTCACTCACTCACTCACTCACTCACTCACTCACTCACTCACTCACTCACTCACTCACTCACTCACTCACTCACTCACTCACTCACTCACTCACTCACTCACTCACTCACTCACTCACTCACTCACTCACTCACTCACTCACTCACTCACTCACTCACTCACTCACTCACTCACTCACTCACTCACTCACTCACTCACTCACTCACTCACTCACTCACTCACTCACTCACTCACTCACTCACTCACTCACTCACTCACTCACTCACTCACTCACTCACTCACTCACTCACTCACTCACTCACTCACTCACTCACTCACTCACTCACTCACTCACTCACTCACTCACTCACTCACTCACTCACTCACTCACTCACTCACTCACTCACTCACTCACTCACTCACTCACTCACTCACTCACTCACTCACTCACTCACTCACTCACTCACTCACTCACTCACTCACTCACTCACTCACTCACTCACTCACTCACTCACTCACTCACTCACTCACTCACTCACTCACTCACTCACTCACTCACTCACTCACTCACTCACTCACTCACTCACTCACTCACTCACTCACTCACTCACTCACTCACTCACTCACTCACTCACTCACTCACTCACTCACTCACTCACTCACTCACTCACTCACTCACTCACTCACTCACTCTCTCTCTCTCTCTCTGTCCCTAAACCTCACCTAAAGCAAGCCTTTTCTTCAGGACAAGACTCTGATCCATACGGCCATCCAGCGTAAGAAGTCGCTTAATGCCCTTAGCGTTAAAGTTAATTTCAACAGTCCTTACCTCCGTACCAGCACCGTCTGCTGGCGGCCCAGATGACCGGAAGGAGAACAAATACGAGGATGACAAATCTCATTGGAGAGGGACACGAAGTGGTCTCTTGGTTGAAAGTCTCTTGCTTTATTGCGTTGAACATCGTTTTGTGGGAAAATGTAAGAGAAACCGTTTGCGTCAACAAAGAACATTAAAATCGAGCGATTTCGATTGTTTTATTAGACGCCCACCTGGAGAAGATTCGGCATTCAGAGGGGCAAAGGGTGCACGGTTACTCGACAGAGAAAGCGAGAGAGCACTAGAAAGCGAGAGACACTAGAGGGGCGCGCTATTCAAACGACAGTTTTGCCAAAAACTTTAGGAACTCATGCACATTTGACGCAGAAAGCTATCTGCGCCTCCATGTTTTCCACGCTCATTAGCTCGTTAGATGCGCAGGTTACGTAATTCTCCTTTCAAGGTCAAATGACACTGTATTTCCAAACTCCATTATTCTACTTCAGCCGGTACTTTAATCTTTGCACAATCCACTCCTGTTCAAAATGTGCGAAAATGGAAATTGCAACCACCCACGGGGTCTAGACTTTCGAATATATTAAAGAGTGAATTAAGACGAAGCGATGTCTAACTGTGAGAAAATCGAAAAACCCTTGAACAGGAAAATTCAAAGTGAAATCCAAATGAACCCATATAACTAGGGACCGCAAGCCGAAATTTTACTATTGGAATTTCAAGATTATTTTCAGCCGCGGTTGTAGTCCTAAGTCGTAGCAGCAAAACTTTTTTTGAATTTTGAATTTTCGTTAACTTTGAAGGGAGAAATGGCAATTTTAGTGCGGTTTTTGCGGCTGCCGTTTTCAATTGAAACTTTCGAGGGGCGGGGCCAGATCGCAGTCTGCCGCAGGCTTTCCGCCTGGCGTTAAACAGCGGGCACGACAAGTTGGCAAATGAGTGATATTCCGCCTTAAGATGTTATGGCGATATTTATTTGTTTTAACATAATAATTATGTTCTAATATGCACAAATAATGAGTAAAATCATCCCATAATTCTTTTTAAACGTCGTAATCGGAGTTCATGAAATAGCGTTTTGAAATTTTTGCTTTCCCGCGTTAGCAGCGGAGCACGGATTTCGCCGCTGGCTTTGTAAAATTACATATTTAAACTAGAATTGCGAAAAACCGCCAACGTGAATTTTCGATTTCTGTACTTCATTCAAACCGCAAATACCAAATTAATAAGAATCGAAAAGCAGAAGTCGGGGTCCGGGTGTATAAACGTCGAAATCGGCCAAAAAGGGGAAATCCAGAAAAGTGAACCTTGTTCAAAAATAAATTTTTCTTTTGTTTTTGTCGATTTTGGAGTTTCTACGTGTTTATATGATATAACCTAGAATCCTTTGACAGTTTAACATTCCAAAAATCGAGATTTTTGGGTCAGAGTACTGTCGTAGACCCCCCGCGGTACTGTAACTACCTTCAGACTTGAGAAAACGTACATAATAGGAGATAGAGTTGGTCGCCCACGGGACATTTTAAGGTCATAAGATGTCATCAATCGATAATCGATCGATAATGACGTCCTATGACCTTTAAATGTCGCAAGGGGCGACAAACTTTCTCTAATAGGTATGGAAACTGTAGAAAATTTTACTCTGGGAAAGATTGTAATTAGTGGAAATTTCGATTTCCTAAGTTTCAAAAAGTTACTTAAAAAATAGTTGCAAAGGTGGACAAACGCATTTTCTTCTGAGTTTCTGAAAAGTATGTGACTGATTTTGTCTTTTTTAAAGTATGGGTTTTTGACAAAAAAAAATTGAAGAAAAATAAAACTGAACAGCATATCCAAAACCTGTGATATACGTCACAAAAACTGCAAGTATTTGCAACGATAACTTTTTTAAAACAGAGGAAATCGATTTTCACATTAATTACAATCTTCGTCAACGCAAAATTCTCTATTGTTTCCGTACCTAATGGAAGTTTTTTTCTCAAGTATGAGGGTAGTTACAGTACTCCGATCTAAAAAAATCGATAATCGATTTTCGGGTTGGTTTTTAGTAGTAGAGGGTCAAAGCTTTAAAAAAAACCAAACATAATTTGTATTCGTCATTTTCCGATAACTCCCCAGAGACTTATCTATTGGAGTGGAAATTGGCAAATTCATGAGCGAAACGACAAAAATAGCCAGTTTACTTATTAAGCTAACCATATAAGTTCTTATGCCTTATTTATGATACATAAAGCTTTATTTACCAATGAATTTTACCTATTCAGCGCTGGCGCCGGGGTGGGCGAGCGGTCAAAGCCGTGGGACTTAAGATCCCATGGGGGGGCACGCCCCCTTCGAGGGTTCGACTCCCTCTCCCGGCAATATCTTTTATTCACTTTTTAATAATGTAATTAATGTAACAATACCGATAAACATAACCGAATCTTTTTGCAGAAATTTCAGAACAATTTATAATCAAATTTAGCTATAAATCGACAAAAAAGCATTATTTTGACGAAAAAATGCCATAATTTGATACTCTGGTCGGAAAAATTAACAGCAAAATAAATCTTACGTAAGATTTTCCGTCTTACGTAAGAAATACGGCCTTTATATGGAAATTGCGCCTATTCAGCGTCGTGGTCGGGGTGGGCGAGCGGCAAAGCCATGGGACTTGTAATCCCATGGGGGCGAAAGCCCCCTTCGAGGGTTCGACTCCCTCCCCCGGCTTCGACTTTTTTCAATGATCAAAGCGATTCTAAAGCCATAAAATGTGAAGACTACTTGTTTTAATCAATTGTTCGTTGTATAAAAGCCGCCAAGCAAGCATCTGCGGGAAAATGTAGCTTTTTCTCTGCGTCTGCGCGTATTGAACACTATTTCTGCCTGCTTATCGCAGTTTGCCTATTTTTATACATCTATTTCTCACAACTTTGAGCTTTTCATCTCATATCGTCCCAATTATTTAACTGAAGTGAAAGAGCCAAAGTGGTCTATATCACATTACAAACTTTCGTTTTTCATTTTTTGAAATCAGACGTAAATACCACGCTACGCGAGCCTTTGCCTATTGGGTTCGGTGGCCTTCGGCCGCTTCAATGAGTTCCCCGGATCCTGCGGCGGCTCAGTTATGGGCCTTCGGCCGCCCCGAGGGCGCTTCGCGGCCTGACTTCGGCACACACTTGAACACTTGGGCACCATGCTTTAACCAGGAAATGCAGTTTTTTGGCTGTCGTATCATCATTTTCGACAGAATTGGCAAAAAAAATTTGTGCGTACAGATGTGGCCATATTTATGACCTACAGCTTTTCGTTGCGGAAACGTGCGCCTGAAACACTAACGTGTATATTGATTGAGCATTGAAACGATGCTATAGTGAGCATATTCTGCTTCAAATTTCTCATTACTACATCGTAATATTCGGCTACAAAAGGGGCGTGGCCCCATTTTGACCGATGTAGGATGGGCGAGGAGTACAAAAATGGCACATTAGGGGATCTCAAAACCCTCGGCTCGCTTTTTCTGACAATGAGTAGACTCCAATCTCAGCGCAAACGTACGTCTTTGGTGCTTACGTAAGAGTGCCAAGCAACGCAGTCTTACGTAAGAATTTTAGTCTTACGTAAGGAATTACGTAAGACATTCTGAATGACGTAAGTTTCGGATCGTTTATAAGTAAGTTCCACCTATTCAGCGCTGTCGTCGGGATGGGCGAGCGGTCAAAGCCGTGGGACCTGGGATCCCATGGGAGCCAAGGCTCCCTTCGAGGGTTCGACTCCCTCTCCCGGCAGATTTTTTAGCAGCTTTTTTGCTTATGTTGTCATTGCATTGCCATTTTCATATACTCTTCTTCCCTCTTTAATCTCGTTTAGTCGCTAAATTGGTCTGCCATTCAGCCGATCTCGCAGCTGAAAGGCGCACTCTGTTTACCGCAACTCACTCGCCGTTTACTTCCGACTAAGGCTGTTGTTCGGAGCATCCGACGCTTTAAAGTACTTGTTCCCTTGTGGAAACTGAGCCATGCTGACTGCCGTTTAAGAGACCTCACAAAACATGGAGGGCTCCTCATCTCTGTCTCTCTGTCTCTCTGTCTCTCCGTCTCTCTGTCTCTCCGTCTCTCTGTCTCCCTCTCTCTCAATCTCTCTGTCTCTCTGTCTCTCTGTCTCTCTGTCTCTCTGTCTCTCTGTCTCTCTGTCTCTCTGTCTCTCTGTCTCTCTGTCTCTCTGTCTCTCTGTCTCTCTGTCTCTCTGTCTCTCTGTCTCTCTGTCTCTCTGTCTCTCTGTCTCTCTGTCTCTCCCCCTCTCTCTCTCTCTCTCTCTCTCTCTCTCTCTTCCACTCACAAATCTCCTTTCTCTCCATCCGAACGCCCTCTCTCCTCCCTCCCTCTCCTTCCCGTTCCCCAACGAGGTTATCACCCCGTGGCCAATCAGCCACCGATTGCCCTCATCGGCCTAATGCCTCAGAAGACACAATCGGGCCGATTGTCCACCGGGAGACATGCTAATGAGACTGCGATTAATCGCCCGACGCCTCGCCTCCCACTCTAATCCGCCAAAGGCGCCGTTAATTGGCAGCCAAAGCTATTCAGAGGCCAGCGTTCCAACATTATTTTATCCAATTTAGCCACATTAGTCTCTTAAAATGGGTGCAAACCAATTTAAAATGTTGAAAACTTTCTGAAACTATCGTTTTTAGAAGAAAGGAATGATTCTTGCTCTTTTCCCTCCTTTTCTGTCTTTTTTCCTTCGGGTCATTCAATCGCGTATGAATGAATCTTGAGACTATCCAAGTGGCCCGTTCCGCGGCATTTCCAAGCGGCTTTTCTTGTCATCTCTCTTTCTTTGATTCTCCTTAAGTATCTTAAGGCCTTATAGGTCTTAAGGGAGTCCTTCCATAGTGGGTTGCTGTCCGTTCGGGTAGGCGGCGTCGATTTGTGGGCTGTGACAAATGGAAATTGGACACGACTCTTAATCCCCCGTTGGCGTTCTGTTCCCTTGTTCTTGAGTTTCTGACTTGTACTGCCGCAGAGAGAAAGATACAGAGAAACGGAGAGACAGCGAGACAGAGAGACAGAGAGACAGAGAGACAGAGAGACAGAGAGACAGAGAGACAGAGAGACAGAGAGACAGAGAGACAGAGAGACAGAGAGACAGAGAGACAGAGAGACAGAGAGACAGAGAGACAGAGAGACAGAGAGACAGAGAGACAGAGACACTTTCATACCTTTTTGCAACTTTACAACGCTAATTATATAAGTAAAATTACTTTTTAAATCTTTTCAGATGACGTCATAGCTTTGAGAGGCGCCTCTGATGGACCTCCGCCACGTCGGCTTCTCAGGTTTCCACGTGGCGGCAGAGACTGCCATCGCCTGCCTCTTCCTTGCCCTCTCCGTCCTAATAGCTCTGGTAGGTTACTGTAGATGCACACATACACACTTACACACACACACACACACACACACACACACACACACACACACACACAAATTCTAGTGCTTTCCGTTCTTGGGAATCCGTATCAACCTGTCCCAAGGCTCTTTGGGAGGCGGGGAATTGGATTTGGAGGGCCAGTGTTTTTGGCGGGTGGTCCCGCGGGGCCCTCCCTGCGTCCTCATATTCATCGTCGCCTTATTGCCGACCCCTAACATCGATTTAGTCCATTTTTTTCGTCGCCGATAAAGTCGCAAAAGAGCCCTTCTGGGGCGTCTCGGATGCACTTGCACTCGACGTTAATGCACCACCCCAACTCTGGCGATGTAGACGCGGCAGAGGCGCTGGAGGGGGCACAGAGTTTAGTTTGAAGGGGGTCGGGTCTAAAAGCTCGGACCAACCGTTGCGGTAGTGCGACGAGAATTCAGTTATATATGTGACGCGGCTAAGCACCCCTGTGAAGCTCAAATTGTTACCCAGACGACAAAAGAAATCCCATCTTGTGTGAACCCGGAGTCGCTATTGTACTTACCCGATCGCAAATTCCATGAATCTGGAAAATAGGTCTTATAATGTTAAAGCTCCAAGTTATTGGAGACACCAACTGATACGCTGATGAATTATCCTCTATTCGCCTATTCTAGAAAATGAGTGAGATTCTTCTGATATGCAAACTTTACAGTAGAACCTAAAATATTTGTTTGCAAAAGGAGCGTGGCCAGTTTTGACCGAAGTAGAATTGGCTAATTTGAGCACAATTCCCTTTGTCTGCTTTCGCAAACCGTAAACTGTGAAAACATTTGAATAATCAAAACCAAGAGATTTTGGAAAATTTTGCCCATCACTATGTATTTGCAGCCATAAAATGGTGCCAGATGCATTTTCATTTTTTCATTTTTCAGATGCATTTTCGTTGAAACGACATCGGCAATTGCAATTGCTTGGTAATTAACGCACAATCCCGTCGTGGCCGAGTGGTTTAAGGCGCGTGCTGCAAATATATCCTGAAAATATAGGGTTAACAGTGTGATTTTTTGGTCGAACCATTGCCAACCCGCAATGATTGATCGGTATTTAACTTTAGCAACTTTAGTTATGAAAAGCTGTATTTATAACAGCATGTGAAATCTTGTAAGCATAATTAACCAAAAGCTAATAATAAATCAAACTGTTTCTTTAGGTCGTAAATGCATATTGAACGCCGCGCGCAGATGATAGAAAGCGACATTGAAAGCGATATCCGAGCCAGCGATTTGCAGATTCCTAAGTTTCCCGCGCTTTCCCACCATAATAATGTCATCAATTAAAAATATTTTTATCGATATACATTTTACGTTCTATTATCTAAAAGAATATAAATATACTCGTCGCCCAACGAGCTTTCCGCAAATCTGAAATTAGCATAATTTTGACTAATTATCAATTGGCAATCATGCAAAATGTGAAAGTGTAGCTATGTCATTATTGATGCTAATTAGCTTAGATTCGCAGGTCTTCGAAATTTCCGAAAAGGCGAGGGGTATAACTTTTGTTAACTTCTTGAACATGTGCAAAATGTGGCTCGCCTTGTAACTTTTTAAATAATTATTAAAGGAACTTTTACATTAATTACAATGTTTTTCAGCAAAAAATTGCAATCAATTTCAAATAAAAATTCGGTCCGATTTTTCAGTATTTCGATCATAAAAACTCGGGTTTTGGCCAAATACAAACGTTTCTGGAGATTGAATTTAACACAAAATGATTTTTATAATTGCGGGGTTTTTGAAAATTGTGAAAAACAAAAATATTCGGACCCCCTCCCGTAACCGAAAATGAACATGGTCCCAAAGTTTTAGAAATTGATTCCATCTTTTAAATGTCGCTCTGCTCCAATCTTACAGAGACGGCGTCTCGGCTTCACTGCGGCCTAGTGCCGCTTAGCGGCCCGAGGCGCCCGAACGCCGTCAAACCAGACGGATTAAAATTTTTCGTCTAATGTTTTAAGATAATCTTTCCAATTACACCTTCAGTAGTGTTTTTTTCATTCCTCAGTCTTTCCGGCAAAAAATGTTGGTTTGTTTCAGATCTTCTACCCTTCGATGTTCTGCTGTCATCGTCAGAAATCTTCTCCAGAAAAGGCTCCCAGCAGTCCCTACAGCAAACGCGATGCCGTGTGCAAAGTGTGTTTAGTTCTAGTCCGTGCTTAGCCCTTTGCAGAGGGGCTTGTTCGCTTTGATGTTGGCTAGACTAGAGGAATTCGACCAGCTGACCCCCCTGGTCACCCCCGCCTCGTCCGTCGCCCTGCCGCCGGTGTGTCGCCCCTCTCCATCTCTTCAACCAAGCGGTACAGTTCCAGAAATTGGATGAAACGCCGTCTCCCCCTTCCCATCGATGGAGAAGTGAACCGGATACCAGCCCTCCCCCACCCCGGCGGCCGCAACAAGGAAGGACTTTGATAGTACCACTGCTTCCGTCGAGATGTAAGTTGAACTTTGATTCTGGAGGAGTTGAGACAGGCACGTCAGGATAGATAGCATCTCCTTTGTGTGCGTGTGTGTGACAATCGAGTCTCGGGGGATTCCCTCGCCGCACGAACACCCGCAGCCCGATAAATGACGCGTCAGGGGAGGTCTGGGCACGGGTTCGCGGGCTTAGACAAAAAAGAGGAAAACGCTGAGAAAAAACATGGAAGACCAATGATACCCAAAGTTTATTAAGACGCTAAGGGTGGGTACACCTGCCACATGGGGCAAAAGTGAAAATCTTGCATTTGGCCCAAACTTTGTTAAAGGGACCGTCAGGGCCCTTTTGCAAGTTTCCTTTATTTGATTATTCATATTTTATTATTTTATGTTGCCATAACAATTTTTTATGTATCCGATAAAAAAGTATTTTAATGACATATAAGTGAAATATTTTGTCCCAACGGCTTTCAGCCAACGGTCCATACGCACAGCCGATGTCGCGGTGTTTACAGAAAAGTGTGCGCCAATCGGCAAGCTAGCACTTTAGCAAAATTTCATTACGGAATTTCAAATCTGGTTTTAATTTTATCTCTAAAAAGTGTATTTTAATCGTTTTTCAATTTTTACACTATTTCAAATAATCACACGCTAAATAACTGCCGTAAAATAGATAAAAATGCATAAAAATATAGCTGTTAGTCGGGTTTGATGTAAAAAAGGGTCTCAACGGCGTTTCTCATTCTGTCTGCGTCTCTCAACGAGAGGTTCGATCCTCGCAGCCAAATCATTTCAACAAATCCACAAGGAGTAGTCGCGGGCGATCGTATTAGTAGGGAGTGCCACGTTGGTTTTTATTACCGTGGGGTACTGTAGCATAAAAAGGCCCCTGACGATCCCTTTAAACACAAGTATTTGACTGAGACTTATGGGTCATTATCGAATTTTGGTCCCTGGTTACGGTAGGTCACCATAGGTTACTGTAGTTTTGCACATAATGGTTCAAATTTCAAAAGCTCACCGGTTTTCCACTGGTCGTTTGCGAAGCACGTTTCAGTGTCAAACGATAAAACAGATCCAGTTTTCGACAAGAGGGAAATTTTTTCGTTTTTTTTTAACGGTTTTTATATTTTTTTCGTGGAATTTGTAAATCGAGCCTAATACTACGAGATTCAGCACATTTTTTTGCTGTAAACCATTTTATGAAAAGGAAATATTTTTATACTGAAATTTATGGAAAAATTCGGGGAAATTTTTTCAAAATGTTACTTTCGACATTTTAACGGCTGCCTAAACAAGGGTGGGTCCCGCCACGATTCCCATGAAATTTTCTGCACAAGTTTACAGGGTTTTGAGTGAAGGCAAAGCCACAATTGAGAATACAAAATCCCGCTTCTGCTTCATGGAAAATGCCGATTATGCTTCTAAAATGTTCCACTCACAATATCAAAAGACAGTATTTTAAGAAAATCGTTTTCGGCGCGTTGTACCCAAAGAAAATATGTACTAATGAATTAATCGTTTGTTGTATAGCTTCCAAACTTAAAATTCCGGTTTTATATTAAAATTCCACACGGTGTTGCAAGCCCCAGGGTATCACGTAAGCATTTCAGTGCTTACAAAAGATATCGCTTCTTACGTAAGACCACCCAACAACCTTACGTAAGATTCTTTACGTAAGGTATATCTTCCTTATAAGGAAGTTTCACCTATTCAGCGCTGTCGTCGGGGTGGGCGAGCGGTCAAAGCCATGGGACGTGAGATACCATGGGAGCGAGAGCTCCCTTCGAGGGTTCGACTCCCTCTCCCGGCAAAATTTTTAGACCGCCGTTTTGGAAACTACTTCTTATCGGGAACAAAACAATAGTAATAAGGCAGTTTTGTAAAAAACGAAATGTATTACTGCTTGCAACAACTATTGGCAAAGAACGGATTGATAGAGACGGAAATAGAGAGAGAGAGCGAGAGAGGAAAAGATAAACACCACTTTTTTGTTTCAGACCGCCCAGCGATTCCATTACTAGGCACCCCTGACAGCCGTGTAACCTCCCTCGAAGCAGGGACAAGTAAAAGTTGCGCAACGATTCCAGAAGACGACGAAGACGCTTCCTGCGATGCAGTGGACGACTTGGTCTCTATCGATAGAGTAACTTCCCTCTTATCAGAAACACTATTTTTTCTCTAGACCTCCATGTCCATCTCCGATCGCGACTCCCGTCGCTACTACTTCTCTCCCTCCGCTTACAACCTCATACTCCCTCAACTGCCTCCCGAATACCAGGTTTTTTTCTTAATATTTTCCTGTTGGTTTTTAAACAAACTAGCGTTTCAGTCGTCTTTCAGTGGATTTACGGGTCCGGTAAGGATGCAAAAGTTGCTTAGTCCTGGTTCACGCTTGAGTCACGTCACGTTTGATGGTCCCTTTGTGGTCCCACAGCTCAAAGTATCTTAACGTTTTGAGGAATTAGGGTTTTAGGTTCCTGTGCCGCTGTATAGTGCTCCGGATCTACCTAGACCACAGACACTTGCTACCACGAGACATGTGATTCATAGAAGTCCGAGCAATGGGAGGTGAGAGGTCTCCCGGTCTTACACACACTCACACTCACACACTCACACTCACACTCACACTCATACTCACACTCACACTCACACTCACACTCATACTCACACTCACACTCACACTCACACTCATACTCACACTCACACTCACACTCATACTCACACTCACACTCACACTCACAACCTCTTCAGCGCCCACTCTTCGGTTGGTACCGGCTCTCCTGCCGACACGACGGGCTCAGTTAGCGACAGTTTTTACATCAACAGTGATGTGATCTCCTCAGCTAATGGCTCCCAAGTGGGTGACCTGATCGCCTACAGTGAGTCCGACGCTCAATCAAAGTACATTCTCCATAGGTAAGTCTCTCTCTCTCTCTCTCTCTCTCGCTCTCGCTCTCTCTCTGTCTCTTTCTCTCTCTCTCTCTCTCTCTCAATCTCTCTATAATTCTTTCAGAATCGAAGAAGAATCCGAGGCAGATAGTGCCTTACAACTGCGAGGAGAGGACAAGATGCCCCGCAGCATCTCGCAGCAGTTTGAGCTTATGCGGCAGGCCAGCTGACGGGACGCGTTTCATATCAGGAAACTGTTTTTTTTCTCAACCGTGTTATGTTTATTACAAGGCTTACGAAAGTTTAATCAGTTTTGTGATGTGTGTTTTGTGAAGTATGTTCGATGGTCTGATCTAAAAATGGAGTTGCAACGATGGTATCTTTGTTATCCCGTTTGCTGCTAAAAATAGTATTTCCTATCGTTGCGAAATCGTCACGCGATATTTGCACAGAATACTGTAGAAATAGGCTTGTGAAATACGACTCGTTATGTAAACACAAAAGTTCACGAGATCTCTACGCATGCGATTTCCGCACTTCTCGGCCAAAACCGACATAGAGAAGGAAACTGAGAAAGAACATAAGGATTTGCAATGCGTCCAATGGCGAAACGACATTTTTTCACTTTTCTTTTTTGGCGGAAGGAATGGAAAGACGAGAAGGAGCTTTGAAAAAATTACTACAAAATTTGGCAACAAAGAGATACTTACTCATTTTCAGTTTTTGCCAGTTTCTTTCTTTCAATTTTTTTTCTTACTATATTTCTGTCTCTCTCTCTGCATCTCTGATTTGGCCTAGTGACTTAGTGAGTGAGTAAATGAGTGATTGACAGATAGAGACGAGGCAGACAGAGAGACAGAGACAGAGAGAGAGAGAGAGAGAGAGAGAGAGAGAGAGAGAGAGAGAGAGAGAGAGCAAGGCTTTTCTGGGTAAAACATCTCTGTCTCTGTAAAAACATCTCTGTTTCTGTCTCTGTCTCTGCCTTTGTCTCTGTCTCTCTTTCTTTTTGTCTTCGTCTATCTGTCCGTCTCTCTCTCTCTCTCTCTCTCTCTCTCTCTCTCTCTCTTGCTCTCCCTTTTGCTCTCTCTTTCTCTTGCTCTCCACTTTGGCAGCAATACATTTGTATAAATGTTCATTTGTTATAATTATTAGTCAAACATAACAATGTGATCAAAAGGTTTACTTGTTAATAAAAGTACAGTACAAAAGAGAACAAAATGTTTAAATGTTAATTATAAAAGTTTATTGCAAACGTGTCTGAAAGTTTTATTCAAAAGAAGTGTTAACCATGCAGAAAAATAATACCAAAAGGTTTATATTTGTAGTTGTCCGAAAATAATTCAACCAAAATATATCCAAAATTGTCCGAAATCAGAAAGTTTATGTCCAAAATCAGAAATATCCGAAAGAATAGTCAAACTGATAATTTCACAAAGTGAATTAGTCGAAAGAGGTGAACGAACCAGTAGAATAATTTCAACCTGTGTACAAACGAAAGAGAAAAGTCTAAAATGTTCTTCAAAAGGTGGTTACTCGTACAAAAGAGATAGTGAGTTATTAATTTAATTCCTAGTCCTCGGCTCCTCCGGTCCAACACTCATCCGTCTCACTTGACTGTCGTAGCCCAGACGCAGGTCTTCTCTTCTGAAACAACCCATTTCACTCTCAAATTTTGAAATTTCAGGATTTACGAGTGGAGGTGAATTTGAACATATTGATCAAACTGAAAAGAGAATGACACTCTCAGTCGACCTACCAGATTGAAAAAGTAGGGAAAATTAGCCTAAGAGGAAAAACTCACTCAGTCGGTGGGCGTGGAATCGGTGGAGGGGGAGGGAGGCGATGTCTAGGTCCTTCCAAAGCGTCGTGGATTATACGATGGTCCTCGAACGTGTGTTTCTCTTTACGGTATCTAAACCTTAAGGTCGTTAAGGTTTAAAACCTTAGCTCACCTAGCTCTATAGTGGCATATCAGCATTGTAAACAGGAGAGAAGCTAGGAGAAATAGGAGTAGAAAGACGAAAACGATGAGAAGGACTGGGGAGGGCCACATAGATGCCTCCTGGACCACAACCGGTAGCTGAAAACAAGGCTACTGTAACCACAAGTTAGCCTGTACCTGGGCTTTTGCTATCCTAGGAGTGGGTCCCTTCTTCTTAAGCCCGGTTTTTATCATACCCATGGCTCGATCAGCTGATGTGATTTCGAAGGTTGTTTTGTTGAACAGGATCTGAAAGTCACAGCTGGATCCGGTTAATGATGCGACATACCATTTTGATGTCGGTAACTTCTCGCAGGACGACCCCTTCGGCGGAATGGTAGCCGACGTCCTTAACAAGGGCACGCAGGCCAGTGGCGTTAGTGATTGATCTGAAAGTTTTTCTCATTTGATGAAGTCTCCCACTCAAAACTCACTGTGTTAGATTCTGGATATCCTGAAGTTCGACGAATTCCGGATTCCTTGCGATCTCCGCTCGGATGACATCTCCCTCGTCGTGGATGAGAACTCTGAGTCCAGTTTTTCCTTTCCTCGATGAAGTCTCCAAACCATCGGATCCTTGGATGAGTAGATGAAACACTCCTCCAACGAAGTCGCTAAACACTAGCGTTGTATTGGAACCTCTCTTGTTCTCTCTTTTCAATCTCTCTCACTTTCGTACCTGACAGGCTCCAGCAGCATCACATCTCCCGTTTTCTGGTCCACACTGAAGAATCCATTCATAGGCCGGGTTGTCCCTCTGTACTCGAACTGGGAGTCCTCCAATGAGTAGAACACAGCTGGTGGAGACCCTATAAAGAACAACTTCTATTTGTGAAACTGGTAGCCAATACTCACAGAAGTTGTAGTCGAACACCCTGAAACCGGGTACAAGGGGTGGTTTAAGTGCTCAAGTGAGGCAGCCACTAAGAAAACCAACGAGATCTTTTTCCCATTTTCCAACCTCAACACAGTATTTTCCCCCAATCGCAATAAAAGCAAAGTGCAACAAACAAACAAATAACGAAAACACAGAAAGAATAAAGGAAAAGTTGGTTTGTGAACAGGAATCGAAGGTGAAAACCTCTTTAATAAAAACGGATAAAACATTTATACACATAAATAAACAGTCCCCCAGGCAAAGGTAGTGTCGATCGAAACGATTTGAAGCGAAGAAAACAAGAAGATTTATGAACTGACCACTCGACTTTCTCGCAGACTCACTTGACTCACTGCCGTTTTTGAAGACAAATCGCTGCTGGTTGATGCTTCACTTGCTTCCACTGCTGCCATTTGGGCGTTACTTTCTTGACTTGCGCTTCATCTCTTCCAGCTTGTGGTTTGATCTCGCGTCGCGAACGTTCGCCTTTCCATCACGCCAGTTACGATGCATCGCCTTTTTCTCCAACTTTGCGTCTCTTTCAACACTTGTGCTTCTCCTCCTTCATTGAATTCCTCTCCATTGTATTGTATTTCTCTCTCACCATCTCTCCACATCGCCTTGCACATTTCTTGCCATCACTCCATCTCGCAGCTGCTCTCTACACCTCGCCCCCACCCCCAAAAGATCTCTTTGGTACCCCCAGTGACTCTTGAAATTTTGGACAACCAAAGAGTGAGAGAGAATAATTGGGATCTGCGGAAGTGGTCTTTGGGTTTTACTTGGAGCCATAAAATAAGAAATTTTGTTTTAATTGTATGAGTTTTTGTTTTTAAAATTTTACACACTTGGGTTAGTAGTTTTACAGCACGCCGCGCCACGGTATAAATAATTGCGGTATTTTTTGAACATGAGTAGCATTATGAACAAGTTTAGACATATAAAATGGGTAGCGGCAAAAGGTGGTGCGGTATTTTGACACATCCTAGAAAACAATAGACATTTTGAAACCCATTGAAATAGTAAGACATAATCAAACAAGAATCAGACACCCTGAACAATGTGACAAAATAAAACAAGTAATAAACGTAGACAAAAGTGAAGAATAAATTTGAGACACGGTGTAACATTCAAACCAGGTACATAACCAACAATAAAAGGGCCCTGCGTTGTTGACTTAGAAAAACGTGGCGTGGCTTAAGGAATCTGCGAAAGATTGGTGCGCGGGGGGTTCAATTAAACCGAAGTTTAATTAAAACAGCGTATTTTAGGTTTCATTAACTTGCAAATTTGAGAAAATTACTTCCTAAAATACTAAAGAAAAGGTGTTGAATACAGAAAATTGTGTTGAGAAATGTTAAGAAAAGGATAAGGGTTGGGATTGGTCCGCGCGGGGGTGTAGTAATTGATCTCGAATTAACCAAAAAGCTATTTTAATCAAACAAAAGTTGAATTAAAATAGTGTATTTTAGGTCTCATTATCTTGAATGTTTATGAGAATTACTGCCTAAAATACTAACGAATTATATACAAAAATCGTGTTGACAAGTTTTAATAGAAAAATGAAGTGACAGTTTAAAGAAACCATGCATTGCTGTAGAACAAGAAGATTGGGAAACTGAGCGCAAGGAAGATAGGGCGCGAAAACGTTGTTTATATTTGAATGAACAGCGGTATTTTGCGTACGCATATGACAGAACATTTTATTAAATATTTTTATCCTACATCCGGAGTGCCTTGCTGCCGCGCAAGTGCGATCAATCCGGTATCAAACGAAAAGGCCAGTGTTTAAACTATCTTCATCATAACTGTGTGGGAAATATCCCTTTTAATGTTATTTTAGCTGGGGTTATGGTATCACCGCGCGTATTTTTGCGTCGATTTGCATTTGCGTCAATGTTTTGTTTGAATCTTTTGGTTTATGCAAAAATAATTTGATATACAATTGAATAATCGAAAAGTTATTCACAATTTCTAATCCGGAGTGCCTTGCTGCCGCGCAAGTGCGATCAATCCGGGCTTAAGCTAACAGGCGTAATTTTTAGTAACTCAAAGTAACACTGTTTATGCGTGTAAAAAGCAATTCTAATTTTTTTGTATTACACATGTATATACCCTTATATCATAATTTTTTTAACCCTATTCCGGAGTGCCTTGCTGCCGCGCAAGTGCGATCAATCCGGTCTCAAGCGAAAAGGCAAGTAAGCTTTCAGTTTTAAATTTATGCAGAAATATAAATACAATTTCACAAAGTCAAAATTTTTTATTAACTTAATTCCGGAGA
This sequence comes from Oscheius myriophilus, assembly GCA_964057215.1. NCBI lineage: Eukaryota > Metazoa > Nematoda > Chromadorea > Rhabditida > Rhabditidae > Oscheius > Oscheius myriophilus. The sequence goes on along the minus strand of OZ059903.1, from coordinate 4,050,290 downwards.
GCCCTGCTGCCGCGCAAGTGCGATCAATCCGGTCTCAAGCAAACAGGCTGAATTTTTTTTCAAAACTTATTCATTTTATCAATACATTTTACAACAAAAAAGGTATTAAACAATTTAAATAAAACAATAATTTTTATCCGGAGTGCCTTGCTGTCGCGCAAGTGCGATCAATCCGGTCTCAAACAAGAAGGCCTGAGAATGTTCAATAAGTATTCAAAGCAGAATTTGGATTTTGTAACAGAAGTGATTTTTCAATGTGTAGAACAATATTTTGAAATAATTAACCTAATCCGGAGTGCCTTGCTGCCGCGCAAGTGCGATCAATCCGGTTTCAAAAAGGCAAACGCTTTTCAAGTGGATTAGTAAAATTTAAAATATTGTAGAAAAGTAAATTAAAAATTTCGAATTCAGTCTCACAAGTGACCCTTTCCACACATCCCTTTCCCAAAATGATCTACCCACCACTTTCAGAGATGTCTGGGTCCACGGCGTGCACTTTGGCCACATGTCGTCCCGGCATTGCCTCCTTTTCCACCGTTGCCTCGTAGTGCCCATGGTCGAAGACGGGTCCGTTATCATTTCTGAAGCCGTCCAATGTGTGGCAATCGCCGCGGGTACGCCACTCACACATCCCGAACAATGATCTTCACTGCGCTCCAGGAGACTATATCTTCCTCCAAAGCATCCTTAGAGTTTGACGCTCCAATTTCAATCCTGAAGATTAAAAATAATTTTTACGAATTAAAAAACAGGAAATTTGAATTAGAAAAGAAAAAATGAAGTGAATTCAACAAAATTCAGAAACCGAAATGAGTGATAATTTCAAAACCGAAAAATCAATTTTTACAGTACCCCCCCCCCAGTAAATTGGGGCGCGCTTAGTGTTAATGCTTTACGAAAGGGTTGTTTTAGGATATTTTATATTCTTCAACAAGTTCAACTGATAAATTGAAACCTACTTGTAGAAATCTTCAGTTTCCCTGTCCAGACTCTTGGCTAGCCGAATTTTGCCGGTTTCTGCCTCCACGGTGAACTCCTCGCTGCTGTCCCGTAGTTTGTAGTACACCTGTTGTGAGTCATCTCCATCCTCAGCATTGACTGTAGTCAGCAACGATCCAACTCGAGAGGCCTCGGATACCTAGAAGGGAGGGCGAAATGAAGAGAAAAAGATACCGTAGGCAGGGCGAAGGGGCGTATTTATACCCTGCCGCGGGACCGAAGAACGAAAGAGAAAAGCGAAAACATCCAGATATTTCGCTGGTCACACGTTCCGCCCGTGGTAAACAGCGCTATTTTGAGCGTGGGCTCTCTCGCTGCCTGCAGAACCAGAAACATGCCCTTTGGATAACAAGGAGGGGGGCACGTGATGGACGAAAACACGGCTCGGCGACGAAAACAGCCGCGGAAAACCGAGAGATATGGGGAGCAAATATAGAATATAGCGAAGAAACGTGAAAAAAGTGGAGTTTAGCGGGAAACAACTGACTTTAAACAATTTTGAATATTGTGCGACACCACGGGCAGCACAATTCTTAAAAATTGGACTTGGAAACTTGAAATTTAGGAACACGGAACTATTGTTTTTTGTACTCAAAGCGGTTTCTAACTATCATCTAAAGAGAGTATTTTGAGAGTATTTTCCTTTAATTTATTTTTTTTGCGCCGCCATTGATTTTTCCGCCAGTGTTGTCCCCGACCGCGACGCGACCGCTCGCGGCGCCAAAGCTGCGCAGGAACGCCGTGAAACTGTAACTTAAGTCGTAAACACCCACACATCGGCTGCAAAAACACGGAACTGGGCAAAAAGGGGTTTCTAATTAACTCAAGAAAAGAAATACCAAAAGGAATTCAGAGAAAAGCCTTGCTGAACTCGCGACGAAGGTTTTGCCCCCTCAATTTTTCACTTCGAATTTTTAATTCTTTTTCTTTCCAATTTTGTAATTCCTTTCAGAAGTTAAACTGATTTAAACCACCTGGGTATTCACCCAGCGTGTTAGATAAACAAGATGTATCTATCATTTTTCTTTAAGTATATTCCATCGTTGCTACTTTTGCAGGCATATGCTTTGTCCACAGCCGCGACGCGACCGCCCGCGGCGCCAAAGGTGCGCAGGGCCACCCAAGAACTGTAATGTTAGGTGTAAACATGCGGATTGGCGCTGAAAACAACGTCTCCAAAAATGTTCCATCGAAAGCGGGCGAAAGACATAATTGAAAAAAGGACAGTCTTTTTGTAGCAAAATCTTCTAACGTTGTTTGTGGAAATCATTTCTTTCTCCACGATATTTGAGTTTAAAAAACGGACAACGAGTTTGGATGTTTTTCAGCTTGCGAATAACACGTAAATCATGATAAACTTTAACTTTGGGAACTTCGCGCATCTTTACCGACAAATTAAAGAAAAGTTGAACAGTTCGTACAATCATCTTGCAAGTGATTAAGGTATTCGTTACATTTTCTTGCCCCTCTCGTGCTCTCTGTTTTTTTTGTGACAAGTGGATTTCTGTGCCGAAATAATCAACAGCATCGGGGGTGGGCGAGGCCATTGAGAGACTATTTCAAAACTATGCATGTGTACAAATGAAATAAAATTTGGAGACGCTTAGGAATTCAAGGAATCAGCGCATTTGAATTGACGGATAGAGAAGTTTCTTTCACTTCACAGTTAGTTTTTCCTAGTTTCTACGACAAATCTCGCAATGTGCTTTTGCAAGCGGCGGATTATTGCTACTATCTATAGTACTTCAAAAATCTTTTTGTTTCTAACGTTTAGATATATTTTCATTGCCCGAATCTGAGTTCAATTTCTGTGATCCCATGCCGCGACGCAACCGCTCGCGGCGCAGAGGCTGCGCATGTTCACCGTGTGACTGTACTTTTAGTCGAAAACAAAGTGATTTCAGCGGGGAAAACAGCGACCACGGCAATCTGGCAGGGACGTTGCTTGAAATTCAAAAATTTGGGGGTTGGAAGAAAGAATTGGAATGGTTAACTCACTTTCACTTTCACACACACACACTTTCACTTTCACACACACACATGCACACACACACACACACACACACACAACACACACACACAACACACACACACACACACACGCACTTTTAAAAATGTATAAAATGTGCTGCCTATGCGCGCAGCAGTTCTATTAACATTCCTCACCTCAATAGTTATACTTCCATGAGTAAAACGAATCGGATGATCATCTGCATCCTTCACCAGAAGCAAACTAGCATGTTGTGCAGTTTGCCGCTGACCAGCTCTTATTCCCAAAACCATCTAAATTATCGATTCAGTATTCAAAATCAGGCATTCTCACCGAGTAACTGGATACATTTTCATAGTCAAAACTCTGCTTCGTGGAAATTTCTCCAGTCTCCGCGTCTATTCTGGCAAAATCTGTCTCCTGAAGATGTAAACTGTAAGATTTCTGAAAATTGGGTACCTGGGAGCTCGAATCCCCATCCCAGAAGAAGAATCTCATTTCGCACTTGGGGTCCAGTTTCATTGCTTCAACTTTTCCCACCTTCTGCCCTGGGGCTTCATTCTGAAATTCATTCTGTTATTCGAACAATTTGAAATTCCCACCTCTGTGGCGTAGAAAAGATCATTTCCATCGTCCCTGAACTTAGGAACACAGTTGAAAGCTGGTATGATATTCAGAAGCAATGAAGCTGTCGCAGTCCTTTTTCCATCACTTGCCCCCACTCGGAATGTTCTCGGCCCAGTTACCGTATCCAGCTCTTCTCTTACAGTAACCCTTCCTTCGTCATCGATATCCAGAAGCTGCTCTTCGCCTTCAGGAGCAGTGATACTGTACTTCACTGGGAGGGCACCCTGCTCAACCTGGATTACGGTACTTATTTTCTACAGCAGGCTTACCACTCGAAGGTCGGTTACATAGCTGTTGAGAAGAATGTTCTGCATCACAGAGATGTTGTAGGATTCTCGAGAAAAGCGGAGAATTTTTGAAGCATCGAGGTCGACTTTGAGTTTAACCTGAAAATTAAGAGTAATTAGTGATGTATAATTAACTAACTTGGCAATCCGAGTACCCGTGAGTGTTTCTGGCTCTGACAAGGAGGATATAGGAGTCGACGTTCAGAGGAAGGGCAGAAGTTATGGAAATTACTCCCTAAACATGATTAAATTAACGATGTGAAAATAGCAATTTGAATACATTCATTGAGAAAAAAACGACCGCAGTACCCTGACAAGGTCACAGGAAACTGCGGTCACAGGAAACTGCGCGGTCGCAGACAAACCGCGACCCCTGAACTTTTGAACTATGATTTCCGCCAAACCAGCATTTTTTGTCTCTTCTCAGTTTATTATTGGTATGAAAAAGGTAGCATTTGGGGAAAATGAACTTACAGACTATTTAAATAACAAAAACTTTTAGCGTCTTAAAAAATTTTGCTCATGTAGTTTTAAGAAATTTTTTTTGGCTAACTGGGGGTTCTCGCATGCAAATATTGTGATTCTTTTCCTCAATTAAAGTGAACTTCTTGGACAGTGAAAAAGTGAGAAAATAGGAGATTTCTGCGATGAACAATTAAAAAAAATCTTTTTTTGTTTAATTCTCAAGCAAAAACGTAATTTTGGCCACAATGGGCACACTTGTTGAAAGACAAAAAATACTATTTTGTTGGTGGAAAATCAAGTTTTAGCTAATTGCAAATGTTTCTGATAATCAATTTTTCAAAAACTTGATTTTACTATTATTTAAAACGTTTTTAAGCCATCGTATTCAGGGGCAACATATACACCCGCGGCCCAAAAGTTTCAGAAAATCAAAATTGGGTCACAATTGAGGAACGTTTTACGCACATTTTTAGTAAAACCAATATTTATCTGTGAATTCGGTCTACAATTGAGAGTTCATTCCGTCACCCACATCCTCGAAATCCAAAGTTAGCGCAGCTTGTAAAAACCGTGTGTGAAAAATTCTTTTATCATAAAAAGACTATAACTAAATCTTAAACCATTTAATTTGAGCGCATGGTTCACTAATTTTGTACAATCGGTTCGCTACGCCCATTATCCCGATTTGACCGTGTTTTCCACCCGAGTGTTGCGAATCCCGCCCGCCACTGGAAATAGTGAAACGTAACATTGGCGCAACCTATATGACAAATGATTGCCCTATTGTGAAGGGAAATCGGCGCCAGTTTTTCAGCTTCCTTTTCTTTTTATTTCCTTTCTCTGAGATTTTCACAGTTTTTTTCACACTTTCAATTTACATTTTCACTTTTTCAAATTTAGGTTCATAAATAACTTCAAATAATTGACTATCTATTTTGACAAGCTGGAGTAAAATTCTTTTCTGAATCAAAAATTGTGGAGGGCTACTTAAAGAAAGGTAACCTTTTCATTCTCAGCTACAAAAAGTATATTGCACTGATTGTGTTTTTTTATTACAAGTAATGTTTAGAAAACGTGATCTGAACGCCACAACTCGATTTAATCGTTTTTTTTCATTTTCAGCGGAGCGCATCTCACCATATACGTGTCAACCCTATGGCCCTAAGGTAAGTCCTCTTTTTGCGCCTAACCGACGAATATTAAGGTTAATGTATTTCTGTAACTTAGAATTTTTTTACGGATCATTCTTCTAATCCATCCATATCGTGACTAGCGTCACATTTTATAAGGTTTCATCCCGACCGGAGCGATGGGTTCATATAGGTTAGAAAGTTTTTTCCTTTGTTTTTTTGTATCAAAACGAGTTTTTGCTTCTTGAATTCAGTAATATTTCAGAGAAACAAACTATTTCCTCTTTGTGAGATGTTGGCTATTTTATAAACAAGCTGGACGTTTTTTGGGGTAAGCTTACAATTAAACCACAAGTATTAAATCAAAATACTTTCAGGTATGTATTTCAACCCTATGGTCCGCGCTGAACCCCTAACGAAATGAAGTTCGCCTTGAATTTTGAGCTATCGATCAAAATGAAGAAACACGGTTTTGAATAGACTGATATAATTGGTTAATAAAAGTTGTATTATGCAAATGAATTTTCTCTAAATTTTAGACATTTTAACCAAGGATTGAGAACCCGGCAAATGGTTGGTTAACCAACTGGTCTTGAATTATTTCTGAGAAAAGGTATAAAAAAATAGTTTTCGATTTAAAGCAGAATTCACCACACATTTTAAGTTTATTATTCTGTAACCAACATCACAAAAACCCATAACGAGTATCTAATTTTCTCATAAAATATCTGTAAAAGAATATTATTCGTATTGTCCGCTAATTTTGCACAGTATCGCTGCGCCCATTATCCCAATTTGACCGTGTTTTCCACATGAGCGTTGCAAATTCCGTCCGCCACTGAATATAGCGAAACGAAACGTTGGCGCAATCTGCATGACAAATGATTGTGCTATTGTAAAGGAAAATCGCCGCCAGAATTTTAGTTTCTTTTCATTTTATTCCCTTTCCCCAACCATGGCTGCGAGCCGGCCCCGGCCATAATATTTTTGAAATCTTTTTCAAACTGCCCATTTATATTTTCACTTTTTTTCACATTTAGGTTCATAAATAACTTCAAAGAAATATATTTTCTAATTTTCCAAGCTTGATAGAAAATCTCAAGTCCATAAAATTTTTGTTCCGCCATTAACAAACGTAAGTTATGCTAATACCTGTGTTTTATTCCTAGCTACAAAAAAGTAAATGATTTTCTGTATCTTAAAAGAAGCTCTGTTTAGAAATGAGATGATACAACCTTGAGATGAAACTACTCCTTTACAAACTTCTTTCAACTCACTATATACGTATCGACGATATGGCCCTAAGGTAAGTGAGCTTATTATGCTTAACTAAAACTTTTTAAGGTTTTTTTTATGACATTAACGTGTGGAACAATCAATCGCACTGTGTGTAATCACCAATATGATATTTTTCTGGGTCTCACCCAGACAAGCGATGAATTCATAAAGGTTAAAAAGTTTTTTCGTCAACAATATTTTAGGAAAAGAAATGCAATGTCCTTATTATTTGGGTTCTTTATCAAAAGTGCAAAAAGATTCATGAGCCCTAAAATTGTGAGTTTGCTGTAAACCACAAGTAAAATTTAAAGCTTTTAGCTTCTTGAATCACTATTTCACAATACTATTTCAGACAAACAAACTTGTTCCTTTTTATGAAATTTGGCATGTTTTTATCAACAAGAGAATCGTTTTTTGGCGTAAGTTTACAATGAATCACAAACATAAATCCCACTTTTAAACATGTATTTCAACACAATGCTCCGCGCTGAAACCCCTGAAAATGAAGCTCAAAGTGCATTATCGACGTATCGCTCAAAGGGATGAATACTCCTCCATAAGCCGATGATATAAATTAATGAATAAAAATATTTGTACTATGCAAATTGAAGTTGACTACGCGTGTGCGTGTGCGTGTGCGTGTGCGTGTGCGTCAGTTTATACTGTGTAATCCCTTCGATCACTCGCGTATGATACGTACTTGCCCTGGTTTCCACCCTAAATCCGTTCATTTCGCCCACTAGCGCTGCAAAATTCAGCGCTGGCGCAAACTGCCTGACGAATGACCGTCCCATTGTGAGCGACAGTCACCGCCGCAACATTTGCCCCATTTCACGGTCTAGACGGCAACATATTGCAGTTTTACCAAAAATTCTTTCACAATACCTTTTATGCATCTTTCTACATTCTGTTTGCCAATAAATCACGTAAATATGCCATTTCAGGTTCATAAATAACTTCAAATAATTGAATGAGAAACTTGTGAGAATTTTGAATTATTGGATTTTGTGGGCGGGTTCATTAAAAACTGTAAGTAAGTTTGATTTTTTTAGAATTATATGGGATATTTTTCTTATAACATGTTATTTTCGGAACCTAAACTTAGAAAACCACAAAGTGGGGTCAAATATGCATCTTTTTTGTTATAAATGTTTTCAACCGCAGTCCAGTTGACAATCGTTTGATGTGAGTAAGCTTTCTTTGTTACCTGAATTTGTAATTTAGAAAATCTTCGACACAACAGATAGAATCATTTTATTGATGTTCACGTTGCGCTGTTTTTGTACGGGTCCATGAATTTTTCCTGCCTAACTCAACGATTTGTTTAGACGTTTTTCCAAGAGAAAAGAAGTCTTCAATGCAAACTTAAACACGGTGTACTGTTTGGACTGCTTCTCGTTTCACCCAGCCAAAGAGAAGATACACATTCTCAATAGAACGGGTGGGTTTTTCCTTTGCTTTGGTTTGAACTTTGCGGCCTCAGGTTCCTTACTGATGTCGCTTAAATTTTTCTATTATGCAGCCGAAATATGCAATTATGACCTTAAAGTAATGCAACCTAACTATAAATTACCCTAAGGTTACATCTGTTTACCTTAACGACCTTAAGGTAAACCCAGCTTTATCTTAGTTGCATTAACGCTACGTTTTATCAGTTTGATTACCTTATAGACAGTGTAAGAAGGATGTAATTGTAACTATAACATCGTTCAGTCTAACTCTAAGTTAGTTTTTGGTGACCTAAATGTCCTTAAGGTAAAACTCCCCTTAGCTTAATTGCGGTATTGGTAACCTTGTTAACCTAGCGCGCTTAAACAATAAAAGTTATTTATAAACCTAAACAAAAAGAAATATCATTGTTCGAATGAGTTCTCTTGAAGTTTTATCCTCCAAAGACTGAAAGCGAAAATCTTCGGTAATTTTTTCATGGCCCGAGTTTTTGATGCGTCGCGGCGAGCGCACAGCAAAGACCTCTATCAATTTCGTTTTGGTTAGCGCTTCGCGGCCGCAGGTCGGCGTTCAAAGCGGCCTAAGGCCGTATAACAAGATTATCAGCCGAAGGCTGCGCTCCTAATTGGGAGAATTAAGTAATCCCCCTATTTTCAGGAAAAGATGATTGATTTTCTCGTATTTTTTGGCTACACGGCAAAGACGTTGGCAGTTATATAAGAAAAGTAAGTTTTTATAAAATAATAACATTAGTAAGTTATAGGTGCACTACGGTACAAAATTCTGGACACGGACGGACTTCCCGAAAGCGCGCGGAACTTCGCCACGAACGCGCCATCTGCAAGGCACTCCGCGACGGGATGGAGTTGCTTCAGACCCAGATGGCCTACATTTCCCGAGCTGTCGGGGAGACCGCAGCTGATCGATCTCACGGGCGATCTCGGACTGAAGAAGGTGAGCTGTAGAGGAGAGGAAGAAAGAAGACCTTGGCCTGTACAGTTCAGTTCCCCGTCCCCTGTTCTTATTGTGAAAGACCGAGGGTTTATAAAGCCCTCGATATGTCAATAAACAGTTCACTTTTCCTTCTGCTCTCTGTTTTAAAGGGCCAGTAAGGAGGGTTTTCATTTCATTTTTGATCGGATACGGTCGGAAATTATGCGAATCAACTGTGCTAAATTGTCCCGCACCCTCCTCATTTCAAGAGCTATCTCATCCGATTAGAATGAAATAAGTCACATTAACATGCCTTGTAAAAGCCGGACACAAAGGGCGTAGTGAACGTTTACAAATCTGTAGACGGAGACACGTTTTTGACGACTTTGAAGCGGATTTTCTCGAAAACGGTAAATTTTCGACCCAGAGTCATATATATTTTCATGATCAGCGAATTTCTCTCTCGTAATTGAGCCAATGTTGTAAAACCCGCCTGACTGTCCCTTTAATGTTGGGGTCCCTGGGGTCTATGGGTCGGTCACCCGCACGTCAATGAGGACGTATCATACCGGGATATAATTATGTATAGAACTATAGGGCCCGCCAATCCTACTCCCGCGACTTTTGGAAATGAGTGAGAATATTGAAATGTTGAAATTCAAATTTCCCATTTCTACATCATAATATTCGGCTACAAAAGGGGCGTGGCCCAATTTTGGCCGAATTAGGATTGGCGAGGAGTATAATTATTAGTTTTGTTTTGAAAAATCTCAATAAATTTTTACTTTTAAATAATGTCAATTAATATTTTTTTTTGTACGATTTTACCCAGTTAATGCTATTTTATTTTTTAAAGCTTGGAATTAACATTACTATTTTTGATCAGGTACATCTCGTACGGTTGGACCACACGAGATGTTTTAAATTTCACCATTTTAGTAGCTATTTTAATTAAAAGCAAATGCGATTCTCTCGAAAACTTTGAATTCCGAAAAAATGCACAATTCGTACAAATGTTCTGCTTAAATGCACCTTCGTGATATATTTTCGCGAAAACATAAAAAAGCTTTATTTTTCTTCCTAAAATTTGGTGTTTTTAAAATCCACCGAAGACCTTATATAAAACTATATTTTATATAAAGCTACTTTATATAAAATTTAACATCCATATAAGTCGTCGAGTTCCAGAGTTTCGCTGTATTGCGTACTCAATTTTCGGTCAAACGCAGATTTTTGAAAATCTATTAGTGCTCACTTTTAGTCAACAATATATTTAATGACTTTTGTTATATATGCTTATAAACGCAGCAAATTTCTTACAACAGATAATACAAACAGTGTGGTTGAAGATGAACATACAGTATTTCAATTCATGCCGTGCTATTCAAAACGCTGTACGCAGTACATCAAAATTCAGGAACTTGAAAAGGGGTCTTTGAATTGGCGAAGACTATTGAAAACGCCAAAATGACCTCTTTGGATGCAAGATAAGGTCCCCAAGTTCACTTTTTCAAAGGTTACCATTTAAAGTGAAAATGATAAAATTGATTATCAACTTCATGCTATAACGCGTAGCGACACTTGAAAATTTCAGAGGTATAATATTTTTTGTCCCTCAAAATACGAGTCCTGCCAAAAAAGTACTTTTTGCAGCAGCCATGGGATACTCAGCAATTAAAGCGTGTCAATAGAGCATGTCGCCGAAATTGCGCCAATATTGATGAAAACAATTTTTTCTTTATACAAACGCACCTGACTATCAACTCCAAAGAACTCTCCTCCCTCTAGTGAAAATTCCGCTTCAACGTTGTTCATTATAGTTACGTTGCCAAAACTCGTTCCTAAATCCACAAATTCTTTAAAAACTATGCACACAGACACACACACAGACACATATAGTTGCCGCCAAACGGGCATCATTCCAGTTAGTGCCTTCATTCTCTGTTGATATTACGATTTAATGCTAATCTATCATCAACAGAGAATACTTGAACAAAATTGGCATAATGCCCGTTTGATGTCAGCTATATACACACACATACACGCACACACGCACACATGCACACACAAGCTTCCACGCAATAACCCTAGTTTACCTACCAACTGGTGCCGTCACAGCTACACTAGACGTTATCTCCTTTGGAGACAACTGTGGCGCCAAATCACTGGGCCCTGCTACTTCAATCGCCAACTTCTCCTCAACAAAGTCTTCTTCAGTCCTAGTCGTGACATTCAGAAGCTGCCTTGACCCTCCAAATAGTCTCCGTGACGTCATGATGACACCAGTGGTAGAATTCAATGTGAAATCTGGTGACTGAGGCATGGTGAAAGCAACAGGAGACTGGTTATTGGAGCGAAGTTGATAAACAAATGACCCAATTGGAAGGGTAGAAGGAATTACGACCATGGGAGGGGTCTGAAACTAATTTTATGTTGCGAATGCGGGGTTACCTACCTTAATAAAAGCTAGGGGTAGTGATTTCTTCTTAATGGGCTCATTGCGGGTTATGAAGACCTCCAAGTTAGCTGAAAATGGTTCAGAAGTTGGATTTCAAAGTTTGGATTACTTGTGACAGGTGGTTCCAAGGGGTGGGCGGCATCACGGGCTTCGATTGTGGTTTCGAGAGAGACTATGTCGGCAGAACCGATGTCGTCCTGAAAACATTGTTAATTTAGACGTTTTTTGACTCACAAACGATAGAAATGGAAAAAGTTAGTTTTCACACGGATTATACTTTGGAGGTCTCTTTCAATCAGGTCGAAAAACAAGCTTTTCAAGCTGTTTCCGAGGATAACATTTATAACTTTGAAAATTGGAGTATTTTGAAAATTGGTAAGAGGCCTGAGGGCACCTACCGTGACCGGGTAAAAACATCGATAGCGACAACAAAGTTTTAGGTTATGATTTTTCGGTTATAAGAAGGTTTTATAGTCGCTGCCCACCGAGCATGGCTACAAAAATGGTCATTTTTGAATAACCTGCGCATCTAATTAGCGAAATAGGTCACGTAATTGAAAAGCGCAGAGAAAAATTGTCAGCCGCTTCGGAATGCTCGCCGGGCGAAGAGTATAGACCGAATTTCAGCCGTTTTAGGTCGTCTATTAAAACCGAACCTCGGTGTCCGCGCAATAACCCTAGTCGTTTGTAGAACGTATTGCAAAAGGTGCCCCACTGATCGTCCATCCCACCCCCCAGTGAATAGTTCGGTCCCCAAAATTGACTCGTAGGCTAAGGGAAACCATAGTAATGTGGGTTGTTGGGGGCGGTCAGAAATTGGTATATGTTAAGTGAGGGGACTCGTTTAAGTAACTCAAATACAACAACCCCCAGATCCGGATCAGGTTAGGATTTGCCCATTTGAAAAACCGGAGAGGCAGAAAAAATTCAGTTCCAAACTAAACGAGAATGTAGGGTGGCGGAGGGGGTAACTTTGCGATTTACTCTATCAAAACGAAATTGAAAATAAATCATCTATAGGCGATTATTCGTATTATGTTGCTTCAAACGACCGCCCGCCTATTTCTACCCCCATCTGGGCACCCACGCAATAACCCCAACGGCGGCCTCCGCTTTTGGAGCCAAAAAAAAAATTATGCTCCCGTTTTTTTCTTCAGAACTGATTTCGCTAAACTATATACCCTTCATTCTCGCGAGTAATTTGTCTGTGAACACGAGTAATTTACTTGCGGCATATAAAAAGCTAACTATATTCGATATTCACCGGCCCGTTCATTTCCTGGTCAAAAATTAAATTACGGACTCCCCTTTGCGCGTTATTTATTTTGTGGCTCACATAATAATCTTTGTCATCCCCGTTGGATGTAATTATATAGTGATTCACAAATTGAACGTTGTCTTTCGATGGAGAAATCTTTGAACCCCGGTTTTAATGCTGATCTACAGGTGTCTGTCATTTTTCGTATCTACCTTCATCTCATTCTTTGCGCGCGCACGTGTGTGCGTGTGTGCGTGTGTGCGTGTGTGCGTGTGTGCGTGTGTGCGTGTGTGCGTGTGTGCGTGTGTGCGTGTGTGCGTGTGTGCGTGTGTGCGTGCGTGTGTATGTGCGTGTGTGTGCGTGTGTGTCCTACCTTGAACGCTACTGTCGATTTCTTCCCATCCTTCTGAATGTCCAAAAACTCCTTCGACAAATCGGTCACTCTTCCGTCGAAGTCCCTCACTTCCAGTTTCAAAACCGAGTACGAAATGATGCAGTTCTCATCTTCATCTCTGACTTCGATTGTTGCTAACGGCACACCTTTTGAGTTTTCTGAAGTCGAGTTTCAACCTTATTTTGAGTAGAAACTACCAGCTGAAATAGTTTTCGTTGAGAATTTTGGTGAGACGAGCTGAATAACGTTGGAACCGATTCCGGTAATGGTCAAGTCAACTTTTGTGACAGCAGCGGCGGAGGCTTCTTTTGACTCAGCGAGGACCTGATGAAAGTATTGATTAGTAGTAAAGTTAGAACTTACTAATAGAAGGTAGCGCTGGTCTTCTTTTGGGAAGGTACCGATGTAGGTGAGAGATCCGTTGGAGAAATCGACTAGATCTTGGGGTCCTTCGGCGAGTCTAAATAATAAGAGGTTTTTAGAGACAGATAGATAGAGAGATATGATAGAGACAGAGAGGCAGAGAGGCAGAGAGGCAGAGAGGCAGAGAGGCAGAGAGGCAGGGAGGCAGAGAGGCAGAGAGGCAAAGAGGCAGAGAGGCAGAGAGGCAGAGAGGCAGAGAGGCAGAGAGGCAGAGAGGCAGAGAGGCAGAGAGACAGAGAGACAGAGAAACAGAGAGACAGAGAGATTGAGAGACAGGGAGACAGGGAGACGGAGAGACAGAGAGACAGAGAGACAGAGAGACAGAGAGACAGAGAGACAGAGAGACAGAGAGACAGAGAGACAGAGAGACAGAGAGACAGAGAGACAGAGAGACAGAGAGACAGAGAGGCAGAGAGGCAGGGAGGCAGGGAGGCAAAGAGGCAGGGAGGCAGAGAGGCAAAGAGGCAGGGAGGCAGGGAGGCAAAGAGGCAGGGAGGCAGAGAGGCAAAGAGGCAGAGAGGCAGAGAGGCAGAGAGGCAGAGAGGCAGAGAGGCAGAGAGGCAGAGAGGCAGAGAGACAGAGAGACAGAGAAACAGAGAGACAGAGAGATTGAGAGACAGGGAGACAGGGAGACGGAGAGACAGAGAGACAGAGAGACAGAGAGACAGAGAGACAGAGAGACAGAGAGACAGAGAGACAGAGAGACAGAGAGACAGAGAGACAGAGAGACAGAGAGACAGAGAGACAGAGAGGCAGAGAGGCAGGGAGGCAGGGAGGCAAAGAGGCAGGGAGGCAGAGAGGCAAAGAGGCAGAGAGGCAGAGAGGCAGGGAGGCAGGGAGGCAGAGAGGCAGGGAGGCAGAGAGGCAGAGAGGCAGGGAGGCAGAGAGGCAGAGAGGCAGAGAGGCAGAGAGGCAGAGAGGCAGAGAGGCAGAGAGGCAGAGAGGCAGAGAGGCAGAGAGGCAGAGAGGCAGAGAGGCAGAGAGACAGGGAGGCAGGGAGGCAGAGAGGCAGGGAGGCAGAGAGGCAGAGAGGCAGAGAGGCAGAGAGGCAAAGAGGCAGAGAGGCAGAGAGGCAGAGAGGCAGAGAGGCAGAGAGGCAGAGAGGCAGAGAGTCAGAGAGGCAGGGAGGCAGAGAGGCAGAGAGGCAGAGAGGCAGAGAGGCAGAGAGGCAGAGAGGCAGAGAGGCAGAGAGGCAGAGAGGCAAACATATAGAGACACAGAGACCAACCTATAAACAACCTCTCCATTTGGTTTATTGCTTAGAACCAGCTGTCCTCCCTCCCTTCGGCCAGCCGGAACCGTAAATTTGTATTCCTCCTGAAAACTTATTTGAAATTTTTACAATTTCTTGGTAAACCTGTTCAAATCGAAACCCAGAAAGTGTAGTTTTAGGGGTGATCCTGATTGCAACAGTAGTGTGAGCCTTTTGGTTTCCAGAAGTCGCCGTCGCAGTCAAAGTCAGTGAAGAACCCACAGTGTCGAGGAAGAGAAATTCCGGGTGCTGAAAAAAATGTATCTTAATTTTAAAATCATAGCAGTTTTCTTAATTTTCCAACCAGGAAGTTTTAGGTTTTTAAAAGATCAAAAATCGGCAATAAATCCCTGATTATTAGCTTGTCGGTCACAACACGGCGGATATGTACCACTTTGGAGCTATTAAGAAAGTACTTATTATGGGTGTTGCCCATTTACGTAACCTTTTAGTGTAATTGGCTGATTATATGAGAAACAAGGATACAAATATTATATAGCAAAAAATATAGACGCCATGTTCATAACCAATGCTAGACGATGAGCGTTGGGGGGGGGGGGGTGGGGCTCGATGCTTAAGCCCTTAAGCCCCCCACCTTTAAATTGCCTGTCGATTATATTTTAGAGTTATAGCTGTTTCGAAATTGAAATTCTGCTAAGTACGACCTTAAAGCGCGTGGAACACAGATGCAGATACGGAAAGCGCAGAGAGAAAGCCGCATTTTGGGGAACTAGCCGATTTCTGTGGGGCGACACAATATGTTTTACGAGAAGTACCATGGGCCGAAGCGACCCTTTTCGGTCCGGTTTTTAAACTTTAAAATTTCTTTAAACCGTTATTTTAGCTTACAGAAAAATTTGATAACCACACAAACTTTTTTGTAGTACTTCTATTACATATTTTCAACTAATTGTAATTTAGCGAAACGTAAATGCCCCGATCGGGATTGAACCTTGGTCGCGTTTGTGACAGTTTGACTAGATGGCCCGAGTAGCCATTGGGGGGGGGGGGGTTCGCAATTTTCGGGTGACTTTAATGAAACTTTCAAGTGTGAAAAATATAAGTACTTTATAAATATTTTTCATTGATACGTTATAAATATTTTTCATTGAATATTAAATGCATTTTCATCTTTTATTATGTCGTTTAGCCTTTATTATCAGATCAATTGTACATCTCCAAACTGTTATTGTATTCGTTTGAAAACACGATGTTGCACTTAAAAACAACTTTCAAAAGCTGACCCAATTTGTATAGAATTCAAATTAACGCGTGGCATTTTTGAAAAGCGAAATTAAACTAATGTACATCGTTCTCAAAAAGCTATGTCAGTCAGTCGCATACACTCACATATATAGTGCGTTTCCGGAAAAGAAGAACAGAATCGTAAAGGTCTACGGGTGTTGGGTCCCGCCGCGATGCCATATTGCCAGCTGCCGGGTGCCAGCTGCCAGCTGCCAGCCGGCAAAATGAAAAAATAATTAAATGAGCTGTTTTTCTTTTATTTTTACATTTACCGATGTTTTGTTTTTCGTTTATTTTATATTTTATTTTTTCAAAATATAGTTTTCTGTCGATTTTCAATGAAAACCGGTCCGAATTATGACCCTTTTGGTGACATTTTTTAAATTAACTGTAGAAATTAATGCTCAAAGACGCTTTGTATATTATTTCTTGTCTGTTTTTTTTTAAAATCTAAACAATTTGTATGCGTTATAGGGTATTCGACCGAAGGATGACGAAGAGGAATGCGCAATGCCGCACACCCGGTACCTTTTGTCTAATTTGATACTATATTTTTCTATTTAGAAGATATATTCGCCCAGATGACTGCCGCCGCTGCTGAGAAGAAGGACAGAGGAGTCCAAACGGATGTATTCAACCGTCAGGTGAGTCCTTTGGGTAAATCGGCCAGTTTTTCCCCAAAATTCCACCTTTTCCGATACTTGTATAGTGCGCGCCAATCCTTCTTTGGCGACTTTTGGAAATGAGTGAGAATATTCTGATGTTGAAATTCAAATTTCCCATTACATCAAAATATTCGGCTACAAAAGGGGCGTGGCCCCATTTTGGCCGAAGTAGGATAGGCGAGGAGTATACACTCTCTTTCTCATTATTCTTTCCAAGTCTGGAGCATTCACTGGTAAGTAATTTTTGCACTCTTTTAACTGTTTTTTTAAAGTGGTCCCGCAACGACGTCGCAGTTTCCTCGGAGCATTAGAGTTTAGGGCATAATTTTTTGCCAGAGCACAGTATTGTAAATCAAAAACATTGTTACTGTGGAAAAAAGCGATAATTTCCATAATTTAAAAAAATTGCTTTCACCTACAACCATGTTTTGAGAAATTGTACTCTTTTGACTTTGGGCAGATTTTGTATAATGCATAATTACGATTTATTGTCTATTTTGGCGAAACAAGCTTCTTGTGTCGTATGCCAATGAATGTTCATTTCAAAAATGCATTCTCGTTCCAAACCGTTAACAAGCCTCAAATTATCACTACATGTACACCCCGTTGCATAAGTATAGGTTCACCTTTATTTTCAAATTTTTAGGTAATTGAAAAGGTTTAATGCTGTTGTGGCACAAGTCACTCGATAGAGCATGAAGTTAGGAACAGATGGCGATGTTGAAGTCTCAAATTCATTAGCATACGACACAGGTACACCGATTTCCACAAAATACGCGAAAACCAGTATCCAAATGGATTTTTTCCCTGCGTTGAGAGACACATCATTGGAAAGCCCTTGAAAAGTTGTATCGAACCATGTTTTTGTACTTGTTCAGAAAATTTTTTCTTCGAACAGACAAGCTCTGAAACACAAATTTTTCATGGGTATGCAAATGAAAAATTGAAAATTGGCATGTTTTCATATCCGAATTATTTACCTTTTTCGAAATTTGACGTCAGCCTGTTCGAAGAAACAAATTTTTTGAACAAGTACAAAAACATGGTTCGATACAACTTTTCAAGGGCTTTCCAATGATGTGTCTCTCAATGCCTGGAAAAAATCCACTTGGATACTCGCTTTTGCGTATGTTGTGGCAATCGGTGTACCTGTGTCGCATGCTAATGAATTTCAGACTTCAACATTGTCATCTGTTCCTAACTTCATGCTCTATCGAATGACTTGTGTCTTTACAGAATTAAACCTTTTCAATTACCTAAAAATTTGAAAATAAAGGTGAACCTATACTTAAGCAACGGGGTGTCCGTATGAAAGCATGTCTAGCTAAATTGTTTTGCCCTAATCGTTTTATTCTAGACGCAGTTCAATCAGCTCTCTTGTGTAAATTTGTGTAGCTCAGACTGTTATTGACGATTTTTGAAAACACGATAATCCACTTTCAAAAAACAAAAACAGCCGATCACAATCTCCACACACTTTTTGCGTTTGAACATTGTTTTTGCCTCGTAAAAGAAAGGGTGTAATTCTTAGAATCATGTGAGTAATCGTAATAATTCCGCCTGCTTATTGAAGGTTTATGACATTGTCATTTGAGCTTCCTCACGTTCTCAGAAGTGATTTTTTGTCATCATTTGATTTCCTACATTTATACAACCTCGTCGACAATTGAAAGCTACCGTATTCCGCAAAGTGTGAACCCTATGAACCTTACCAACATCATTAATCATAATACTATCGTAATCGTTCGCATTTCTAAATGTGTTTACCGTACTCGAGCTATCGTAATCCCACCGTAACACCCAAAACCGTAGGCTATCTTATTACTGGCAATGTTACCGTATTTCCTAGCGTACTCCACAGAACAAAGAAACTTTAAAACAAGTTAGTACTTGATATTGACACTTTTGCTTTTTTTTGGCTCTGAAATAATAAGGCACAGGGTTATAAAATGCTAGTTTTATCCATTTTTAGGCCGTTTTGCCCATTTTTACCAATTCAAGTGGATTTTTAACAAATAAAGACGGAGGTTTTCCCATACGAAAGGTTTTTTTCTTGGCTTTTTATGTGATGAAATCGTTGTAAGTCAGAAAGTTAAAGTTTTTGGAAATTGAATTAGCTAAAAATGCAAATTTCAAATTGAAATTCGGAAAACTTTGAAAATTCGGGCATCTACCGTAACAAGGGGAAAATCGATAATTACCCCAACTCAGAATAAGGTTTTTAGGTCATATACTAACTCGATTCTTTTAGACCTCATAAAACACAAAATTAGAGAGTTAGTTTGTTGAAGTTAATCGTTTCTTTCGACGCTGTTTTCACCTATTTAATTGTTTTCATTAAGTTTTAAGCGGAAATTCATTAAGACCTGCTTTTAAATATGAACAAATACGTATTTTGTAATCAACAATGTCATGAATTAATGTAAAAATACTGTAATTAATACTTTGAAATTCCACATAATGAATAATAAAGCATACGTTTTTTTAATGTTTGTTCCATATTAATAGTTTTTATTGTTTTTATCACTAAATTCTCAAAATATAAGACGCCATACATTGCTTTTATTTGGTTTTCGGCGCGTGGCGGCTGCGTCGCGGTTTTGTCGCGGCTGCGTCGCGGCTGCGTCGCGGTCGCGTCGCGGTTGTGATGTTTTTAGTTAACAGCTTTTTCCTTAGTTGTCTTTTTGTACGAAACGCCAGAAATCCAATTTTCAGATGTGCGATAACACTTCGTCTCTCGACGTATCAGGACTTCTTGAATTCAGCTTTCACTTAGCTATCAGTCTACCTACCGTAGTTCTAAACTTAGCCTTACTACACTGTATCCATGGCTTCAAACCAAAACTCTCCAATCCATTCTACTCAATATTTTCATTTTGCGCAGTAATGGTGGGTCATTTTTATAATTTTGTGACGTTAAGCTTAGGCAATTGTGGCATTCTTTGCCGAATACATCTGTATTCGTGGGTTGGCCTACTTGTCTTTCCTCCAGTGTCCCTTGATGGCAATGTTTGGAACATATTCTTATGCCCTGACGCCGATTTATGCTATTACCAATTATACGGAATACGCTCAGATATTTGGATTTATGATGTTGACCATAAATAGATTAACGGCGGTGGTACATCCGGCTCAGCATAAGCAGGTTAGCTTAGCTTTTCAATAACAAATTTAAAACAAAAATAAAATGACATCAGTTTTCATTTTACATAAGGTTTACTTAAGATACTTTTACTTAAGGTACTTGAGATTGAGGTATTCACTTAAGGTACATTTATATTTTCACTAATATTTTTGACTTGCAAAAAATGATTTTCATATGAAAAAATAGGAAAAAAATATACGATTTATATTATTTTCCACATATTTTGTAGTTTATTTTTTGAAAGCGTGTTTTTTTAATCAGGATAATTCACTTTTAAATTTAAAAAGTTTTGCGCTATGTAAACGTAGTCAGCATGAACTTACTTCCACGCTACCGTAACCAGTGTAAAAAATCTCGGGGATTTCGGGGAATTCGCTTCTTGGTATTCGAGGTTCAATGCGCGCTCTAATGCTAAAAATCTGACCCAGCGTCATTTTTTTTTGTTTTGAACGCCGAGATTTGATTTCTTCATTTGCTGTGGCTATAATTTCTTTCGTAAATTAAAAATCAAGTTTTACATTTAAAAAAATAACTTTTTGTTCATTTTATGGTTTCTATTTGACAAAAAATGACAACACATGGTTTTTGAGTGTCTTAAAAGTGCTTCTAATTGGCGTGGATCAAAATGGGTGAAATCGGTTTTTGGCGAATCAGAAAATCGGATTTAGCAAAATCAGGAGAACAATTTTCTCGAAAAAAAAATTCGTTTATGTATAAACCATTTTTTATTGAGCACTGAAATTTTACAGTTCTGGTCCAACTACCTCCACTTCATTCTCCTCTTCTGTCTAATATCCCCCCTAATCAGTGCAGCCCAACTCTTCAGCCCAACTAAAGTCGTTCCAACTCTCAGTGGACTAGCTATTTCGTACGTCCGCATGATTCCATGGGTCATCATTCCCAAAAACTACATCCAACATATTCATTTCAGCTTAAACAAAGCCTTACGGCCACAGTTCTATCCGCCATTGTATTCACAATCTGCTCCATTTCTGCCGTAATCACAATTCTAGCTCTTTCTCGGCTTTCAAATCGAATAAAGTCAACAGAAAAAGCTCTCGCTGCAGTGGGAACAATAACTTCGGCCTCTCTTGTTTGTAAAAGTGTCGTCCAGGTTGGAAAAATATTACAAAAATTTTATATTTCGTATCCATTTTATAGGTTGCCATCTATTTTACCCCAATTGAGCTTCCAATTTATGACACTCTTTTTTTCGTGAGATTTTATGTTTACGATGTTATGTATGTTGCTGCACCTTGGTCACTAGTTGTACTGAGTTCAGACGTTTGATTTTCAGTATTGCATTTTAAAATCGAAAATTTACAGCTGAGATATCGATTGAAGAATTGGGGGACTCCTAATATGAACAGTGTGAGGTCCATTCCGTCTTACATTTAATTTATAATGAAGTGATTATTACTGTTCGTTTTAATTGTCACACGCACACGCACACGCACACGCACACGCACACGCACACGCACACGCACACGCACACGCACACGCACACGCACACGCACACGCACACGCACACGCACACGCACACGCACACGCACACGCACACGCACACGCACACGCACACGCACACGCACACGCACACGCACACGCACACGCACACGCACACGCACACGCACACGCACACGCACAAAAGCACACGCACACGCACACGCACACGCACACGCACACGCACACGCACACGCACACGCACACGCACACGCACACGCACACGCACACGCACACGCACACGCACAAAAGCACACGCACACGCACACGCACACGCACACGCACACGCACACGCACACGCACACGCACACGCACAAAAGCACACGCACACGCACACGCACACGCACACACAAAAGCACACGCACACACAAAAGCACACACGCACACATAAAAGCACACGCACACGCACACACACACACACACGAGCGCACACGCGTACATGCACGCACGCACATATACACGTACATGGGAACACGCGCACACGTTCGCACCCGCACATTCGCATATACTAAAGTGGATTTACTGCCCATGTGTCCTATAAACACTTTAATTGAAAGAAAATTTAGAGAGTAAGGTTTTCATTGTTCAAAAAGTCGATTGCGTGTTAGAATGCCAAAATAGCGCAGAGCGTTTTCGAACCCGGATCGGCAAATCTTGAAGCGACACCGGCCACCGTAGGCGCGCTCACTCCATGACGCTTTCGTGTCTATCCAATTACCTCCAGGTGTTTCTGTCACAAGTACTTTGCAATCACAGAATCAAATTCCATTCCCAACGTTATATATGAAAACAGTGATTCTACATTCATAAAATGTGCGACCCCAATGAATTCGGCTATTCAGGTCTTTTACAATTCCTAATTCACCTAATTATTGCACTACCAACCTTCATTCTCAATCTATTTATCGTATTTTTGATATTTTCCCAAAAGCCTAGACTCAAAACCAACACTCAAAACCAATTGTATATTTGGACTTATTTGCATCTTCGTGAGTTTGTATTATCCTAATTAGGTAATTATGCAATTAAGGATGTAATTACCTTTCCAGCTGAGTTCATATTCTTCCGCGGTGTTTCGTACATTTCACAGTTGAGATGCTTTTTCCTGTTACACTTCGAAAATCCTTCTTACGCCTTAACTTTTCCTTACTTTCTCACTTATTATCTAGTTTCTGGGTTGAATATTGGGTGCATGGTGACATCTGCAAATCGGATGACAGCAGTGGTTTTCCCTATTGCGTATAAAAAGGTATAAAAATTTTTAACGCCTTTAATTGATATTATCAACCCCTAATTACATTAAAAATTCTTATAACTAGTTTAATTGCCTTAATTACCCCCTAATTGCACACGTACGGTTCGACAAGTCTCTAATTATATTAATTACCCTTACGTACAACTGAGCTCTTTCATTCAGGCCTATTTGACTTAATTACCCCAAGTTACAGACAATTAAAAGGTAACGTCAATTGGAAAGCTAATTAAATCAATTAGACAACGTGTTTTCAAGTTCTCTAATTGCTTTAATTAGCTTTATAATTAATTTTCCACTTAATTGTTTTAATTGACCCTATTGACAAAACTGAGCTTTTTCAAACAGCTGTAATTGGCATAATTACCCAAGTTTTACAGGTGGTGTCAAGCTCTCTAATGGAGTTAATTATTCCATACTACAATAGCGATAATTTTGACAACAATCTTAATTGACTTCATTAGCCCTTATCACAAAAACGATTACGTTGGAACTTTGCTAATTGACTTAATTACACAAAGCATATAAATGGGTGTTTTAAATGTCCTTAATGGCCCAATTATAACCACTTTTAGTTTTTTCTCCAAATTACCTATTAATTACAAGTATAATTATAAAAGGGAGTGTCTTAAACAGTACTATGTGATCTTATCATTACGACCCAATTTCTAACTTAATTACAGCTAATTGCTTCTAATTTAGATGTGGAAGAAACTACTTCCTCTGGCCATTTCGCTTTGCCTAATTGGCCCCTTCTTCTTTTCATTCCAAGTAATTGCCCCAGCCTATGTTTTTCCAATTGATGAAGGGCAATTAGTAATTACCTACAAGAAGTATCTTCCATGGGTAATTAAGCAATTAACTTTGTAATTTTTAACTGTTTAGTTAAAAGCAAGCATTGTGCAAATGGTAAACATAGCCTTGACTATGATAATCACTACTTTTTGCAATATTGTTACTCTCGTGTACCTCGCCCACCGCTCCAGAAGAGTAAAATCCTCTGAGAGGAGTCTATGTTTTGTTGGAATAGTTATGGCTCTGACTCTAATTATTCGGTTCATTATACAGGTTAGTTTTCACGCTTGATAATCAAATTTTTGCAATTAATTAATAAGGTTAATTGGGGGGGGGGGGAGGTAATTATGTTAATTGGTTTCAGTCACTTCAAGCCATCGTCTCGGACGAAACAAACTTTTACAATCTTCTTTACGATTCACGCCTTTATGTTCAACACATTTCCTATCTTTTTGGACCGTGGTCATTGGTTTTATTTAGCTCAGAGGTAAATGTCGTTTTCGTTCTAAGCATTGAAAATCGTAAGAAAGCAAGAAGCGTTGCTGCGCACGGTCGCGTCGCGGTCGCGCGGCGGTCACGTTGCGGTCGCGCGGCGGCCGCGTTGCAGTCGCATGGCGGTTGCGTTGCGGAGGGGTGCAGTCGCGGTGCGGTCATTATTCAAAACCGTGAATAAAGTAAGACGCGCTGCACCGCACGGCTGCGTTGCGGTCGCGCTGCGGTCGCGTTGCGGTCGAGTTGATGACGCGCTGCGGTCGCGTTGAAGTCGCGCCACAGTCGCGGCGCGGTCAGTGCTTTATACTAATTATACAGTTTCCAGATTCGTACACGTTTGAAGAAGATCTGCTTTTCCACCGAGACTGTTGTAACTCATACCTCGTTTTCCTCATAATCAAAAGATGAACACAAGCTCAAAGTGCGTCAAACTGTAATAAAATTTATTAGCATAATATCGCTTTGTAAATTCAATGCAATTCATCAAGACTGTTTGAACTACCACCAATTTGTATATTAAGAACAAATTTTTTCCGAAATAGTGAATTCCGGTTGTGATTGACTACCGTGTACCACTTTGGCTATTCCAGTTACGGAAAGCTCTTTGAGCGAGGAGTAAATAACACAGAGACAAATAGTGCTTTTTCTATGACGCCTCCGTGTCTATCAAATCACCGCCAGGTGGTTCTTTCACGAGCACTTTGCAATAACCGGACAAAATGCCATTTCCCCGGGCGTAATTAGCAAACATAGTAGTAGAAGTTGCTTTCCTTTCTTAGAATGTGCGATCCTTATGAATTCGGATTTTCCGGTCTTATCCAATTCCTAATTCACATGTTAATTGCCCTACCAACCTTCGTTCTAAACATATTCATCGTTTTTATCATATTCTTCCAAAAACCCGGACTGAAAGGCAACACTTTTTATTGCATATTTGGACTGATTTGTATCTTTGTGAGTTTGTATAATATTAATTAGGTAATTAAGTAATTAAGGATATACTGACCTTCCCTGCAGAGTTTATATTCTTTCGTGCAGTTTCCTACATTACGCAGTTAAGATGCCGGCTTCTGCTTAATTTTGGAAACCCTTCCTACGTTTTGACTATTCCTTATTTTATAACGTATTATTTAACTTTTGGTTTAAATATAGGTTGTATGGTGACGGCTATCAATAGAATGACAGCGGTGGTTTTTCCAATCAAGTATAATAAAGTAAGATCTTTTTTTAAAAACTTTTCTATTCAAAATTACAAACTAAATACAGTAATAGTTGTCTAACAAAAAATTGTCCAACGCGTTGAAACATTAAAGTTGCGCGCCGCTGAATTGACTGTTTCAAGTGCGCAAACGCGCGCTTATAGGAAAAATTCCATTAAAAATGTCTTTCACGGTCTAAAAATATATAGTAAAATCCATTTTGGGGTAAACTTTAGTGAAGAAAATTATAACACTTCAATTCCGTTCAAAAAGTCAATTTTGCGATTTTTACCATTTATTCGGCAGACTTTATACAAAAACTTATACAAAAAATAGTTTTTGGACTTAAACAGGGGTAAAAACCAAACGAAAAATTTTAAAAAAAAGGTAATATGCACCTAAATTTTCAATAAATCGGTTAGCCAGCTGAAATCAGCAGCTTTGGACGCGCGGAAGGGCGGGCGCGCCCGCTTTTTCGCGTTTTTTCGGTATTTTAGGGGCTCGCTAATATTCTGCAAAAAATATATTTTGTGCACAAAACTTTTTTTTATAATATATCAAAAATCTGCGACAGTCTTTTCAGACATCCGAAAGAAAATGTTGGTTTTGTGTATTTTGAGACACATATTTCGATAAAACTTTTTTCATGACGAAAAATCGTTTTTGACGTTTATTAGAATCTTTGTCAGCGTAAAATTTTCTATTGATTCCATACCTAATATTTCAGTTTTTCTCAACTTTGAGGTTAGTTACAGTATCCCCGCTATTCTATTACAGTACCCCGACCCAAAAATTGATAATCGATTTTTCAAGCAATTTTCAATGTTTATGAGTCCTAGGTACGCCATATACAAAAAATCAGCCTGATTGGACTACTTATGCAAAACAAAACAATAATAATTGACTTAATTACCCCTAATTAACAAAAATGTTTAAAAGACGTTGTTGGTTTGAAATGTCCTTTAAGTGCAAAATAGAATATTATAGAATATTCAAGTTAATCACCACTAATTAGATGAATACGTATGCTATTCTTTTAAAAGTTCATAATTGACATAATAACTCTAGAATTGGAAAGATTAAATTACGATAAAATTTAAAAATGAAGTTAAAAAAAACAACATTGTTTATTTTTTAATTACCTTTCCATTTGAAATGTGTGTGTTCAATTAAAAAAAGTTAATTAGCCCCAAATTTTAATGCCTAATTACTTGATTATCTCCAAAAAACATAAGTGAATGTTTTCAAACTTTCACGAAGACGTATAATACCTGAAATTACCCTAATTAACTTAATTACCCCATTTATTTAGATATGGAAGAAACTACTACCCCTGGCCATCGCAGTCATTTTAATTGGCCCATTTCTCTTCTCATTCCAAGTAATTGCCCCAGCTTATGTTGTACCAATGGCTGATGGAAAATTAGCAATTACCTACAAGAAATACATTCCATGGGTAATTAAGCAATTAATTCTGCAATTATTGCAATTTCAGTTGAAATCGAGTTTTATGCAAACGATAAACATCGCTTTGACTATGATTATAACCACTTTTTGCAATATTGTTACTCTGGTCTACCTTACAAATCGGGCAAGGAGAGTAAAATCTTCTGAGAGAAATTTGTGTTTTGTCGGAGTTGTTATGGCTCTAACACTGCTTCTTCGATTTATTGTTCAGGTTGGCAATAAAAATTGTAATGAATTTTTTAAAAGTTTCCATTGTTTTCAGTCGCTTTTATCTATCGCTGTGAGTGACACATACTTTTACGATCTATTGTACGAGTCAAGGCTCTACATTCAACACATTTCCTACCTTTTTGGACCCTGGACCTTGGTAATCTTCAGTTCAGAGGTAAAATCAATGTAGTTTTTTTGTTGTAAAAACCGAAAATTAAGTAAATAATGCCTCTAGGTGAGGCCGCGGCACGGTCGCGTTGCAGTCGCGCTGCGGTCGCGCTGCGGTCGCGCTGCGGTCGCGCTGCGGTCGCGCTGCGGTCGCGCTGCGGTCGCGCTGCGGTCGCACTGCGGTCGCGCTGCGGTCGCGCTGCGGTCGCGCTGCGGTCGCGCTGCGGTCGCGCTGCGGTCGCGTTGTGGTCGCGTTGCGGTTGCGCAGCGATCACACAGAGTTAATTATGCTAATTAACTAGTTTCCAGATTCGTACGCGCTTGAAGAAGATGTGGATCTCAACCAAAACAGTTGTCGTCATCCATACCTCTGTTTCCACCTCATAAAATAGATCTACTAAATTACAAAAGTGTTTTCAGTTTTACAAAGGTCTATTTATCTATGTAATAATTGGTCTAGACCATATTCAATACCAAACTGTAATATTGTATTTAAAAAACCTTAATATCAACTAAAAGTGTATGTGTATAGTCTGTGTCCAAATAACAACAGCCCCTTTGGCACTTTAAAGGATTATAGGTATCTGGTCCCGCCGCGATTCGAGTAGATCAAAAAGGGCGCCAATAGCGGGCGCGCGAGGGAGTGCGCTTTCTTAGGAGAGCGCAGAGAAACCAGACAAAATAGCGTCTGAGCAATGTTTCTTTTTGTGCGAGATTTCAGGAAGGCCATTTGTTGTTTGGACACAGACTATAATTGTTTGTTCTTTTGATATTTTGGCGTTGAACTAACATTATCTCGCGTAATTGTTTTATGCAGGCCGTCTACATTTAATCGCAATTTTTTTTTAATGAATCAAGTTTGTATATGGCTTATAAATAAATCTTTCTCATAAAATAGTCATTCGCACAGCTGAAATACACCAACTAATGTTACTGTCAACATCGACGGAATTGGATATGGGTACATACTGTGAAACACAGCTAAACATAGAAAGTTTCCGTTAGTACTTGGTTTAGATCTTTTACATTTAGGTTACTAAAATGGGTTGTTTTTACAATTAGCTAAGTTTCTTAACACGCACACGCACACACGCACACACGCACACACGCACACACGCACACACGCACACACGCACACACGCACACACGCACACACGCACACACGCACACACGCACACACGCACACACGCACACACGCACACACGCACACACGTACACACGTACACACGTACACACGTACACACGTACACACGCACGCACACACGCACGCACGCACGCACGCACGCACGCACGCACGCACGCACGCACGCACGCACGCACGCACGCACACACGCACGCACACACGCACGCACACACGCACACACGTACGCACGTACGCACACACGCACGTACACACGCACACACGCACACACGCACACACGCACACACGTACACACGTACAAACGTACACACGTACACACGCACGCACACACGCACGCACGCACGCACGCACGCACACACGCACGCACACACGCACGCACACACGCACACACGTACGCACGTACACACGTACACACGTACACACGTACACACGCACACACGCACACACGCACACACGCACACACGCACACTTTTTTGCGCTTGGAATATCACAATTTTTCTTACTATTTCTGAAACACCAGACTTCCGTCTGAAAAAAAAGGGGCGGAGTTCTCAAAACGACATACGCAAAAAGTTATTATTCCGCCGTCTACGCGTAATTTTCCCTCCCTACATTCCCCTGTGTAATTTCATTTTCTCGTTAGCAAAAAACCCACAGTATCAATAAAATGTCATTTAGCAATATGTGCGACTCCGAGAAATATGGCTCTGCCGGTCTTTTCCAATTCCTAATCCACTTTTTCATCGCTTTTCCAACTTTTCTCCTAAACATCTGCATTGTTATAATGATTTTCTTCCAAAAACCTAAACTGAGGAATACTTTTTACATAATTTTCGCGCTGATTTGCATAATTGTAAGTTTTCTACTGAAAAATTGGTGAAGATCTATAATTTCAGGAAATTTTCACATTTTTACTGGATTTTGTGTTTGTCAGTGGGGTTATGTACATAGCACAGTTGAGATGCTGGCTTCTTGAAGAATTTGGCGAACCTTCGTATGCTTTGACTTTTCCTTACTTTTTGAACTTCTATTTGCCATTTTCTGTGAATTTCGGATGCATGGTTACAGCTTTTAATAGAATGACGGCTGTTTTGTTACCTGCTAAATATAAAGAGGTAGGAAAAAACAGAGACATTTCAGATTTTGTGTTAATGGGGTGTCACATTTCCGACCAATGTTTTGAAAAATGGGGTTTTTAAACTTAAATCACACTTTTACAACATTGAATTCTATGAAATATCCAAAATGAGAAAAAGTCCATGAACAAAAAATGTGGTGCTTGGCAAAACAAGCCCCGCCCACTTTTGCAACAGGGCTCTTTGAGGGAGAACGGAGTGAATAATGATGAGGCTCGTGAAACGAAATTCGATAAACACAATATATACTCGAAACATAAGAATTTCATAATGTTCAAAGAAAACATTATTTTGAAATTCCATAAAAATGCATTTTTGTCTTTTCTAAATATATGGCTCAAAATCATTTGTATAAATTAGAAGTATCCCACAATGGTAAAAAATCGATTAAAAAGGTAAACAAAAGTATGCCCCGCCCACTGTAATTATCGCAAGAAAAATTAAAACGCTGTGTCTAAGTACTGTTTTCTTAAAAAGAGACGAATATTTAGGTTTTTCAATATACAAAATGCTTTAAAATACCATTAAAGATTAAAAAGTAAAAAAGACCGTTGAAAAATTTGTTGATTTTTTCTGTGGAGGCTGCTGAATGGAGTTTTTTTCAGTTGTGGAAGCGACTTCTGCCTTTCGCCATCGCAATCAGCATTTTCGGTCCAATCTGTTTATCTTTCCAAGTCATAGCACCAACTTATGTAGTCCCAATGGGAGATATGCTAGCTCTAACTTATCAAAAGTACATTCCAGAGGTTTGTATTTAAGACGTCTTCTATATAATAATTGAGTTGTTAATGACACAGGATTATTTTTTCTTTCGAATTGGGCTAAAATTGATAAAATATTGTTAGAATGACATTTTTTTAAGAAAAAAATTGTTTTTGGGTCAATCGGGTTACTGTAGCTCAATTCCAATAGCCTCAGGGCACTTATCCGTATCTCACTTCAAACTTAACCAAATTTGTTTTTGAAAACAGCAATCAATAGCTAATGCTATTTGCAAAAACATTGTAATTGACCAAAACTAAGAAAATAACCTGTGAAATAGTAAAAAAATTGAAAAACCATAAATAACAACGCATTTTTTTTTTAGGTTTTTTCAGTATAACCGACGTCAACGGCAAAAGTAGCTCCGGAATTTATTACCATTGCATTTTTGAAGTAAAAACTAAACTTTTTTCTTCTTTGACAAAAAAATTCTAGGACCCTTATATTGCCCGTTTTCAGTATCAAAGATTGCTCACTGGCGGCGGGGGCGCCCTATTGGCAGCGGCAAAGGGCGCGCTGAGTGCGAATACAGGCGGTTTTCGACCGATTTTGTATTTTTTAGTATTTTCCTTCACTTTTGACGTTCTCTGTTCATCTTTTGGCTTCATTTCACGTTCTATACGTTTGACATGCGGAATTTCCGCAAAGGTGTAGGGCGTACCTCGAAATTTCATGATTTTGGAAAAATCAGTTGAGCTAGGCTTTTTGGGCGCAACACATTAGTTTTCCCCGCTGTCTAAAACCCCGGGAGCCGTTTTGTCATCTAATTTATGAGCATATGCTAATGGAAGCCTGATACTAAAAAAATGAAATCAGACAAATAAAGGGGAACGCCAAAAGTGGCTTCCGGGGTTTTAGACAGCGGGGAAAACTAATGTGTTGCACCCAAAAAGCCTAGCTCAACTGATTTTTCCAAAATCATGAAATTTCGAGGTACCCCCTACACTTTTTCCGGAAATTGCGCATGTCAAACGTATAGAATGTGAAATGAAGCCAAAAGATGAACAGAGAACGTCAAAAGTAAAGGAAAATACTAAAAAATACAAAATCGGTCGAAAACCGCCTGTATTCGCACTCAGCGCGCCCTTTGCCGCTGCCAATAGGGCGCCCCCGCCGCCAGTGAGCAATCTTTAATACTGAAAACGGGCAATATAAGGGTCCTAGAATTTTTTTGTCAAAGAAGAAAAAGTTTAGTTTTTACTTTTTTTTTTTTTTTTTTTTATTTATGGTTTTTCAATTTTTTTACTATTTCACAGGTTATTTTCTTAGTTTTGGTCAATTACAATGTTTCTGCAAATAAAATTAGCTATCGATTGCTGTTTTCAAAAACAAATTTGGTTAAGTGAGATACGGATAAGGGCACTGAGGCTATTGGAATTGAGCTACAGTAACCCGATTGACCCAAAAATAACTTTTTTTTCTCAAAAACATGTAAAAAATAGCCGCAGAACATCAGTATTAGTCAAATCCAAAAGATTTGAAATCTGTGTCACTCAACAAACTGCGAGAGCTCGACTCTTATACAAAAGACGTCTTAAAATTTCAACTCAATTTTTCAATTTAGGTGAAATCTAGCGTAATGCAAATGATAAATATCGGTTTGACAATGGCCGTTACAACAGTTTGTAACGTTGTAACATTTGTTTGGCTTACAAATCGCCCGAGGAGAATAAAATCTTCGGAGAGGAGTCTTTGTTTTGTTGGAGTTATGTTAGCTTTGACTCTTTTTCTTCGGTTTGTTATACAGGTTGGTTTTTTTTATCAAAGCACGCGACGCGTCAAAGTTTGGGTTATTGCGAGTTTTCCTTAAAAATACATCAAAATTACGTAAAAATGAAAACAAAATTGATTTTTTCGGTTTAAAAATGGCTTTGGCGACTATTTTTAAAGTGACGTAGATTGACCGCTACGCAGCCGCGACGCAAGCATCCCGTGGGCGCGTTGTGCCATTCTTTATCGATTTTATACAAAATTTTCCGTATAATTTCGTTCGAATACAACTTATTCTTTTATTTTCGTTATTTTTTACACCTTGGAAACGGAAATCACTCTTTATCTTTTGAGAAAAACCCCATTTTTGAGTCGAAATTGCACAAAATCAAAATTTCCTAAAACTTTGATTTTTTTAAATCAAAATTTTGACGAATCACTAGCTACATTGTTTTAAAATCACTTAAATTACTAGTTTTCGGTTGAAAACGAAGTTTTAAGGACCACCCCGCCACAACCGCGCCGCAGCCGCGCCGCAGCCGCAACGCAACCGCGGCGCACCACTTGCGCGCCGCTCCAGATACAATGTCAACGTTATTATCAATTTTTCATCAATTTTCGTGCACTTTCCGTTAAAATGTCACTTATTTGTACGTTTCAGTTACTCATGACAACAGTTTCGAAAGACACCAAATTTTACGATATGGTTTTCGAGTCTCGTCTCTATGTCTCACAAATTTCATATCTTTTTGGACCTTGGTCACTAGTTATATTCAGCTCCGAGGTGGGTACTTTATACAAATTGAGCCAATTTCATTATAGATTAGACAGCGACTGCGACGAATGTGGATTCCGACCGAAACTACGTTTATTATTGGGTCGAGTAGCTATTAATCAGAAGTGTTTGAACAACTTGGACGGAATGACAAATTACATAATTACGAATAAAATTTTTAGTATAATCTATTGCCGTAATACTTTGATCGTCTCGTTTGCGTGAAATCATGACTTGTTGCAAATGTAACATTTGAACTTGGAGTCTGACATGATTACGGTAATAACTGCCCTGGAGTTGTACTCCGTGCCCTTTTCTAAGACTATGGCGGTATTTACCGTGATATTTCCGAGGACAAAAACTTTCCTGCATGACGAAATCATTCGGTAAAAACAAGATTAAGTGGCACTTTACCGAAATGACCTTATTATCGTCTGTGTCTAACAGAAAATTTGGCTTTCGCGAAATTTCGAATAAAAAAAGCAAAGTGCAAAAGCAGAATTTGGCGATAAACCGCTCTAATATTCCTTGCTGTCTCGAGACCTTGATTTTTGCCTAACAATGCTTGACAAATGCTTAAAGGGATTGTTAGGGGCCTTTTTATGCTACAGTACCCCCACGGTAATAAAAACCAACGCGGCACTACCTGAGATTACGATTGCCCGCGACTACTCCTTTGGGATTTGTTGAATTGATTTGGCTGCGAGGATCGAACCTCTCGCTGAGAGACGCAGACAGAACGAGAAACGCCGCCGAGAGCCTTTTTTCACAGCCCACTCGGCTACCAGCTATATTTTTATGCATTTTCATATATTTTACGGCAGTTATTTAGCGTGTGATTATTTTAAATAGTGTAAAAATTGAAAAACGATTAGAATACACTTTTTAGAGCTAAAATTAAAACAAGGTTTGAAACACAGCAATGAAAATTTTGGCAAAGTGCCAGCTTGCCGATTGGCGCACACTTTTCTGTAAACACCGCGACGTCGGCTCTGCGTATGGCCCGTTGGCTGAAAGCCGTTGGAACAAAATTTTTCACTTATTCATCGTTAAAATACTTTTTTATCGGATACGTGCATAAAAATGGGTATGGAATCCTGAAATAATAAATTATGAATAATCAAATAGAATAAACTTGCAAAAGGCCCCTGACGGTCCCTTTAAAAAAAATGATCGGTAATAACCACAGAACGGGCTTTTTCAAACAAAAATATATGTGCTAGAAACACAGTACAATAAAGGTGTAACACTCGAAAATCGTTTGCAATAGAGATCTCAAACGTTTGAAAACTTTTTTTTGGCTAACGGGATAAGTTATGAGGGGTATTTGTGTGCGTGTGTCAATTGTTTTTGGATTTACCTATGTAACACGGAGCGCTCAAGTTGTTTAAAATTTATGAATTTCCTGTTAATTCACTTTTGTTTGAAATGTAATTGAGAAAATTGCATTCGTGCCGTCATTTAAAAAAAAGTAATTTAAAAGTGCGACTTTTGACCACTTTCCGCGCTACATTGCCAATTCCCTATCACGATAAAGAATTAGAGAGTCCGTGACCCTTTTTGATTGGCAGTTGTATATACAAATTTGATAATTTTGGGTCGCATCGATTTGTAACTTGGGCAACGTTGGGTAATAATATTTTTGAATATTGGCCAAAACCATTGGGTAAAGGTTTTTTAGAAAAGTTTTTTTGCAAGACACTCTTGCAAATTTTCCGATTTTGACCTTTTATAAACCAATTGTGCAAAAGATGCAACCAAATATCGTTTGCAACGGAGTTCGCGAACTTCTGAAAACTATTTTTGCAAACGGGATAAACGAGTAATTATGATACTGCAAACTGCAAAAACGTATCATTTGTGAAAATTATATTCGATGACTGTTTTAAAAATCTGATCAAAAAGTTCCTTTCCCAAATGTGTGTGTGCGTGTGTGCGTTTGCGTGTTTAAAAACAAGCTTTTCCCATTGTTAAAGGGACAGTAAGGAGGGTTTTCATTTCATTTTTGATCGTATACGATCGGAAATTATGCAAATCAAAAATGCTAAATTGTCTCGCACCCTCCTCTTTTCTAGAGCTATCTCATCCAATTAGAATGAAAGTCGGCTCATTAGCATGTCTTGTAAAAGCAGGACACGCAGGGCGTACTGCCCGTGTACAAATCTGTAGACGGAGACCCGTTATTCACGACTTTGAAGCGTATTTTCTCGAAAACGGTAAATTTTCGACCCATAGTCATATACATTTTCATGATCAGCGACTTTTTCTCTCCTAATTGAGCCAATGTTGTGAAACCCGCCTGACTGTCCCTTTAAAACTGAATCCTCAGATAAAATACGTTTGAAGGGTTCAACAGCCTGAAAACTCTCGCATGAATGTTAAATTTTTCATGTTTCAATTACAAATGTAACAGCTTTCAAGCTGCTTTAAAGCCACATTTAGCCCCAAGCCTCCAGTGAAATCAAAACTTGCGAAAATCAATATTATTGATTACTACGGCGCGTGTGACAGAAATTTTCAAAAAATTTAATTACTCCATGCAAAGAATGCTAAAGCCCCGCCTCTTTTGGCGGCGTTCCAAAAGGTCTCTACGTCTGACATGCCCTATCCCATGCAATTTTCCCGCCCTGGAAAAACCACAGTATCAAAACTAGGGAACGCAGAGGAATATTTAAAAAATATTTTTCGCATTTTTAATAGCTATTGAAAGCTAGATAATGTCATAACTTAAACTTTTCTTTTTTACAGTTTGAAATTTCATCCACAACGAAGCGAGATATTCCGCTTTGAATAAGCAAAAATGAACCCGATTTTTACATTGCAGCCGTGGTTGGGCGGGCCATGTCCGGTAAGGTGCGCAAACGTGCACAGGCCCTGCTAAACAACGGACAGAGTTTTGCTTGAATGCGAAATCGCTCTTTTTGAGAAAATACAAGTGTATATATATATATTTAAATGGTTTTTCATAATTTTCTCGTATTTTTAATACCAAATTTATTTCAAAAATAATAAAAATACATGTTTAAATTGCTTTTTTCAAAAAGGCTCTGGTTACGGTAGTTAGCATTGGAGCGCGGAAAGTTCCCAACTTTGTATTAAAATGTATTTTTAAAATAAAATTGTGAACGAGGGCGCGAATGAAAATGAGATTTTTTTGTCTTAAATGAAAGATTAACATTGTTACTGTATAATTATTTAAATCACCCGAGTGTTACAGCTTTCATTTCCCTATGTTTTGAAGGAAACTGAAAACATGCCCAAAGTGATGGTTAGAAAATCGTTTGGTTTTGGGTGGTTTTTAGTTTTCCGATTGTTTTACTTATTTTTTACGTAAGAAAACAATTTTTGAAGGTCCTTTACAGACATTTGGAATACTGGAATGCCATACCAATCGAAATCAAGGCTGCCAAAGTAGAAAAATTGCCTTAACTTTTTTCGGCGAGAATGGATTTTTTATTTTAATGCTTTATTCAAAGTAGCTTTTACTAGCGGTTTCGGAAATATAAAAGACAAACGTGTTATCGATTTGGCTCGAATATTATAGCCAAAAAACTGAAAAATTGCCCTTTTCGCACACTTGTTGTTGAAATTTCGTGATTTAACTTATTCCATCGTTTTTCGCGTGTGATTTTACCTAGGATTCCATTATTAAAGTGAACAATTTCTTAATAATGGGCGCGCGGTCCGCCAAAACCATATTTTCTTAGCATTTCGGACTGCCCGCGCGGAGGCCGCCTCTGCGGTCTCTAATCAAAACACTCCATTTAGAAAATGTGCGACCCTTCGGAGTTTGGTTATGCCGGTATTATCCAATTCTTAATCCACTTTTTCATCGCTTTACCAACTTTTCTACTAAATATATGCATCGTTCTAATGATATTCCTCCAAAAGCCTAAACTAAGAAACACTTTTCACATAATATTTGCAGCTATTTGTATATTTGTTTGTTATAGTACACTTGAATGTGGTTTTTCAGGATACTTTTATATTCATCACAGATTTTGTCATATTCAGTGGGATAACATACATTTCTCAACTTCAATGCTGGCTTCTTTCGAATTTTTCAGAACCTTCTTATATATTAACAGTTCCTTACTTTATGAACCTTTATCTACTTTTTGCTGTGAATTTTGGATGCATGATGACAGCTTTAAATAGAATGACGGCAGTTTTGTTACCTGCTAAATATAAAGCGGTAAGTTGATATTAAAGGATTCGGGTTACTGTATTCTTTTGCCGATGGTTTTGCAATATGTCCTTACAGTAATTTGAAGATCTATAAGGGTTCTGTAGCGGTCGATGTCACTGTTACGGTAGATACAGTAAATATGCTTGCATTGCGTGTGCGGCGCGGCCGCGTTGCGTATGCGGCGCAGATGCGTAGTGTATGCGACGCGGTCGCGCTGCGTGTGCGGCAGTCACGTTGTGTATTTGGTGCAGTCGCGGCGCGGTTGTGTTGGGTGAGCGGTGCGGTTGCGTTGCGTGTGCGGCGGAGAAACGTTGTGTTTGCGGCGCGTTTGTGTTGCGTATACGGCGCGGTCGCGTTGCATATGCGGCGCGGTCGCGTTGCGTATGCTGCGCAAATGCGTAGTGCTTGCGATGCGGTCGCGTTGCGTGTTCGGCGCGGATGCGTTGTGTACGGCGCGTTTGTGTTGCATATGCGGTGGCGTTGCGTATGCATAGCGTTTGCGTTGCGTATGCGGCGCGGTCGCCTTGCGTGTACGGCGCGGCTGGGGCGCGGTCATCGATATTTTTCCACTGAAAATTCTAATTTCTGCTTTCAGATGTGGAAAAAACTACTACCTCTATCCATTGCTATCTGCCTAGCCGGACCACTAATTTTCTCTTTCAATTGATTTCCCCAGCTTTTGTCGTCCCTCTCGGAGATAAACTAGGTATAAACTATATAAAGTACATTCCATGGGTTAGTTGTTTAATTTTAACTCTATATATCAATTTAGGTAAAAACTAGTGTAATGCAGATGACAAATATCGGACTGACAATGGCGGCTACAACAATATGTAACTTTGTAACACTGGTGTGCCTTAAAAATCGACCAACCCGAGTGAAATCGTCGGAAAGGAGTCTTTGTTTTGTAGGAATGGTTTTGGCTATTTCTCTGTTTCTTCGATTTGCCGTTCAGGTTTGTTTAGAGTTGGGTCGCGCGCGCCGCAATGCGTTAATTTTGGGATTCAACTTTGCCTAATCTGGATGAAAAACAATAAACCAGACAAATTAAAACAGGTTTTAACCTTTCATCGAAATTGTTACTTATGTTAATGCAATGCAACCACCGCGCAGCCGCCTAGCGTCCGCAGTGCAACCGCGCCGCAACCGCAACGCAGCCGCGCCTTTAAAACCCTGCGCAGCTGGTCCATAATGTAACGAAAACGTTACAGCTGTCCATGAAATGCTTTCTAAATTTAATTTCAGTTGTTACTGGAAATATTTTCAAATTCAACTGTTTTCGTGATTCTCTACGATTCCCGCATCTACGCTAACCAACTTTCCTATCTTTGTGGGCCTTGGTCATTAGTTCTTTTCAGCTCCGAAGTAAATTATACTGAATTTTTTGAATAATTTGACTTTTTAGATTCGAAAACGACTTAGCAGAATGTGGAAACCAAGCAACTCTGTTGTAACTCTTGGATCGAGTACAGTAGTCAGTGGGACGAACCAAAAGTGAATTCCCATTTGGTTTTGAGCTATGGGTTGATAAAATTCTTTCTTCATCTTAGAAAAATCGCCAAAAATAAAGTGGTTCTTTTGAAGCGGAAAACAACGTTATGGTACTATTTAGCGCAAGTGCATGAATGGAACGGTATGTTTTCAAAAGGAACAAGTCTTGACTTATTCCTAAAGGAATGTGTACTGTGTGTGTAACAAGCATGGCAACGGGCCGGCCCGAGCCGGTCCGCTCCGAAATTTTTCACGGCCCGGCCCGGCCCGACTCTACCGAAAATGTATGCCTTTTTTCAATGTAAAAATCAAAGCAAACAAAAAAAAATTTCGGGCCGGCCCGGACCGGCCCGCTCCAAAATTTTTATCGGCCCGGCCCGGGCCGGCCCTAAATTTTGCCATGCTTGGCGTGTAACCACACAACCAGTTTTTTTTTCTATTTTTCTTATGACTTCCTTGCGTAACTTCTCTGACCAAGACTACCGTAATCCTTTACTCATTTCACCTGACTACATCATGTTACACTTTCCAATTGTCAGCTGACGGTGTTTTTCATAAAAATCACCTGCGCATTTATTTAATTCAAACTCCTTGATGTATCATTGCAGTAAGATTAAATTTAGCTGCAAAATTTCCGCCAGACATCAATTTCTGGTATTACGTCAATGTGCTGTAATCGATAAGCACTTTTCAAACTAGGGAGTTTGAACAGAAAAATCAAAAGAAGATGTGCTGCTGCACCTAAAAAAAAATAATCGATTACGGCGTCAACGCTGAATTCACAACATGTTTTACGTCAACTTGCTATGATCCCGTGCGTGCGTGTGTGCGTGTGCGTGTGTGTGTGTGCGCGTGCGCGTGTGCGTGTGCGTGTGTGTGTGTGTGTGTGCGTGTGCGTGTCAAATCTCCGTCTAAAAGGAATGCAAAGTTCATAAGATCTCTACGCCTAACTTAAACTTTCCCATGCCATTTTTCCGTTCTCAAGACGAAAATATCACTAAAATCTCACTCTCTAATATGTGCGACCCTTGGGAGTACGGCTTTGCCGGTCTTATCTTATTCTTAATCCATTTTATAATCGCTCTACCAACTTTCCTTCTAAACATCTGCATCGTACTAATGATCGTCTTCCAAAGACCCAAACTAAGAAACACATTTTACATTATTTTTGCACTACTTTCAACAATAGTAAGTTTTTTTTTATATAGTACATGAAAAATGTAATTTTTCAAGGATATTTTCACCTTCCTCTCAGATTTCGTTATAGTCGGTGGAATTACATACATTTCACAGTTGAGATGCTGGCTTCTCGCAAATTTCGCAGAACCTTGTTATGCCTTAACTTTTCTTTACTTCATGAATTACTATCTTGCCTTTGCGATAAATTTTGGGTGCATGACTACAGCTTTGAATAGAATGTCAGCTGTTTTGTGGCCTACAAAGTATACAGAGGTAAATTTCGTTTTATATGACTGGTTTCACTGTGTACTGTAGTTTTGTCATGGTTACGGTAGATTTCACAACCAGGGTTATTGTATTTATGTAAAAGTCATACCAATCGATAGATATTTTAGTAAGGAACTGATTGGTGTAGTCTAAAAGTGCTGAAGTGACCGATTTTAGAGTTATGAGCTTTTTTCGGAGTAATCGGTGTGGCGCCGCGCGGGAGAGAGGGGCACTGGAGGCCGCGCGGCTCGTAGCGGAGCTGGTTAGCGCGTCGTCTCATAAGCATAAGGTATTGGGTTCGGATCCCCCAAACTTAAACTGTTTCTATTCTCCGCCGCGCAGCGCCAATTCTGCGTTTGTTATCTCGAAAATAGCTCATAACTCTAAAATCAGGTTCTTTAAGCACTTTCGGTACAAATTATACAGCTCATTACTTAAAAGTCTGCCGAATGATATGACTTTTACAGCTTTGACGTTCCTTAAAATCCATTTTGTTCCAATCAATACTTTTTCCAGATGTGGAAGAAACTACTACCTCTTGCCATTGCAATCTGTCTAACCGGGCCATTTCTCTTCTCGTTTCAAGTTATTGCTCCAACATTTGTTGTGCCAATAGGGGACAAAATAGGTTTAAACTACGTAAAGTACATTCCATGGGTTGGTTATATCTTTCTACTTCAATCAAGGCTTTTAGATCAAATCTAGTGTAATGCAGATGATAAATATCGCTTTGACTATGACTGTAACAACATTTTGTAACCTTCTAACATTTGTGTTTTTAAAAAACCGCCCAAGTAGAGTCAAATCATCGGAGAGGAGTCTGTGTTTTGTTGGAGTGGTTTTAGCCGTTTCTCTTTTTCTTCGATTTATCGTGCAGGTTTGTGTTTTTTGCAGATCGCGCCGCGACGCGTTAAAATTAGATCGAAAATTCGATAACCACGTCTCGTGACCGCCACGCGACCGCCCCGCGACCGCAACGCAGCCGCCCCGCGACCGCGACGCGCTTATACCAAAACATGGTCAATTAACAAAACGTTGCAATTTTCTTTCATTTCAGTTCCTCTTGGCAACAGTTTCAAAAGATTCCCAATTCTACAACACTATCTACGAATCTCGCCTCGTCGTCCAGCAAATTTCGTATCTTTGTGGACCTTGGTCATTAGTTATATTCAGTTCAGAAGTAGGTATTTGAAATTACCTAATAAATTTGAGCTATTAGGTTCGACATAGACTTAGGAGAATGTGGATTTCAACCGAAACAGCCGTTTTAACTGGATCTAGTGCGATTATTAGTGTGTCAAACCAAAAGTACTAAATTCTACATGTCAAACTTTTTGAAATAACATTATTACATT
The DNA here is from genome assembly GCA_964057215.1 of Oscheius myriophilus. Lineage (NCBI taxonomy): Eukaryota > Metazoa > Nematoda > Chromadorea > Rhabditida > Rhabditidae > Oscheius > Oscheius myriophilus. Next base: position 4,009,204 of record OZ059903.1, on the reverse strand, counting down.
ATGCTAAAACTTTTCCTAGAAATGACCAAATGATTTTTTAAAAAGATGAATACTGATCTTGAAATTCATCAACATGGATTCAAGTGTTGTACTTTAACACTGTTATAACCTTTTCCCAAAATATATGAATAATGAATAATATCTCTTCTTTTTTTCTAGTTCAGACGGTTTACTCAGGGGTAGTAAAAACTGTGGGATAGCCTTCTCACAGGCTATTTATGGTTTGTTTCCTATGGACAAATAGCGGCTAAAGGTTTTTAGACCCCTGTTATGCGACAGGCGCCGGAATCGACTCCCGGCGTCGCTGAAATGCTTTGCTCATACGGTAGCCCAAAATTTGTCTGTCGATTAAGATTTGTCCCTTGGAAACCAACCATAATGTCTCTGTTGCCGTAACTTTTCCGGGGCTGTGTGAAAACTCCGGGAATTCTTTTTAAAAGTGAAATACTGGTAATAGGGAGTTTAAATTAAATAAATGCGCAGGTGATTTTTATGAAACACGCACACGCACACGCACACGCACACGCACACGCACACGCACACGCACACGCACACGCACACGCACACGCACACGCACACGCACACGCACACGCACACGCACACGCACACGCACACGCACACGCACACGCACACGCACACGCACACGCACACGCACACGCACACGCACACGCACACGCACAGTTTTTTTTAGATGCGATATCGTCAAAAGCTGATGTGGATCTCCAAGAAGAACTCGGTCGTTCGCACATCTACATGGTTTTACGATGAAAAATACAGAAACAGCTGCCGTACTAAATATATTCTTAGAAAATAAACAGGTTAGACAATTACGTCGATTCAACTGTAGTTCTCGGTCTTTGAATCTGTTTATGGCTGTCCGGAATGTTATTGTTTTTCACTTTGTGGTGATTGGATTTAATAAACGAGGTATTAGTGAAACTGCACTCTTTCTAGACATATACGTAAACGCTTGGTTTTTGTTATAGTTGGTGTCTAGACTAGTCCAACCGATCTCAACTAACTCTCTTGCACTCTTATTTATGAAAATGCCGTGTGAAATAGAAAAAATACAGACATTTCCAACTCATCGATGAAGTTCTGCAAAACTCTCCAATCCACTACTATGCATTTTGCCTATGAACCTTTTCATTTCTAACTTTAGTAATATGATGCGGCTTTGTGAAAAGTAAAAAATTAAATGACGAAATAAAAGTCATCCATGCATGAGAATTGTGTCGGAAGAGAAAAGTATGTCTGCACTCGATTGTATTATGTCATTTCAAAAAATTGCTTTTCATATAAACAAGCATGATGGTTTGCTCAAAAAATTAAAAAAAAATTAGTTGTCTTTCTCTGCTTTTTTGCTTTGTAAAATACATTTTTTGAGGTTTTTTTCGTTTTTCGTATTCCGTATTTAGCTGGTTTGCATTTTTTCTGTTGAACATGAGTTTTCGCAACAACCAATATATATTGAACTTTGAATGGATTTGAGTAAAATTATAATTACCCAAAGTGAACTGTAAATCAAAACAAGGTTACAGTAACCAAGAGCAAACTTACATTAATCCAGCGCAATGTTACCGTAACTGCAAGCAAAGTTACAGTACCCAGAGCAAAGTTACAGTAACCAATAGTAAAGTTACCTTAACTTAACGCAACGTCACAGTAACCCTAGAGAAAAGTTACAGTAAGCCAGGGCAAACTTTTAGTAACTCACGGAACGTTACCGTAATCCAAAGACAAGTTACCGTAACTCACCACAAGGTTACAGTAATCGAGATCAATGTTATAGTAACCAACTGCTAACTCACTTTGCCCCGGTGAGAGTTACGGTGACCAAGCGCAAAGTTACCGTAACTCAAAGCAAAGTACAGTAACCCTGGGCAAAGTTACCGTAACTCAAAGAAAGTTACTCACAGCAAAGCTATCGTAACCCAGAGCAAAGTTACCATAACTCAAAGCAAAGTTACCGTAACTCAGAGCAAAGTTACAGTTAACCAGATGAAAGTTACAGTAAACAAGAGCAAAGTTACAGTAAACCAGAGACACGACGCAGTGGTTATGGCAATCCAGAGCCACGTTACAGTACCCACATAGCAAAGAAGCAATAACCAAAGGAAAGTTACGCAACCTAAACCCAAAGTTACAGTAACTCAAAACACAGTTACAGTAGCTCAGAGCGAAAATACCGTAACTCAGAGAAAAGTTACCATAACTCTAAGCAGCGCTACAGTAAGCCAAATCCAAGTTACCGTAACTCAGAGACTGCTACCATGATCCAAAGCAAAGTTGCAAAAGCCAAGACAAAGTTACCGTAACGCAGCACAATGTTACAGTAACCCAGAGAAACGTTACCGTAAGTCAAATCAAAGTCACATTAACCCCGACGAAAAGTTACAGTAACCCAGCACAAACTTTACCGTAACCCAAAAATAATGTCACAGTAACATAAAGCAAAGTTGCAGGGACTCAATGCAAATGTACCGTAACCCCGAGAAAAGTAACCGTAACTCAAATCAAAGATACAGTAAACAAGATCAACCGTAAACTAAGGGCAAAGTTACCGTAACGAAAAGTACTGTTACCGTAACCCCGAGAAAAGTTACCATTACTCAACACAAGGTTACAGTAAACATTACCCCCGGAGAAAGTTACAGTAACCAAGGTCAATATTCCAGTAAAAAAAATTAAAGTTACCATAACTCAAAACAAAGTTACAGTAATCCAGATTAAACTATTGATTACCGAGACGGCGCTTCTAACGCAACAAAAAGTCAAACAACAGCCACCCAAATCACTGATATGAAGCAAAAACAACAGACCCTCGATCGAAAAAACCTCAAAAACAAGAAAAGCTGTAATTCCGTGTATCAGGAAAACATCTGTCTCTAAATTACAGTCCATTCCTTTTTTCAACCATTTCCCACACGTCACAACTTCCATACTGAAATCTCTCATAAATTAAAACTTCAATTTCAATTTTTAGATGTGCGAATCTGCTCCCTTCGAAATCCTAAGCCTTCTCCAATTCCTATTCCACCTCTTTATTTCTACTGCGACTATAATTCTCTATTTTCTAGTAATTTTCTGTATTTTTCGGGTAAAACCCAAACTTTCAAACCCCTTCTATATAATTTTCACCATCTGTGGCATAATGGTTTGTAAAAATCGATAAAAATATTGATTCATCTATTTTTTCCAGGCGCTGATTTCATTTTTGGCTGATTTTATCGTGAGTCGCGGATTGGCCTATATTTCTTACTTACAATGTCCGTTATTGGAAAAATTTGGAGATTATTCGTTTAAACTAACTACAATTTACTTTTTAATAATTTATTCAGAAGTTGGGACTACTGTGGGATTTATTATTTTGTCGGTAAATCGACTTTCAGCTGTTGCAATTCCAACGAAACATCAAAAGGTGAAAAATATGGAATTAGAAAAACATTTGGCTTTTTTGCAAAACTCTCCCTGCAAACAGATTGCATAAAAGCAAAACAATCGGCCGCGGCGGGGATCGAACCCGCGACCGTCCAGGTGACAGTCTGCTCTACTAGCCACTACACCAAAAGGAGCAACGATCGGTTGGGGCGCGGTGCCTAAAATATTCACGCTAGTCGCCCGCGCCACTGAAAGCAATAAAAAATTGTTTTTTTTTCTTCATAGATTTGTTATAACAAAAAACATTTTTATAGATATGGTTGAAACTTCTTCCGTGGGCTATTGGATTTTCGATTCTAGTTCCTGTTTTATGTTCCGCTCAAGTTATAAGTAGAACTAAATTGGTTCCGCTGATCAACGCTTTGGCAATTACTTATGAGAAGTTGATTCCTTGGGTAGGTTTACGTTACAATTTACCTTAACCTTAATCTTAACCTTAACCTTAACCTTAACCTTAGCCTTAACCTTAACCTTAACCTTAACCTTAACCTTAACCTTAAATTTAGCCTTAACCTTAACCTTAACCTTAACCTTAACCTTAACCATAAACGCCTCTTTCAGCTCCGCCTTAGTATGACCTCCACCCTTCTCTCCCTAATCTCTCTCATAGCCTGCTCCACTTGCACTCTCCTCACTCTATTCTTCCTCTCCCGTCTGCCTCACCGCGAAAGAGCTACAGAACGTTCCCTCGCAGCCGTTGGAATGACCGCCGCCATCTCTCTAATCCTAAAGTCTCTTCACCAAGTGACTCTCTACCTAACACCCACAGAATTACCAATCTACGACTACCTCTACCTTCTGAGATTCTATATCTCAGACATTATGTATGTTGCAACCCCTTGGTCACTGGTTTATATGAGCACAGAGGTGAAAAAACTTAGTGTTAGCTCATAAAATGTATGTTTTCAGATGCGAAAACGAATCGCCGAGCTATTTGGATTTACGAAGAAGACTTCAACGCAACAGATTACTGTAGTTACAATGATGTAGATTTGTTTAAACATACTTTGAAAATAGTGTTCTGATCTATGATCGCATAAAAAGGGATTTTCACACGCACAATGTAACCTTTGGTCAAAAAAGGGTCAATCAGTCTGCTTCATGAAGGTATTTCATGATTATTCGTTTGCAAAAACGTTTTAAGAAAGCTTTGCATTTTTTTATAGCAGTGACGATAAAAAGAGAGGTGATCATCCGTAAAAGTGTTGATTTTGATAAATGGTTATCACATTTACGGTCATTTTACGGACAGTATACTAAGGTCCTTAACTTCTTAAGGTCCTTAACTTCCTAAGGCCCTTAACTTCCTAATGTTTATAACTTTTATGGTCCTTATCATCGTAATACCCACAACTTCCTAACGTCCCTAACTTCCGAAAATCCCTAATTTCCTAAAGTGCTTAGTTTCCTAAAGTCTCTAACCTCCTAAGGCCCTTAACTCCCTATGGTCTTTAAATTCGTAAGGCTCCCAACTTCCTAAGCATAGGTAGACGTGATTTACTTGCGGCACCTACGTAATTTCGCGTTTGATCAAAAATGTTAACAAAAAATCAAAGGGGGGCTTATGTTGCATCCGAGGCACCATTTTGTGGCTTACGCATTGAGCCCCCCCAAACGCTCGCTGTCCAGGTATGTTCCTAAGATCCTTAACTTCCTAAAGTAACTAAGTTCCTAAGAACCTAAATCAAAAATGTTTTTTTTCCCTAAGGTTTTAATTTCCTACAGTCATAAATTTATTATTGTTCCTAACTTCCTAAGATCCTTAACTTCCTAAAGTAACTAAATTCCTAAGAACCTAAATCAAAAATGTTTTTTTTTCCCTAAGGTTTTAATTTCCTACAGTCATAAATTTATTATTGTTCCTAACTTCCTAAGATCCTTAATTTCCTAATGCGTTTAAGTTCGTAAGGTTCTAAACGTCTTAAGGTCCTTTACTTCCCAATGGTCAAAATTCCCTAAGGTCCTTAACTTCCTGAGGCCCTAAATATCCTTAGGCCCTTAACTTCCTAAAAATGTCCTAAACTTCCTAAGGTTCTAGCCACCTAAGGTTCTAATTTCCTAAGTTATTAATTTCCCAAAGTGCTTTATTTCCTAAGATCCCTAAGTTCCAAATATCCTTTATGTTCTAAAATCTATAATTTCCTTTCTAAAATCTATATGGTCCTTAGCTTCCTAAGATTTACTGTGGATGTTGATTTTTCTCTCTTTAAAAGTCGCAAAATCTGTTCTATGTTATGTGTTCACTTCTTCTTATGATTTTCTAGTTCTTTCAGCCATCTTTCAACAAAGTTCCTGTTATTATCTCAAATAATAATAATCAACTTTTGATTACTAAACAAATTAGGCCTCTCAAGGGAGGGTCATCATCACAAGCTCGTATGTCGTGCAATTTAACCGGCGCCTTTGATGGAGTCCTGGAATTCAGTTTTCATCTAATTTTCACAATTCCAACGGTGATTCTGGACACTTCTATCATCAATGTCATAGTTTTTCAACCTCCAAGGCTTCAAAATCCGTTTTTCAGCATATTTTCGCTAATTTGTGCCATGGTTGGTTTACAAAGTTTCCATTAGTTTGTAAATTTAGGCTGTTATATATTTCCCTGTTGAATTCGTAATTCTGCGTGGAATAACGTATTTAGCAGTTTTGAAATGTCCTCTTTACGCTGTTTTTGGAGAGGAGTCGTATTACTTAACAGCGCCGTATTTTCTAAGTTATTACCTTTTGTTTGGGCAAATGTTTGGGTACATGTTGATAACTGTGAATCGGCTGTCGGCAGTTTTACACCCAATTAAACATCAAAAGGTAAAATATTAAGACGTCGTCACTAAGACACTTGAAATACCCTTCATAAAAGTTCAAAGGGGAAAATTCTGTGTAAATACTATGTAGGACCACAACAGGAAAAAAGATGTCAGAATGGATTAATTGTGTCGATTACAGTACTCTAAAAATCGACCCAAAAATCGATAAGCGATTTTGGCGAACTTTTTTGTATAAGTAGGGCCTAGATGCCTCCTAAACAAAGTTTGCGCCCGCTGGAACTACGTTGAAAAAATATGCCCCAAGAGTAAATTAACCCTTGCCGATTTTCTCAGATGTAGCGTTTTAAACACCCAACTGGGTTTGCAAAGTCGCCAAAAACAGGTCTTTGTCGACAGATCTGCGGATGGCCAGCACGCCCTGCTTGTCCGACTTTTATAAGTTTTAGAATATGGGTTGTTTCCTAAAAACGGAACATGATTTGGCCATTTATTAAAGGACTGCGGTCACTGCATTCTACCTACCGCGAATCGTTTTATTGTCTGCGCACTCCTCTTTTACAGTGCTCTTTCGCTGGTTTAACTTTTATTCACTTCAGTGTTTCAAAACGGCAGCGGTTAAATATGAGTAGAACTCAAGGTCGGTGGAAAGTCGGCGACCTTTTATTGGAAATAGACAATAGGACGAATTTCATTATAAATGAATAGGAAAAGAGCCATTTCAGCATTATTCCTTTGCGTAAGGACTCCCGTTTACAGTCGAAACGAACAAGAAAATACCGTCTTTAGTGCTCCTATGCATCAACGTTTCAGGGTATATAGATTAGAACACAATTCTCGGGCAAGAAGTCCACTTTGCTCTAGATTGTGACGTACAAATTTTCAGCGCTGGTCAATCTTACTTCCGTGGAGTTTGCTTTTCTGCGTTTTGGCACCAATTCCATTTTCGTTTTCGGTTATTGCTCCTACTTTGGTGTTTCCTTTCACAGATGGATTTAACGGGCTGGTCATCACCTACCAGAAGTTCATACCATGGGTTTGTTGATTTATTATACCAGAAATTTTCCATGCATTATATTCACCAAAAACGTGCGATTAGGACTAGGTATACGTACCTACCTTACAAGTGTACCTTACAAGCTATAAGCCACCATCTACTAGGGTAAAAACAAAAAATCAAATGCGTATGACGCGTAGTGGCGATAACTCGCGTAATTTCCTGCGCCCGAGGGCCAGCGGAATACCTGGTGTCTGTGCGGCCGCAGGCCGCCTAACTGAGCATTTTAAAAGGAGAATAGTTTTCGAGGTGAGCGCGTTTTTGTAAGAGTCATGTTAGTTTGTCCTGCTCATACAATAACATACATTATCACGGGCTAAATTCCAGCTACGTATGAGTCTTCTCTCAATCATAGTGAACATTTCCACTATGTTAATATCAACAATTTCTACAATTATCACTATTATCCTTCTCACACGGCGCTCAGACCGGCTGAAATTCACCGAACGGGCTCTATGCTCTGTCGGCATAGCTATGGCAGTATCGCTACTTCTAAAAGCTGTAAACAAGGTGAGTCCAAAGAAGTCGGCTGAAAAGATAGCTTTGAATTCCAGATTCTAATCTTCTACACTTCCGAATACGCCCCCGAATACGATGTTTACTACATTTCCGCTCTGTATATCGATGATCTTTTCTTCCTAACCGCCCCTTGGACTCTGGTTGCCATGTCTGCAGAGGTAATTACTTAATTAACCATCTTATTTGGATTTCAGATACGAAATCGATTAAAAAAGATGTGGTTTCGAAAGGCGACTATGGATTCACAAGTGCAGCATCTTACACACACGGCCGTAGCACGATAACCGCTATTATGTAATTTGGTTTAAATTCAATTAAATTTTTGACAACTGTAAATTTTGAATAAAAATGCCCACCTGTACAGTTAGCATTCCAGTCTTCGGGTGAACTGAGAAAAGGCCCGATGGATCTTCTAAGCTGTAGGTAGCTTTTCCGCCTGAAACTAGAAAAGAATGTTAAAATAGAAAAACCGAACCTGTTGCCTTTAGCTTCACTACTTTCTTAAAAGTGTGGGCGCCTTCTTCTATTTCTGCTTCGTAAGAGTACTCGAATCGAAGGCGCTGGATGTTCTGAGAAAAAGCCTGTTCTAATATGACTTTGATATAATTTTTCCTCCCGCACAGACGCAAGCACGGACGCGCGCACACGCACACGCACACGCACACGCACACGCACACGCACACGCACACGCACACGCACACGCACACGCACACGCACACGCACACGCACACGCACACGCACACGCACACGCACACGCACACGCACACGCACACGCACACGCACACGCACACGCACACGCACACGCACACGCACACGCACACGCACACACCCACACACCCACACACCCACACACCCACACACCCACACACCCACACACCCACACACCCACACACCCACACACCCACACACCCACACACCCACACACCCACACACCCACACACCCACACACCCACACACCCACACACCCACACACCCACACACCCACACACCCACACACCCACACACCCACACACCCACACACCCACACACCCACACACCCACACACCCACACACCCACACACCCACACACCCACACACCCACACACCCACACACCCACACACCCACACACCCACACACCCACACACCCACACACCCACACACCCACACACCCACACACCCACACACCCACACACCCACACACCCGCACACCCACACACACACCTACACACGCACACACCCACACACCCACACACGCGCAAATGAACACACGCACACACGCACACACGCACACACGCGCAAATGGACACACGCACGTTTTCACTCATTTAACCTACCTCGACACCGAAATTAAGGATAGTAGATCGCCGAGGCTGTGCTGTCGTAGAAAGCAACAGACTGAATTGAGATGGAATATCGATGAGGCAGTCGGTACAGGGAATCGACGAGACAACAACCACTCCTCCCTCGGAAAAGGCGGAAAAGTGTTCGGAGAGGGGTCCAGTAAGGGTGAACCGGGCCCAAGAGGGAACGACGGAAGTCATCTAAAAATTAGGTTTCATCTGTTTTTAGTGAACTTAAGGTTAAAGAATAGAGCTATCAACACGATTGAAAGAAAAAAAACAAAATGAAGCTAGGAATTAGGCAAAAAGCGGCGTTAATGGCTGATAAATGACCTATACGCTAGATTCTGTGCGCGAAAATCGATTTGGCATTTATCAGCCGCAAATTAGTGATAAGGTCGTTAAAGTAAGTACCTTAATGAGTGCAATCTCCTTTTCCAGAAGCGGAGTAGCCAGTTTCAAATCATAAGCCTCCTTTTCAAATCCCATCGTCGAATTTCCATCTTCCTTGTCTAGAATCAAATGAAGTGGGATTTCTTGCAAATTTCCCGAGTACACTCCAAGGCATTGAATCTAAATTTCTTAGTTTTCAAGCCAAATGGGTAAACTCACAACAAAGTCCTTCAAAAGAGCGTCTCGATCTTTCAGAATCAATCGGAAAACTCCACCAGGGGGAACGACAGCAGGGGCGAAGGAAACGGCATCGGATGTGGGAGAAAGGGAGACGGCGACAAATTCATCTGCCTGAAAATGAGTTAGAAACTGGTGTAGTTAGTAGTTTTTGTTTAGTTTTAAACAGTTTTTGAAAATTCTTTGGGTATTTATTAGATGTTTCCATTAGAGAAGCGGCGCGGTTACGTTGCGGTTGCGGCGCGGTTGCGGCGCAGCTGCGTTGCGGCTGCGGCGCGGTCGCGTTACGGTTACGAGATGACCCCGGGAAATAGTTTTTTTTAATGTTTTGTTTAATAAATTACTATATGTAATTGGTTACAACAAAAATTCAAAGAAATATATGATCAAACTTTAAAAATGTGGTAACTTTGGGAGTATGGCAACCACATATTTCTATGCAACCCTTTTTTGTTAAGAATTCATCCGCCTGAAAATGAATTAAGTGAATTTGAAACGATTTTTTTTGTAGCAATGTTGTTTTAAATTTTCATTTTTTGCAGCTGCGGCGCAATGCGGCGCGAACACGTTGCGGGTGCGGCGCGGTCACGGCACGTGTTGTCTAGAAAATTATAAAATCCAGCGAAATTCCACAATGAAATATCACTTTAAAGACAATAACTTTGAAATGCAAAACCGAAACCCTCAATTTTATAGAAAATCAAGCGGCGAAATTTTCTAAATCTGTACAGATACGGTAGCCCAAACTTGTTCTGTAGCCAATTTTGCAAAAAATGTTAAGAAAATTTTACATTTTTGTTACAAAATCAATCAATCTAAATGGCTGGTCTCAATTTTCCCTTCAAACAGCCGTGTTTTTCGAGCGCATTCGTGTGTTATCTCGACGACCTTCGTCGAAAATGGGGGAGACGTCCTTTCAGATTGCGGGACACGGGAAGCAGTTCATAAATTAGTCTACGAAAGAGTGGTGTTAAGCCAAATGGTGATTGGAAACTTTATCTCTTATTGTATTTGTGCTTTGAAATCTTAAAGAGAGGCAGAGACAGAGACAGAGACAGAGACAGAGACAGAGACAGAGACAGAGACAGAGACAGAGACAGAGACAAAGACAGAGACAGAGACAGAGACAGAGACAGAGACAGAGACAGAGACAGAGACAGAGACAGAGACAGAGACAGAGACAGAGACAGAGACAGAGACAGAGACAGAGACAGAGACAGAGACAGAGACAGAGACAGAGACAGAGACAGAGACAGAGACAGAGACAGAGACAGAGACAGAGACAGAGACAGAGAGACCGAGAGAGACAGAGAGAGACAGAGAGAGAGAGAGAGACAGAGAGAGACAGAGAGAGACAGAGAGAGAGACCGAGAGAGACAGAGAGAGACAGAGAGACACAGAGAGAGAGACAGAGAGAGACAGAGAGAGACAGAGAGAGACCGAGAGAGACAGAGAGAGACAGAGAGAGAGAGAGAGAGAGGGAGAGAGAGAGAGACAGAGAGAGACAGAGAGAGACCGAGAGAGACAGAGAGAGACAGAGAGAGAGAGAGAGAGAGAGAGAGAGAGAGAGACAGAGAGAGACAGAGAGAGACCGAGAGAGACCGAGAGAGACAGAGAGAGACAGAGAGAGACAGAGAGAGACAGAGAGAGAGACCGAGAGATACAGAGAGAGACAGAGAGAGAGAGAGAGAGAGAGAGAGAGAGGGAGAGAGAGAGACAGAGAGAGAGACAGAGACAGAGAGAGACAGAGAGAGAGAGAGAGACAGAGAGAGACAGAGAGAGAGACCGAGAGAGACAGAGAGAGACAGAGAGAGACAGAGAGAGAGAGACAGAGAGAGACAGAGAGAGACAGAGAGAGAGAGAGAGAGAGAGAGAGAGAGAGAGAGAGAGAGATCGCTTACATCGTCATTGATGACTAACGGCCGATCAGCCACAATTTCATCTCCCGTTTGTAAATTCTGTGGAACGAAAAACTCCAACGGCGAGGGATTCATCCATTCTAAACCAAAATTTACTACCAAAAGTGTGGATTGTTTACCTTTAGCTTCAGTTGTAGATAAATTAATGGAATTTATAATACAAATGAATAGGAGTAATGAAAAACAACGGCTTGTGGCCATGTTCGCGGCCGAAAGAAAGAAGTGGGTCAGGGCGCGAAGAAGGAAGAACAGCTTACACTGCGCTACTCGAGTGACGCGATTACGGGGAAAAGTACGGAGAGAGAAATAGAGATTTATATTTGCGAATAATTTAGCTTTGCAAGGCATCTGTAATTCTGGAGCAGAGCTGTGCAATATGATTTTGGTCACAGTCTAGGATCCCCCCCTAAAAGCTGTTATTTGGGCAAAGTCTGACATTCTGAGATTTTTGGAACATTATCGATCCCGGCTTACGGTAGGGGATCCCCGGTTACTGTACATTGCACCCAACATGATCAAAAGTATAAATTAGTGTATGATTTCAATAGACTACGCTAACAAACATATAATAGATGAAAATTTGACAGCTTTTGAAAAAAGTTCCAAAAACGCCAAAAAACCGATTTCCAACTTTAAAACAACTCGTTTTTGGCCATATTTTATTATTTTTTTTATTATGGTAAATTTTTTTAATGTGGTAAATTATGAATGCTCTTTTACCTAAAATCCCACTTAAATAAACATTTTGTCAGACAATCTGTCTTTCCCCCACTGACGAAAATTCACCTTAAAACAAAAGTTTTCCTTCTTATTTATTAGGAAAACATGTTGGTAGTTCATTTTGGTAATAGGTCGAAAAATTTGTTATTTTTCAAATCGGCTTCGAGTGTGTATACAGAAGTTCTATAATCATATGTTTTTCAATCTAACCTAAATGTATCGAAAAATGAGCAAAAAAAGAGTGGAACTCACTGTGGAAAAACGAAGACGGCCGGTAGCTCAGGGAGAAAAGATGGAAGTGATGGTCGTTTTCGGAGAATTCGGGAAATCTTCACGCTTGCCGAACGGAACTCATATTCTAATGGTATTCTAATGCGGCATCATTTTAATGCTCAATCATTATATAGTTGTCGCCAATGCTACTTCGTCCAATTTTGCTCTTAGCTCTGTGCAAATGACACCAGACGCAAATTTGCGTACAAAAATCCTGTGTTTTAAGATACGTACGCAGTACTGCGTCGGGGTTATATTGGCGAATCGGGCAAGAAATAAAATTGGCGAAGACTATACACGGTTTTTAGGGGTTGGTCGACTCTGAGCAAATTGAGTATTTGGCGCTCTATTGGGACAATCTTGAGTTTTTGTTTCCGATTCGGTTGAAAACGCCAAAACAGTCTATTTTAAACCTAAATTGACTAACACAGCTGATTTTGGCGTTTATCTATTTTTTATTGCCTCAGGCTACAGAGCTGCTAAAATGGGGACCTTGTGTTTATCTTTCATAACTCGAAAACCGGACCTATATCAATCGATGTTATATATTTTTACGCAAAATAAGCCTTAAAATTAAAAAGCAGACGCCTTCTTTTTGGAGAACCATGTTTTTCGCGAAATATGGCGTCGCTCGTTCAGATTCGGCGTCCGTGCCGGCTGTATGTGCAACTCGAATCAAGTTGACTACAATTGAGCTAGGAGGTTTACAGAAGAACTTTTTCACATTTAGAATATAGTCTGTTTCCAAAGAAATGTTTGCAATGTGTTGATCGTTTTTTGCTATTTCTCTCCAGCTTTCTTGAGAGCGAATATTGGAGATTCAGAAAGAAGAGAGAGAGAGAGAGAGAGAGAGAGAGAGAGAGAGAGAGAGAGAGAGAGATTAGTAGCAGAGTCACTTCCAAACAACCAAAAGAAGATTTTTTCTAACTTTTGCAATTTTGAAAAGTGCAGTATTTTGATAGTACAACCTTGTAGGTTTGCCATTTTGCAGGTGCAAAAAGCCCCGGAAAAATCATTACTTATGTAAGCGAAACAAAACATTTATTCACAAAGAAGTTCAGAAAATAAGCTTTTCATAACATAACACATATCACCAGATTATGACGTAATACCCACCAGCAGCCAGAGCTGCTATGATCACTAGAGTTATAACAATAATAATGATGATTCTAGCGGGACTTCGCCTTCTTCGCACTGAAAATAGACAATGAAACTTGAAAATGTAAAAATAACTTACCTACAACAACAGGCTGGTGGCAATGAGGCTGGTCAACCACTACGACGGTTGGTTGCTGCATTGGGTCGTTTTTATAGAAGTTTGTGAATAGAAAAGTAAAAGTCGTAGGAAAATTTTGATGAGAAGCCCGAGACGGTGCAGAAAATGGATTGTTGGAATGTTATCACTGGTTCTGATTCAATAGAAGAACCTTATCTTTTTAGGAGATGATGCGTGCCGGTTTTCTTCGAAAGTCTTTTGATGATTCACGCATTACATTGCATCACAGTGAAATTCGAAAAGTTAGCAGAAAAGAGATTTTAGCAGTTAATCAACTGCGGAATCGCTAGTTATTCTTTACAACTCAACGCTAGCTTTGAAATTATAACACGACTCATGCAACTTTGAAATTAAAAGAGTTTTTGCAAAACGAAAAATGGCGGGTGTGGCCATGGAAATAGCGATTTTTTTCCACGCTCTGTCGCCGACGTATCCCGCGCCTTGTACTTACTAGAACCACATTTTTTTAAAGGTTCCAATTTTTGTTCGCATCCTCCTTGACACATTTTTATCTGCTTATTTGCAGAATTCTACGTAAACAGAGTATAAGTTAGAGAATGTTTTCTTCTAATTACCAAAAAGATTTGCTTTGAATTTTAGAAGCAAGTTTTACAAACGCTCCAAATTTTATGGGGCAATTAAAAAACATTGGGGTTTTCAAATGAAGATAATAGTTTTCTGTTCTCTCCATGTTCAAACATGTCAGAAAAGACTGATGAAGGATTCCCAAACTAGCACTTTTGTTCCATTTTTTTGTGGGATTTCAGTTACAACTTTTTGATTGCCTGAAATTAAAAGATGTAATAGTTAAAAAATTGAAGTTTATAAAATTTCCCGGGAACCAAAACATGACTTGGCTTAAAAAGTTTTAAAAAAAACCTGCTTGGGGGGGATCTTAAAGAACCTTGGAAGGCCATTCAGCGAACACTATAGTCGTCGCCAATACTACTTCGCCCGATTTCGCTCTTAACTCTGTGCAAATGACACCAGACGCGAATTTGCGCACGAAAATCCTGTGTTTTAGGATACGTACGCAAAACTGCGTCAAGGTTACATTTGCGAATCGGCCAAGAAGTAAAATTGGCGAAGACTATATGTTTTCTTTCGATGTATACCAAGTCAGTTAGTTTGTCAACGAATTCGCGAGCTAATACTAAAAAGGTGACCCATTAGCAGCGTACCAATTCGTGGCTCCTTATCAGAAAGGCGCTGAATTGCGCAAGCCAACGCTGACTGTATCATTGCGTTTCAATGATATCATTTCCGTTGTATCTGTTACTTTTTCTCGAAAAGATTCAGAGAAATATTAATTTTTGGTGGTTTATCACTTTTTTACCAAATTCAGGAAAAGCGGTCACGCCCCTTTTGTAGCGCATTATTTTGATGTAATAATAGGTCATTCGAATATAGCTGTCGCCAAACGAGCATCATGCCAAAAACGGCCTTAATGCAGCAGCGATACTCAGGCGGAAAAGTGTGCGAGAAGCGGAGAAAAAGCGGCTTTTAATCGCCGTTGCTCGTTTGGCGACAACTGTATCAACATCAGAATAATCTCGCTTTTTTCCCAAAAACCGCCAAAAACTGCTTGACTTGCCAGATCGGACGATATGGCGTCCTGTGCACGAAATAAAAAAAACGAAAGCTGTAAAAAAATTCTTATAAATTCGATTTAGATTTCTATTTGATTTGAACTAAACATTCGCATCTGGGAGTAGGTTATCTTCCTTCCGTCTCAAGTTTAAATTTTTCGGATCACTTTCGTATTTTAGAATTTTGTACCATATTTAGGTAGCTGTTAGTCATGCAACGTTAACTTTAGGGGTCTGAGTTTTTGCGTACTGAATATATGCGTTGTATTTGTATTTGTTACTTAAAGGGACCATCAGGGACCTTTTTTCTACAATTAAAACCAACGTCAGAATACAACAGTACGACTTTATCAGTTACTTTTCCCTTTGTCAGCAAAAACAATTCGCACGAGAGTGGAACCGAACATGGGACCGTTTGGTTACCAGCTACCGGCGCTAGCCAGTTGGCTATGAGGTCGATGAAAGTTCAGCGCCGCTTGATCCTTATCCCCTGCGGCTTTTACCTTGGCAGATGGTGTGAAAAAACGTAAGCTGGAGCCCGTTGGAAAAAATTAATTTTGAGTATTGATTTGAAATTACGGCTTTTTAGGAAAAAGGAATTGAAAATGATAAGTGGATAATTGATCAATTAAATTAAATTAATAAATTAAAATAAACTTCAAAAAGGACCCTGATGGTCCCTTTAACGGAACCCACCCAGGACTAAAACATCCAGTCAAATATGCCACTTAGTCACGTGAAAAACATTTATTCTCGTTTATCTCGGCCGCCGTTGAGTTTGAGAACTACCCCCAAAGCAATTTTTCGCAGCATGTTTGTTTGTCTATCTGCCTGTTAAAACAGAATTTTCGAATTCGAAAATTTTTGGGAGGTATATTTATTTTTTATCTTGGCCACTATTTCGAAATCAACTGATATAAAGTTTCTTTTCGAAGGCCTACTGATACAGAAGTTTTGTACGCATAGCCATCTTTTTCACAAACCTCTCAAACCTGAAAAAAACGACGACTTTTCGCTTATTTGGGGTTTATCTCAACCTGTATTGATTTTGAGAAGTTCGCCGAGAATAATTTTTTGGCGCTCTTTGGTTTTTTCAGTTTTGTGTTACAACAGATTTTACGAATTCGAAAATTTTTCATAAAAAAATAGACAGAAAAGGTTGAGTTTAATACTTTATTTGATAACAAAGATCCAATTTATTTAGTCTCCATTAGTGTTAATGCGACTACTAGACTCGCTCTACAGGCTTTTCAGCGTAAACCACTGCCGTAACAGAACGTGAATTGAACTGTTCAGTTTTACCGACTGACGATTCCCATAAGTTCTGATTCGTGTACATGGCAGGTACAATGTTCGACACGGAACTATATGTGATTATGGGACGGCCGGTATTGGCGCCTTTTTCGAATTTCTGCATCGTTTTCCACTCCTTAACATGTCCTCGGAATTCATCCCAGCAAATTTGGCGGTCAAGTACGTTGCCAATGATCAGCATGAAGTTGTCGATTTTTTCGATTGCACGTGAATGACTGGCTTTGATTTGGGCCTCGTCTTTGATAGGATGTCCGAATTTCAGTCTGAAACAAAGATTTGAACTATGTGTAGAGACCGCAGAGCATAAATTATTTTTGAGAATTTCGACTTTTTATGTGAATATTTAAACAGATGATACTCCAACTTAAACTTTTCCTTTTTACATTGTGAAATTTCATCCACAACAAAACGAGATATTCCATTTTGAACGCCTATATTACAATTCCGTTTTTCAACTACCGCCGTGGTTGGGCGGGGTCTTTCTCGGGCGAGTGCACAGGCGCCGCTAAACATCGGGCAGATACTTGGTTGAATGCAAAATCCCTCCAATTGAAGGAAATTAAAGGATTTTGGTATTGTAATGAGCAACCGTATTTTTCTACGATTCATGGCACTAAAATGAACCCCAGAGTATTTAAAATACATGTTTAATTAACTGTTTTCAAAATTGCTCCGAGAAAGGGATTTGGCATTGGAGCGCGAAAACCGCTGAAAATTCATAAAACAAAAACACTTTAAAATAATATTTTTATATGTTTGCGCGAATGAAATTAGCTCAAATATACATTAAACGAAAGAGAATTAACAACAAATCCATAAATTTAAAACACCTTGAGCGCTCCGGGCCTGGTATTGCGCACACATAAGGGAAATCCAAAAAACGCTTGAAAGTTGACTTCTTTTAAAATTGTTTCGCTGCAAAACAAATGTGGTTTCCTCAAGTTTTACTATCTTAAAATAACAAAAACACTTAAAGAAGTACAGTGTGCACTAATAATGCTACCAAACGTGATTCTGCGACGAATGGGAGCGCCGCGAATGCTAAATTTCGGCGTAACGTTTTGGTGCGCGAACGGACTTTTGAGTTTTTGGGCAAGTTTATGTAAAATAAGTTAAGTAATCATTATAATTTGAAATCGGGCGCGCTCCGTGACCAACCTGTTTTTATTGACCAAAAAACCGAAAAATCGTGGTTTTTGGCCCAGAAGACAAAGAGTTATCGGTTTGAAAATAATTCCATCGGATTCCTCGTGTTTTTTTTTACGTCGGATTCACTGTTTAGAAAAAAAATAATACGCGCGAGAGCCATTCAAACCTTATTTTCTTAACATTTCGGGCTGCACTGCTGTGCGCACCTCTGCGGTCCCTAACTATGTGTAATGCTCCAAATGAATTTACCCGACGAGGGAAGTCCGTAATAGAACCCCCAAACTTCGAAACGACATTTAGACCATTGGATAGAGCATAAAAAGTTGTCTTTAATGTGGTCTGAAATTTTGCTGCGGACACTTGGGAGCCGAAAGGTCGGTTTTCGTTTTTATGCTCAATTTCGCATTTATTCGAATGTTCTTTATCTTTGGAAGAAATCAACCGCTAAAATTTGAAAACGTGGTAAAGTGGCTAAATGAACTGTCAAAGAGGGGCTATGCTGGATCAATGGTTCACTTTTTTAGCCTTTTTCAACTTTGGCATGTTTTGTTTTTGAAAGTTTTGAAAAAAAAACGAGCATGGGTTTTAGCATAAAAACAAAAACCGACATTTCTCCGACGCTCCCAGGTGTCCGCAGAAAAATTTGAGACCGCATTTAGGGACAACTTGTTTTGCTCGTGAGTGCCCGCCAAGCCTACTTCGGCGGATTGAGTGAAATGAGTGAGAATATGCTGATGTTGAAATACAAGTTTCCCATTGTTACATCAAAGTAGTGCGCTACAAAAGGGGTGTGGCCGCTTTTCGACCGAATTAGGATTGGTTAGGAGTATATAATTGATTATGTGCGCGTAACCACAGCAAACGCGAAACCAAGCGGCCAGAGACCGGGGGCACGCGCGCTGCGGCCGAAGGCCACCAAAAGCCCGCGGGCTATGACATCTGGCACTACGCATTTGTCTAAACATACTCTTTTTCAATGTACGAAGATGTCCTTTTGTCGCTGTCTCCATTTTCGATTTCTAACCACTTGTCGTGATGATAGGAAATAGCCTTAGCAGTGACAGGCTGAATCTAAAAAAATAATTTTGACTCCTTGTTGCACCTTTTTAATTATTTTTAAAAAAAATAATGTTTGGTTCAAAATTGCCAAACGTTTGGAATAGGAAGATTTTCAAGAACTCGACCAAACAATTCATTATAAATAGGGCGATACTTACAACTGCAGCACACAAGTCCCAGTAAATCAGCTGCTTATTCCTATTTCCTGAGCCGGTGTCTTGATCAGCGTTCAAAATATTTTCAGCCACAATGCACTGTGTAGGATCACCACTGAAACAATATTTTCATGAAAACGACTTCAACCGTTTCTTTGGGAACTACACCGAAAATTCCAAGAATTCCAAAGTTTTTCTTGGTTTCCCGCAGAATCGACAAAAAATGAAACCAGGAGAAAATAAAATTATCTTGTAGATTTTAGTCTCTGAGTTAGAGTTTTTAGGCAATGGTATCCAATAAGGTCTTTTTCGCACTTCAAAAATGGAAGGTTTCATCCGACCAATTCAATTTTTCGATGCCAGTCCTCGAATCTTGACAAAGATTACGTCTTAAATATTATCGCTATAGCAGCAATAACAGAGTAACAATTTTATTTATAACAACAGTGAGGGAGGGGGGTTCTCCTGCCCTAAGTAAATTCCTACGATTTGATTCATTGAAAGACGACGAGCGCCGCGCGGCGAATCACTCCTTCCGAGAGGTGTTTGTTTGGGAGAATCGCGCGAACCTCTCGCTGCGAGACGCAGACGACGAGGGCACAATCCAGATGCCCCTTCTATCTCTTCACACAACACAAGTTTTTTTTTTAAACTTCTTAATAAAATTGTATCTGGAGTTACGGCCCGCCTACAGCGGTCCTTACTTTTGGATTCGGCGGCCTTCGGCCGCCTCAAAGCGTTCTCGCGGCCTTTTGCCGTTCGATTACGCGGCCTACGGCCGCTCATTATTGCGGCGTTCGGTCGCATTCGGCCGCTTCGTGGCCTGACGTCGACGCGCACATGTGTACGCTAGGGTCGGGTACCCCCTTGGTACCCTCCCCCCGCTTCCGACCGCCACACCACCTTCTTTTTCCTGGGTGCAGATTAAACAAAACGTATTCCAATCTCATAGGGCGAAGACTATACACTTACATGCGATAAATTGTGTGGCCTTTCGTGCTCCCAAAAAAGGTGAACAAGCAGAATGGAGTACTAAATCAAGGGTCAAACATTTTTGCACACTTTAACTCACGGTCCATTGTGTTCTCTCCATTTGGCCTCAGCGGTTACCTGAACCTTGTCCAAATTCACACTCGGTTTGTCTACTTTCTTCGTTGCGTATAGAACCACGTCCTTTAGGTCTCCTTCACACTGTTTCCTATTCTCAATAGAGAAGTACATCTGCTGGCGCCACTTTTCCAGTGAGTCCAATTCCGAAGATATTTGAACAATTGTTGATACCATCAAGTCCATTTCTTTTTCGCAGTCTTCTTTGCTGTGCTCTTCCGGGGTGTAGTTTGATGATAGGCTAAAGTCAATGAGCATAGTGACTTAATCCACACTTACCAGAAGAGAACAGTAGTACAGAATCATTTTACTCCAGGATTTCATGGTGCTGTATTGATAGTGGCTGGCTATCAATTGCTTCTTTACGCCTGAGTCCGCCTTGCTTGTAATAAACGTTTTCAGTATCTAAAAACAAAGATGTTTTAAACAAAACTAAGTTGTTGCGGCCGCCATTTTCACCTGCAAATTGTAAAGTTTGCATTTGCTTGTGAATCAATGCGTAAAAATAAAATTTTAGTTTTAGCATCGTCTAAGGGATTATTTAAAGGCGGTGTTTCATGAAAAAGTAACATAAGGGTGGACATGTACACCGCGTACCGTGAGGCGATAAAAATGAAAAGACGGGAATAAGAATGTAAAACCTGTGTGTACTTAAAGAGAGGTTTTCATTTTCACCATAAGAAATGGAGAGAGCGGCATGCTAATTGCAGTTCAAAAAAATTTTAGGGAAAACTTTCAGGGGCCAAATATAAGCAATAAAAATAGGCTATTGGCGAAATAAATATATATATATATATATATATATATATATATATATATAAATTCTGGAAAAGCATACGTTAAAATTCTGAGAAAGAGGATTTTTGGTGACACAATCCCTTTAAATTAAAATGTGATTGTGAGTTTGACTTTCGAATAGATAAGTCACATCAATCTTTCTAACCTAAGTCCGAATATTTTTCAAATTTTTGTTTGTATTAGTTTATTTCTTGTTTTTATTGTATTTTGTGACATAATTTGAATTTTGTAAATTAAATTGACTTTCAACACTATAAATGAAAAATTTATGAAAGGAGGGGGATTTATAGGTAGTATTTGCAGTTTGACGAGATTTTAGGGTTTTCACCGTGTTATTTTCATATCTTTACGTATATTTTTTGTCTTATTTCCCCAGGTCACCTTATTTTATACCCCTTTCGGTGTAATTACTCTTTCAAATTGTGGAAAAAAGTGTGAAGTGCGCTAATGCCATGATTTCGCACTAAAATGGAAATTTTCCGGGTGGAATACAGTATTTTACGCGTTTCATTATTTATTTTGCCATTTAAAAAATATAGATAAATGAATTAAAGGGACCATCAGGGTCCTTTTTAAAGTTTATTTTAATTAATTAATTAAATTTAGTTGATCAATTATCTACTTATCATTTTCAACTCCTTTTTCCTAAAAAGCCGTAATTTCAAATCAAAACTCAAAAGTAATTTTTTCCAACGGGCTCCAGCTTACGTTTTTTCACACCATCTGTCCGCTGTCCAAGGTGAAAGCCGCTGGGGATAAGGAACATGCTGCGCTGAACTTCCATCGACCTCATAGCCAAATGGTTAGCGTCGGTAGCTGGTAAGCAAGCATAGCAACGGGCCGGCCCGCTTCAAAAATTTTCTCGGCCCGGCCCGGCCCGGCCCGGCCCGGCCCCAAATTTTGCCATGCTTGCTGGTAAGCAAACGGTCCCGGGTTCGGTTCCACTCTCGTGCAAAAGGTTTTTGCTGGCAAAAAATTATTCACAATAAAATCGTACTGTTGTATTCTGACGTTGATTTTAATTGCAGAAAAAAGGTCCCTTTTGGTCCCTTTAATGAAAATGGGAACAAACAAGGTTTATCCGGCGGGTTTCTTTGGTTCTTTTTGTAAAAACCATACCAATTTAAAGTGAACCACTTTTTTTACTTACGGAAAGAAGATCGTTAGGTTTAGCTCCTTTCTCCACACACTTTTCCAGAAAATCGTCCCTCGACTCAGCAGTCCCAGTTTTAGTTGTTGCGACCAGTGCGTCCCACATGAGATTTACTTTTTCTTCAATTTTCTATCGGCCGAAAAAAAGATTAAAAGTGAAACTTTACTTACATCGCGGAATTCTTTGGCTTCTGAGTAGGCGATTTCCTTATTAAATTCGTCTGTGATTCGGTCTTCGACTTTTTTCAGTTCCTCGAGTATTTCGTCCAGCTTCAATACAACATCGTTCTTCTTATCCGAGTCGGTCTCAAAAAGACTGACGACAAAGCTAATAGCGGTTCCTAAAACATATGTTTTATAAAAATTCATTCTTGTTTTAGAAAAATTCATTCCATCGAGTCAAATCTAAAAAAATCTGACCCCAAACCGAAATTGCTCCAAGAAGTTTGGAAAAAGTGCTAATTACACTTTTGGCAGCTCCCCACTCATCCTTGCCGTCTTTGTCGTCAGCTAAAATCAAAGTAAATTTGCGAATACTTTTGTTATGCCACTCTTTGTGCCAATCATTTCCGAAAGCCATTTGAAGACATCCATAAACTTTTTCGCTCCTTCAACACCCTTGTCGATATCTTTCTTTGCTTTGGAAGGAGTATAGGAACTGTCTCCTTGTGGAGCCTTTAACAGGACGATGGTTGATGCAAGCTCTGAAAAAAGTATATTTCTCGTTTTTATCCATATTGATAAATCGGAAAGGTCGTGTCTGTCTGTCTGTCTGTTTATGTGTGTGTGACCCCATAGCGATCTCAGCACTCCATGAAGCAAAGAATATCATCTTTCAATGTGTTTTGTTCTAGGAAACAGTAGTTCATAGCCCGAAAATCGTCTTACTAAGGAAGTGCATGAACAAGACCGTGGAGTTTTCAAACGCAAAAAACCCTGGTTTTCTCGAACATGACAAGGTGACTTAAAAAACAAAAAGCAAAACGAATCTAGCGTCCGTGAACTGAACCAGATACCTTCAGCTTGGTATATAGCTCGTTTGAAAACTCCACGGTCATGTTCATGCATTTCCCTAGTTAGGGTGGGTCTTGCAGCAAAAGCGTCTTTCGATTGAAATAGAAAATCTTTCAACTAGGTAACAATTATCGAAACATGAGCTCGATTAAACCACTTTTTTATAGGAACTTTTTCTGAGCAAGAGTAAGTTGGCCTTTTTCGACATAACGTCCGGGTATTCACAAAACAATACTGAAATTTTAATTTAAAATTACAGCAATGTTTCCCGTGCTACTCCATCTATTCAAATATAGTATTTAACATCAGCTTTTCGTTTGCGTTCTTATATCTGCACATTGTGCTGCATGCGGATCACGGCTGCTGCAGTGGCCGCTTTTGGCACGATTTCAAAAGAGAAAAATTTTAATAGAGAAAAATTCGCTGATCAAGAAAATGTATATGACTATGAGTTGAAAATTTACCGTTTCCGAGAAAATACGCTTTAAAGTCGTAAAAAAACGGGTCTCCGTCGACAGATTTGTAGACGGGTAGTACGCCCTACGTGTCCGGCATTTACAAGGCATGCTAACGAGCCGAATTTAATTCTAATTATAGTCTATTTCCGATCAAAGGTCGTCGACTTTTCGCCAATCTTGATTTCCACTCATATTTAACCACTCACGATTTGAAACATTGGAGTGAATACAAAAAAAAGTATGCGAAAGAGCACTGAAAAAGAGGAGTGCACAGACAATTAAATGCTTCGCGGCGGGATGCAATGACCGCAGTCCTTTAAGAATTGGCCGAATCATGTTCCGTTTTTCGGAAACAAACCATATCTGAGAGAGCGCTGGAAACAAGGACGGTGCGAGACAATTTAGCATAGTTAATTCGCATAATTTCCGAACGTAGTCGATCGAAAATGGAATGAAAAGCCCACATACTGCCCCTTTAAAAACCCCTTTTCCTATAAAGCTTTCTGAAAACCAACCATTGGCGCATCGCTTAATCAACTGCTCCATTTTTTCGTCACCTGAAAAATTCAATTTAAACTGATTCATTTTTCGACAATTACCTTCTTCGACCGCCGACATGTTGGTCCTGTTGTGCGACTGATAGCGGCTCCACTCTTCCGCAATCTTATCTTTTAAATGTTTCTCATGTACGTGATCTTCGTTGAGTCTTGTTGGCAAACAACAAATGGGGTGATTGAGCACAAATGAAGCAAAGTTCGTTTCGTATTGAAAGAAAAAGATGAAATTCTGGCCTAACTTCGAATTCAGTCAATGAACCTTTCTAAGGGACATAAACAACATTTTAGAACGAAAAAAGGAGCTTTTCGGCCATTTTCGCTGGTTATGATAGGGTAGTGACTTTTTGTAAAATTGGTCGTAAACCTTGGAATGTTTTTCCTATATCTTCATTTGAAATTTCACCAAATCTATTTACTTTAAAGGGGAAGGACCGCGTAAACAGGTTTTTACTGGGCTTGTGATAAATGAGTAGATCTCATTCTCCTGATTCAGAAAAGTATCCCATTTTCAATTTTTGGAGCAAAATGAACCAAATTATTTCAAAGAAGCCTGTAGTTTTGTCGAAAATATCGTTTGAAAAGCGCGCCATTCTGCGTCTCGCTTTTTCCCCGCGCTTTTCTTTTTCCTCTCGCACTCGACTGGTTTTGTACAATATCCATGCAAAACTCCATTTATGACATTATTATCATGGTGTATAAATTTCTGGTTACTGTTTATGTGTAGCCTTGTTTATCAGATCAAGATAACAAAAGCCCGGAAACACTTTTATTATTTCAACGAAACGCAAAGTTCTTCCGGGAACACAGAAAAGGTCATAAAAAAGCCATAATATCTCACACTCTCTCCCTGACTTTATGGTTGTTTACGTGGTAGAAACCAGTATGAGTTAAAAAAATATGTATTAGCGTTTGAAAACTCAACATTTCCGCCGATGCCGCCAGGATCGACAATTTTTTTGTGTCGGGCTCGGCTCGTAATGTTATGAGCATTATAATGTGAAAACTTCTAAAAACAGTTGTAAAAAATACTGTGAACTTGTAAAACTTGTAAAAAAAAAAACAAAAACCGTTTAAACTTGTAAAAACATTTTGCGATATGTCAGTTACAAAGTTCACTGAAACCCCTGTCAGCACCCCTAACCCCAGAAAACTTGCCTGCTAACTATATACTATATGCAACCATGGCAAAATCGCGGGCGCGGCCGAGAAAAATTTGGGAACGAGCCGGTCCAAAAAATTTTTTTTTGTTTTTTTTTTATTTTTACATTGAAACAAGGCATACATTTTTGGTCGGGTGCTTAATCTTTTGTGCCGTCACAATTTTGAATGGCCGCTGGGTCACCCGGGTCCAATAAAATCTCATTATCTCTTTAGCCACATGATTACAATACACTCGTTTTAGAGATCACGTTCCGCTGTTGTGCTTTCGTTATCATTTCAACGAAATGGTAGGCTGAGGAAACAAATAGCTTATTAGCGGGGTGATCAACAAGTGATAAGGCTTTCAGTCGTGGTGGAATCACTAGTGTGCGAAAAAATTCGAGCCAAATCCGTGATGACCGACAAACGTAAGTCAATTATAACACTTTAATGGAAATTGTTTCAAATATTTTACAAGTTAAAAAACACCTAAAATCGAAACGAAAAGCTGCCACTGTCTTATTTTAAAACTGGAATCGAACCAGACCGAAGATATAGTAAAAATTAGTGTACTAAAAACTTGTGCGCTCGTATAATAAGATTTTCTGTAACTAATGAAAATCTAAGTTCCAATAGTAAACCAAAAGCAACTGCACAAACTCAATACCCAGTAAGCGAAATGTTATAAGCACACAGAAATTTTCAAACATTTAAAATATTGAAAGGTATGTTTTCGGAAATTACATTTTAATAGCCCAGCTCAAAAGATTCCGAAAATTCTTGGTATTCGCCTTCCCATTATTGCATCAAAACAATGCGATACAAAAGGGCGTGGCCATATTTTGGCTGAAGTCAAATTCTCGAGGAGTAAATAAAAAAGAATATGCTCCTCGATAATCCTACTTCGGCCAAAATGGGGTCACGCCCCTTTTGTTGCTGACTATTTTTATTAATAATGGGAAATGTGACAGTCGATATCAGACTAATTTAATACGCTTCAAAGTCGTAAAAAAAACGGGTCTCCGTCTACAGATTTGTAGACGGACAGTACGCCCTGCATGCCCGGCATTTACAAGGCATGCTAATTAGCCAAATTTCATTCATAGTTAATTCGCATAATTTCCGACCGTATCCGATCGAAAATAAAATAAAAACCCACCTTACTGCTCCTTTAAATTTAAACGCGATTTTCTGGAATATGGTGATCCATGAGCAAAATTGGACTTCAACCCCTTAACACCCATTGGAAAAGATGCACGAAATTGTGCTTCTCGTTTGATCTCGCCACCAAAACCCAAACGACTACTCATGTAAGTGTATTGCAATCTTATTGAAAAATTACAATAAAGATGATAATAAATGAAAAACGAAGACAAATTTTCTCGTAAAAAAAAGTTTGTTCAAAAACTTGACATGTAAGAAACCTTTTTTCCGAACTTTCTCCAAACACTCCTTTATTCAATCAGCAGAGGTTAAGCTCCGCTTCGTTGGTCTTTGACTTCCGGAATCGGTGGCATTCGACCGCCTCAAGGTCGCTTTGCGACCGGAGCTGAGAGGCTTCGGACGTATCGGGCTGCTTTGAGGATAGGTGCGCAAACGCTTGGGCCGGGTACCAAAGTGCGCATCCACCACTCTGCGGCTTTGCGCTAGAGCGGTTTCCGATCGCACTTTGGTTAGGCACCGCAACTTTTTTTTTTCAATCTACTTGTGATTGCAAGATAGTCATATCAAAACATTCGTTATGCCCTAACTAAAAAATCTTTTTTTTTTTTTTTGAAAATTGAAATTTGGTTAACTTTGAGCCGAGTAATTCAAGTTTGAAGATGGCCCCCGGGGCGGCATTTTCTGACCAGGCTGCCTCTGCCGCTGAGAGGCCACGCCCACTAGCGGCGACTGTCACGAGCAGCTGTCACCGCGTTTTTGGTTGATTTCGCGTCGTTTTTGTATGAACACGGGTCAGAATAACAAGAAATCGATTGTATAACAGTCAGAGGTCAATAATTATATAAATACTTATAAATAGCAGTCAATAAACTCCTTTTTAAGCTATCAGGGGCTCAAAAATTATGTAGAGGCACCTGTTTATATAGATTTTTGTCGTTGGACGTCAGAAAATTTATTTTAGTTTTTTATTGTCTTCAGTTATGAAGGAAACATAATCAAACTTAAGAAAAGCTAGCTTTTCCGGCCAAAAATTCCAAAATTCAGAGTTTTTGGAAGCCTGCCAATTGCGATTGGGGCGCGTTCGCTGCAGATTTTCGAGTAAAAATTGCAAAAATTTTGCCTTTCACGGCGAATTATGAAAAAACGGCAGCTAGGACCTTGAGAAATTTGCTTTTAAAATTCGAGTAATAGTAAAATAAATTGAATACATTTAAAATCTCGAGCGGCATTGGCCTCTAAATTAGTAGTAGGGCCCAAAAACCACTTTTTTGGCTTGTTTGAGCAATGTTTCACTATTTTGCACAAATTATGTGCTTTCGCAATTATAACCAGTCGATAGAGCATCCAATTGTCTGTCGTCTCCTTTTTTAAAAGTTATTTATTTTGAAGCATTTTAGAAGGGGTGCCCAGAATTTGCCGCCTCGTTTTACAGCAAAAAGGGATGGGGCTGCGGTGTCTAACTTTGGTACCCTTCTCCGAACGCCGTAATCCTTTTTCCTGTCTTTGCCTTTCGCGCTACGCTACTAACCAACTAACAGAAAACGAGCAAGTTTATACAGGGATACTTTATCCTGAAGTATAGCCAAAAACATTTCAGTTGAACAAACGATCAGAGACGGCCTAGCGGCCATTTCGTCTCTTCTGGAAGTATATGATGTAGGGCAGGAAGACGCCACCAAATGGATATCTCAAATTTCTGCAGCCGGTGAGTAAACTCGAAAATATAGTGACATTTGTTAGGTGATGCATTCAACGAATTGTCGACAATGAGTGACGACAAACAAAAGTCGGTGTGTATCCGCCTTGCGAAAGACGTAAAGAATTTCGTCGATGTTTATTTCGAAATAAGAAAGGCCTTTCCTGATTTGGTGAAACTGGACGATCCGGAGGTGTCGAAAAAACATCAAGCAAACTTGACATTCTTCCAAGAGGTACGCCGGTTAATTTATTGAGATAATGTATACCTTAGAATCATCTCGTGGTTTACGACGATTTGTTTGAAGCTTTTAAAGACTATCTCAGTGAGATGACCAACGAAAAATTCCATGCAATGAATGAAAAATTCAATATAACACCCGAGAGTATATCTACAACTCTTTCTGGTCTTTCTCAGGTTAGAATTAAAAAACATTTTTGAAGACTATTTAGAGGGTACGAAAGTTTACTGAAAACCAGTGGGGTGGAATTCTTAATGATGAAGTCGTTATTGGCGAAGATCGATTTATGGATTGGTGGAAAATGGTTCGCTCGGTTGAACGTTTTGGGGTAAGCGTTTTTTGTTAAGAAAGTTCTGATCAAAGTTTTCTTTTTTGTTTTTCTTTTTTTCTCGCTTCTAGTTGGTTTTCTCTCTTTTTACTATCTCTTTTATCTATCGTCTGTCTCTCTCTTCCTTCCCTTAAACTTTCTGTCCCTCTTTTGTATAGCAAATCTCGGTTGAAAACTGCAAATTGTTGTGATACTGGACAATTCTACACTTTTTATACACCCTACAGTCTCATTGCTTTGCGGGCCTTTGCCTTCTAAGTTCGGCCCACCATAGCTTTTCCGGTCTTTGGTCGGCCGTGTTGTCAGCTGCGGTTTTTTAGTTACACAATCTGGCTTTTTCTTGAAATTATTATTCCATCTGGCATTCAATTTTTTAAAACCCCGTTAACTCTTTCACGATACTTTTATTGCCTGTTTAAACTATAACTTCCGTCAAAGCGGCATCCTGCCAAAAAAAGGCCTTAAGACGCGATTTTTATAAGACTCGAGCTGGACAACTGTGACGTAGAATTTTCATACACTCCAAACTAACCAATTATGTTAAACTTGACCAAAAAAGCAATTAAACCTGTTTTTTGCTTGGTTGGGTTACTGTAGCTCAGATTATAGATGTCAGAACGTCAAAATTATATCTCACTTTAACATGACCCAAATATAAAAACTTCCAATTACAAAAAGTAAGACAAACTTAATATAAACAACTTTGTAATTAACGACAAAACAAAAATTAAGGTTTTCATTGCTCAAACGTGGAAAATATATGCAAAAAGTGACTTTTTTCGACATTTTTGGACGTGGTGAGTCTCTACCGCAAAAGTCTTAAAAGCGACTACATGCATTTTATTCGCCACACTTTTTGCCACATTTATCTTTTTTCGCCAAAAAAATTTTAGGACATGCCTCATCCTCAAAAATCGCCTTGAAGTGCGCACCATCATCTTTCGGCGGCCCTAATCGGCGCCGCGGCTCGAACTTATCAATGCCTGGCGCATGCGGATTCTCGGCGCAGCGCTGATTAGAGGCGCCTTCCACCCATATGAAGCATTTCAAGGCAATTTTTGAGGATGAGGCATGTCCTAAAATTTTTTGGTGAAAAAATGATAAAATGTGGCAAAAAGTGTGGCAAATAGAATGCATGTAGTCGCTTTTAAGACTTTTGCGGTAGAGACTCACCACGTCCAAAAATGTCGAAAAAAGTCACTTTTTGCATATATTTTCCACGTTTGAGCAATGAAAACCTTAATTTTTGTTTTGTCGTTAATTACAAAGTCGTATAAGTTTATCTAACTTTTTGTAATTGGCAGTTTTTTAATTGGGTCACGTTGAAGGGAGATATAGAATTGCAGGCATGACATGCACAGTCTGGGCTACAGTAACCCGACAAGCCCAAAAACGGTTTTCATCGTTTACTTTGGTCGTGTTGATGATGTTTTATCTGTTTCATGTAAATCCGAAACAAAAAAATCCCATGTCACGAGACCCTCGAGTCTTATAAAAATTGCGTCTTAATGCAGCAATAGCGCAATGCGTAGGCGGAAATAGTATGCAACTGGCCAAGACGCAGAGAAGAAGAAACTTTTAATCAAATGTGCTATTTTGGCGACAGCTTTAATTCTAAATTAGTAAAAATGAGACACCTCAACCTGGATCTAGCCTTGGTCGCGCGGATTACAATTTACCTTCATTTTTCATCATCACATTGTCTTATCCTATTTACGTGGGGGTTTAGTGTACAACCGAAAAGTTTGATGATGTTTTTTTTCAGATAACCTGTGGTCTCATCCTTGTCAGAATTCTCAATCCATCTAAAACTCAGTTGTCTCAAAAAGAAGCATTTGATTTCCTCACAGCTCCACAAACTTCCCTTCTGAATGATAGTGCCGATTATCTCTTCAAAGAAGGAAATGTACAGAATTGGATCAAACGCGCATTCCAAAAGAACTTTGACTCAACAGATGTTGAGAATGAAAAACCCATTGAAATGAAGATGGACGATGAACACAGATTGGACAATGTCGCCCGTTTTATGTGGGACAGGTGGAGGCAAAGCAGTGGAACCGCAGCAACGTAAGCTTTTTTGTGTTGGTTGAAATAACGAAAAATATTTTTCCAGCCCCTACAAGTTTTTCGTTTTCCGAGGCCACATTCCGAAGGAAAAAGACGAATTCAATTGGAGAATTACTGGATACAAAAAGTAGGCTTATCACATGATCGAAACTAAGGTTTTTCAGCTTCGATCCGAAAAAAATGCGCCGTCGCCGAAAACGTCTACCCAGAAGGAGTTCAAGGGGCTGCGGTTGATATGTGCATTGCAATGGTAAGTAATGAAAAATCTGTTTTGAATTGGTTCGAAGTTAGAATTGGTTCAAAACTGTTTTCTAACCATCCTAGGGCCTATATAAATCATTTTTATATAGGCCCTAGGATGGTTAGAAAACAGTTTTTTTATGAAACTTTCAGAATTGTATTATTTTAAGTTTTCGCGACTTCAGTCCGAATTCGGAAAAATTCCGGCTAAAGTCGTTTTTGAACCGGGTTACGGTAGTATACTGTTAGTTTTGTTAGTTACTGTTAGTTTTAAAACTAGTGTTTGTTTAAAAGCTTATAGCGTGACTCAATTAAAAAAGACATAACTATTGTTCCACACAAAAAAAACAGGAGTCCTAAAAAAATGTGAAATTAAAACTATTTTCAAACAAAAGAAAGTTTTCGAATTTTTGAACCTCTGCCATAAAAGTTGCACAAAAAAGGCATTATAAGCATTTAATTATACGTTATTTGAATAACTCCGCCACCTTAAAAAAATCGGCTTTAAAGATGAATTTTTCCATAGATTTGAAGAATAAAAAATTCACCTTTGGTGGGTCAAAATTATTTTTGCGCCCAAGTAACATTTAAAGTGATTTGTGTTTTATTAAGTTTTATTCATGTTTATAAATCGATGAAAAAAGTCATCTTCATAGTCGATTTTTAATGAATGTCACGGAGTTTCTAAAACTTGAAAAATAAGCACCAAAAACAGGTAAAATTAAATGCCTATAATAACATTTTGCGCAAATTTAATGTCAAAGATCGAAAAACGCGAAAAAAAATTTTAAACACACAAAATTTAACTTTTGGGATTTCAGGACTCGTGTGGAAGTTTTTGCCATGTTTAAAAAATCACAGCAACCCGGCTCAAAAATCAAAACTTTTCCGAAAGTTTTCAAATGACTTATATGCGACCCTAGGAAGATTATACACAAATTTTAACTGATTGTAATACTGTAAACATTTTTCTGGGTGTTTTAAGTGTGACCTTAACGCTGCGGCTTGAATCTGATAGAGACGCTGTTTTTATATAAAATTTAAACTTAACCCTTTTAGACTCGCCATTCCAACGACACGCGTTCGGTTTATCTTGGTTGGAACAAAATTTTGGATGGCGTGAAACGGTAATTGCTCAAATTAAATGAAAATTTTAGTTTCAGTTGCACAAGCGAAAAAATTACTGATGACGATGCTCTTCGCGGTGAAAAGTGGACGGAAGAAGTCTCCAAGACCATGCAGCCCATTAAAGGGTTAGACGACAAAATCTTGAATCCCGTTCTGCTGTTTGTCAACAGCGCTCCATGTGTTGAAATGACCAAAGCAGATCCGTTTTTAGAGAACCATGCCGACGAATTAGTAGGGATTCCTGATTGGTTCGATACCGATACTGGTTTTGCTTATCCTAACTATCGCGATATCCTTACGTTCAAGACGTCGTTCACCGCTATTTATGATTAAACAACCTTTTCTTCAAGCAATAGGTGTTTTACATGTAATATTTTTTCTCAAAGAATAAAGACAATTTTTGTATGCCTATTGTTTCAGTCGCTAACCCTTCCAATGTCCCAAATATGAGCACGAATGATTATACAGTGATTCAACCCCCATGTAGAAGTTAGCGTACGGTGCTTCCACTCCTATTATGACAATTGTCGAAAGAGAGAGAGAGAAATATAAAACAAACGTGTTTTTATTATTAATCGTTTATCCCAACAGAAAACCAGATGAACTGTGAGAAAATGCAAAACCTAACCACAAATCCGTCCGGAAGTAAAAACGAAACAAACAGATGCTGAATCCTGGCACACGATGTTAATATGGACGTAGAACAGCAACGACGGGGCTTGGAACACAGCAGCAGACACGCAGCATAAACAAAATACTCCACAAACTACATTAGGAGACTTGTATGTGAAAATAGCATTGGCTCCCCAAAAGAAATTCACTTGTGTTCAGTCACATTCAAACAATCACGCCTGGGCGTCTGCCTCTGTTTTCGTCTTTTCTTTGGTCTCTGTCTCTTGGTTCTGTCTTAGTTTTATGTTTCTTTGTCGTTGTTAAAAGTCCTAGTAGACAGATCTTCCTATTGCCACGTTTCATATGGCTGTCGTGGCAAAATGTTTGAACGATTAATATTCAAAACATTTATATGTATAAAAGCCGATCTCTCCGGTCACTGAATTTTCAACAGTGTCATCAATCCAGTGAGCTCAGTTTGACAAAGTAACTTCTATGGGAAATGGACCCTAAACTCCTTTTCCTGCTCCTCGCATCATTCGCCAGTTCATCCGTTGTCATAAACACTCTTTTTATCTTCATTGTCCTCCGTTACTCCAACCCATCAATCGGTCACTATAAATGGTTCCTTGTCGCATTTGCCGTTTTTGAGACCCTCTATGCCCTTGTGGTCTTCGCAAGTCTGCCAGTGAGTTTCCTCAGAGAACGCCTCGGTACATCTTAACCATATAGGTTCACTTAATCAACGATAACAGCTGGATCGTATTTTCTCATGGAAGTCTTCTTGAAAACACCCCTCTTCATTTCTGGGGCCCGGGCCTTTATTGCACTTTCTACGAGCTCTGGATCGGATTTATAGTGGTTCTCTTCCTTTACCATTATGTCGTCGTATGCTGGTTAATCTTAAATTCATTCTATAAAACAATAGATTTACAGGGACAGTATTAGAAAGCGAATAAGTGAGAGCTTTTGCCTTAAGTTCGGCCTCTTCTTCCTATACTCCATTCACTTCTGTTACAGTGTAGTATGCGGAATGTACTGGTGCACGAGGAATGAACCTTCTTGGGTTTGATAAACAATTCAATAAGTTCAAATTGAAAAATTCAGAAAATGAAAGACGCGGTGAAGCAACAATTCGGATTCGATGACTTTGACAAGATGGGGTACATGCTAATAAGGTGAGGGAACCACAAAACTGGGTAAAACAAAAACATCCCCCGACCAACCCTAAATACCCCGCAGCCCCCACAATTCTTTTTCTAATAAGCGTGTATAAACATTTTATATGCAAAAGAATCGCAAGAAAAAACATTCCTTCTTTCAGTACGGTTTTTGCGTAATGATTTATCGGGCTACCCACGGAAAAAAAACCACAAAACAAACAAACGTTGTTTTTAAAAAAAACGTTTTTTCCCAATAGTATTACCCAAAGGGGGACATACATGATCAAAAGAGAAGTTGCATCAGCACTGGCGTCTGCAAAAAGCGTCGAAGCATGAATCCTGCAATTTAACATAATTATACGTTTCAAGTAGGAAAAAATTCCATTCAATTTCATTTGCCACTGAGGATTGTTGGGTCTGGAACGTTCTACAACGTTGCAGACTCGTAGGCTCCAGAATGTTCCACACCTCGCCCCGTTAGGCCCCGAGGTTCGAGACCCTTCTCGAACCTTCCCCCGTGTTCCAGTTGGCCACGCCCCCTTTTCCAGAACCTTCCATGGTACTATATAAGGCGTGCGCTGACTCATTTGTGATCTCGTGTTACTTCCTCTAGTTGCCAATAAACCCTTATTGCAACTACTCTCTTCTCTACAACCCCACGGCCACCTGCGGACACAACAAGGATAAAGCCCGAAACCTGCGGGGGAAAAACCTCAATAGATATTTATTTTTTACAGTAACAATCGGGTCAATTAAAAATATTTACCAACCTGAAAGTGACGAAAACGCAAAAGGTGCAGATCCAAAATCGAAACGCTTTCTGCCAGCGCAGAACGACGACTGGGCACCATTTTAGGAAAAGCGCTGGTGCGATCCAGACGCGATTACGGTATCCGTTTGCAATAGGGCGCACATAAGTCCCGTTCCTTTAAGGCGTTCCTTTTAACTGAGCTCAAAGACTATAAATTGTGTTTAAACGCCACCTTCGGCACATTTCTTCAGACATGGGACAATTAATTATAAGAAAAAAATGATTTAGATTAGAATTTCATTGAACGTTCGTATTGCAAATGTGAAACTTAACTTATAAATTTGTTTTGTTACGCAAAGTGGTCGAATGTTATATTTTCAGCAAGGAGACGGTTCTTTCTCTCCATCGGGCACACTCTCAGTGATGAACCACTACGTCCTGGTTGCTTCCTCAGCCCTGATTATCGTTTTCTGTTTCCTTCGCATCTGGCGCAATCTTTTCGGTCAATTCAAGCAACTGGCGTCTCCTGAAGACTTCCACCTCCGCAAGCAATTCTTTGTCGTTTTGGTCTTTGAGGTCGTTTTTCATCTTTCAACAGTGAAATTTCGTTTTTCAGACCATTATTCCATTGATCGGTTGTCATCTCCCAACACTAATTTTCCTCACGTACCCCTTCTGGCCCAAAGGATCGCATTTTGGGTCGAATGTGTCAATTGTGTCGGTTCTGACTACAATTCCTAAAGTCTTGGATCCACTTGTGACTATCTTCTGTATTAAGGACTACAGAGACGCCTTCTTCAACATCATTACAGGTTAGAGCAGCAATTATGATGTTTATATGGCAATTTAGAAAATTGTAAAAAGCCAAAGAAGGATGAGGAGGAGACTGATTTGGAAATTAATCAGTAGTCTAAATAAACGTTGTTGTATCTGTTTTTCGGCATTCAACATTTAATATCGAAAAAGTCCTAGAATTTTACCAAAATTGGTCTTTAACCTTCCTGTAACCCAGATATAAAGGGGCAAAGACGCAGACACAGACACAAACACAGAGACACAGAGACACAGAGACCCAGAGACACGGAGACAGATACTTTTTATTGAGTGGTTTCGTAAATATTTATACTAGCTTCAAATTTTACAATAAAATTATTAACCTTTTGCATGTGATGTTAAAAAGGCACATTGACCAGCAACAGTGCGAAAGCTTGACAATGAGCAACAGATCATCTCATAACGAATGGGGCATTCTGTCCAATTCTGGCAAGAAATACAATATCACACTTATAATACAACAGTAGCTAGTAATGGTGAACAGGGAACCTAGAAAGGAGCAATAAACTCCAATGGAGCCTCAGTCACTTTTTCCTTGCAAGTTTCGCATTGGAACTTTTTAGGTGTATTAATTTGAAGCTCCCATTGAGCGAAAACTAGGCCCTTGTAGCAATCCTTGCACATGTGATGCTTCCATCTGTACACCCAAAGATTGTCCGGTTGGTGATCCAGGCAGACGGGGCATCTGAAAAATGATTTATACGGACCATGTTTCAAAACGTACGCAAGAGTGGCCAGGTACTTCTCCCGGTCGGTTGCCGGGTCAATGGAAACCTTCTTTTTCTGAAAATATACACATTAGTTGTTATGGAAAATTAAGTTTGATATTTATTCCGATTACAAAACGAATTTTTATATTAGATGCATTTGATTTATCCTAGTCAAAACAAAATATCAGAAGGTGGATTCGAACCCGGGTCGCGATATTTGCAAGAAGATGCTACCCCCTCTGCCACCGGGATCACCGTAGCAGAGAGGTAGCATCCTCGTTTACAAATCTCGCGACGCGGGCTCGAATCCGCACTCTGAAATTTTGTTTGCCTAGGTTAAACCATTATTACTTTGAAGAAGTTGAAAAACTGCAAGATTCGGAAACACCTGAAATTTCGGGAAAAGCCGGGAAATCAGAAAAACATTATTCAAGAATTTTGAGAAATGTGTCAGCTTGATTATAAAAACGAATTGTTGTAATGTCTTTTCATGTTCTTTAAAACATTTCGTTCACTCTTAAAATTACTAATATAATTTATGCTAATTTTTTTTATAACCTTAGCAGGAGGCTCTGCATTCTCCTTATCTTCGGAAGCCGCTTCAATCTTTTCCTGGGTGTTCCACAGCTCTCTCTGAAATAAAGTAAATAGAAAATCAAATAAGACTTTTTACCAGGTGGTGAAGTTTGTTCTTTTTCTCGGCCTTGTCGATCAAATAGTTGAAGCTTCTCCAAATCCACTTTGTCTGAATCTGAAACCAGGGTCTCAAAATAGAGATATTTAACAAGTAATGTTCTTTTGCCATAGGTGTGCTGTTTTAATTACCCTGCATGTTCATAAAGGTTCCATTGTTTTGTTGTGTGTTTAGGGTTTTCACAAGCTACTCAGCCTAGATAAAAGTTGCTTAAAAAATAAAGCTTACGTTGTTGTTCAGCAGTTTCTCCATGTGATTCACATAATCACGCCGAATGTCCCAATTGGTTTTTCCTTCAGTTTTCATCATTTGGTGAAAAATATGGATAAGGTGTCCAATCTAAGATTTAAAAAGTAAAAAATTAAAAACAAATACATTTCTACCTGGAAGATGCCATACTTTTCCAGAAGAAGTTCAGCACTGTGTTGTCCAATTCCAGGAACCTTATCAATTGGGCGCTCTTCGATAGATTCGTCGTAGTAGGTCTAAAAAAAGAAAACATTATGATTAGAAACCACATAGTTTGCCCCCAGCGGGCAGTCCGGAATTGTAATGAAGTATGGTTTTCAAACACTCGTGCGCCCACTTTTCTGCCGTTCGGCTGTTTTTGGAACGATAAAGGAGTTAAATCACACGGAGAAACTAAAGAAGGTGGTTTTTTGACGAAAGGTGGCTGTGAATCGGCGATTTTTGAGTTTTAAAAGGGCCGGCCCGCAGGCCGAAACAGGCCGGGCTGAGTCAAAATGGGGTCGGACCAAGAAAGGTGGGCTCCGGTTTGTAAACTAGTCAAATTAAAATTTTAGAAATTATTATTTCTGCTTAAATATCATTTCTAAAACATTACAAACTCTTTCATATTACTTCTGTTACATAACTAAACTAATTCCAAGTTAGCAAAAAATAAGTTCTCCGACCGAGATCGAACCTTGGCCTCGTGGGTGACAGTTCGACTAGGTGATCGGAGTTGACGGCCCGGGCCGGCCCGGCCTGTGGAAACAAAGAACGTACCCGGAGCATTTTTGAAACGGCTATTTAATTCTATTTTTCGAAATTTTTTTAAAAACTTTTTTTCAAAGTTGAAAAAATTTAACTTTTAACTTTTTTAATTGAATTTTTATTATTTAAAAAAATGGTGCAAAAAATACGAGAAAAAAATATTTTTAAAAAAAAAAATAACAACATTCTCTAAAAACCGGGGTTTTCGTAAAAAAGCAAACATCTGTCCGTTGTTTAGCAGAGCCTGTGCCCGGGTTGAACACCCCCTGATTGGGGGGCCATTTTCGGGCATTCAAAGCGGAATATCGCTTTATTTTAAAAGAAATTTTACCGTTTAAAAAATAAATGTCTAAGTTAGAATGTTACGTAGCCGAATATTGTCATTAAACTTGGCAAAAATAATTTTTAAACTTATGATTTTCGAATTGATACCTGTGAAAGAGCCTTTGCTGCTGCAAGTTTTTGAATCTCATCGAAGCTCAGGAGGAGGTTGCGTTCAGAAAGCTGAAAACATTAGTTAAAAAAAAAAAAAAAAAAAAAAGAAAAAAAAAAGAAATAAAAAGTGAAAATGGACAAAACACCCACCAGCCAGTTGTACGCTGTGGCCATTTTGCGGTAGTTTTCCAATGCAAATTCACCGTTGTTGTTGTTCAACCAGTCTACAAATACGTCCACTAGTGCTCCAACCTGAAAAGAAAAAAAAATAATTAAAAAACTGTCAACTTACATTTTCAAAGTTGCAGAGTTTCAGCTTAGCGGCAGTGTTTGGCCCGATTCCTCTGATTGAAGCCAAACTTTTCTTTTCTATTGAGGGGTCGTAGGGTGGAGGAAGATTATTTAAATCCATTTCTGAAAATACGAACAATTTTAATATAAATTTTCTAAATTCGACAAATGAAAGTGCCTGTTTTTTAAAATTAATTTTGCAGATATATTGAAATAGAATTTTTATATTTTTGTATTTTCTGGTTTAAAAAATATTTAATTTATAATTTATTAAAAATTAAAGTTAAATTTATAAAAAAAAAAAATAAAAAGTTTTTTGAACATGGAAATAAATGCCACCAAGAACCAGGAAGGACGCTTAATATGTTTTGCACCGCCCGTGAGAAGTTTCCGGAAGTCGTAAAATTACGTAATCCTCAGATTTACGTTACGTACGTGAAAATATGCCCCATCGCCTATTTAATGTTCGAAAATGCCCGGAAACCATATGAGATTTTTGAATCTTGATGACGCTAATCAGAGGAAGACATGTTTTTGCGCACACGCGCAACGGTTGGCGCAAGCAGCCAGGAATCGCACAGAGGAGAGACATAGAATTTTTTTAGGTTAGACATATTTTTATAAGCACAAGATTGAATTTTTAATTAAATAAATCCCCATGTGAAATTTTAAAATAGGTAATTCACTTTTGGTAGGTCAAAAAATATTTTTGTCTCCAATGGTTGCAAATGTGCATGAACAAAAAATAAACATGTCTTAAGAAATCTTGAACCAATGTACCCAAATTCAATGTTAAGAATAGTTTTGACCTACCAAACGTGAATTTTCTGCTGATCGAATCGATGGAAAAATTGTCTTTCAATGGAAATTCGCGTCATCACGAGGAAAAGGCCATCAACATTAATATATACATTCGATGTGCAAGAAAACGTAGAATTTAACTGTTTTGTTCAAATTTCGCCCGTCGACTAAGTCAATAGTCGAAAAACTGCGTTTCAAACGCAAAGTTTCACATTTCAAGTTTTTTTGGTCCTGCGACGAAGTAAACAATTAAGTCGCTTTTTGAGGTTTAGGTATGAGGTACGTAGGGGTGAAGCTATTGGAAAAACAGCGCTTCCAATGTATTCCATTAACTTTACAAAATTACAGTACCCTACGGTAACCCAGATCAAAAAATCGATACTGACTTTAAAAAAAAACTTCGAAATGGTCTATACGGCCTACAGGAAGGTTGAAAACCAATCTTGAACCAGTTCCGAGGTTATGAACTTTTCATAAGGCAGTGAACGGTTTTCAGTGGCCTGGTCGAGTTTTCCGGAGACGATGTCTTAAGTTGCAACTCTGGTTCTCTCTCTCTCTCTCTCTCTCTCTCTCTCTCTCTCTCTCTTTCTCCCTCCCTCTCCCTCTCTCTCTCTTCTCTCTGTTTCTGTCTCTGTCTCCACATTTGAGCTTAAATCCTCCGGGGGACAGAAATGTTCATAGTGAAAGCGTATATCTACAGGCAGTGTCACCGTCTCAGCGTATTCTCATCAAAGTAATGTGTCGAAGGAGCGGCGACGCTTGCTTGTCGTTGATAGCGAGGGCGACTTAAATAAAACTAATAAACGTTGTAAAATAGATCAGTACTTTGTAAATTCAGCAAGTCCCGAAACATCGTGGGTTAGGCCGCGTTGTAGGGTCCTTGAAGGGCGGCGGGCTTCATAAGCTGGGTCGACGCGGCTCCACTCACGGAAGAGTTTGTCACTGTGTTCATCAACACTAAAAGGATTTTGAGTGTGAGTGTGAGTGTGAGTGTGAGTGTGAGTGTGAGTGTGAGTGTGAGTGTGAGTGTGAGTGTGAGTGTGAGTGTGAGTGTGAGTGTGAGTGTGAGTGTGAGTGTGAGTGTGAGTGTGAGTGTGAGTGTGAGTGTGAGTGTGAGTGTGAGTGTGAGTGTGAGTGTGAGTGTGAGTGTGAGTGTGAGTGTGAGTGTGAGTGTGAGTGTGAGTGTGAGTGTGAGTGTGAGTGTGAGTGTGAGTGTGAGTGTGAGTGTGAGTGTGAGTGTGAGTGTGAGTGTGAGTGTGAGTGTGAGTGTGAGTGTGAGTGTGAGTGTGAGTGTGAGTGTGAGTGCGTGCTCTTGAGCGAATCGGTAAGAAAAGCTCTTATCTCACCTATAGTCTCTCCCCATCCTCGCCACATGAGGCGTACTCAAAGTAGTATGTTTATTCATCAAAGAAAGTCGTCGTTGCTCTGAAAATATTTGAAATGTATTGCTTACTAAACTTTTTACCTAGGTCACTTCCAGAAGAATCTACACTGCTAGCGAAAATGGGGTCGGGAGCCGACGATTCAGCCGAATTTGTTGAATCCATCGAAGAAACTGCGGCTGTTGAGAGAATTTTCCGTTGGACAAGAAGGTTTCTGAAACGATTGCAGTTTTTTGGTTACGGTATCTTAAAAATGAAAAAGGAGGCATCCTGGGATTAGGTAGAGTTCCTTTTGCAATCTTGGGCAAACCGTGCTTTTTAGAGCCGTTCACATACTCAAAACAGTCACCTCACCTCCCCTCACCTCACCTCATCTCACCTCACCTCACCTCACCTCACCTCACCTCACCTCACCTCACCTCACCTCACCTCACCTCACCTCACCTCACCTCCCCTCACCTCACCTCACCTCACCTCACCTCACCTCACCTCACCTCACCTCACCTCACCTCACCTCACCTCACCTCACCTCACCTCACCTCACCTCACCTCACCTCACCTCACCTCACCTCACCTCACCTCACCTCACCTCACCTCACCTCACCTCCCCTCATCTCACCTTACCTTACCTCACCTCACCTCACCTCACCTCACCTCACCTCACCTCACCTCACCTCACCTCACCTCACCTCACCTCACCTCACCTCACCTCACCTCACCTCACCTCACCTCACCTCACCTCCCCTCATCTCACCTTACCTTACCTCACCTCACCTTACTTCACCTCACCTCACCTCACCTCATCTCACCTCACCACTCATGCCTCATTACATCTCACCCCAAATCTCTCCTTCTGTCTATCTCTCTCTCTCTCTTTCTCTCTCTCTCTCTCTCTCTTTCTCTCAGTTCAAGTTCAGGTTATCATGCCCCTCACAGATTGTAATGTCTCCTCTCGCGTTCCCATTCGCTCTCCTGCGAAGGTCTCCTATCTCCAATCGGAACAGGACTCCGTCTCCTCCTCCTAGGACTCTTTTTACCTCCTCTTATTATACCAAACGCCATTGGGTCAATATAAGACATAGCTCTCCTTCTAGCAAAGGCTTCTCTTTCCGAAGACAGTCTCCTGTCTTCAAGGGAGGAGTGAGAGATCTTCTTCAGTTTCTGGTCTCTGGAGGCCCTCCTCCCCGATGGAATCATGTAAACCTCCTCCACCTCAAAATCCCGAGACCTTCTTCGTGAAGTCGTAGCTGGGAATTCTTCTTCAAAGTCTCGAGACCTTCTCCTGCCTGAGGGCACAGGTGGAACTGGGGGCACCTCCCACTCCCTGCTCTGCCTCCTCCGACTTCTCTCCTCCTCTTTTCTCTTCCCAGAAGATCTCTTTCTCGGCACCTCTTCTGAGTAGTCTCTACTTATCCTCCTCCCTCTTTCCAGGTCTCTACTCATCCTCCTCTCAAAAGAGACATTTTGAGGGATTCCTGGGCAAGAGAAGGCGTTACTGTTTCTTCTCTCCACTATGAGGTCCCGGCTTGGTCTCCTCTCAAACGACCTCATTGAGGCAGGAGGGAGATCTCTACTCAGTCTCCTCTCAAATGAGACGGTCCGATAGTCATCATCTCCATAGTCTCGGCTCATTTTCCTCTCAAAAGAGACATTTTGAGGAATTCCTGGGCAAGAGAAGGCGTTAGAACCTCTCCTTCCCAGATCTAGGTAGGCGCCTAGGTCTCTGCTCGGCCGTCTCTCAAAAGATCTCATCGCTGGAGGAGGGAGGTCCCGACTCATTCTCCTCTCAAGTGAGACATTTTGAGGAACTTTACTTGCTCTCCTCTCCAGAACCAGTGAGGGTATCTCCCGACTACTCCTCCTTGCGAGCATAGGTTTCAGTTCCTCAATCTCGAGAGATCGACTAGGTCTCCTCTCTCCAAACACCTCCGTACTCATCCTCCTCTCAACTGAGGCGTTGAACTCCTTGCTCTCCTTGCTCTCCCGACTGCCTCCTTTCCCAGTTTTAGGAGTCCTTCCATGGCGAGACGCCCTAAATTTCGCATTCCGGGGAGGGGGATAACGGGGTGGACACCTAAAACTCATTCGCTTCCATCGGGCGTCTCGTTCCTCTTCCCTAAGGGGTTTAGGTTAATTAGGGGTAATTAGGGGGTGAGTCTCACTCTTGGCTCCTTTTGCGCGGAGGCGGTGGAGGAGGAGGTTCCTCGTATTCCTGACTGAGAAACCAAAGATTTAAAAACTGCCTCCCAACCCAATTTTTCCCAACTCACTTGTACTTGAGTCGCTTTCTTTCTGCATCTTCGGCTCTTTTCTGAGGATCTCCTGTAGCTGTGCACTGACTGTCCGTGGCAGAATCGAATGAAGTTGAAGCTGAAGAGGGGTCGGACAAGCCGAGGGCGTGCATCTGTTCCAAATGACCCTTGGCCGCCCATAAATTGTGACAAGCTGTGGAGATGGCCGTCTGAAAACAACATAGTTATATCGTGAGTTGATTGAAAAAGTGGGCGGGGCTTAAATTGGCAATGTCCAAAGAGTCTTGCTCCCACGGCAAACTTTTCTTATCATTGCAAAACTAAAAATTACTTTCACCTTGCTTGAAACTGCACGTGAAACGACGTCCTCACGAAATTGGGCGTGGCTTAAATTGTCAACGCTTATGAACCTAAGTTGGACACTTGAAAAAGTCGCACAAAAGCTGGCGTGGTTTAATTTAGCGTCGTCTGTAAACGTCTGTTTTTCGACCTCCGACATATGATAGTTGATAAAAATGGGCGTGGCTTAAATGCACTACGTTTTTGAACAACTTCAATGGTTTGTTTCTTCTTTCTGCTAAAATCATAGTTTCAGGTTGAAATTCGCTCTGCAACCGTCAAAAACATGCCAATTTGACGGTTAAGTAATATACAAAAGTGGGTGTGGCTTAAATTAATCACGTCCAATCTCCGTTATTCTCCTTCTTTCGTTCGATTCGCCTGCGAAGCCATCCCGTTTGTTAATATTTTCCCTGACTGTTCGTGAAACGAGATAAACCTGCCCACAGAAGTGGCGTGGCTAAATTATGAGAGCTTAAACGAACCCATCCATCTGGCTCTCGTAATCTCACATAATTGTAAAATGTTTCTTTAGTTTTTTTGCACCTAATTTAGAGACTTAAAATAATTGCGTAAAAGAAGGCGTGGTTTAAATTAACGTCGTCTGGAAACCAAATATTTTCATAGTAAATACTC
Source organism: Oscheius myriophilus (assembly GCA_964057215.1). Classification (NCBI taxonomy): domain Eukaryota; kingdom Metazoa; phylum Nematoda; class Chromadorea; order Rhabditida; family Rhabditidae; genus Oscheius; species Oscheius myriophilus. The sequence goes on along the minus strand of OZ059903.1, from coordinate 3,965,035 downwards.
GTGTGTTGTTAGTTGATGAAAAAGTGGGTGTGGCTTAACTCGTCAAAGTGTCCTAACCCGTTTATGCTCCAAGGGCTGTGAAGCCATCTCTATTTCTAAAAAATATTTTCACCTTTGCCGCTCGAAAAACGACGTAAACCTTTCAAGAAAGTGGGCGTGGTTTAAATGGTCAACACATCAACCACAAATCATAATGAAGCTCACAATCTCGGCTGAGCCTGATAGGAAAAAAAGTGTTATATTTTGTTCCAAAGAGGTGAGAACTTCAGTTGAGCGCTAAAAGAAACTTTGCACAAGTGGGCGTGGCTTAAATTAAACTGACACTCTCTGATGAAAAGATATTATGTTTTGTTATCAAAACGATGGGACCCTAATCTGAACAATTGAAATAATCGCACAAAAGTGGGCGTGGTTAAAAATTTAGCCGGGGGAGGGATTCGAACCCTCGCTAGGGAGCTCTCGCCCCCATGGGGTTGCGAGTCCCAAGGCTTTGCCACTCGCCCACCCCGGCTACAGCGCTGAATCGGCGATACTTCCTTATAAAACGCCTTTTTCTTTTGTAAAAAGGGCTTACGTAAGATTTTTGCAATCTTACGTAAGGAGCTAGGCATTTATAACAGAGTTTGACCTATTCAGCGCTGGCGCCGGGGTGGGCGAGCGGTCAAAGCCGTGGGACTTCTAATTCCATGGGAGCGAGAGCTCCCTTCGAGGGTTCGACTCCCTCCCCCGGTTATCATCATTTTTCGATTGTATCGTTGTATTCTTGTTGTAAATACGCGAAAAATTTTATCAAAAGTGTCTTGCGTGAAAAATGCCATTTTTAAACGGAATCAATAGCTTAATATCTATTTTAAACGGCTTTTCCGATTCACAGGAGAGAAAAATACCTTTCGATTAGTTAAAATTGAGCCTATAAAATTTAGCCGACAAAGTTTTGAACCGCCAAAACTAGAAGCGCTAATAATTTAGGCCACGCCCACTTTTGTCGGATTTTGTTTTGCTCCCGATTGGTGTATTGGCCCTAGGAAGTATATCAATTAAATCTGAGCTAATTCTGAGACTATAAACTAAATTCTGAGACAATTTTTTGAGTTTATCGAGTTTTCCAGAGAATTGACCCACTTCTTGAACCGGAATCGCCCTCCCAGCCACGGAAGATGTCCTCCGATCGTGAGATAGTCGACGATCATTCGAAGAAACATCAAAAGATTTGGCCTAAAATGGGATTTCATAAAGATTTTGCTAAAATAAACCTGTCGGCTATGAAAATGTTGCCGTACTTCGTCAATTTCTGGTTCATTTATTGTCGGAATGAACATCTGAGGTTCGCGGTAGCCGGGTTCTCTCGGAGCCATTCGGTCGTATTGGTACTGAAAATAAACTATTAAAATTACGGTTTAGAGCGATTTTTATCACATACGAAGTTATGTACACAGTTTTCTGTTGTTTTCGGCATTAGCAAAAATGAAAACTCCGAGCGGGACCGAACCTGAGACCGCGCGTGTGTGAGTCTGAACTTCTAACCGCTACACCACGCGATGACATAGTAGTTAGCCGCCGCACGCTCATTTTTAACACCCACTTTCGTATGGTAATCGCACCGCTGCTGGTTTTTTGTGGGATACGAGCAGATTTCGACATTTCTGTACTATTTTGACCAGTTAAATGTGATTCATACCTGTAGCGGTTCATGCGAATGCATTAGTTGTTCATTTTCATCACATCCCGGGTTCCACGACCGGGAATGGGCGTGTCCCCTCTCATAGATCCTCGTCAGCTCCGGCAGAGGGGTGGAGTGCTGAAACGATTGGTCTTTGTGAATCAGCTGATAAGGAAAGACCTATAAAGCCTTTCGAAACCATGGTTTCTAGTGAAAGAATCGGGGAACAGAGAGGAAAGGAGAGAGAGAGAGAGAGAAAGAGAGAGAGAGAGAGAGAGAGAGAGAGAGAGAGAGAAAGAAAGAGAGAAAGAGAGAGAGAAAGAGAGATACCTGTTTTCTAGGCAAGTGAGGCATTCCCTGGATGGCGTCGCTTCGAGCGAAAGTACTCATTCTCCTCTGCCTCTCTGCATATTGTTTCTGAAACAAGGAAGTTTTTAACAAGCCTGAACCGAAATATCTCCTAAATGAGCTTTTGGCATGAAAAAAGCTCGTTTGTTTAGCTGTGAACACGGCAGATCGCTAATTGACACGCGATTCCAACCAAGATGAGAGATCATGTCATTGTCTCTCTCTCTCTCTCTCTCTCTCTCTCTCTCTCTCTCTCTCTCAATTCTGTCTCTCTCCCTCTTCAAAGCCTCTCTTTCCCTCTTTTCTCCCCAAATTGCCCCCATTCGGCCGAGAGATGAGTAGTCGTGCTGGCTCAGCGCCCCTCTTACCGCCCTCTTATCTCGTACCTCCCAGTCACACAAAGGCGTCATTTTCGTTCTTTCCAATGGGAACACATAAGGCTTACGGTAGTGTAGTCCCCAAAACTAGACAAACTACGGACGATGACTTCGGGTTCAAGTGGAATGGAATTGCGTCATCGCGTGAGAGATTGCTGATAAAGGGGAAGGACGAGAAAGAGACAAAGGTGCGATTTTGTGTGATTGGGGAGAAAATGAAAAGGTTTTGTGGTTTTCCTATCATGGACACACTTTTCACATTCTAAAAATAGTGAATGTAAAGGTCGTCTTTGAAAGGGCTTAGCGGTGCGAGCGGCCGCGTCGCGTATATCACGCGCGTCTTATCTAATCAATAAAACTCGCAGAGCTGCCTAAATTAATCAATGGTTTCAAAAAAATCATACATATTCCTCAATTAGATAGAAAACAATGAAATTTCATGTCATTAGCTCGAGGTGGTGCAAGCGGCTGTGTCGCGTGTTCCGCCCGCGTTTGTAATCAATAAAACCCCCGGCGTCTTCAAATAAAAATAGTTACAAAAAAAGTAATTATAATTTATGACTTAATTAGGGATTTTTTCATTCAAACGGTTGAAAAAAATGAAATTTTAAGGTTTTTGAATCCTGGCACGAAAACGCGCCAAAAGTTCGCAGCTTTAAACCAATCAATTAAATTCAATAAATGCATAGTTGATTATCCATTTCTAAGAAAACATGTAAATAGATAAGATAAAGTCATAAAAGTCAAAACTAAATAAAAAAAATCAGCTAGTTTCCTTTTTAGTCAGAAACAACCATGGCTGCGGGCCGGGCCGGCCCGGCCTGCTATCAAAATTTTCACGGCCCGACCCGGCCCGGGCCCGACCAAAAATGCATGCCTTATTTCAATGTAAAAATCCGAAATCACGAAGAAAAAAGGGCCGGCCGTTCTAAATTTTTCTCGGCCCGGGCCCGCCCGCGATTTTACCATGGTTGATCAGAAAGTAAAAAACGATGTTAAAAATTTCAATCGATGAGGAGCAATTTGGATCCCAGCACGATGGCGCAACTTTGAAACTTTCGAATCAACGCTTCTGAATTCGAATAACAACAGTTCTGAAGTGCTCAATTGTCAAAATAAAATGAAAAACACACTTGAATTTAAATTTTTTTATTTTACCAATCGATCTTCAGTTGGAACGCTCGGTTGCTTTCCGTTTAGCCATTCGAACAAAACCGAAACTACATACTGAGAAAAATTTTGAAGAAAAATGTTGCCGCAGCAAAAAAAACAAGTTATTGATTTTCCGCATTCCTAGTAAACGTTGCGAGACGCAGGCGGCTGCGTTGCGTACTTTGCGGGATCACGGCGCGCCGTGATCCCGTCATCCGTAATTCTTGCGAATTAGTACCACTTTTTATTGATTTTCTATGAAATTATCGATTGATTCCGTTTTTTCACCTTAATTCTCCCAAGTTATCGCTCCCCCTTTGTCTTCTTTGTGCGTTCGTAACAAATCACAATCCCCCATCCTTAGGATTACAGCAATAAAAACTCCAAACCCCAACGGTCCGCATGTTTTGTTGGTTTTAGCGCATTAAACGACGTGTATAGACTGAACCCCGACAGAAATAGCTGTTTTCGACAGAAAATAGGCACGTGGGGTGATAAAAGGACCCGCTGATCGCTTTAGATTGCTCATATTTGCTTGCAATTTCGAAATAGACGAGTCATACTGTATAGTTTACACAATCTAATTTTGGGACGTATTTTCGGTTCTGCTAAAACTTGGGGTTGCTTCATTTTCAAAGGCTCCACAGACTTTCCTTGAAATGATAAGAGAGCACACGTGGACGGACATGGTGACAGGCTGCAGGCGCCTTTTCTATGGAATGCTAGAGTCAGCTGCTCATTTTTCACAAAGATACGACTTGTTTGGAGTGATTTATATGGAAACAACAGAAATTTCCTCTTAATGTCACTTGACACGGGGAATCAGATGACTTTTTGGCAAGATATCGGCACAAATCATTGATCAGTCAATATGTAGCCCAATGCGGAAGTGATAGTATTTATACTTTATGCCGCGAGCGGTATCGGGGCTTCGGCGTATGCGAATGGAGCGCGCTTGTAGCCAAAGTGCGCCAGGTCAAATTTAAGCAATTGCAAAAAGTTTTAAAACAATTTTCAGTTAGGAAACTGAAAATAAACTTTTTTTTGTGTTAAAAGTCAAAAAAAATTACAATTTCGGTGGCCTGCGGCTGCGGCCCGTGCGATTGGAGCACGCTTGTGGTCGTAAGCGCGCCAAACGAAATGTATGATATTGCGAAAAATACATTTCAAAATAAATTTCGAACTTTTTTAAATAAAACTTTTTTAAGGAAGCACTTGTTTTATCGTAAAAGTGTAATAAGGACGATTTTCGTGTGCAACTTCAGGTGCGAGCGGTCGCGGCAGGTGTGATTGGAGCGCGCTTGTGGCCTTAAACGCGCCAGAAAAAAAGTAAGCTAATGTGAAAAATGCATTTTTAAAACAAATTTCGTTAATAAAGCTTTTTAAAAAGTTCATTTTGCCTTAAAAATCAAATAAGATCGATTTTCGTGTGCAATATCAGGTGCGAGCGGCTGCAACGAGTGGGAATGTACCGCGCTTGTAGCAGTATATACGCCATACCGAATTTGAGCTATTAAAAAAATTGTATTAATGAAATTTGAGCTATTAAAAAAATTTTTATTAATGAAACTCATCACAAAAAACTATATTTGAAAAAAGACGATTTTCGTATGCAGTTTGGCGCAATCGGTTGCGACGCGTTCGTGTTCGCGCGCATTTGGGGCCGTAAACGCGCCAGAATCAATTTGAGCATTTTTTAAACAGCAGAAAATGTTTTAATAGTAATTTTTGAAAAATCCAATTAAAAATTATTTGTGTTGAAGACAAACTTATGAAAAATAAAATTTTTTGAGCGCAGTGCGCGAGCGGCTGCGGCGCGTACAATTGAGGCGCGTTTGCATATGCAAAACAGAAACAAATGTAAGCATTTTTAAATACAGAAAAATGTTAATTTTAATGTGTTAGTCGTAAAAATATACACAACGATGGATTTCGATGGCTATTTCATCCGCTGTGCGATTGGAGAGTGCTTGCAACCCGAACAGCGCGCCAGACCAAATTAACGCTATTTCAAATTCTTATTGAATGTATTTTACAACAATATAAGAATTATAAACCGAAAAAAGTCAAAAATTTTATTTATGACTCCAAAAAATATCTAGTTGAACAAAATATTTTCTTATAATGACAAACCTTCCATATTTTTATGTCTTCCGTGTACTTTGGCGTATATATGTACTTCCAAATAGACACTACGGACTATGCTCGCTGACGTTTCATAGTTTGGATTGAAAAATAACCAATGATTCCAGAAAACGGGAATTTGATAAGGTCACAAGGGGATTTATTGTGTTTGTCAAAAAAAAAACATGCTGATTCAACACGCTGTCATTTTTTCCGAAACTACAAGTTGAATGTTGTTTACGACTTTCCTTGGTCAAAAAGTTTTCAACATTGTTATAGTCTAAGCCAATCCTAGTTCCGTCTATTTGACTCAATAACAGAGGGATACAGTAAACTTTCGCGTTGCGAATGAAACGTCCCATACTGAAAACCTTAAAATGATGACCCAAGATTCGAACCTACGGCTTTGGAAAGACGTATGGCTAATAGGCGAACTCGTTACCGCCTGCGCTATGGTGGCACCTGTCTAAGGTGCCGCGGTGGAGGCTGAAAAAGCCGCCGGTTTTCTGTTTCAGCGGCTACGCCTTTTGAAAAAGCCAGTTTTAAAAGAAACTAAAAAACAAACAATATTTTAGAACATTATCAATGAAACATTACAAAACAGTAAAAAATTTGTGCAATCAGCCAAGTTGAGATACCGTAATGAAGGAAAATACCGTGCCGCCGAAAATGGAGTACGTAGTGCCCAAAATGAGGAGGGACTAGAATTGGCTAGGACTATACTGAAATTTAGTTATTGTCTTCTTCTTCAAAGCAAATAATCTCAAATCAAGTGTGCGCCACTAAAAAATCGATAATTTCTAGCTAGGACGGCGCCGCACTTTGCATAAAAAGTTCGTTTAAATAAAGTAAGTGCATATTTTTAAAAATAAAAAAAAAGTTTTGGTGGCGAAGTAATCGCGGCGCGCATAAATGACTTTTATAAGGTGATTTTAGGGATAGATCTTTGAAATCCAATTATCGATAATTTTTATGAAAACCTTAGCAATTTAGTTTTACAATCTATTTCATTCGAAACAAACCATAAAAAATTCTTACTTTTGTCACAAAAGTTTAAAAAAGTGAATATCGGGCAATTTCTGGTGCGAACGGCCGCGCCCACTGCGATTGGAGCGCGTTTGTAGTTGCAAGCGTGCCGAATTCGCCATAAAAATTTGTAATTATGAACAACATATAGAAAATAATAATATGAACAAATTTAGTACCTGTTAGTCCAGTTTAGTCGTGTATATTAGCCATCGGAAAATTCATAGAAATTATTGTCCATCTTGTATTTTGATATATAAAATCTGTAATTAGTTCAAAAAACAGGTCAAAGGTCAACTTTTAGTGTCTGAGGGTGCCGCTTATTTATTATTTCTGATTGTTCGGCACAAAAAAGCTTTAAAGTATGACTAAAGCTTTTTTCAGCTTTGAAGTGAATTTTTTGAAATTTTCACATTTTTACCACTACTATATTACGGCGGCGCGCGTGATTGCTTTTCCCTCCAATTTTTCTTTCACTTTTTTCTTGTAGATCACAAAAATTCATTTGTTAATATATAACGGGAAAAATTCTGTTAAGCCCCCCACCCTAATATGGCCCCCACGCTCGGTTTGGCCCCCAATTAATGCGAATTTGTGAACTTACGTAGGTGGGGGGCGTAACTGAATTATGTAGTTATGCCCCCCATACGAATACTTCAGTTAAACCCCCCCCCCCCAGCTAATTCAGTTAAACACCCCATCTAATTCAGTTATGCCCCCCATATGAAAATTTAGGTAAATTCACACCGAAAGGTACGATAAAAATTCTAAGCAGACCTATTATCGGTAACTTCTTACGATTAGTCTTTTAGCCAAGTTTAGAAAAAATAAATAGTTTAATCAATAAAAATGCCCATGGTGTATACTCAAATGAGGAAAACGTAATAAAACGATAAAATGTATGTAAACAACAAAATTGGGTAAATATCAATAATATTAATTGATTTTAACTAAACAAAACACTATTTAAAAAAGATAATAAAAAATAAAAGTGAAATAATATTCAAAATCCTAAAAACACAAATTTAGCTGCGTACGCTAATAAAGCGTTGGGAATTGGATACTCAGTTATGGGGGGCTTAAATGAATTTGGTGGGGTGTTTATCTGAATTACCTATCCGGCAACTGAAGTGGGGTGCTCAACTGAATTGCCTGGGGGGCCAAACCGAGCGGCTCATTTGGGGGGCGCAACTGAATTGGCTGGGGGGTTTAACTGAATTTCCCCCTATATAACTTTTGTGTATTCTATTCGATCTTTTTTACACTGAACCTATAAATCGATAATTAATCGATTTATGAAGGGTGAATAAGCCAGATTAGCGATTGATCATGTCGAATACATATCAATTTATGCGATTTTTAAAATAGCTGGCGAAATTTGCACATGCAATTTTGCGATTTATCGATTGACGTAGATCACATCGTACGCTACGCGACCGCACGCGTCCAAAGTTGCTAGCCGCGCGGCCATTCGCACAATACGGAGCTAACTAGCCAAATCTTCAGAAGCGCCTCCGGTTGAATATGGGGTTTCCAACGATTTCTACCTTTGACCGGCGCCCTTCAAATCAGCCGCCACGCGACCGCTCGCGTCCAAATTTGCACGCACCGCACCCTACCGCGACGCGACCGCTCGCACAATTGGATGCTAACTACCCTTATCTTCAGAAGCATCCACTTTCAGGGCCCCTATATACCACCCACCTCCCGGTGGGCGGTCCATCAAAGGCGTGACTAATCTTCCTCTTTAGCCGTCTGTCTCCATGCTTTCATCGTAGGGCCACGTGTACTGGCAGCCGGGTGGCAGCGGATCAATCGTGCTGGCCATAGTCCCCCGTTTCGCTATCAGCTCCATTTTCGATTAGATAGTCACCACCGCACTATTTAAGGTCTGCCTTCGCGCGGCAGTCGCCCGACTGCACGTCCCGTCTTATCTCTCCACGGCTCCGCTATAAAAGGACTCTTCTCTCCCCCCGTGGCTCCAGGACGGGCCTCTTGTTTGATTATACTCTTCTACTCACTATAACACCCTTCTTATCAGCCTGTTCTATTGTAGGCGAGCGACAAACGCAGCTCCGACGGGTGCAAATCCCATTTTGCAAGTCAAGTGGGGCTCCGATGCAGAGATTGCAACTGTGGTTTGGGGATTACTCAACAAATTCTGCATATAAATGCAAGTTTGCACGGTATTCGATGTGGTTTATACTTGTTGACACGTCAACTTTGCACTGCGCGCAGAAATCGATAATTTGCATTTATCATACAACATTTACTACACGTCATGGTTTGCAACTGTATCTCTGATTCCAAAGAGACGAGTCATGATCACTCTCTCACTGACTCACTCACTCACTCACTCACTCACTCACTCACTCACTCACTCACTCACTCACTCTCTCACTCACTCTCTCACTCACTCACTCACTCTCTCACTCACTCACTCACTCTCTCACTCACTCTCTCACTCACTCACTGACTCACTCACTCACTCACTCACTCACTCACTCACTCACTCACTCACTCACTCACTCACTCACTCACTCACTCACTCACTCACTCACTCACTCACTCACTCACTCACTCACTCACTCACTCACTCACTCACTCACTCACTCACTCACTCACTCACTCACTCACTCACTCACTCACTCACTCACTCACTCACTCACTCACTCACTCACTCACTCTCTCACTCACTCTCTCACTCACTCACTCACTCTCTCACTCACTCACTCACTCTCTCACTCACTCTCTCACTCACTCACTCACTCACTCACTCACTCACTCACTCACTCACTCACTCACTCACTCACTCACTCACTCACTCACTCACTCACTCACTCACTCACTCACTCACTCACTCACTCACTCACTCTCTCACTCACTCTCTCACTCACTCACGCACTCACTCACTCACTCACTCACTCACTCACTCACTCACTCACTCACTCACTCACTCACTCACTCACTCACTCACTCACTCACTCTCTCACTCACTCTCTCACTCACTCACGCACTCACTCACTCACTCACTCACTCACTCACTCACTCACTCACTCACTCACTCACTCACTCACTCACTCACTCACTCACTCACTCACTCACTCACTCACTCACTCACTCACTCAACTTTTTCTGTATCTCTTTCTAACATTGCATCACTCCTATCACTTTCCAAAGCGTTCACTGACCCCCCGAGGTGTTGTTTTGTCAACGGCAAACACGGTTTGTCGCGAATTTACGGCCCGAGTTTGTTTGAGGTTCACCGCCAGGCAAACAAACAATCTCTTCCTATTTCCTCAAAAGATACCCCCCTTTCGGATCTTTCTTAACTACAGCCTTCTTCATAGCCCTTCTCCAAGTGCCATCCCGCCGTGGCATCCGTTCGCCGGATGTTTCTTTAGTGCGCCATGTGCAGTTCCGTTTGCTCAGCCGGATACAGCTACACGTTGTGCTTTTCCAGAGGCCACACATCGAGACCTACCTACCCCTGTGATTAGCATAGACAACCGGTCCCACTCCTGACGAATTCGTCGCAACATGTTTTGACGCACGTAATCGGCGCGTTCATCGGCGCTGCCACTGTACTGTTTCACGTTCGAAATGCCTCCTTCCGGTGTTCTGCGGAAGGCTTTTTCCACCTCTCATTGTAATTGAAATCACCCATTTCACTCTTTTTCCAGCCTCTTACGAGATGGCACAAACGCATTTCGAAATGAGAGCACATCTGGCTGGGAGGTGAGGCAAAAAAGGTTTTACGAGGTACCTGCAGGTGGAGGGGTACTTTGTCTCCATGGGAGACCACCTACCGCTGACACCTGCCACCACTAAAGTACCTTACTTTTAGGTCATTTTAGTTGTAAATGACATTTTGTTTGCCTGCTGAGTGAGTAATGGAAAACTGTACTAATCTGGTTGGTCAACTCAATCTGTCTCTCTGTCTCTCTGTCTCTCTGTCTCTCTGTCTCTCTGCCTCTCTGTCTCTCTGTCTCTCTGTCTCTCTGTCTCTCTGTCTCTCTGTCTCTCTGTCTCTCTGTATCTCTGTCTCTCTGTCTCTCTGTCTCTCTGTCTCTCTGTCTCTCTGTCTCTCTGCCTCTCTGTCTCTCTGTCTCTCTGTCTCTCTGTCTCTCTGTCTCTCTGTCTCTCTGTCTCTCTGTCTCTCTGTCTCTCTGTCTCTCTGTCTCTCTGTCTCTCTGTCTCTCTGTCTCTCTGTCTCTCTGTCTCTCTGCCTCTCTGTCTCTCTGTCTCTCTGTCTCTCTGTCTCTCTGTTTCTCTGTCTCTCTGTCTCTCTGTCTCTATGTATCTCTGTCTCGCTCTGTCTCTCTGTCTCTCTATGAAAGTGAGCAGTTCTCAAATCGAATCTATCCCCCTCCCTATCTCCTCAATGTTTGCTCTCACTTTTTCCATGTATCACACATCTCACTTTTCTGTTAAATTAGCTCTCCTTCCTCATGCCTCTTGCCTATTTTTCACCGTTTTCCTCCTCGTTTGTGAACTGTACAGTAACCTTTACAAGAAGCTTCAAAAGTATCCCAAACCTAAGCCATTTTGGGTGAAAACCCCAACATTTTAGGTCCCAAAACGAAAAACTGAACAAATTTCATGCTCCAAAGCGTTGTTACTGTTCTGCTAAACAGTTATATAGTTGTTTTCACTTCTTTTTGCATAAAAGCGAAGGTGGAAACAACAAAATTTCAATTTTTGATCGATTACAGCCGATAGATTACGCTACAAACCTATTGTTCAAGGCACCGAAGCTCAAAAAACTGCGGGAAATTGCTGTTTTTCTCCACCCCAAAAATAATCTCTTGCATGAGTCGTACCCCATTGATTTGTGAAGTTGAAAAAATATTTGCGTGTTCCACAATGAGTCAGCCGCTTTTTCGCCAGGCGCCCTCTTCAAACACGGTCTCCAGGTCGCGTTTGGTGCAGAAAATCACAAAGTTCAACGGCAGTGTTCGGCATCGATGGAAAATGTGGAACATATGAGGCGAAGAGTCACAAAACCGCATTATTCGCATTTTTGGTCCATTCGCGATCTCCATTGGCTTAATTTTCGCCCGCGCGCGCCACCAATCAATCGATAATTGAAATTTAACGACTATGACTCCAAGCTCAGCCCTTTTCCCCATTACAAAGTAAAAATCACAAAATCGAAAATGTTGTCTCTTTTGGTCCTGCCGCGATTTCTCTGTCACACACCCCGCGTGATCCGCCAATCAATCGATATCTAAAAGTTCTATGTTTGTTGCAGAATATCATAAATTTCAACGACTGTGTCATAATATCCCTGGGGCATCGAAACGGCCCAACATATTATAAAATAATCAAGCTTCGCGCGCCCCACCAATTAATCGATTATTTAAAAGTCTGCAACGGATGAGCCAGTTTTAGAAAATTCGGCATCAAAAGTGTAAAATTGTCAAGAGTTACTGAAAAACAACGATCCATACGCAAGAAAATCGAAATATACGCCTCTTTTGGTCCTGCCGCGATCAGTCCTGCTCTATCCCTGCGCGCACTCCTCCAATCAATCGATATTTGTAAACCCCGCGTATACAGTTCAATTTCTAGCGCATTGCACCCATAAAAGTGTAAAAGTGTCATAAATCATTGCATCAGATCGATTTCCGCTTCTCCCGTTATCGATTTTATTGCAAGGACGACGACCTTGGGGTCGTCGTTGCAGCAGAGAACACGCTTATCTTCGGTCCCGCTTTCTGCAACTTCGCATTCTTCGCCTATTCTCTCATTTGAACCGGAAATGTGCGATTCTTTGAAGATAACGAAGCCACGCCCCCTTTTACCTTAAAACTTTCGAAATATCGTTTTAAGAATTTTCGAAATGCGACCTTGGAATTGAATTCCGCGAAAGTTCATCGACTCTTATGTCAAACGGCAGAGAATCACAAATAGTTTCCGAAATTTGCTAAGATTTTTTTTTTTTTTAGAAAAAATGGACTTTTCGGGCAAAACGGCCATTTTTTGGGCACGATTGCTTATGAGGCACCTCAATGGATAAAATACCGTATTCGTGAATTCAAAATGCAGTACGTAATAAGGCGCTAACGGTAAAATCTTTGAAAATAGGCATCGACTACATACAATATTCCAAATATTTCGGGCGTGGGACGCAAAATACAGTACGTAATCAGGCGCTAACAGATAAATTTGGAGAACCGGGAACAAGTTATTTAGACCATACCGTATTCCAAAAATCTCCTGCGTGCGACCCAAAATGTTGTTCGTGCTAACGGAACTACGTATTGAGAACACACCGTATTTCCAAATTTCGTGTGTGGGACCCAAAATGCGGTACATAATAAGCACTAACGGCCAAACTGTCAATAGGTATTGAAACAAACCGTATTTAGAAATTTTCAGGCGTGCGACAAAAAATGTTGTACGTGATAATGCACTAGCCGACGAATATGTGAAACTTGGTATTGAAAGTATACCGCACCCCAAGCATTTTGAACGTGGGGAGCAAAATGCGGTACTTATTAATGCGCCCTTGATAATATACCGTAGTCCATAATTATTGTGCGTGGGACGAAAAAAAGAGTACGTAATAAGGCGTAGTGTTCCAAAAAAGTTGTGAGTGCGACCCAAAATGCTGTACATCATAATGCGCCCATTAGAATCAACGGTACATTTCGTGCGTGCGTTTCGTGCGTGCGACCCAAAATGCGATACGTAACTGGCAAATTTAGGGAACTACGTTTTGACCAAATGTTTATTTTGAATCAATGGTTACACAATCACATGAAAAAGCAATCACCACAATTTTCAAACGTTGTTTTCCACAAGTTGTGCTAAGCCTCGCCTGTGTCGGTACCTCTTTCCTTCGCAGTCGGCCCTTCGGTCCCACTTGCAGTATCCTGTGGCGTATCCCAAGCCTCGGCAGCACTGTCTCACTGATTCTTCGTTGGGGCATCGGTTCGAACAGTGGTATTCATCGTAATCCGGCATATCATCGTCGTCGTCGTCGTGCTGAGACGACCTGGAGGCGGTGACAAAGACGAGGCAGAAGATGAGGAAGAGGAAGGAGACTTTGGAGAACATTGGGAAGTGAGGTCAAAGGGGTTTCGCCTCTTTTATAGAGGGTAATTTGTTATTGTTATCCTGTAGGAAGTGACTGTTTTGTTCTTATCACGGAGCGACCTTGTTAGTTACATAGGTTGTAGATAACTCATTTGTACGATACGAGTTTGGAGAGAAAGTTGAGTTTTTTTTCGCAAAAGAGTACAAAACTCAGTTTAGCAAGACTTTTTGGAGTCTTGAGGCGGCCTGCCGGCTGCTGAAGGTGCGGCGCGTAATATAGGGAATCCTTTACGGGTTGCTGCTGCGCGCGCCGATGGCTCAGTCGGTAGGGGGACGGACTGTAATTTCGAAGCACGTGGGTTCGATCCCCCTACGTTTCATTTTCTTTTGCAATCATTTATATGATAAATCAAGTTAATGGAAATGTAATTCAAAGTGAGGAAAATATCGAATCGCACAATTTTTTGTCCGTATCGCTGATCGATTGGCCCGCCAGATACTAAAATTACAAATAAAACATTTGTGCAAACCTAAATATGTTAGTTCACGCAAAACTTGTCAAAAAATGGAAATTTGTTGGTTTTCAATTAAAGTGTTTTCTTGTAAAATTGTCGGCAGCCGCTAGCTAAAGGCGCCGCGCTGGATATAAGTAGTCCCTCACCAATATGCAAAAGCGCGCGCGTGGCTCAATGGTGAAAGCACCCGACTGCAGTTCTGAAGGTCGTGGTTTCGATTCCCCCTGGGTGCAATTTCTTTTGCTAATTTTGGTGTTGCCAAACGCAAAAAAGGTAATATATATTTTTTGCGTTTTGCCCAAAAATTCCACTTTTTTGTGAACAAGTGAGAATTGATCCTCGCTCTTTGATGTTCCATGTGCAGGTTGTTCGAATTGCAACTTCCTTATTGACAATCTGTTCTCCACCGCTACTCCACCTGTGTAAACAAACCCTATTGGCATCGTGTTCTGGTGATCAAGCCAGCCACAATGACTTGTCTCGTTGCAAGACACGTTCCGCCTGCCCACGTGCACTTTTCCGCAAGAAAGTGGCGTTTCCGGGTTCATTCCAGTTCGAAATCGTGCGTAAATCCGAATAGTTCCTGTCTTTGGTGACAAGATCATCCGACCTTGAAAGGGCAGCCGGCCGGGTGGCAGGTGTCTGGCGGAGACCAAGGAGCGGCCGAATTTCTTGTTTTCCCAGGCGGAGGAGGCTAATATTTGGAGCTATAAACCTATATTCCTACAATTTTACGTTATATAAGTGGTACTACCGTCACTTTTCCGAGGAAATTTCTTTTATTAGCAACTTTTTTGCCTTCAATCTGCTTTGGGTCACGGGAATCGAGGCCGCCTTTTTAGGCCACGCCCACTTTTCCGTGCCACTATATTTCACGTTATTATGCACTTAGCAACACTTAGTCACGCCCCAAAAAAACTGGAGTTTCCATTAAAAAAGTAGGGCTTAGCTTGTTATTCCACGCCCACTTTTCCACGTGACCGAATTTCTGATATGATAGTTTTAGCCACTCCCACAAAATATGATGTGTCTTGTTTCTAAACTAATTTCATTTTTCCGCGCTAAGTTTAATTTACATTTCTTTGGAAAGTTATTGTCACGTTTTTGGCCACGCCCACTTTTCGCGCCACTTTTTGCGCAAGCTCTTTCAAGTCACGCAAATAAACTTTTAACCACGCCCTCTTTTTTGTCTTTTTTAATCAACTTTGTAATCACGCCCACAAATCAACACCATTTGAAATTAGGCCACGCCCACTTTTCCGCGCGATTACATGCAGCAACTCTCGCAAGTCCAGCTAAACTTTTTTGACCACGCCCATTTTTAACCTCAAGAAATATGAGCTTGGTAACCCCACCCACAAATCAATACCATTTACTTTCAGGCTCCGCCCTCTTTTCTGCGCCACGTGTACAAACTGCGGAAGAATTCTAAACCAATGTTTATGAAAAATACGCGCTCTAATCGCATTTTGGGCGTTTTTCAACAAGGATTTTGCAAATTTCCTTCACTAAAACCAATATATAGTGGGAAACTGTGACCACTGAGCAAATTTTTCGCAGTTTTTGCGCTTTTTTACAGTTTAAGTCTATTTTACCCATTTTTCGAGCCAACTTTCCCTTATCTATCCCTGTTTCAACCCATTCGTTGTTCCGCTGACAGCTGGCCGTCTTTTTCGGTCTGCGCGGGAAATGAGTAATGAAGTGATCGGGCACAGAGGGGATTGAACGGAGGAAAAACGAAAAAGGGATTTCTGATTCTCGGTCATCTGAAGATCGATAACTTAATTAACGAAAAGAGGATTTCAATTATGGAAATCAGGCCATCTCTCGCAGTCTGCGCTCTCTTTACTCAAATCCTCTCTCGCTCTCGAACCAACGTCATTTCAAAAGCGAAATTTCATGAAATCAAAGTTCACAAAACCGAAAGCTATTTCCAATTTGGAAAGTGTATGCCATTCGGAGAAAAGTATGAGTAAGGCGAGAAACTTTGTTCTTTTCCGCTACAAAATAAAGTTCTCACAAGGGGGTCACTGCAAATTTATGTAAACGGCAGATATAGAGGTGGGACAAAAGGCAAAAGCTTATAAATCAGAAAATCAGTCAAAATTCGCGTCAAAGAAAGAAAAAAACAAAAATTTGGCCTCAGTCAGGATCCGAACCAGGGAGCTTCTGCTTGACAGGCTAAGCGCTAACCGATTGCGCCACTTGGAAAATCAGGAAAACTGGAGCTGCTGCCTTTAAGTTTTGCGCGGCGGCAATTTCAACGCACGTTATTATCAAAATTTACATTTTTGTTAATTAAAAAACATATACACTTACTTATATTTTTAGTACTGTATTACGCTGTGTAGAACGTGAAAAACTTCAGAAACCCCCTCCTTCCCACAGTAATTCCACGTCAAAACACTTTTCCCTCACTTTTTCACGTAAACAATTACTTTCCCTGTAAACTCCTGAGAAATACGTTCTTTTTTCCACGTCCCAAGTATATTTACATAAAAACTACGGTGATTTGCCACTTTTGTTCCTATTTTGTGTGCGTTACACTCCGTTATAATGATATTCAGTCAAGGGTAGAAGCCAAATCACAATTACATGTGCATAGTAGTGTTGTCCTTAAACAGAAAAAGTATGAAAAGCCCCCACAAACAAAGAATTACCTAGTGGGATTCGAACCCACGACCTTTTTTTCTTATAGTCCGTCGCGTATGCCATTGAGCCATGGGTGCATCTGCCACCTAGCGGTTTTATCATGGCACCATACTTACTTCTTCTTACTACGAATTAGTTCCACATTTCTAGAATTCTTTGGGAAAAAAAGACAAAACAAGAGAAAAATGAGCTGTAGATTATAATGGCTCTAATTAGAACCCTCCCACGAGCACATTATTAGCGCTTTTTGTGTGATTGTACAGGCTATTTTTTGAAATTAATCTGCTAAAAGTATGCAATTCTTGGAAATTTTCATGCTGTGGGTGGTTTCTATGAAAGTTAGCCCGAATGCTATAAATTTATAGCCCAAATAACAACTTTAGCTTCATTTACATGACTTTGGTTGCATCACGATATTCAGCGAAGCGGTTGAAGTCAAAATCGATCGATACCGATTTGGCTTCTGCTGAGTATTCAATGTTAACCCTACGCTTTGGGTACCACAAAGAGCACACAGCGCATTTGGAATAATGGAAAAAAGGTCGATGATTGTCCCCATATGAGAAATATGTCCATAATGGTCCCGCAATTTGGAGAAAGGTCCATGATGGTCCCTCAGATACAGAATTCCTTAATCAATCGATATAATCTAGTGTAAGGTCAACAAATATGCTAATCAGTGTGATATGCTATCGCCCCCCCTCCGCGAGGCGTGCTAAACAATATTACCGTATCCCAATAAGAAATTTGCACGTATATGATACTCAGGCAAGGATAAGAAGCCAAAATGTGCCGAAAATATCATAAATATACGTTTCAATCTCATTTTCCCATACTCCCCATGTGAAAATGAGATCATAAGGGAAATGCGAAATGCAATTGCCCCGTGATATTAACTTTTCTCACCCCCGAATGAGTACTTTTGATTACTTTTTGGAGTTTTTTCGCCTTCAAATTAGGCTCTTGGAGCCTGTATGTAAGAAAAACTTGACCTCGAGATCATTATCGGCGACCCACCACCGGGCAACAAGTCTGGCAGCTAGTTACCCGTTGGCATTCTTCTATTGTTTTACTGTTTTGACATTTAAACTCATTTTTAATATAAAATAACAGGAAAGCAAAAAATTGCAGCGGAGGAGAGTCGAACCCACGACCTCCAGCTGATGAAGCAAAACCGTAGACACTGCACCATGGTGCCACCACGAATGTTTGGCGCGCCGGTCCTTTTAATCGCCCATTCCTGAAGCTTGGGGCACCCCTCGAAAATTCTATTCCCACCAAGTTTTACTCAGAAATATATTTCCTGAATAAGTGTGATTAAAAGTTGAATCAACAACATTATTTTCATCAATTTTCACGCGCTTCCCAGAAAAAGATACCCTGGGGAATGTGAATCACTTCAAACTCTTACCGCTTTGAACTGGAAGTTTGGTTTCTGATTTTTCGAACTTGGAGCCTTAGATAAGGGTTACGTTAGTCATGAAGTTAAGGTAAAACACAAGTTTGGACATTTCCGGGCCAATTAGGGCTTTCGAAAAAGCCAAAAGGCCGCGTTTCTCCATGGCCTGCGGCCGTGGAGGCCCACGATTTTCGGGTCAGCTGGGTCGGGCTAGCCCGAAACAAAACAAAGAAAACTTTTCAGTGTGGAGTATGCCTCCCCTCAGGCATGTGTTTGGACTGAAGCTCTTTGTTGTCTGGAGGCCTCTGTCTGGCCCACAGGGTGTGTTTTCAACGTCTGGCAAGTTGTTTTTATGCTTTAATGTCTACAGTATCTTTTTATTTGCTGATTCGTCCTTAAGTTAAGGTCCTTAGGGTAATTTATTATCTGTTAGTTCTTAGGAGTCATTAAGGCGCGTCGGTTGAAAATGTCTCAAGGATAACGGCTTCCATCGCGCCTGTCGCCCTTTGCGCAGAGACGACCCCCCACGAAATAGTGTGATAACAAGGACACGGCGCTTTTTCAATTAACAGACACCCTGATTGTCTTTTTTCATCGGAATCACACGCGATCTGTAACTACAATAGAGACTTCTTTTGTGAATCGGTTATAAAAGAGACGGAGACGTTTGATCAGAGATTATAGCGCTATGTATTGCAGTCCTATTAGAGAGAGAGAGAGAGAGAGAGAGAGAGAGAGAGAAAGAGAGAGAGAGAGAGAGAGGGAGAGAGAGAGAGAGTGACAGGGAAAGAGAGAGACAGAGACAGAGAAAGAGAGAGAGACAGAGACAGAGAAAGAGAGAGAGAGAGACAGAGAAAGAGAGAGAGAGAGAGAGAGAGAGAGAGAGAGAGAGAGAGAGGGAGAGAGAGAGAGTGACAGGGAAAGAGAGAGACAGAGACAGAGAAAGAGAGAGAGAGAGAGACAGAGAAAGAGAGAGAGAGAGAGAGAGAGAGAGAGAGAGTGACAGGGAAAGAGAGAGACAGAGACAGAGAAAGAGAGAGAGACAGAGACAGAGAAAGAGAGAGAGAGAGAGAGAGAGAGAGAGGGAGAGAGAGAGAGTGACAGGGAAAGAGAGAGACAGAGACAGAGACAGAGACAGGTTCGTTTCTGTGGAGGTTATAAATCGTTTTCGCGTCCAATATCGAATTTCATGTATTGTGTTGTGTGTCAGCCGCCGTTGAAAACACCTCTAATCTAGATAAGACCCAAAAGTACTTAGTCCTTTAAAGATTCCACTTTAGTTCGTTTAGAGTAGTGTAGATCGGAACCACCTGTTAAAAACATCCCCACTTTTTGCGGTTTCTTTTGAAACACCGGGCCCGTTTTTCCTCGTCCAGCTGTCAGCAAGCACTTCCTGCGGCTGGCACCACGCCCCTCTCCGAGATGACCCCGTCCTCATAGTGAACGGACAGCCTTGCACTGTCCAGCGTGCCAGCCGACGAGGACGCGCGCGGCGCCCCAGCTCTGCGTCTCCTCCGATCACACGCTATTTCGCTGCAACACGTCTGCGTCTCTCTATTTCCGCGTGGTGAAGACCCATCTCTCGCACTTGACCTCTGCGACCCCGGGTATATAAAGAGCCGTCGGAGGCCTGTACTCTCGCGCTCGTTCTCGGCGGTAATGGAAGCCGCTTTCAAGCTTTTTCAAAAATTTCGAAATTCCCCCCCCTTAACCCCGCCCCAAAACTACAGTACCCCAACCCTCCCCTACCCTTCAAGAGGTTATATAATTCTGTTTTGAAAGTGTCAACATGTTACAGCCCCGGGAACGCAGTAATCCGTGTGGGTGCCGATTGCGCGGCGCGCGCTGCAATTCCAGTCAGCTGTTTCGAAATTGAACATTGAATTTTGAAAGAAAATGACCCAAATTCTACTTTTCGGGAAAATCGCGGGAAATCACTCATTCAGGCGCACTTTTTGCGAAAACAAAACTGGAAACTTGTTTTCAATCCATTCGGTGAAACGTCACGGTGATCATCACCATTTTTGGTGGTTTAAAGGACTGTTTAGGGGGTTAAGGCCTAATTAAGGCGCTAAAATCCCTCTAATCCACCCCCGGGCGGGCGTCTTCCAGTGTTTTTAAAAAGCTCGCCCCTTAAATAACTCATTCTAGTCGCTAAATTTGGTAATTTAACGGACTTTTCGAGTTTGGTGGTTTAAAGGACTGATTTGGGGTGTTAAGGTCTTATTAAGGCCATAAAATCACTAAATCCCCTGCGGCGGGTTGCTTCCGGTGTTCGTAAATCCCCTTCCCCTCCCAATTAACTCATTCAAGCCTCTATTTTTGGCGATTTAAAGGACTGTCTAGGGGTGTTACGGTCTTATTTAGGCGTTAAAATCACACAAAATCCCCTGGGGCGGTCTCCTTCAGGTGTTCGTAAAGCTCGGTGGCCGCAAAAATATTAAACGGCCTCTTACAGCGACAGCTGACGGACGGCCGCCCCCCGGCGCCTATATAAATGTGCGGGGAAGGCTTCGGAGCGGCGGGAAAAGAGCAGGTGTTTGTGTTTTTCTATTTCTTTTGCTGTTTTTTCTTTGTTTATCCCGGTTCTACCACCCCATAAATCCCCTCCTCTACCTCTAAAGCTCGCTTTTATCAGCCAACTTCCTTAATTTTTCCATTTAAACCTTTAATCCTATCTTAGGTCCTTTAGGGGCATTAACTTTTGAATCTTTTGCACAGCGGGCCCAAGGCGGCGGGGGAGTCCACCCCTGACCGCGTCGCGTCCGAACGAGCGCGGCGCGGCAATGATTCGGAGACTCCAGGATTTTTTATTGCTTCATTATTTGACTTAAATTTATATATAAATTGAAAGTTTATACAATTTCCGATTTTTTTACAATAAAAATTAAGAAAAATAATGATTAAACAAATAAAATAAATCGTGCATAGAGAACCAGTTAGATGCGCAGGGACCCAAAAAGGCCTAGAGACGGCGTTGGAATTCGAAAAGGGGGCGTAACCTGGCTCTGCGCCAACCTCACCGATCAAAGGGTGCCGCTGCCGCCACCTCCTATACTTGGGCCCGCTGTGTTTGCATAAGACCTCAACCAACTTGGTTAAATTCCTAATTAGAATTATCAAAGTACCCCCCCCCCCCCCCCGAAACGATTCACTGTGTTTTTTCAGTCAGGGGGCAATTAAGTCATTAAGTCAATTAAAACCAATTTTTAGGGGGGTTTTAGTTCTAGCCAATTCTCAATCAATTTCAGCATTACGCTGTATTGCGTACTTTATTTTAAGTCACACGGCTTGTTTTGAAATACGGTTTTTTTTACTTTTAGCTGCATTTCTACCGTTTATTTCACCAATTTTTATGTATTTCGGCTTTTTTGTGACACTAATGTCAATCTACATTATTATTACATTTTGAAATAACAGTAAAATACTATAGCAAAACTACGCAACTTGGGGGAAGGGGGGGGGGGTTGTGACTACATTTAGAGTCGCTTTTGTTTACGATTAGCGTGGTCTTAAAAGCACAAAATGACTTAGCCACATCCCTTAAAATTCTTAATAATTACTTAAAAGCCACTTAAATCTATCTGTAGGCACTTGGAAATCCTAGGTACTTTAGTGTTTTCGCTTTAATCTCTCTCCCCCTTTCTAATTATCCAATTAACCTCTTAACCCTCGGTCCCTCCCCTCCATCTGCGCCCCTACATCGCTTTTTCCATTCTTTAGCTTTTTTTATTTCCTCCTCCCTTATAAATTCGCCCCAGTTTCAGATGAGCCGGTGAAATGGACCCCAACCTCTACAACCTCTTCGCCACCGGCGTCTTCCCCAGCCCTTTGCCCAGTCCTCAGGAGTCCATGCCGGTCAGTTTTTCACATTTTTCACATTCCTATCAAAATTACCGGGCGATTGTCGCCAGCTATTTTAATCTTTTCCTTATCACAATGTTTTCATTTCTGCAGATTGTTTCGAATGGTTCATGTTTTGCATTCTCTGTTTTGTCTGGAACGCGTTATTTGGCTGTTGGTTTTAAAACTTTGCTGTCATTTCGATTTCATCGCAAATTCGGTAAATTAATTAACCCCGCTTAAGGTCTTCAGGCACATACCTTACTCGTTTAAGGTGGTTAACTCGTTTAAGGCCTAAACCGGGCTCTCCATAATGAACGCTTGGGTGTTTTTTCCAAGTTACTTAGGGTCACTAGGCGCGTTTAGGTAAGATCTTTAGGTAGGAAACTTAATACCTTATATTAAGTACCTTAAATTCCTTAACTGAGTCACTTAAGGTTTATAAGGTTTAAGTTCGTTGCCTAAGGTATTTGGAACCTTACTTAAGGTGCCCCTAAGTTCCTTAGCTTCGAAAGCCCTAACGACAAACCTTAGTTCATAAATTAGGTTCCTTAAGTCACTTAGTCGGCTGAGTTCGCTTAAGTGACCTGAGGTGCTTAAGATATTTACCGAAGTCACTTAACGTTAAGGTCGTTTAAGAACTTTTTAGGCGTCTTCGGTTTCTTAAGACCCTAAGTCATGGAACATTTTTAGGCATTTGGGAATTTAAGTTCCCATATGTGGGAGCGAGCTCCCTTAATTCACTACGGTCTAAGTCAATAGGCCCTTAAGTCCCTTAGAGCTTTAATCGCTCATTCCTGCTTGAAGTTCCATTGTTTTCCTGTCGTCATTCGCCGTTCCAAAACGCCGTGTTGCCATTCGAATTTCCTTTGTTTGCCTTCCTTTCCACGGGGTGTTCGTCTGTTTCCACAGCCTTTTTCCTCCCGGTTGAATGGCCAAATCGGCCATTTTCCCCCAATCTTCGATCATTTTCTGTTTTTTCCACTGTGTTTGGCATCTCTCGCACAAGTTGTCGCACCCGTTGTAATAACAAATATCAGGAACCGTTAAATGGGGTTTTTCGAAGATGGGCGGTCAGTTTAAAGTCCCCTGCGAGCGGAGTTCAATTGTTTTAGACAAAAATTTTAATGATACTCAGCCGAACGCGGTGGAAACCAATCAATCACTGTTCCTTTGTGCTTTGGTCAAATTATTGAACAGTTTTTGTGTCTTCAGCGCAATTTCCGCGCGGTTGTCGCAGGGATAATCCCATCACTGCAGGCTGGTTTTCAAATTGTTTCCGTGTACAAGTAAATTTACTTTTTATTACTATTTTTGTTTTTAAATACAATTTTTGTATTTAACAATACATAAAAAATAAAATTTATGCCATAATATTTGCCCATTGTTGGGTCCTGAGCGGAAAATTTTTGTGGTGCGTGGTTGAAATTTCATTTTTTTTTCAGTATAACAATCAATCAATCATCGATTTTCTTACGACAAAAAAAAAACGAAGTTGCAGTTATTTTCGTGCGATAATGCGATTTTTCACCAATTTCTCATTGAATCACCCGATAAATACAGAAAAACTTAATTTTGTGGTAATTTTAAAGCAGCAAAAATAAAAATTTAGGTTTTAAGCCTTTTTTCAAGCGCGAAATTCTAAACTTTTCCAGTTTTTGCTGATTTTAAATTAATTTTCATTCGTTTCGTAACCGATTTTTACAAATGAAATTTTATTACTTAAATAACGCGATTTCAGTAAAAATCACAGTTCGGCGCGAAAAAAACCTTTCACGCGGGCGTGATGTTTTGCGTTGGAGCGCGATTTCTGTCTATTTACGTTGTTTTCCCCATTTTCTCATTCAAACCACCTTAAAATACATTTAACATTATATTTTCAAAAATAAATCCACGTGGCGCAATGACGTTTCTAATTTAATCGAATCCGGTTCCAATAACCAAAATTATTGTTATTTTACAGTCCAAACCGGTTTTTTCCATTGCTAAATTGTTTTTGCATATTTTCTCGTTTGCAATGATCACAATTTGCCCGTTTGTCTATAAAATCAGACAAAAACAGCGTCGGCTCCGGTTTGTTTGGCCGCCGCCCCCTCTGTTTCCGTTCCTGACGTGGAGCTCTTACTCACTCCTTTCGCAATTTCGCCTTAAATGCGCCTTTTCTTCGTTTGTAGACACAATTTTCATTCCTTTGTGTTCAAAATCACCCCAGACATTGGGAAATTTGCCGTTCTCACGGCAGCCCTTTGTCTAGCCAAACGATCCCCTTTCGCATGCTAATCAGATCGCTCTTTAGCCCGTAGATATGCAATTTTATTGCAAAAATGGCTAGAAGTGTACCATCAATCGATAATTGCCGATTTCTTGGGTCCTATAGGAAAATAAGGGCCAAAATGGAGCGCGCCAAGACCAAAGTGAACTTTTGAGGGTGGGATTTAAAATTTTGCTAAGGAAATGTGTTTTTTTCCTTCTTTTTTTGTTGTAAAAGTGAATAAAATTTCATTTAGATGGTCTTCCCGTCGCCAATTTTCCCGCCACAGCCGTTGCAGCAGGAGCTGCTCCGCCAGATGGTCTTCCAGCAGTTTTATCAACAAAGTGAGTTTATAAACAGAGAGAGAGAGAGAGAGAGAGAGAGAGAGAGAGAGAGAGAGAGAGAGAGGGGTTATAAAAACCATCACTTCCATGCCCAAAAGCGACTTTTAAACTGAATTTTTCAAACTTGGGGGGGGGGGGGGTTTAAGAATGTTTGCGCGCAAACGATAGTAAAAGTATAGGAAGTATTATACAAAAAAGCTTCCTTTTTTATCGCTATCTGGGGGGGGGGGATTCATTTTTTTTATCCAGCAAAACCGATTTCACTCCGATCAATTGAATGGAAAAATTCAATTCTGTGGAAAACCATTTTTTTTTTCAAAGGTTGTTTTTGGGATTTCACACGATTTCACTGTTATCTGGGGTCTCAGGGTAAAACTTAATGGATTTTCTCACTTTAAAAAAATTTGAAGTACCCCATTTAAAATAAAGTTCCAGTAAGTTACAATAGGCCTTGGCAAGCCTCTAGATCAATTTTGGGTGCATTTTAGAACTATCGACTTTTTCATTTGTCCAAATTTTCGGAAAGTGGCGTTTGGCAAAACTGGAATTATGTTTTTTTAAGGTGAAGATTGTAGAGAGAGAGAGAGAGAGAGAGAGAGAGAGAGAGAGAGAGAGAGAGAGAGAGAGAGGAGACATAGAGAGATTGAGTCCTTCCTCACCTAACAAATTCTCTTTTTACAGCTCTGAATCAACTGCTGACCCACCCCATCACCACGCCGACCCCTCTTCCGAAGGCCATCAGCCCCGTGATGTCGATGGCTTGTCTCCAGCCACCGCCAACTCTCCAGCCGATCCAGCAGCTCACCCTCCCGACGAAGCCCTGTTCTCCCATCGTCGAGGTGCCTCAGATGCCCTCACTTCCCCAGATGACGGTGCCCGCCGTGCCTCCTCAGGCTGCTCCGCCGGCTGTCGTCTCGGCCACTCGTCAGAGCCAGCCCCGTTCGTCAGAGTCACCAGGTCGGTGCCAGGCCCCACTCACATGACGGGTCACATGCATAACGTAGTCCTCGCGTTGTTTGACTCCAAAGTGCGCTTTGGGGGGAAACAAAACATGTTTTTCGCAAGTTGAACAGGTTCCAGGGGTCTTTGACCCAGTTTTTGGTGGTGGTGTGTGAAAACTAGGTTGGGACGCACTTTTACGTAGTAATATGGCAAAAATTGGACAAGATATGTGTTAGACGCACTTTTGCGTACCGAATTCGATTTTGAATTTGGCAAAATCTGTCCCGGGCGCACTTTTGCGTACCTTATTTGATCGTATCGGTGAGAAAGCACTTTTACGTACCGAAACTTGCAGCCTTGACTTGTGAACGCACTTTTGCGTATCTGGGTTTATCAGGTTTCCCACCGACGCACTTTTACGTACCGAAATTCTCGCATACCGACTTTTGGCGTACGTACAAATATGTTCAAGTACCATTTGAAAATGGTATTCCAAATCTGTTCGGCGCACTTTTGCATACTTTGACAATAAGTGTCGCAAGTCACGAAATTTTGCGTACCCGAATAGATAAGCTGGTAGTGGCAATAATAAACGCACTTTTGCGTACCTCTGCTCATCAGGGTTTTTGCGTACCAAAATTGGTTCTGAACACTTACGTGTGATTCAAAATGTTTTCAACGCACGTTTGCGTACCGAATTTGATCCGATTATAGAGTGACAAAATTTGTGTCAGTTCTGTGTCAGACGCATTTTTGCGTACCGAATACGTGTCGAAACACACAACATTGGCATGTCTAGACACGCAAGAAAACCGTTCAACGCACTTTTACGTACTTTGGTTGATCAGGTTTCAATGTGACGCACTTTTACGTACCGCGCATTCATCAACGGACTTCCACGTGCTGTTGCGCAAAAAAAAAATGACACGTCTGCGTATCAATCTTGGGCGTTGCCGTTGCTGTAACGCTCAATTGCGTACCAGTTTTGCTTGGCGACGCACTTCTACGTACCGATGTACGACGGACTTTTGCGTACCACATAATGGGTACGTGTCCATTTTTCCACGCACTGTTGCGTACACTGCGCACAAATTACACTAGCGTGATGGCAATTAAACGGCTATAATCGCCGTTTAATACCATAATATTATAATTGAATCGGCGAAATCATTTTATGACTTTCGCATTGCGATTCGCAATTTCGTGATGTGGCCGGCGGGTTTTGTTCTCCCGCCTCGACTCGGCCCTCGCCATATTCGCCAACTTTTGAGAAGGTGGAAAAGTGGGTTTTTTCGGACGCTTTTTGGGTTACGGTATTCCTTTGTTGTACATTTAAGGGTTACTGTATTCCACCGTTTCTCTGTCACTTAAACTCGCGCTTTTCCCGTCGAAAAATGGTTCGAAATGACATCGAATTCACTTCATTTCAGTCTTTAGCCTCCCATTTCGCACATTTTCACCTTGACGCAGGCGATCAGCGATTGAAATTCCGATATTGACAGCCGCCATAGATCATAGCCAAATTGATGTGGAACATCGGCAACACGGGGCGGCCGCGTCTTGCGAAATTCAGCGGTTCCACGTCGCTACTCTTGGAACCAAAAGTTAAAAATAAAAGTTTTCAAACATCAGAAATGTTGATGGGGCACAGTATACGGTATATTTACTGTAATTTATGTCCCGTGTACGCAATAGTGCGTGGATTGGATTACGGTGGGCCGCTCAAAAAATGAATACGTAAAAGTACGTCCAAACAATTTGACAATTTCGGTACGCAAAATATCGTCACAATCGAAATGACAAAGTCTGAAATTGGCATTTTCAGTACGCAAAAGTGCGTCTGGATAGAAACCTCATTAACCGAGATATATAAAATTGCATCTGAAAATATACCAAGATTACCATTTTTGCGTACCAAATTTCGGTACGAAAAAATGTGTTACAATATTTCCATTGCAATATTGTTGCAACGCTCAATTGCGTACCGAAATTTTCAAATTTTCTTGTGTACGAACTTTATTTACCGCTGTGTTTAACGACGCACTTTTGCGTAATATTCACTGGAATTTTTTGGTACTTGTCAAGCTTTATTTTACCACGCACTGTTGCGTACACGTGGCACAAATTAGTTTGTTTTTTTTAGAACGCTGACAATATTGGTTATACGATTTTAGCGACA
Source organism: Oscheius myriophilus (assembly GCA_964057215.1). NCBI lineage: Eukaryota > Metazoa > Nematoda > Chromadorea > Rhabditida > Rhabditidae > Oscheius > Oscheius myriophilus. Next base: position 3,937,179 of record OZ059903.1, on the reverse strand, counting down.
TTTTGGTTCGATTATTGTATAAAAATTGTTCTGTTAACAAAAAAACAGGCATACGTAAAAGTGCGTGGAAACAGTATGACACTTTCGGTACGCAAAAGATTGTTGCTTCAAGATCTTTTGACTTTAGTACGTGAAAATGCGTTGGAGTCATATCTAGTTCGAATTTGGCCTTATCAGTACGCAAAAGTGCGTATTAACTTCCTTACTTTACTAAACTATCATATTTCAGAAGCCCACTGCTCATCTCCGTCGACCTCAGCCACCGCGAAAGACGACGATGATGACCTCTTTGTGGATGTTGAGTCCGTAGACAACAAATCTTCTAACAAAGACCGTCGCAAGGCCCATGTGGAGTTTTTCCGCAAAGTGAAGAGCATTCGCCAACGGTCCGTCGTGGACGCCTCAGGGTAATTAGGCCTAACTAACCCGCAATTAACTGTTAATTTTTCCAGAGACCGGTCGCTCAAGTGCGCCGTTTGTGAAGTCATGGTCCCGCTGCAGGACAACGCCATTCAGTTGCACGTGAACCTTCACGCCGATGCGGGAGGATTCAGATGCCAATTGTGTGGATTTGAGTTGCAGGAGAAGTTCAAGGTCTACAAGCACATGAGGGATAAGCATCCGAATAAGGTGAGGGACTGTAGACACGCGCGCGCCGCGACGCGTCGAAATTTGGGGGCTGCACCACACTAAAGCGCGATTCGCAAAATCTCGTGGACATCACAGTTAAATTTCGAAAACAGCATAATCAAATGCTTTTTTCGAGCAATGTTAGTTTTTAGGCTCATGCGCGCCAGAATTTGGGGGCCGAACTACATAAAAGTACAGCCAGCAGTTTATTTCAAAATCGTCTAGGAATTTCTTAAGCCACGTAATCATAAAATGACTAAACGCTATGAAATCATGTCTGAAACGCCGCCACCGAACGCTTACTCATAATAGAATGTGAAATGCATCACTGGATTCCAAAGAAATGGAAAACATTGAAATTTCAATTGTAAAGCGCAAATGTTGGGGAGGCGGATTGTATATACAGATTAAACTATAAATAATTAATCAATGTATGAATAAGTTTTTAATCATAAATTTCTTTGTTTCGCTGGCTTGACGAATATTTTGGCGCGATTTGGGAGTAAAGTCAAACTTGTGGTGCTGCTGATTTTTTTTTAAACTTTGTTTCACAATTATTGAACAAAAAAGTAAACAGTTCGGCATGCAAAACTTTGAGTTTCCTGGTTTTGATGTATTGCGTACACTATTTTGGGTAACACGACAGCTGTAACTATCGTGGGTCACTTTTATTGGCCGCTTGCCATATTTTTGCTTTTCGTGATTTATTTTATTTTTAAACAAAATATACATTATCATTAAAATGATAAAAACAAGCTGCAGAAATGTAGTTCATAATGAAAATATTTTTTTTAAAATGCCGTGGGATTCAACAAGAAAAAAGTACGCGATTCGATTCCAAACCAAGCTGAACTAGGCGAGGATTATAAATGTTTTAGTTTTTTTAGCTTCAATGTAAAAATGCCAGTCCATCAGCCGATGCCAAGAAAAATTTAGCATAAATATCCGGCCGGCCCGAGCCGAGTAAATTTCGGGAGAGGCCGGCCCGTGGCCGCCGGCCATTTATTTTGAGCAAAAACGATATAATGCCGCTGAAAACCGTTAAACACCCGAACTGGGAACCTCTAAATACCACAAAATTACAGTATTCTTAATTTCCAGGCCGATCTGATCGAGGACCGCCGCAACATGTCCAAACTGAGCGCCTACATCGAAGTAGTCTTTCCCCGAGCCTACGTGCGGCCCAAAAAGGACTCCACAAAGGAGGTCGAAAGTCTCTTAAGGTACTAAATCCTTAACGCTCTTAACAATAAACTGTTTTTAGGCAATTGGAAGAAAAGAAGATAACGGAAGTCAGTTGCGCGCTGTGCGATAAAATGGTTGTGTCTTCGAGGACGTGCATCACGCGCCACGCTAATACCCACCCTTCCTACAGGTAATTAATGGTTTTTAACGTTACTAATGCCTTAATTTAGGTGTAAGAGCTGCAAATTCACCACGGACAGTGAGAAGGCGCAGGAGCAGCACCAGACGGAGGCCCATGCCGTGGCGTCCCCCCGCCTCACGGGAGAGTACAACCTCTGCACGGCCACCGATGTCGTTTCCAAGCAAATCACCCGCTGCTTCTCCCACTCGGTCGAATAATCGCAATGCGCGAAGTAATACCAAGAACCTGCTTTCATTTCGTTTCGGGACCCTCTCCACCCACGCTTTACGACTCTCTCCCTTGCCATGACACACTTTCAGTGAGCTTTAAGCGTTGCTCAGACCAATCTTGTCGCGTTCCTGATGATCCTCACGTCCTTATGTTATAGTTTTCAAGGCCCCCAGGGGCAGATTTAATAAATTATGTTCTTGTTTTTTTGTAATTGGGGTAATTTGGCAAAGACTGACCTCGAGTCCTTCTGTTGAGGGGAGTTGGCGACCGGTACCACGGGGAACGTCGCAAGAGGCACGGCGGAGCTGAAAGGTTAAAGTAGAATGTATTCAGAGGCACAATGATTTCCTCTCTCTCTCTCTCTCTCTCTCTCTCTCTCTCTCTCTCTCACTCTCACTCTCACTCTCTCTTTCTCACTCACATAATAGAGAGATGAATGCGAGGGAGTGATAAGAGGTGAAAAAGCTTAAACAGAGATAGAGAGGAGAGTATTGGAGGAGAAAAAGAGAGAGACGAAATGAGATCCAACATGGAGATGATTGTAAGGTGATAAAAGGAATAGAACTGTGCTTGAGAGATCTGTATAGAGGTAATGAGAAAAGATGGCCGAAATATAGAGGGTTGGGAGAGAGAGATACAAAAAAGAGAGAGTGAGGCACAAAAGAGGGATTCAGGGAGCGAAAGAGAATCAAATGAGGCAAGCTTACAATTCCGAAGTTTAGAGACACAACCGACGATGGGGCGTGGAAGAAGAAAATGTGCCGAAAAGAGAGAAGTGAGGCGAAACGAAGTGAGACGTGAAAACAGGTACGTAAGCTAATAAGCTAAGCTAACTAGCGATGAGTGTTGTAGTTCCTGCTAATTCTACTTTGGCGGTTTTTGGAAATGAGTAATTATTTGATGTTCATATTCGAATTATCCATTATTATATCAAAATAGTACGCTACAAAAGGGGCGTAGCCCCTCTTTGGCCGAAGTAGGAGTATAACCAAGATGGACTGGTGAGATAAAATCCGGTTAAGGAAATATACTTTAATTTAATATAAGGTATGCTCCTCCCCCACCGACCTTAACCGGAAGTGTCGAAAACCTGTACATCTACTCTAATTAGCATGAACATTGACTGATTTACAAGTTCACATTTTTGTATAAATGTCTATTGAAAGTAATTGTAATGTCCAAGATTTCCGCTCAAGCTCGGTGGGCGAGGAGTATAATGTATTTTGGTTTTAAAGGGACCGTCAGGGATTATTTTTGACTTTTCATAAAACGACAGGTATGAGGTTTAAAATGTATTCAACTTTTATGGAATACCGTTAGAAAACGCTAATCGCACCTTAACGTTTTCTCAGAAAAGGTAAGGTAGCCTTAGCTAAACATATTTACGGCAAAACAATGTTAGCTAAAGAAAAGCCCGATATATGGAAAAGTTTGTGAAAGAGATATGATATCAAGAGCTAAGCTTACTTGTGTTTAGCTAAAATCTGAAGTGATAGGATAGTTAAAGGGCTCGTCAGGGGCCTTTTCAGAATCGCATGCTAATGAAGACTTGGCAAGCATTTTGCGTACGGCCGTTGTCTGGAGCGGTGTTCGGAAAAATCATTTAAATTGAAATGACTCGATTAGCATACATTCCATTTCCAATCAGAAAAGGCCCCTTACGGGTCCTTTAATTTTAAAAATAAAAGGAAAACAATGCTAATCTAAGCCACATTTGGACCAAAATATATTTTCCAAGGTGATTTTAGCAATTATCATGCTTTACCGCCTCAGGCAACTCACCTAAAAAGGAACTTCGCAATAAAGCATCTAGACCTATGGCATTAAAAAACAGTTTTAAAACTTAAAATTCTCTAGGAACTCTAATACAACCTGTAATATTGACCTCTAGAATAGTGGAATATTAGCAGAATCTCACACGAATCTTGGAACTTCAATAACAACAGCGCAAAACTGACACATAATAGCTCACGATTTGGTATAATTTCATCTAGGTGAGAGTAATAAGGTACCTTAAAGGTACGAAAGGAAGAAGTATTGTAATGAAGTTAAGAAATAGTAGGAAAATTCAAAACTAAAGCTGAGTAAGTTAAAACCTACCTCTGCATTCTCATTAGCAGCTAACAAATCAGCAGACCTTGCTCGAGAAGGTGGCTCAGCCACAGAAAGTAAAGCTGAAAATGGGAACTGAAGTTCGATTTCTTTTCAAACAAACATTTAGTCGAACGCGTAACATCTTGCACTGATCGCTGAATGTATGAAGGTTCCCTGCTCATCAAAGGAAAGACTTGTGATAGTTTTGTAGGTGAGCCGAAGGAAGCCTCTTTTGTCGTTTCGGTTCTTAACATTTTTGGGTTTTAGGGGTCTTAAGGCCTTACTGTCGATCTGGTAGATCAAGAGGTAATGGCAGTGGTCGGCTGTGGCACAACGCATCGCTTCGCACCTGTTCCCGCTTCAGCTCCGGCTTCCCCGTCCTGGAAAGAGGGATTCTAAGAGAGGACTTGGGCTGACAACACGTCAGAAACAGGCGGTGGGGACAAAACACACCCACGCGGTCTCTCTCTTTAACTCCAACATGTCTCTGTCTCTGTCTCTCTACTCACGTGGTGACAGGAGGTCTCTTCTTGAGACAGAAGCGGTAGAGGTAAACTACAGCGATGACGACGGCCAACCCGCCGACCACGCCGGAGACGAGGACGGCGATAGTAAACAGCGGGCGCTGCTCGTCCTGAAGAATGCATTCTCATCACAACGAACTAAAAACTGAAGCGTACGCCGCCAACCGACCGGAAAATAACGCCGGCACCTAATGGGCGGATTTCTACGCGGAATTAACACGCCGAGACAGGGACACAAAGTGGTCTTCCGCTTAGCTTTTTCGATTGGAGACACGTGTTTGAAAATAGCGTAGGAGGAAGACGGTTAGTTACTCACTCACTCACTTACTCACTCACTCACTCACTCACTCACTCACTCACTCACTCACTCACTCACTCACTCACTCACTCACTCACTCACTCACTCACTCACTTACTCACTCACTCACTCACTTACTCACTCACTCACTCACTCACTCACTCACTCACTCACTTACTCACTTACTCACTTTGTCTATCTCTCTCTCACACACACAAAAGATGGTTCTACGAGTACGGTAATTAAGTAAGGACGGCAGGCGCCTTGTTGCTTTCCGAGTTCTCGATAGGTCGCCAGAGCGCATTTTTTATGAGCGGCCGCTCGAATTTCATGAATGCGATACGAGCGTCACTTCATCGCTAATTGCGCACTATGGAAAACACCCAGCTACATAAAGATTTAGGTAAGGACTCATTCTGCAGGAGTTATATTGCTAAAATACCAATAAAACAAAAGAAATTGTAACTATTCGGCCTGTGGACTAAGGTAATTGTGCTTATTTCACGTCGCCAGCTGGAAATCATAAATTAAACGGAAATTATTGATTTTCGGAGCGAGTGGCAGTTGTTTTCTGTGACTCATTATGATATTTTCATGAGGTACCATCGGGGAAAAGTGGATTGTGTAAATGGAGGGAGGGGCGGTCGCTCTCTGTGTGTGTGGCCAACACTCGCGTATTAATAGACTGCGATGAAGCAAAAACGACAATAATCTGTGTGAATGAGACCCCCGTCTGTGCTGGGAGGGCAAGGACGGGTGTACCCTGCAAAAAGAGAGAGAGAGAGAGAGAGAGAGAGAGAGAGGCAAAGAGGCATCTGGAGTATGTTTTCCCAAACCCTTACAATGTCTCCGTTTTCACCTCCTTTTAGAACGACACCTAATCTCATTGTTTACGCCTCTGTTTATATGTTTGATCCACGTCCTCTCAACAAAACACTGAGGTCTCGAATTAATTTGAAAAACACGCTTTCCAAGTCATCATACTATCCATAATCACACCTGCCTAGTGCAAAAAAGAGCATACATAAAAATGATAGGAATAAATTGCTTTAGGATCGTCGAGATCGCTAGACTGCTCTTCCTATGTGAGTGAGTGAGTGAGTGAATGAGTGAGTGAGTGAGTGAGTGAGTGAGTGAGTGAGTGAGTGAATGAGTGAGTGAGTGAGTGAGTGAGTGAGTGAGTGAGTGAGTGAGTGAGTGAGTGAATGAGTGAGTGAGTGAGTGAGTGAATGAGTGAGTGAGTGAGTGAGTGAGTGAGTGAGTGAGTGAGTGAGTGAGTGAGTGAGTGAGTGAGTGAATGAGTGAGTGTGTGTGAGTGAGTGAGATGGAAGCAATTCCGATGTCAAGACGATTTCAATCTCTGATTCTCCGGGTCTTGACCATAAATTAATCTTACCGAGTGAATATCGACGAGTACAGGTAGGAAAAAAAAGAGTACGGTAGCGAGAAGAAGAGCAGAGACCAGTGCATGTTCGCAAACGTCGAATAGATAATAATAGACGCGGTAGAAAGTGTTCGCCAGGAGGATAAGCGCCACGCACATGGTAGGATTTGGTTATGGGAAGAACGCAAACGAAGCCCCTAATGAACATACGGATTCGCGGAGATGACCTGATTTGCGGAAGGAAATGGATCATTACTGAGTTGAGAAGGAAGCAGAAGAAAAATAGAGCAGATATAGAGATAGACCTAGAGACAGAGAGACAGAGAGACAGAGAGACCGAGAGACAGAGAGACAGAGACAGAAACAGAGACAGAAACAGAGACAGAGACAGAGACAGAGACAGAGACAGAGACAAAGACAGAGACAGAGACAGAGATAGAGACAGAGACAGAGACAGAGACAGAGACAGAGAAAGAGACAGAGACAGAGACAGAGACAGAGACAGAGACAGAGACAGAGACAGAGACAGAGACAGAGACAGAGACAGAGACAGAGACAGACAGAGAGAGAGAGACAGAGACAGAGACAGAGACAGAGACAGAGACAGAAACAGAGACAGAGACAGAGACAGAGACAGAGACAGAGACAGAGAGAGAGACAGAGACAGAGACAGAGACAGAGACAGAGACAGAGACAGAGACAGAGACAGAGACAGAGACAGAGACAGAGACAGAGACAGAGACAGAGACAGAGACAGAGACAGAGACAGAGACAGAGACAGAGACAGAGACAGAGACAGAGACAGAGACAGAGACAGAGACAGAGACAGAGACAGAGACAGAGACAGAGACAGAGACAGAGACAGAGACAGAGACAGAGACTTGTCCTCCCATTGGAGATTTGTCCCAGGCTGTTTGAATAAACCTTCGCAAAAAGGTTTTTTGAATGAGAAAGTAGGATTAGGATTACAAACTGGAAATGTCTCACCTTTTTAGCGATGTTCATTTCCTCCGTACTCTACCTCCTTAGCAAAGGATTCCCCACTCGTTGTGTTGTTGCACGTGTGAAGGGAGCGTCATTGTGGTTGGGAAATGGCGTTGCGCCCCTCCCGTGAAAACAGAAGTCACCAATTTCGAAGAGGGCGAGAGAGAGAGAGAGATAACAAACAAAGAGACAGAAACTGGGGGGCAATGAGGTGGAAAATTCACTCCCTCACTTGGAATGATGGTGACAATTGGTAAAGAGTGTGTATTTGTAGCGAAAGAAAAGGAGTGGAAGATGTTTTTTGAAATAGCTCGGAAGCTTAAAGTTTGATTGCCCAAGGACACATAAATAGACAGAGGGAGAGAGAGACCCAAGAAAAGCGACTGTTAATTCATTTCGCCCATAAATTCACCAATTCTTTGGATTTGACGCACCTTTCCGAACATAGGCGACGTCAATGTGTTTTTCTCGTGGTCTATGTGTTGTTCCTACGGGGAATGTCAATCCAGATTCAAGATGGCAATTCCTGTTGACGCCTGGCTCATTTTCGGCGACGCGATTCATTCGAGTCATTCGGTGACAGATATGATAGACGCTATGTATACATTGTAATTAGCTGTCACCTCTCTCTCTCTCTCTCTCTCTCTCTCTCTCTCTCTCTCTGTCGCACTCTCCATCTGTCTCTGTCTCGGCATCAGCCGTTCGTATTTTACTTATTTTACACTTATAATTTACTTCCCTTTCCACATTTTCCGCCTCATCCCTCTCATCAAAGACCAAATCATCTTTTTCAGTGGCTGAGTGGTGTAAAAAACGGAAATTAACTCGCCCATCGGACGAAAAAGAGACCTATTCGAATGCACGCGGAGGGTACTTTTAATTAAGTGCTCTCCCTTCTCTAGAATGCAAAAAGGGACAATCATTCTTGGTATCGGGGCAGTAAAGTGTATTAATTTTTGAGTTTTCTGTTGGCTTTCGAATCTTTCTCATGGCCAACACAAGTTATTTGGAATTTGGCGCTCAGATGACTCGATTAGGTCCAAATCGGTTGCAGAAACTGCGTAAGGCGACTGATTTGGCAGCTGAGAACAAAACATCTCACTTCCTCACTCACTCACTCACTCACTCACTCACTCACTCACTCGCTCACTCACTCACTCACTCATTCACTCACTCACTCACTCACTCACTCACTCACTCACTCACTCACTCACTCACTCACTCACTCACTCACTCACTCACCCACTCACTCACTCACTCACTCACTCACTCACTCACTCACTCACTCACTCACTCATTCACTCACTCACTCACTCACTCACTCACTCACTCACTCACTCACTCACTCATTCACTCACTCACTCACTCACTCACTCACTCACTCACTCACTCACTCACTCACTCACTCACTCACTCACTCACTCACTCACTCGCTCACTCACTCACTCACTCACTCACTCACTCGCTCACTCACTCACTCACTCACTCACTCACTCACTCACTCACTCACTCACTCACTCACTCACTCACTCACTCACTCACTTACTTACTTTCTCTCTTACTCCCTCAAAACCTCATGAAAAATGTTCAACCCACCTTTTGTATTGCGTCAATGAGCCAATTCATCTGGGTCGATCTGGAGCTGAAAATGAGGGGGTTTCGAGAGAGACAACAGCAAGAACAGAGAGAGTAATACAAGGATTACCAGGAGCAAGTCATTCCAATTAGCAGACACCGCGGCCATAAAGAACGACGTCGCCAGGAGAAGCGCCGGAGAGGAGAAATTGGCTGCGGAGGAGTTATGGGGTGCAACAAGAGACACACGAGGAGAACAAAACGTACTTTCAAGCAAACTCTCAGACAAACACTTGAAAGTTTCAACTTTTCCTGTTTGTGCGCCAAACTGAAAAACAGGGGCCAAAAAGAGACGTGTTTCCTTCCGGAACAAACTACAAAGTCACAAAACGGAAAATATGGAATTTATATATGTTAGCGCATATCGTCGGTTTGAAAGGTGAAAACGTAAAAAGAGAAGAAAAAAGAATCGAAAATAGCGCATATGTCAATTGCCGGCTTTTAAAGACCGCGGGTCAGATATTTGGCAATGGAGCGCGTTAACACCCCTGAACACACATTGGTTATTTCTTTAATGACTATTTTCCAGTTAAATATTGAATTAAAAATGAATTGTTAGCAAAAACACTATGTACGTTATGCAGCTATGCAATTTCAGGCAAAATCGGAGTTTAAAATTTATACACACTTTTTACATTTTTTAACGATTGTCCCAGCAATGACATTGTTTAAAAAACACAAATATTTTAAAATTTAAGCCATAGGTCGCATCTGGCTTTAAAGGTGTGAAAGGCTTATTTACGCGTTTATTTTAAACATGCAATTTTCCGCAAAATCAAATACGATAAGAAATTAAAAAATAGCGGCACTTGTCGCAAATACGTGTTTTTGCGACAAGTGTACGTGTCTATAGAAAAAATACATGTTTATATATAAAAACATGTCTTTAAAAACACTGGAAAAATCAATATTTTCCGATTTAAAACAGATATTGACAGTGGGTCAGATTTGTCTTATTAGAGCGTGTTTACAACCCTAAACTAGAGTTACAATTCTACACTAATTCCAAAACCAAAACTCGGAATACACGATGTGATGAGAGAATACAAATAATTTACTGACGTACAAAAGTTTATAAAACTTTTTAAACCAATTATCACGAAAATTGACAAAGGAAAATACTTCTGGTTTTAACTGGCTCTGTGGAAGTGTGCGTGTGTGCATGTGTGCGTGTGTGCGTGTGTGCGTGTGTGCGTGTGTGCGTGTGTGCGTGTGTGCGTGTGTGCGTGTGTGCGTGTGTCGTGTGTGCGTGTGCTTTACACACTAAAATGAGACGTTAACTGGAAGTTTACAAAGACTTAAACTCCATGAATGACATAAATGAGTATGTAACAAGCTAGAAAACCTGCAAAAACATGAATTATATTGTCAAGATGAAGCAACACCGATTGTTGGTGTTTTTAAGTACATGAACAATGACAAAGGTACGTTTCTGATGCTTTAATGAGGAACAAAAGCGTAGAAAAAGCCAGCGGCTGGCTATAACAGAACCCATACCGTTATTTTATTTACAACTATATTGTATTATGTTGTTGTTCGCGTTTGTTGTTCTGTTACCTAGGCTATATTGGGAAAATGGGGATAAAAGTTAGTTATTGGTACTCGAAACGGAGGGGAATTATCGGCGACGTATTAAATATAAATTGGTAATTTTGTTATAGGTATAGGAAACATAGATTAAATATTTGCTACAATATATTTTAGGCTACAATATACAATAGGCGTGCACGACGAGTGAAAAAAGCCGGAAAACATTGAAAAAATCGCTTTTTGTGTTGGGGCTTATAATTAACGCTATTGATTTTTAAGGTCAAAACACGATTAACAATATGAAAGTTTATATAATTTTATGATAAAGTTTTTACTAAATCTGGAAACCAGATTTTTCTCCAATTTACTATCGCGTTAAACAGGGATTAGACGAAAACAAATTTTTGTAATTTTTTGAATTAAAACCCGTTTACAATTTTTATTTGAGACGGCGAAAATCTCGAGAAGGGGCCGAATAAGCTCTGTCATAGGAAAAAAGTCAGAGCAACTTAACCCGAAAAATCTTCCTGAGACATGAAACGTTGGGGCAGATATCGATTTTTTGACGCGGGTCACGGTAGGTACCCTCAGGGCACTTACCAATTTTCAAAGAACTCCAAATTTCAAATTTATATTGCTAATGTGATATCCAGAAATAATGATTTCAAGACATAAAATATTATCCTAAAAGACCACCTCAAAAGCATGTTTTTGAATTTTAAACCTCACCCTAAATTTGTCGGAAATACCACAATCCCATTTTTGAAATCTCCATTGACTTTCACAGTTTCTAAGTTTTTAAAAACAATACAGTCAGCAACATGTTTTGTCAAAAAACTCGATTTGAAATTCAAAAATTGCCCAAAAACCAAAAACGTCAAAATGGGACATTTTTCAGTATAAAAAATATTTGCAGCACAATTTAAAAGTTTGTTTCTAGGTCATTTTTATGTTCCGAATTTTCACTTAAAAGGTGCTAAAAGGGAAAAGGTGCAACAACTACGGCAAGTTGAAGTATTTGAATTTTTTGAATGCGGTGAGTTGTTACACTCGGACACACACACACAAAAATATGTTTTATTTTTCGATCTTGAATGCATTTTTGAATTTAAATTTTTTCAGGAGACTCAAAAACTAGGTGTCAAAACGTTAAAAAACGTTTTTTACCTTTCCGATTTTTTTTCACAAGATATCAAGTTTTGGTCAATTATTATCTCTGCGCGCTTTGTAATTAATTTGCCAACAGCGCGAGACCGACACCGTAGCCGAATGGCAGGGTCCTCGCTTACAAATCTCGCGACCCGGGTTCGAATCCGCCCTCTGATTTTTTTGTATTGCCAACGTTACACCAACTTCATAGTCATTGATGATGCGTTTCTGGGGCCTGTCAATAACGTACAGGCAAAATCTAGCCTTGAACATGCTGGACCGAAAAAAAGTGATACTTTTTCAAACGAATTTTTGAGGTCAGGTGTACCTACCGATTTTTTTGGTGTTAAAAGCAAAGTTGTAGGAAACAATCTCAACAATTGAAATATGATAGTTACTTTTCTGCATCAATTGAAAAATTTTCGGGGAATCAGCAAAAACTCCAAAAATTTGCGTTTTTGCCCTTAACTTTTTATTTTTTTAAGAAATCGTAATTTATTTGCTTATCATTGTTTACGAAATTCAATTTGCTGTCAGAAACAATATATAATTTTTATTTTTGGTGAAACTTCAATTTCGACCCTATTGAACTTTCAACTACCTTACTTTTTTTCCTATGTTACTGGTCTTAAGAAGGCTGCTCGAGTCTTACAGAGACGGCGTCTTAAAAGTTTGTTTCTAGGTCATGTTTGTGTCCTAAATTCAAAAATTTTACTTAAAAGGGGCAACAACTATAACGAACGCTGTGTTGAAAAATTTGAATTTGCTAATCTTTTAAATTTTGGAATGCGCTGCGTTCGTAAAAGTTGTTACACTCGGACACAGACACACAAAAATGTTTGATTTTTGGATCTTGAATGTTGAATGAAGATTTTGGATCTTGAATGAATCTTGAACTTTAAAAATTATCAGGAGACTCAAAAACTAGGTGTCAAAACGTTAAAAAACGTTTTTTAACCCAGTTTTGGTCAATTATTATATTTGGTAGCACAAAAAAAGCTATCGAAAACCTAGAATAATCCTATTGAAGTTTGGCTCGAGTATTACATAAAACACATCGTAAAAAAAACACATTTTTTGAATGGATGTCAAATTTATCCGTCGTTTTGTGGGGTCCACGGATGCGTTGAAACATTTTGGACTCTCACTTACACACACTCTATCTCTTTCTCTCTCTCTCTCTCTCTCACATTCCACAGAAAATAGAGAGAGAGAGAGAGAGAGAGAGAGAGAGAGAGAGAGAGACATAAGTGAGTGAAGCAGTGGAGAGCGTTCCCCCTCTCCGCAGCCAATGAAAAGGACGCAGGTGAATCATAGCCGTCGTGTCTGCAACGGCCAATTGAGGGCGTAAATCATAAGTGTCAGTGGCGGCCGGGGAACCAAAGCAGGCGGAGAACACGAGATTATCCAGTGTTGACCAGTGACAATCGAGTTAAGGATCAATCCCCCGCAAAAAGCAGACAAAGCGTTGTTGTGGTAGAGGAATTCCATGCGAAATAGAAAGACGACGCCTTTAAGCTTAACGGCAAAATACAGAAAATACGAGCTATGACCTGTTATTTATGTCACAACGTGGCCCAAAGCACAATTTAATAATATTTAGGGGTAATGCCGCAGGTGTTTGGTCAAACAAATTTGCGACAATGGCCGTCTACTTGTTTTTGCTGCCAGTTGTTGGTTAAATGACCAATTAATATCAGACTGAGGTAGTAACTCCAACAGAAGTGAAAGTTGGTAAATATTTTTCTGAATTTGCATAAAATTTCCCCTCAAATGAAAAAAGAAACGCTAATTATAGCGCCTGCCAACCCTAATTCCGCGAATTTGGAAATGAGTGAGATTATTCTGATGTTAATATTCAAAATTACTACTTTAACATCAAAATATAGCTGTCGCCAAATTGGAATCATGCCAATAAAATTAGAATTTTCCAGTGATCCTCTGTTGACATTGAAGTTCGTATTCTAATTAGTAGACGACAGAGCATCATTTGCACATTTCCGCAATTAGCATATGATTTCATTTTGGCGACAGCTATAGTTAGCTACAAAATGGGTGTGGTCTCATTTTTGGCCTAAGTTGATTTGACGAGCAGTATTTGTACGCTATTAAACCCTTGCCAAGCAAAGAAAATAAAGAAAATAAGCATTATTAAATTTTACGGTCGAAATAGGGTTAACAGTTTAAAAGCTAACATTTTTTATGATAAAGTAATCACTTAATTGTCTAGAAAACATGTTTTATCTTGATTTTCAACCATGGCAAAGTCTTGTTTTTAAAAAAATGGGTCATCTAATTTGTATTTTATTTTAAACATTTGCGTTGAAAAAATGGATCCACACAATCAGTCAATAAAGCGAAAAAAAAATTTACGTTCATTTTTGATTTATAATTGGCTTAAAATTTTATTTAAAATATTTTATTTTAAACATACAGTATCCGCGCTCCATTTCGAAACCATAAAATAAAATTATATTGGGGACAAGCTGCTATAAAAGGGATGTAAAAGGTTAAAGGACTGTTTTTAAAATTTAAAAAGTTCACGGTTGGCTAAGTGAACCTTTAATATCATAAAAAGCTAGTATAAAACAAAAGTGGGTATAAAATTTTCTGAATTTGCATCGAAATTCCCCTACTTAACAAGAACGCCAGCTATGTGCGTTATGAAAGCCATGCCAGGCGAAAAAAGAAGAAATTATAGGGGGCAAGACTCCAATTTTCTATTGACAGCTAAAAGCACGTGAAGCAGCCTACGTGTGTAAAATGTGGAACCTTTGGTAATAAAAAAATGCCTAAATAACAGTATTTTTCTGCAAAATGCGGTAATAAATTATGTGTGGTGTGGTGAGTGGCGATGTGGCGGCGGGACAAAGGTGCAAATAATCAAGAATGCGAGGCTCGGGAAAGTACAGCGGCTGCCAAATACATTGGCCACAATAAATAATAAAAGTAATAGTTTTATATTGTAAGCATTCAAGACGCCGTCTCTGTAAGACTCGAGCAGCGTCCTAAGGGGCAGTGACATGGAAAAAAATCCGAATTTCTGAAAGAAGACCCAAATATGAATTGGGCACAAGTTATTTATCGTTCTCGGGTTACGGTTATTTGAAGTTGGATACGGTGGAACACCAAAATTTTCAAACAAGGTAGTTTATACATGTTTTCTGAAAGTAAATTCTATTTTAGAAACGATGAAAAGTTAAAAAAAAATTCTTGAAAAATTAAATTTTATGGGCAAAAAACGGGTTAAAACTTAAACGGTGAACGGCTATTGCCAATTATTGGTTTTGAATTATTCAAGTATGGATGGAACTTCAAAACAACAACAAAAATTTTGGGCGCACATATCCACTCAACGCTCGGTGAACCTTTTTCAAATGTGTTTTTTGAAAAGTTTAGTATCCGCCTACTTAAAAGATGTTGTGGCTATGCCTCACATCTCATCGAGCCCCTAGAGATGATTAGCATATTAGCTGTCAGTCTCTGATTGGCCCACGTGTTACTTTGCATACTTATTGCCTGTATATAACATTGTCATATTGCTATATAAATGTCTTTCCCCCAATCTACTGCCTCGCTCTCTCCCTCCATTCATCTGTGAACACCGAGGTTCACAACAAAAAGTTTAGTATCCGCCTACTTAAAAGGTCTGAAAAAAGCTGTGCGTAATGCAACAACCATAATTAGCCGTTTCTCGCTTATGAAATTTTTTGGAGAACTGGAAAACATTAAATCCCGCGTTTTTTGCTCATAAAATTTTGCATTTTTAAGAAATTGTAATTTCTTTACTTTTCATCGCTTAAAAATTGAATTGGCTTTTAGAAACTTCCAGACAATTTTGACTTTTTACCGTATCCAACTTTAAACTACCGTAACCTGGAAACAAAAAATGCCCCTTTAAGGATGTTTTTTTAATGTATAACTTATCAAAATTGTTTAAAACATTGATGTTACATTATTTATACAACGACATATTCAAAAAGTGTGAAAAATACACACAAACAAATTGGGCAAAAGCGATGCAAAACTCAGTAAAACCGCTTGAGTTACAAAATGTTGATAGCGATATCCCTTGGTTAGCCAGTGCATACCAGTCCGATGTCAATGGGGTCAAAATTTCATAATTGTGACCGTTTACGCACCCTTAATAAAAGTTAGAAATTATGAAAAAAAAAATTAGATAGACAGCCCAAAACTGGCTTATCGTATCTCGAAATACTCGTGACACTCAAAACAAACTACGCAATTCTACAAATCAATAAAAATTACCCTGGTGAATCGTGAACAACTTTTTAAAATCTATCTTTTTGTCAATGAATTCTGTAAAATTTTAGGTAACATAAAACCATCAGCTTTATTAACATAAAAGGCAATAAATAAATTATGTATGGGAGCAAATTATCAATAATGCGGGGGAGATACAGCGGCTAAAATAAATTATAAGTGACAGGATTCTACCGTACTCTGAGTGGGGATATCCACCGTAACCACTTAATATGCAAATGCGGGGAAGTCTATCTCGAAGATGTTCTTCGGCTTCGGCGCCCGCCCGACCTCCGCCATTTTGACCGTCTCCGCGTTTCGGGCCAGCAAGCGGCTCACGGTCCGAGTGAGGTCGGAGGCCTCGTTCCTGGCGATAGCTTCTTCGCAACGCTGGTCGAACGGACGGTTGCGCAGCTCCTCCAGAACGGCACGGGTGTGCTCCTGGAATTCACATATAGTAATTGTCAAAACTGTTTCATGGATTCCTTGCCAATCCTATTTCGGCCAAAAAGCGGCCACGCCCTTTTGTAGCGCACTATTTTGGTGTAATAATTGATAATTCGAATGTCAGCATCAGAAGGTTCACAATTAATCCGCTAAAATATGTCATTAGATTGATATTATTCCTAGTTTTGCCGTCTTTTAAAGGGACCATCAGGGACCTTTTTTCTACAATTAAAACCAACGTCAGAATACAACCGTACGATTTTATCAGTTATTTTTGTTTTCGCAAGCAAAAACCATTTGCACGAGAGTGGAACCGAACCCGGGACCGTTTGGTTATCCGCTACCTGCGCTAACCAGTTGGCTATGAGGTCGATGGAAGTTCAGCGCTGCGTGTCCCTAATCTCCAGCGGCTTTCACCTTGGACAGTGGGCAAATGGTGTGAAAAAACGTAAACTGGAGCCCGTTGGAAAAAAATAATCTTGAGTTTTGATTTGAAATTACGGCTTTTTAGGAAAAAGGAGTTGAAAATGATAAGTAGATAATTGATCGACTAAATTCAATTAATTAATTAAAATATACTTTAAAAAGGACCCCGATGGTCCCTTTAATAGTTTTGGGACAGCGCCGAGAGCAGCAGTTTTTTTTTCCCATAAACATTTTTTGGTAACTTTACCATGAACAAAAAAAGATGCTCAAATCGTGATTTCTTTTCAAGGTTCCCGCAAGTATGACTAAAACCCCCTCAAATTGCAAATAACACGCGAAAACATTCCGGTGGGCAGATAGTTTAATAATTAAGCAGATACTTTGGTTACGGTAAGGTACTGTACTTCATAAAAGTGGTCGAAACAAGTGAATGTGGGGTTATTCTAAAAATTTTCGGCATGGATACTTCAAATATAACACTCAATTAAAGAAAATATTAAATACTTCGGTTTCCGAAAAAATCGAAAAAAAAAGTAAAAAAAATTTCCTTTGAAAATGTAGTTTTTCACATTCTCGAGCTTTTGAAATTCTTCACATTTTTAAAAATTAAACCCAGAAAACTACATGACCATCATGATTCGAATGACGATAAATTTTTTTTATCGATTTCATCACGAAAAAAAATTCACTTTTGGTAGGTCAAAAATAATGGCTCATGTAAAAGCAACGCGATCTACTCCAGACAAAAAATCTCACGGGCCGAAACCCGACTGAAAATCAGCTTTTCTGGCTTCAAACGCAATAGTTTTCTATTCCGAAAACGGGAGGCATGTCTCACCTTCTCTTTCTTTTCCTCCTCAGCCACGTCGATCGGCGAGTTTGCGTATGTGCGCAACGCCTGCACCGACAACGGCAGTCCCGTCGGGTTTTGTCTGATATTCGGCAGATTCAATGAGAACACGGTGTTGCGGCGGCTCTCCTTCCTACTGACCGGGGGAGACCAATCGACCGAGAGATCCATCGACACGTCGTCGATTCCAGCTGAAAATGGAGGGATTTAGAGAGAGAGAGAGAGAGAGAGAGAGAGAGAGAGAGACAGAGAGAGACAGAGAGAGAGAGAGAGAGAAATCCCTCCCATACCTGTGGTTTTGGCATTCGACGCCCCATCCGCCTCGTCCACCGACTCCGAATCCGCCTCTGCGCTGGCCGAAACGCACATCGTAACCATCAGCCGAGATACGTCCTTTCCAGTGGCCTAAAAAAGGATTACTGTAGCCCATAATTACCCCTGTCATACCTTCAACGCGTCGGCAATGTCACTCTTCTCAAACAGCATTCCGTCCTCCTTGAGTGCTTCCAAAAGGGCGTCTTTGGACACACTGCCGTCGACCATTCTCTCCTCTCGCAATAGATTTAGACCGGGCAGGCCGTTGTTCGCACGCGCCGTGACGACCTGAAAAAAAAAGAAATTAAAAAAGAATTTATATAGTTTGTAATTACAAACTTTTATGTCAATAGGGAGTGCGGGCGGTCCAAAATATCAATCGATATACAAAAAATTGATCGATTTTAAATGAAAATCAATCGACGTTTGGGGGAGGTATTGCGCTTTTGCTAAATTATAGACTACCCAAAAAGTACAGTTTTTCAGTGAAATGATTGCAGTTTTACCCAGGTTTCCCCTGGAAACCCAAAAAATAAAACGAAAAATTTGCTACAAATCCACAAAACAACGCCGATAAAGACAAAAAAGGGTGATATTGCTAAAGTTTAAGGCAACTTGGTTAAGATTAACGTTATCCCGTTAAGGTTTAAGCTAAATTTGTCAATTTTAAGGCAAATTCGTCAAGGTACTATAAGGTTTGCGGCCTTAATTAAGGTCATACTTGGGCAACCCACCGCGGGGGGCCAGGTTGCGACAGCCCCCTTCATCATAGAAAAATTCGAGAATGTGCGACGGGCCTCCCTCTTTAAGAAATTTGCCGAAAACTTTTAAATTGCTACGCCCTCTACCAACGCTTTTGGCGGAGCTTGACAATGCATGATTAAGGTTTAAGGTAAATTCGTTTAGATTTAAGATGAATTCGATAAGGTTTAAGGCAAAATCATTAAGGGTAAATGTGAATCCTTTAATGTACTATAGTTAAGGAGAGCAAAAAAAACACCAATTTTTCTTCTTCAAGAAAATGGTGAAAAAACTCAAAGGCTGCTGAGAAAAAAAAGCGGGCAATGCGCCGATAAAGACAGAGAAAACATGAATGTGGCGAAATTTCTCAATTTCTCACCTAAAATGGGTCAAAGAAGCGTCACTGTTGACAAAAATGACGTCAAAACTACTGCGATTACGCGCGATTATTGACTTAAAATTGTTTGCAAACATATTTGAGAATTGGAATTCTTAGACGGCGGAAACCAAGAAATTCAAAATGCAGGCATGGAAAAATTAAAATCGTCGCTGAATATCGTTATAAATCAAAATAAAAACGGTAATAATTGAGGTGAATTCGTTAAGATTTAAGGTAAATTCACGAAGGGTTATGGAGAATTTACTAAAGTTTAAGGCGAATTCGTTAAAGTTAAGGTAAATTCGTTAAAGTGGTTAAGGTAAGCAGAATGTCCCTTTCCTAGGAACTGTTCAGGAATGAGATCGCGTGCGAATAAAGAGAAAAAAACTGTGGAATTTGTGGCCTCCGGCAATTATATCTCGACGGCCGGAAGAAGAGAAACACATGCCACCGGAAGTCCGTCGCAACCAGATGACTGAGTACGGGGGGGGAGGGGGTTGTAAACAAATCGGTTACGTATACATCCGTAACGCATATTAATTTACGGTTTTGGCCTCTTTAACTTAAGGTCGGACAGAGAAAAATAGAGTTTTCACTCTTAATTTTGTGTGCCTTAAAAAGCGTTTTTAACCTTCTCGTTAAGGTCTTAAAAAGGGTAACCTGGCTTTTGAGCCTTAAAATAACGGATCTCTAAGCATTCTAAAGGTAGTTAACACTGAGCTTTCAAATAGGATAGCCCAGCTGTTTGAACCTTGAATGAAGGTAGTCAGCCCTGTGGACTTGGGCCTTAAAATAGGGTAAAGACAGTGTTTACGCCCGATATGCACTGAGTTTACTGATAAACACATTTTCAACCCTGATATGCACTGCGTTTACAAGTTGTTGTCATAGTGAAATTTACAGTACCGTGCACTGCTTTTAACGATAAAGCTGCACCGAGATAACAAGTGTATGGTATTTATTTTACACTGTATTTACAAGAAAACTGTCCAGTTTGTTGTTTTTACGCTTGACCTGCACTGAATTTACCGGTCGCGTCGTGCACATGCTACCGCAAAAGTTTAGCCCCCTTGTCTTTAATTGGCAGTTCTATTGATACTCAAAGTGACATATGGGGGTATCCACGTCATCACCCATACGCATTGGGGGCTTAAATATTGCCACATATTTCAAAGTTGTCCCATCGAAAGTATCAAATATGTACCTCCACATACGTTGAGGACTGAAATATAGTTTTTAAGAAGGGACGAGATTTTCTTAATAAGCGAGCCACATTTCCGATCAACCTGTGAATTTTTCTCCGAATTTCATAAAAAGGTTACTTCTCTGACCTGCTGAACGTGCTGACAAAGCGGCGGGTTGGCCATTAGTTGAGCGGAGAGGTTCATGTACTTCGCCACTAAATTATGGATGGCGATGCGCTTCGGAACGCCCATCTCGATCGCCTCATCGACGGCCAGCGACTGAAGAGCCAGCGCCAGACGGAACAGTTCCACCAGGGCCTGTAAAACGGGATTTTTCGAAGGATTTTAATCAATATTACCTCGTCGCTGCCGACTTCAATGCAGAGGAGGTTCATGGTGCAGAGGATGGAGTCCATGTGTTTGTCCAGGAAGTGGTTCTCCGCCACCAGGACGATAGCTCTGAAAGAACCCGGGGTTGTCAATTATCAGCCACATCGTTCTATTGAATTTAAAGTCTGGGTGTTAGCCACTGGCGGGGTCCGTGAATTATCAGCCGTGTTAGTCTAAATCGTCGAGCCGCGTTGCCCGTTGATGTGCAAACAGGCCCGTCACTCGTGTCGAAATTCAAAATTTAATTCTCTCAAGCAGCCATGGACCATACCTTGCTTTGGAAAACTTTAATTACAAAAGGAGGTGCTTCAACTATAAGAATGCCGTCATTTTCGGTCCCCCTGCTGACACCCGGCTGGCACGCAATAGGGTGCACCACCCACGAAGTATGAGTTAAAAAAAAAACAAAACTAGGGGTGTGCACAAAATATAGCAAGCCCATGCTCTAAAGGGGCCCTGCTCTAAAGTGGACCTACACACCAAAACATTCCCCGGACCTCTCAAGTCAAGTGAATTTTTTTCAAGCCGTTGACACACATAAAAAATAAAATGTTTGTTGAAATGTCCTTTCCTCAAATAGAGTTCGAATTGTCCAAAGTTAAGAGAATAAATTCAACCAAAAGGGAGCGGTCGGAATTTTACGTTTTCGACAAATTATGTGAAAGAAGGAGACAATTCGCAAATTCTCGAAACCTTCAATAATGAAGGGGGAGCGGTCGCAAAATCATACAAAATGATCGACCGTGACTTGCTATTAAGGGGGTCGCGCCGAGCCAAATTCAAACTGGGTAGACCCACAATACACGCCACATGTGTAACGGGGGGAGGGGGGGGGTCGCGCATAACTGGTGGGTTACCCAGGTACGACTATAGGGAGTTACAGTTTTTAGAACAGGTACAGTACAAAAGGGTGCAATTTTCCAGAGATAGTTTTTCATAGTTTCGTAATATGGGAAAAGTCAACGGTCATGATTTCGTCAAATGGACACCCTACTAGGCCGAAATACGGTCGCAACGTAGGAACTCCATCCATACCTGTAGAGCATCTGAGTGATGTCGTGAATGTTCTTACGGATGAACATCTGATCCGCCCGTGAACATTTCTCCACAGTCAGCTGCACATCCGACACGTCAAGGACGTACTTCAGGTGCTTTAGGTGGGGCAGATTGTCGTGCCTAAAATAAGGAATGACATTGTGTGTGTGTGTGTGTCTGTGTGTGTGTGTGAATGTATGAATGTGTGCACGTGTAACCGTAACCAACCTATCCAGAAGCGTGTGGAAGATCTTCTGTGTCCCAAGCCTAACCTGCGGGTCCGCCACCAGAGCCAGCTGAAGCAGCGTGTGCAGGAACGAATCCGTGAATACGGTAGCCAAATACGCGGTACGGTACTTCGTAGCCACCTAAATAACCCTAATCTTAGCTACAAAAGACCCTTACCTTAAGAAGCGTCTTAACCAGAACGTGTTGGAGGAACTCGTCTCCCTGTCGGCTGTGTTTTTCATCGAGAGAGGGGATATTTCCCACTGTGAACATCATCATTTCCACCTGAAATACTCAATTTTTAACGTAAAAAGGGGAAAAACCTTCTGATAGTCTGGCAACGCGTTGGCAAAGTCTCCCATGGCGTTGATCAGTGCCTCCTGGTACATTTGCTCCGCGTCCTTGTCCTTGCACTTGTCCGACCGTTCGTAGTCCACGGAGGCGCGAAGGTGTTTGAGGAGGGAGTTGAAGATGGAGAGGAGGAGGGGTCCTGGAGGGAAAACTTTTGTTTTCGAGACATGGAGGAGGCCACGACCCTTTAGCCGCGTAGCAACCAAATATTTCAATGGCACGCCCGTTTAGCTGAGTCAAAACCAATTCTATGAAGTGGAGGCCACGCCCCTACAGCCGCGTCACAATCAACTCGATCCAGTAGAGGCCACTCCCACATAACCGCGTCGCTTCCAACTCTATCCAGCCGATGACACGTCCTGTTAGCCGCGTCGCTTCCCACCAAATCAAGGGAAGGTCAAGCCTCTTCAATCGCGTCAAAACCATCTTTACAAAATATATGCCACGCTCCTTTGGCCGCCTCACAACCAACTCGATACAGTCGATGAAACGCCCCTTTAGTCGATTCACAAGTAACATTTTAACCGCGTTACCCACGCTGAAAAGAAGCCACACCCCTTTACCCGGGTCATAGCCAAGCATGGCAACGGGCCGGCCCGCTTCAAAATTTTTCACGGCCCGGCCCGGGCCGGCCCGACTCAACCGAAAATTTATGCCTTTTTTCAATGTAAAAATCAAAGAAAACGAAAAAAACAAATTTTCGGGCCGGTTCGCTTCAAAATTTTTCTCAGCCCGGCCTGGCCGGGGCCCAAATTTTGCCATGCTTGGTCATAGCACACTCAATTACGCACAAGCCACGCCCATTTGCATCGGTCACTGTAATCAACGAACGTGAATCACATAACCCAGGCCAGTAATTTTATTCTCTTAAAGCTAAAAAAAAAACATACCAATACTAGTCCCAGCTATGGAGACGATGTTCGAGAGAACCGTGGCTATTCCAATTCTCACTGAGGCGTCGGCCGAACTTTTGCTGTCCAGGTGGTTGATCAGTTCCTGAAAACTCACTCGTTATAATGGAAGGCAACCGGGTAGGAAAGGGAACCACATGGAAATGAAACTCCGTGAAAAGACAGCCTTTCCACGTAGCAAAATGCAAATCACGCCATGGTTCTATTTCCCACTAGTCCCTTCGGGCTAGCCCGTTGTAACCCTCACCTGAATGACGAAGTAACTGTTCTGACTCTGTATACTGTAGATGATGGCTTTGAACACGTGGATGGCGAATTTGGGAGGAGGGGTCCATTGTGTATGAAGATCCATGTGCTTCAGCACGGGTTCCATGACGGCGCGGAGGGAACCGAAGGAGGCCTGGAAAGAGAGGGTTAGAGAGAGAGGGAAAGAGACAAAGAGAGATAGAGAGAGAGAGAAAGAGGCTTTCAAACCTTTCCCATAAGCTCCCTCAGGCAACGGTCGGCCAGGGTGCGGGGAGTCTCCTCTGCGACGGATTCGTCGGTGAATGGGCCGGCGAACATGCTGGGAGCGGATTTTCCAGAAACGTCAGAGTCGTCTGAAAAAGGAGGGATTTAGAGAGAGAGAGAGAGAGAGAGAGAGAGAGAAATAGAGAGAGATAAACTCTACCTGGCTCCTGTAGATTGTAGAGAATAGAAGGCACAATCTTGTCCATATGCTGCTGTTCCCAGATGTTCGGGTGGAAATCGTCGGTCACCGACTTCCAAACAACTCCTAAATTGCCTCATTTCCACCCTAATTCATATAAAAATTTCACCTCTGAGTCCCTTCAGCCCCGCCCTCCTAATCGGCCGTGAGTCGTCTCCATACGGTCCATGGCACATCTGGGAGAATTTCGAGATGAAAAAGTCGTACTGGCGGTGGTAGCACGGACTGCTCTCTTCGATGTTTGAGAATGTGACGAAGGAGTCGGTGGCCAGTTGCTGAAAACAGGAAATATTGACCGTTTTTGGGCGGACCGGCCCGTAAAATAGCGTGAAAATCGGTAACTCTTGGTATACCAAGCATCCTGGTTTAATCCCCTGTACTTCACAGCCGACACTGCCAATCGTGTGTCAATTATGGCATCTACCGTGACAGCTGGGTGGCGGTCCCGGGACCCGGACTCCGGGTGGCAAAAGGAAAAAAATGAAGTGAAAATAACTACCGTAACCTAACAGCCATAAAATTATATGCCTGTCAGCTGGGTGTCAGTTGCTTGTAACCAGGGCTGGTCGAGGGCCGGGCCGGGCCCTTCTCCAAAATCTCTCGGCCCGGCCCGAACGTCGGCCCGTTTCATACCCTAAATTGGTGGGTGCGGCTGGGTCCGGGCGGAGCCCCCGGATTTTTTGGCGGGTCCGGTGGGCCGGCGGAACCCCCCGTTTTTTACGCGTTTTCGAGGACACAATTTTTGCCCCTCCTGCGGGCCCCCCCGAACTCTCCTGACTCAGGGTCCCGATTTTCCCCGGCGCACCCCCCCCCCCGCAGATCCTTACCCCAATTTAGGGTATGTTTTCAAAATCGATTGACAAGTCAAGGCGAAATTTTTGGTCACTAAGCTTTAAAATTTCATATAAATATAAATTAAATTAATTATATAACAAAAATTTTTTTAAAAAAAAACAACACCTTAACTTAAAAAATATCCCGGCCGGGATGAGCCGGGTGGTGCAGATCAAGGATGGCAACGGGCCGGCCCGGCCCGCTCAAAAATTTTACACGGCCCGGCCCGGCCTGACTCAACCGAAAATTTATGCCGTTTTTCAATGTAAAAATCAAAGAAAACGAAAAAAAAACCGGTCTTTCGGGCTTCGGTTCTCGGCCCGGGCCGGCCCCAAATTTTGCCATGTTTGGTGCAGATACAGCGAATTCCATGCTGTAAATCTGACAGCCGGTTGGCAAGAAGTCTTTTAAATCTGATAACCGGCTGGCAAGAAATACTGTAACTCGGGCAGCCTGCTGGCAAGACATATAGTAAATCTGACAGTCGGTTGGCAATATAATTTGAACCTAACAGCCGGTTGGTTTTAACTTAAACAGTCACAGACAGCCGGGTGGCAATAAAACCGTACATATTTCTGAGAACTGGCTGATACAACAACATTTAGAATGTGGACGAGTCAGCCAGCTGGTAATAAGACCACATTTACACGACAGCCGGGTGGCACTAAACTATATATTCCTGCCAAACGGCTGGAGCTAAACACTTATAGCCGAAAAAAGCAGCCGGCGGTAAAGAAATATAAGGGAAAATCTTTTAAAGTATAAAAAAAGGAACAATAAAATGAAATCCCCACCTCCATTTTCGGATTTCCTGACTCGAGAAGCTTCTGCACCATTCTGAGGTGGTTCTCACTGAACTGGGGCAGACTGGGCGAGCTATGACACGACTGCAGCAGCTGATCCATCGCCTCCACAGCGATCTAAAGGGGAATTTGAAGAAAAAACTGATTTGATTGCGCGAAAATTAGAAGAAAAGGCTTCAAAAACCCACCTTGACCTGTACGAATCGCTGTCGACTGAGGTCTCTGGCGAGCCTCATCACGAGGTACTCCCCGATTCTCTCCAGTTTCTCCGCGTGCGACATGGCGTAGAACGTCAGCTTCTGCATGTTAGCAGAAATGAGGCCGTCCGTGATCGCTCGGGGGTAGATCGAGTCGACCAGGCGCCGATAGCTGGAACATTTTGGGTAAAACGAAGGTGTTTTGGGTTAAATTTAGGTACATTTTGGGTTAAGTTTGGGTAAAATAGGGTAATTTGTGGGGTGAAACTAGGATAAAATTGGGGTGAAAGTGGGAAAAAATAATGTGAATTACCGAGGTTTGCAGGGGGCGAAGCAGCAACAGCCATTCATCTCGGCACTCCTCTTCAGGTCACGCCAGCCGGCTACACAACACACGTAGCGCCAGTCGATCAGATGGGAAAAGCCCTGCTCAGCCTCTCTACGGTTCACGCACGATGCGCACTCGAGCTGAAAATAAGAGGTGTAAATGAGGGAAAACCGAAAATAGGCAACGAATACAACAATTCGCGTGGGAATGAAAATGACAGCGGCAAATTACGGTGGTTGCTCCCTCGGCCCGAAGTCAGAAATTTTGTCTGTATGGACCAGCCAGGAGACAAAAAAGATGTTTATTTTGAATAAATGACGCTTCGTTATTAAAAAAATACGCTTCGTTATTAAAAAAAAAACATTTTCTTTTCAAAGGGACTTAACAGTTTTAACGACATAGATTTGTAATCTTTTGTGAAATTTTATAAGCTAACATTTTCCAGGTCAAAAAAGGAACATATTTCCACCCAAAATTGATACCAAACTAACGAAACAACAATATAAGAAACACTTTCGTTAATGAATTATTCTTAATTCAAAGGTAGTTTAACAAAAACTAAATAGAATTTTTTTTAAACGTGAATTGTATGAAAAAATGACCCACGGTCACTTTTATGACTCACGGTTTTTTGTAGTTTGTTAAAATTAAAATTTCTCTCAGGTTTGAATTCACGATATCGCTGTCTGTCTCTGTCAAGCAATGATCTCAGCGTATTTTCATCATACCTTGGGAGAGGTTTTGAAACTTTTGAAATCACTTTTGAAACCCCGTTCATTTGGTTCCCAAGGTATGATTTTCATTATTATTAATTATAATTCTAAAGTGTATTACAGTATCAAATACAACCTTTCAGAAGTTCTGTTTAAACAAATTAAGTATGTATACTAATTAAAAATTGTAACATGGAAAGCTGATTAGAATTTTTTTTGCGCTTCCGCATTGTGATAAAATTTCTTCAAGTTCTCGCAGAATCTATGGTATTACCTTAATTCCCATAACGCTTTATAAATTTGATTCAGGCATTCAAAAATGGAGGTTTTAGTCGAGATTGCACAAAAAATGCAAAGACTCTCCAATTATTTCAACTGAGTGCTAACCTTTCATTTTCCCCCACGATTCTCGACAAAATGTGCCATTTTTCGGGTGAAACATAGCATTTTCACGTTTTAACAGACCTGCGCTGGCATTGCGCCCGTCAGCCGTCGTTCGGCCGACAGAGACAGCGTGAATAAGAGTGTCTAGTCATCATAGCAATTCAATCCATTCATCACCGCGTGTTCGTCGGTTATTTGGGGAAACCCGCCCAGGGGCTGGCTGGAAGCGGGCGAGACGTTTTTCTTGCGCGCTCGTCAATCAGAGAATATCCCCGCCGCAGCGGCAACCTCATCGATCCACAACACACAAACTCAGTCATAGCACCCCTCTTTAGAAAAACACAAACATACATTATATTTTACGCAATGGAGACAAAATGTCATCATTTGCATAAATTTATGTGAATACGTTATGGAAAACAAACTCATACGAAAAGCAGAAATTGCGCAAAACATTCGAAATTTGCTTTTTATCAGAAGGTTTTTATAAAACTCTCAATAGAAGGCATTGTAATTGAATCAAATTATAAACTAATAGTCAACCTCTACTCATATCAATTGTAACCGAAATAATCATTTTCTGTGTTCTTTTGTAAACGAAATATTCTTTTTTTAAACAAATCTTTTATGCCAATAGGGGTGCTGGCGGTAAACCCATTATAAAAAATTGGCTTTTTAAGGCTTTTATCTATCTATGGGTATATCATAGCTTGTAGATACTAAGCTTCCATGTCAATAGGGAGCCTCTAAACAGCCAAAATTGATCGATTTTGCACAGTCAATCTCTATCTTTTTTGCCAATAGGTGATTATGCCAATAGAGGGTATTGCTTGTAGTTCAATCAAACTACAAATGTCAGCACTACTTTTATCAATTGTTACGGTTTTCTATATTTATTTCTTTTACTTTCAATAATTTATATTTTTTTAAACTGAACCGAAGTAAACTAGACTACTTTGTTAATCTTATAATCGCATCCATAAACATAGTGAGAAACTATAGCGACCGTTACGACCTAGAGTTCCAATAAAACCGCGATAAGACGATGCCTGGACACAGTACGCATGGGACAGGGCCTTTCTCCATTAACGTTTGAAGGTCCCGCCACGAATAGCATTGGCAAAGTGTCAAAACACTCAAGTGTTGAATACTCGGTTTTTGGCAAGTATTTAGTGCTTTTCGTGGCGGGACTCTTTGTCCAAATTGAACAAGGGACAAGGTTTGGAAAAGCCCAGTTCTGTTTTTAACCAGTGTTACAAATTGGAAAGACCTTGGAGGCAAAGGCAACAGTAATACCCCAAAAGCAGGCAGTACAAAATTAAGACCCTCCATTTTTATAAGCCCCCCACACTAACCAAACCCCCAAAACGAAGGTTCAGATGAGAAGGCCCTAACCAACAAGTTTGCCTTTGAGCAGATGACCACAAATCATTCGAAAGTGATCGAATATTCCGATAATTGATCGATAGTGGGAAATCGATTGAATAATAGGCAGCTATTTTTCCTAATTGAGCTTTGATGTGAAATCTTTATAACCCTATTTGAGCGCGAGATTACGGATATTCCTGGCTATTAAGTTAAGCTCTTCTTGTATATAGAAGGTGTGTAATGCTATCAGACACAGACAGAAAGAGACAAACAGGGAGAGAGAGAGAGAGAGAGAGAAAGAGAGAGAGAGAGGAGAAGTGTCACTTTGTCTCCCAAATCTCCAAAGAGCCCGTTCTCTCTAATTTCTTCTCTATAATCTCCAAGTATGTTCGCTATTCCCACAGTTTTTAACAAGAATTTCGTTCTTGTTATTGAAAACTATATAACAATGTTCACTACAAAAAACAACAGTACTCCCGTAGTCTACTATGTTCTCCAGCCGATTTTATGCGCGATACCACCGCTTATCATTTTAAATTCACGCAAATGGAACAGTTGTGGATTACGCTCCCAATAACGCGCTGAAAGGCAAACTGTTGGAGATCTTTTCCTAACAACAGGATAATTTGACGAGAAGACATCAAACTGTGAACGTCACAGAGACCGAAAAACACTTTCTTTCTGCATGAAAGGATTTAAATCCCTTTCACGTGAATTCAAAATGTGCCATTCATGTTGGAGTTCTCATCGATTTTCTGCAAAAAGTATTCGAATTCGTAAAAACGAGGGATTCTTGCTGCAATCTCGATTGCACTTTAATTAAACGGCGTCCAAACAATTGAGACTCGCGTTTGCAATCGGAGATGTTTGACTGCACTAGATAAAACTAGTTACGAACGATTAAAGGTAAGGAAAACAAGGGAATTCGGCGAGAAAGAGAGAGAGAGAGAGAGAGAGAGAGAGAGAGAGAGAGAGAGAGAGAGGAGAGAGATGGGGAGAGGGAGAGGGAGAAAGAGAATGTGTCTCTCGTTCCGTCGCCTCTCTCCAATGCTCATTTTATTCAAATTCTCTAATGTTCTTCTATTTATATATGTATGTCTTAAACTTTAACACTTTTAAGGTAATTTTCCATTTTGGTACACCATGAAAAATTCTATACTTTTTTTTTGATGAAATTACTTTGTTGTCTGTTCCAATGTTACACTGTTGCAGAACCAAAGTTTTGCATGTTTTAAAATATTTTTTATTTATTCTTAACCTTTTTTTTGTATTTTCACAGGACGACAAATACTGAAAGGTATTGTCAGCCTACCTCATGTATCAGAACTTGTATTTTTTAACGCTCAATACAGTATGGTTGATTGTATTTTTGCTCTTTAAATGAAGATTTCGATAAAAATCAATGAAACATTACAAAATAAACAACCCAAAAAGTGATCTTAACCTTAATCGGAAAACCCGTCTTTCAAAACTCATAGTTCAAGGGGCCAATGATAAATTTGCTATCGATTTATAAATATTCAAAATGAATATTTCCTTTACAAATAAGAAATTACCCACTTCATCATTTTCTTTCACAAAAAAAACTATTTTTATTTTTCTGTATGTGCTCTCTCTCCCTCTCAATCTCTTTCGACGTCTTATTGTGATTTCTCTATCAATTCGTACAACTGAACTTTGTCGTTCAAAACAAGAAAACATTCTGCCGTTTTTCTCGCTACATTAAGGTTTGTAGAAGTTGTAGTCAAAAAAGGTTATTAACGTCTGAGAACATCCATTTTCTATATCTGAATGCGTTCTCTTTCCATCTCATTATCTCAAATGGTTGCTTTTTATCAATCCTTACACCCGAACTTTGCTGTTTCAAACAGAAACCTCTCCCTTTCCCTTGCATAAATTCTCTCTAATCCGACGTACCATAATCCTGGGTCTGTTGTGTTCCGAAGAACAACTGGCTCCGTCCTCTTCGTCGTCGGCCGCTCTTCCGCCAGGGCATAGCGAATTACGTGCAAACTCGAGCACGCCGCCGGCCATAATGGCTGGCGAAAGGTGTGCCGTCAGCAGCTACCACGGGACGATAAGCGCATTCGAAGAGATTAGTATGCGCGACACATTTATGTGATGGGTAGAGAGGGGGCGGGGCGTCGGCAACCCCACAATGGGAGGGGTTGATGCCCAAGACGGCAACTAATAACGCCTGCTGACAGCCGGCAGCACCGATTTGCCTTGTCTTGTCCTTACGACGGCCGCATAACAACAGACAATACCCACTTTTCGACTGGGCCATCGAGAGATCGACGATTGGACGCAATTACAGAGACGATTTGTTAGAAGAACGACAATCTACGAGCAATGAACAATGTTCCACTATTTTCTACGTCAGTTTTGATCGATTCAAAGGTCAATAGTAGGTCAATAGTCCTTCCAAATCTGTCTCACGTCGAATTACGTATAGCTGTCGCCAAATTGGAATTGCGCCAATAAAACTAGAATGTTCAAGAGATCCTCTGTTGATATGGGAAATTCGTAGTCTAATCATTGTCGACAGAGCATGCCTTGCATGTTTCCGCAATTAGCATAACATTTCGGTTTGGCGGCAGCTATACTCTATTTCGGGTCCCACGATAGCTATTGAAATGTATAATTAAAGTGTTTTTAAATTTTTTAAAGTTATTTTTTTAAAAATAATTTTTTAGTAATTTATGTGACATAAAAAAATCATTAAAAATTTGGCCCAAAGTGAAATACCGTATTAAAAAAGTCGTGTGATGAAAAATACTGTACGCAAATAGACTAGATCAAGTGAAATCGGGATTTCGCAGAATCCAAGGCCATTCACGAACACAAGACACCAACAAGGGCAAAAATTGGGGCCGGTCCAGACCGGGTCCGGTCGAGAAAATTTGGGGTGCGGGCCGGCCCGTTGCAAATTGTGGCGCTTTTGCACAAAAATTACAATTTTGAGTGACAAATATGGGGGCCGAGAGATCAAATCAGAACATTCCGGGGCCAAAAGAATCGAAACAAATCGATTTTACGTAACATTAAATTGATATTACAATTTTTCAAACCAGCCCTACAGGTTCCCGGGACCCGGGTTTAGCCCGTGATTTGAGAACCCCGTTCGGTGTTTTCAAAAAGTTCAACGCAATCCCATGAGTGTCTTCTTTTGCAAATCGCTTGAGACGTTAAGCCTCAAAGTCGTCTGCAAAAGTAGATCCGGAAAATGACGTTCAGACTAGGAAAGCAGAAAAACCACTAGTAAGACTGAGAAACAGATAAAAAAACGTACTTTTTTTTACAACGAAAATCCCGTTGGATGGCACAAAACGACGGGTCGTTTCAAAAATTTTAAGATAAACATTTTAAGATTTTAAAAAAATGCACGGTGTAACCTGGAAAAAACACGGGCTAGTCTGCAACTAAATTTGAAAACCTTAGTAGTCCACAACGAAACTTTAAAAAAAATTGATTTTGCACTTAAATATCGGGCCGGCCCGAAATCAAGGAGTCATAGGGAGCGGGCCGGCCCGTTATCATGGTTAATCGGTTTGGCTTGGAAAGCAATAAAAGTAAAATTAAAATCTAATCCCAAAATTTTACATCTTTTTTGGATACAAGGTTATTTAAAGTGAAATCCCACGTAAGGAGGATAGGATCAAGCGAAAAGGAGATCAACGCGCGAGATAAACCCCGGATGGAACACGGATAATTCAAGTTTTCAAATAAACTCTGGCACAAACCAGCTTCGACAACAAAATTCCATAAAAATGAGGTATGTTTATGAGCAAAAAAGAGTGAGCGATAACAAAAACAATCACAACCACAACGGAATCCTCTGAAAATATACAAAAACAAATGCTATAATCTCTGGGAAATGCATCTGAAAGGCTAAAAACTAACAAAAAACTAACTATGGCAAGTAATACTGACTCTATTATAATCTTCTCTGGGATGACACTTGGGTACAATTTCTCTGGGCAAGGCATGATGTCAATAGGGCTGGGAAACTTGAAATCTGGGAGGGGTTGATGAACGGGCCGGGCCGAATTTGGGGTCTAATTAGGGAACCATTTACGAAGAACCTCCCACCGCTCGGCCGGAGGTTTTCCGAAGAATTCCACCTGCGTCTGGGAGTAGCGAGCCTTGGGACCACCGAAGTCTCTGAAAAAAAACCGTGTCATTTAAAATTTGAAAGAAAAAATTAGGGTAAAATTAGAGAATTTACATATCCGGGCGGGGTTCTCACGGGCTTCTCAAATTTTGGTCGGCCCGAGTCGGCCCGTTTTCCTTGGACCACCCAGTCAGATTACCGCCCACACGACCAGGGTTCGATCCCGGTCGGTGACATTTTTTTGTACGACTAATATTGACTTATGTGTTTAACAAACATTATTAAGTAATGTAAAACAGTTTAAAACATTATTGTAGCGATTTAAACAAAATTTAAAATTAATTTTTCAAACCCGGGCCGTCCCAAAAAATCCCTCGGCCGGGCCAGCCCGTCATTTGAGAACCCTATCGTATCCGGGTATACAATTTTTTTTTAAATTTAGTATAATTCTGCTCTAAACTACTTAATAATGTTTGTTACTAACATATAAGACAATATTAGTCGTACAAAAAGAATGTCACCGACCCCGAATTTTTTGGTTTCGACACTTGTACTAATGTTGAAACATTAGTACAAGTGTCGAAACCAAAAAATTACCATAACATTGTCTTCGAAAAGCTGAACTCCCGTTCATTGATTAGCCTAATTAGCATACCAAAAGCTAGGTGGCGCTCTCTGATTGGCTGAATCTTCCCAACAGTGCTAATCCTAATTAGAATACACCAACTCGCCATTCGTCGTGGCGGGCAGTCATTCCGCCCCCGTGCTCCCCTGATGGACGGCTGCTCTTCTCCGCCTTTTCTTCTCCACGCCTTTCCTCCAGGCCCCTAGGTGATTCTATTTGTTCTCTTTTTCATATCCGGGACCACATCGTTAGTTCTGATCCCTGAGCCGTCGCTGCCAACCGGACCCTACACCCTGCGCTTGCGCGGGTGATGCTGAACGGTTCGCCGTTGCCTGTGGAGTAGTCCGGGCTCTGGGAAGGCTGTGGCGACTCGCCCAAGGGATTGGGACGAGCGGTTCGGCCCGGAACAATCGCCATCTTTAATATCCGGGAACGCGGCAATCTTTATTTTTCATGGTCGAGGAGCTGACTGAAACTGACTGAGGAAGACGAGTGCAGAGGAGACAAGTTCAGCAACTACCCCGGGACGACACAACTGGAGAAGGATAGGACTTATCGAAGGGACTCAGCCAGCGACTGGCCAAAGAGCCCCTTGAGGAGATGCGGAGAGGTTTCTATAGCGAAGTAGAGATATTTGACTTTGTGTTCTTTTCAGAGATCGCGCCACTGATGTACTACGAAACGCCAACCAACCCCGTCCAGAAGTTTCTCAGAGCCCTGCTCCTAGGCGAAGTCTTCAAACTGTCGAGACCGTCGGTCAGCGGCAGCTTCTCGTTCTGATGACATTTTCAACTACAGGCCAAGCAAGGAATTGACTCCTAATCGGCGGCAGGTTTTCCATTTTCCGGAGGTCCCGGAGCAGGCACTAGCGCTATATCCAGCGCGCACCCCCTTTTGAGAGAAAAAAATCCATACTTGGTGGGTGGCCTACCTTTCGTGCCATCCCAGTGTCAACGGAGTGGGTCTCAAAAAGAGAGGCCCCACAAAAAGCCCTTTCCACACCAAACGAACCCCCCTCCAAAAAGGCCCCTAAAGTGACTACAACCACGGATGACGAGCACCTCAACTGACACCCGTATGACATCGAATACTTGATATCGGCTTACGACAGAATCTATTTTGGTCAGTGTGGTCAAATGAAAAATATGAGATATCCTTTATGTAGCGTGAGACTTTTCTATTTCAGAATGTGATGAGCACGTCTATTTCGTAATTATGTATTGATTCAAAACCTCTTAAAGTAGTTTTCGCAAAACTTTTGTTAAATATTGAAAAATGAACGAGATGCGCTCAGCAGTTTTTGAAAGCAAATTCAGAAAAAAAGGAAGCCTAGGGCTACTCAAAAATTATTCATTTGACACACTTGATCGGAAAAAAAAACATTTTTGCGCCCAACCGGGGTTTATTGCCACCCACACGACCAGGGTTCGATTTGAACGACTAATGTAGACCTATATGTTAGAATAACATACTATATAGTTTAAAGAATATTCTACCGATTTATACAAAAATTTGATTTTCATAAACGGGCCGCCCAAAAAATCTCTCGGCCCGGCCCGTCATTTGAGAACCCCGTCCAGCGGTGAATCACACAGACTTTTTTGCGTACGCTTGCTTTCGGTAAATCAACAAAAAAAAAATCACCAAAACGGATTTACGATTTTACAGGAAGGGAAAGTAGGATCAAGCTTCATCCATCTCTTTTACAAACTTTTTAGTTAGTAAAAAAATAACTAAATCAACCTGAAACCAGAGTCCCTCCACGAGTAGTTGAACTTCTCCAGGGCGGTGCGGGCCTCGTCATCAGATTCCAGGATGGAGAGCGGTTTCTTCACGTGGAATTTGGAGGAGAGAAGGGTCTGGGGGAAGAGGAACACGGAGCGGAAGGCGAAATGACCGCCGTATACCGGGTGCAGACTGAGACCGATGAATTTCTGGAAAAAGCAGATTGCGTCACGGCGGGGTGAGTCATGGCTGTTTTGACTACGAATTTGCAGCGGTGCCCCATTTGCTCATAAAAATGGCGGAAAATAAATAAGTAGTCGTGGGGGTGGGCAATAAAAGGCATTACAGTAAGCTACAGTAGTCCTAACACAAACTACGTCCACTAAAGTGAAACTTAGGTTTAAAACATAAGTGGACGTGAGGTACTTGTGGTACCTACGTATTTCGGCGTTTGGTTGAAAATAGTAATAAAAATTTAAAGGGGGCTTACGTAGGCTAGGAGACACTATTTGGGGGGCTTACGCATCGAGCCCCAAAAAATCCATGTCCAGCTATGGTTTAAAAAAATGGCTGCCGACTTTTGTATTTTTTTCGTGGTCTCACAGCAATCGAGCATAATTTATGGTATAAAATTGCATTTAAAAAAAAATTTAAAAATAAAAAAGGTGAAGCAGAATTCCGCAAATTTGCAGTTTGGGACTCATAACAACTTCGTCATAACTTTGCCTAAAATCGAAAAATTGGACACATTTTCGTGACAAAATCCCTTTCAAGCTTCTACAGTAGCCATCACCAAACTTTGGCAATCAAGCTTCTCCCAAAAATAAAATTTTAAAAAAAAACTGTGAATTAGTGCTTCTTTTAAAAAAACTTGCCCAAAATCGATAAAAATTAGCATTTCCGTTACTGGGCCCAGTAATCTTCTATGTCGGACCGGGCTGGCCTGGGGATTTTTTTTTTTGGGACGGCCCGGCACGGGTATAAAAAAACTCTGATGGTCCCTTTAAACCGCGAAACTAACTGAATTCTTGTCCATAATCCCCGGAGGGGGCCAGGAGTCGTTGGAGAGAAAATGCGGCTGGTAGTAGTAGGCGGCTGCGGAGACATGGCCACACGTCTGCATCAGAATCTTAGGTTTCCTGCTGGGCCAGAGGGAGTGATCGTGCAGGAGTTCGTAGGGAACATCGAGGCTCTAAAATTAGAATAAATTTAATACAAAAAAGTTATACATACCTCTCTTATGGGCTCCAGTCGATCGGCCATGAACTCCTGAATGGGAGAGGAAATCTCCTCGGCGAGCTTTTCGAGGGATCCGAGCTGGAAATAACGATTTTCTAAAGGAAAAAAGCTGTTTTATCACGTTATTACGTCTAGCTTGCATGGTGTTTACAGCCCGATCTTAACTCCACAAAAAAACGCAAAAGATATGGCGCAACGAGCGAAAATGTTAAAGAGTTTTTTTTTTTTTTTTTTTTTTAAAAAAGCAGTCGGGGATATTCGGTTCACAACCGTATGAAAAAAGAATTGACTAACCTCTGCCACTTTCTCGGTAACCCATCGGCGGAAGGAAACGTCGAACATGGCGGGAGTGCTGAGAATAAGGATTCCAGCGGCCTGGGGATCCATCTGCAGACGGAAATCCTCCCCGACGGAGTCATTGTAGTTGCCGACCTGAAAAGAAGAAATGAGCAAAGCTGGGCCGGTAGCAGCAAACGTGTCCATAGTTACATTTTCCAAAAACCTCCCACAACATACCACACTCATATTTTTCTAGTCTTCGTATAAACGTAAGCAGTCTGGGCTAGAACTTGCGCTATACATAGGAAATCATTGAAAATTCCATAGTACGTGCGTGGTCTACCGTATTTCGTTCCAGCCAGATGTTGCTAGGGCCCAAAATGAAGTTATTTTCGCGCAGGGCCTAATTTCCTGTTTGGGGGACTCGCGCCACATGCCTAATTTGTAATGTGTGGGATCGCGCAAAACAGATCCCACAGGTAGCTGACTAGGAGCTGTTAGAGGTCTAATCCGTGTCATGAAAATCAGAGTGTTCAAATTAGAACAATTTCAATGTAAAAGAATGTCGTTAAAAACCTGCCGTGGATAATCGAACTATAAGTGGAAGCAACCGCAGACTGGTGCAAGTTTAGTGCAAATGAAATTTTACGCAGTAAATTGAGAAAGACGTAGCGTCAGATACGTATTTTGTTAACAACGTATATGAAAATTAACACAAACGAAAGTAGAGCATGTCATTGGCAGTCGAAGCAGTAGTTCTCGGCAGAGAGTGATAAACAAATTAGCCGCATACCTCGGGAGGGTATAGTCAGCTTACCCCAGGTTAAGGGGGGTAAAGGCCCCAAAAACGCCGAATTTAAGGGGGGTTAGACACTATTTACGTTAAATTCAGCTCTGAAGACCAAAAATTAAGGGTGGGCTACCCCATTTATGGCCCCAAAAGTTACGGGTGGGTCAGCCAACTGATAGTCTCCCGAGGTATGATTAGCCGTGGGCATAAATCTTTTATACGTTTTATAGTAGGCTGCGCCAGCGGTCATTGACGACATTTTGTGTCCAATTGACATCTCACTGGGACGAAATATGGTAGACTACCCAAAAAAAAAGTATGGAACTTATCACCAAATCAGGGGCTGGAAACTAGTTACGCAATATCGAGTGCGCATCTCCTTTTTATATAAATTACAAACATTGTGAGTAATCTACCGCATTTCCCGCCAGCCGGGTGTCAATAGGTCCCAAAATGATGCAAATGTGATCACTGACGTCCCCTACCATTGTAATAAACGTTTTGTTACAAAGGGTGCGCCAGTGGGCAGAATGACGTTATTTTGAGCCCTATTGACAGCCAAATGGAACCTATTGACACACAGCTGGCACGAAACACGTTAGACCACACACGGAGTACGGAATTTAGTAAGAAGGGGGTGCGTACCGTATATAGAGCAAACCTGCATTGAATTAAACATTTTTAAAAAAAAACGCAATTTTACGGACAAAAAATCCCACCTGGAAAATGTAGGACTCGAATCCGTCGCTCTCGGGCAGATGGGTGTCGATGAGATTCTTCGCCTCGTAAATTTCGTCGTCTTCTATAAAAGTCATAGCCCTAAAATGACAATAAATATAAAATGTAGAAAAAAGCAAAATAGGTAGGACAGAAAAGGAATCTGCAGAAAGCACATTGCGAAATAAAACGCACAAATTCATTAAAACACAACGTACAAACATGTGAGGAGTACCCGGGGGAGGAGACTGAAAGGAGGAGATCAGGTGTTGCCTTCGTCTTCGCTGCTCGAACTGGAACTGCTGTCGCTGCTCATCTGCTCCACGGCGTTTACGGGCTGCATGAGGCGGGGAGCGGTCGGTTGGATGGAGATAGTCACGCTGGGAGAGGACATTCGAGGGGAATTCTGAAGAACTGGGTTTAGGGGGACCATCAGGGCATTTTTTTCTAGGTAAATCGATCCAGTTCTTGCGGTCCGGGTAGGGCCACTTGAAGAATTTTGGTGGGCCGGTCCGGCCACCCTGGACCACCCACTCAGAATGCCACCCATACGACCAGGGTTCGATCCCGGTCGGTGACACTCTTTGTACAACTAATATTGACTTAAATGTTAGTAAGAAACAGTATTAAATTATTTAACCCCGTTTAAAAATTATTGTGCCGATTTATGCAAAGTTTAAAATTTTGTTTTTTTCATTCACACGGCGGGGTTGAGCCAGGCCGACCCAAAAAAAAAATCCCTTGGACTGGTCCGACATTTGAACCCCGGACATACCCTCCCTTAACTAATGGGGCATAAACCAAGGTTTTCCCCATTAAATTTGTGATCATATGGGTGATTTTATGCAATAAAAAAGGGGTTAGCGGGGTTCTCAAAGGGTCGTCTTCGACTGCCCGTCGTTTACAAGGATCAGACAGTAAAATTCCACTAAAGCCCTTTGAAGGATTGGGCACACAATTGGCTTCGATCAGAAGTTGAAATGGCTAGCACAAATCAAAAAATCTCCACATCGTAAAATCAAAAGCGCATTAATACATTATGAGGTGTGTAAAAATGAGGCTCCTGAACTTAAAAGCACGATTCTACGTGCACAAACATAATTCACGTTCCAATGCGCAAATGGCACGTTGAAACAAACACACCAAGGAAGACAGCTGTTTGGCGCGAAAGAACGGCCAGTCGGGGGAGCGAGAGTTCGTCTATCACAGTGTCTATCAGAGATTTCGACCATGATGCAATCAGGAAATGATAAGGGTAGTAAGAGACATTAAGAACCACTTCACACTGCTTATCGTGAACGGTTCGCGGAGAATCGGGCTGGGACGGAAATCACGCCATACAGGAACCATGGGTACGAAAGTGGAGTTTCCAATCACAATTATCGATGCAGCCTTATTTGAAACGTAAAAAGGGCTTAGAAAATTGTTTTTCATATAACTGTCTCTTTTTTCTCAGCCGGGGGCTTCTGGTAACAAGACTGTCACAAAACCGCCCAGAACAAACCAGTCAGCTGGTTTGATCTTTTCAACGCATTTTGACACTTTCATGAGTTTTGATAATAAATTTGTGAATTTAAACGGTTAAACACACACAAAAAAAATACCTGATTTGACTTCCTTTGGAAAGGAGAGGCTTCGGATCGACCGGAGGGAGTGGAGAGGGGAGGACGGCCGCGGGGAGACGAATTTGTTTGGAACCTGGATAATACTAGGTTAAAAGCAGTAATATTAGCATTTAAAAGACCTTTTTAAAATGAAATCCCTTGAAACCGGTTTTCAGTAAACAAAACTCATAACAGAAATCAAATAAATGTTTGAATTGCTTCGTTGTAAGACCAAAATACGCAGGTTTTGAATTGAAAGGTCCCATCACGAAGTTCCAGAATCGCATATCATTCGCCGCGTTTCTGAACGACCAATTCTGCTCCCTGGGTTTTTATGACAAGTAAGTCAAATTATGGTAACTTGGCGCCAACTGTTCCAACACAAAAAAATAATAAAAAGTTACTCACCCAACGCGGGGACTCGGAGAAGACCAGGGCTTGGCCATGTTCTGCTGGTTAACCATTGGCGAAGACATCCGCGGGCCACCGATCGGAGGGGTACGGACCTTTAAAAAATGGGTAAAATTGGATAAAAGCTCATAATTTACGCTAGCTCCCACATTCTGTCGAAGCATGTTGATGGCGTTGGGGGCGGCCACGGTGCGAGGGGCGATGAGGTGGGAGTTGCGGAACTCTGGTTCCGTGGGGAAAGGACGCGAAGGGTCTCCTGAAGAACAAAGAGATAAATTCTTGGCACAGAAAGGGGCGGAGCGAAAGGCCCGTCGGGTGGTTCATCAAACACAGGCTCCGCCCAGAAAAGGGACCATTATGGAACGGTTTTTGGTGGTAAAATCATTCGTGTTTATCGTTGTGTATCGCTGCGAGACCCAAGCTCTAATGAATAACTACTTTAGCTCTTAACAGAGTTTGGGTCCCGCAGCGAATTCAATAAAACGCCTGTAAAATGAAGCAATTTACGGCAAAAAATCAGCCCAGATGGTTTCTTCAAAACTTTACAACAAAATAAAATCAAAACCAGTAAAAATTACCTTGTTGCCAGAAAAGAGGCGCCGCCACAGAGTAACTTTTACTGATCTGGTGGGCCAATTTGATCACTTCTTCGCTGTCGATGGGGTGTGCTTCCGACTGCCGCACCGACGCCACCTTTTTATTCGCCTAAATCGATTTTAATTAAATGCGTAAAATGTAATGTAAAAATAACAAAAATTACCTGAAAAACGGCGGACATGAGGGCCCTTTCGGCCACTTTCAGCTTCCCTTCGAGGTCCGAAACCACCTCATTTCGCTGATCTACGCAGTGCATCAGCTCACGCGTCAATTTCTCTCGTTCTTGGAATTCAGGCACTTAAAAAATCAATTAAAACAAAACAAAAATAAAAACCTTTGTGAGCCAGGGCTTTCATCTCCTTTTGCTTGCTTTCGAAAAGAGAAACGAGGTTCGTCAGCGTTTCGGCGCCCTTCTGATGCTTGTCTCGGTTTAATAACGCTTCAATTATCTAAATTGACACAAAATAAATATAAAAAATAAAGATAAAATGAACCTGTTTGGTGATTCCTTCCAAGTCGTCCACGCAGTCCAGCATCGATTCCCGTAAGCTACGGTCGTCCATTTTGCTGAAAAGTGATAATTTAGCTTTAAATCAAATTAGTTTCAATTTTAATCGATGAAAAACAAAAAAACATAGATAAAAACGCCAAAACAGCAGAATGAGGCCGAAATTGGGTTAAACAAAACGCGCCCCATCGCCAAATTAATTAAAACCAACGCCAATCGAAATTACACCCTGTGGGCGCGAACATAAACTTTTTCGGCTTGCGGGTCGTTTTTCGCTCATTTTTGCAGGGGTTTTCATATTTTTGAGGGGTTTCTGCGTCTCGGGGTGTAAAAAAGCTGAATTTCGACAATAAAAAGCTATAATTAGTGTATTTAAGCGCGAACGGCCGAGTTGTCGTTGTTTCTGCATCTTTTCGAATTTTCGCGTTTTCTTTGGCTAGAGAATGTAGCAGAATGCTTACATAGCTGTTTTAACTATTTGATCGTACTGCACCAAATTTGCTTGAAACCCCCCTAGAAATTGCGTAAAAACTGACACGATTCAATCCCGCCTGGGGCTCTTTTTTTTAAATTAATTTTTCTGCAAAGCCACCCTTAAAGCTTAAGCTGAATAGGTCCCGACACGAATTTACCGAACTTAAGCTGGCGATATTCATTTTCATTGTGTAATTCACGTTTCTGTTAAAAAATATCGCCTTGAGTCCACTTTTATTTTCAAGGACTATTCCGATTTTGGTCATGAAGGGTTTCCCGTTATTGTATGCATATTATTCTA
Organism: Oscheius myriophilus; assembly: GCA_964057215.1. Lineage (NCBI taxonomy): Eukaryota > Metazoa > Nematoda > Chromadorea > Rhabditida > Rhabditidae > Oscheius > Oscheius myriophilus. The sequence goes on along the minus strand of OZ059903.1, from coordinate 3,895,114 downwards.
CCGTAATACTTTTTCGATTTACCGTAATCCTTGGTTATCCTGCAGTATCCCCTATTTTCAGCTATGAAGACTAGATCCAACAGTGGGAATGCCTCTTCCGAACACTCCTCCCACGAATGCATTAAAGGTCGGTTTTTATATTGGGTTTCATAACGATTCTTCGTTTCGGGATCCCGGGGGTTACTGTCATTCAAATCTCGTTTTTCTCCGTAGACAGTCCTTTAATTTCGCCTTATTCCAGAACGTATGCCACTCTCAGATGTGACTATCTCCACCACCACGCCCAAGTCGCCCGTTTGCAGTTTGTACCCCTTTTAGTCTTTTCGAACTCGTGTTTTTAGGAAAATTCCGCCCGGATATTCGCAAACGGCCGCTCGAAGACCACGAAATGGAGGGGACTTCAGTGAGCCCCACTAGCAGGTACTACAAACTACGTGTTTGCGTGAAAAAAGGTGATTTTAGTTTGAGATTGAGGCCGGATGTGCTCTCGGACCACCAGACGCCGGGAGTGTTCAAGTTCCGTCGCCGTGTCAGCCAACAGCCCACCATTGGTAAGTAAATTTCACTTTAAACGGTGTAATAATGAAGATTTGTTCCGAAACGAAGTAATGGTGAAGATTTGTTCCGAAACGAAGTAATGGTGAAGATTTGTTCCGAAACGAAGTAATGGTGAAGATTTGTTCCGAAACGAACAATTATGACGAAAATTGGTCCCAACACGAACGATTATCGATCGAAATGATAGGAACATCGCATTTTCTGGCATAAAGGGTCGGCCCGGTTATATTTTCGTTTCAACTGAGTAATATTTGGTGAAAGCATTGAGAAGTGACGCAAAATAGGTCGCGCCACGAAATTTAATCGAGCAATATAATCTGACAGCGTAGTTTCGTCCTAACACAGCGGGCCGGTCCGGTTACATTTTCCTTTCAACGGCGAAATACTTGTTTAAAAGGCCGAGTAGTGACGCGGTATTGGTCTCGAAACGAATTTTGTAATAACTAGCAATACGGTAAACACGGTGCTAAACTGAATTACATGTTTGGGGGCTTAATGAAATTACCTGTTTCATAATATGTTTGGGGCGGGGCATAGCTGAATCACCTGTTGCATGGGGGCATTACTTAATTACTTGTTGTATAATGGGTTGAGGGGGGGGGTTAACTGAATTACCTGTTTGGGGGTCTTAACTAATTTACTTGTTGTATTCCTGGACAGGGGTGCTCAATGAACTGCCACATTGGGGGGTCTAATAGAGTGTGTGTGCTTAGGGGGGCTTAACTGAATTGTGTGGGACTTAACAGAAATAACCCCTTCCCGTTTCCAATCTCTAATTTCCAGACTACTTCTCCACCTTCTGCGTTCCCATGGAAGTCCTTCGACTGATCTTCAAAAACCTCAACAAACGCGACATGTGCAGCGCCATGCGGGCCTGCCGCTTCTTCTACACCGCAGGGTTTGGCCTATATTTCTTCTGAGAAATGCAATTTTTTGTAGAAAAACTTGCGATAACTGGGACTTTGTGGACATGCACAACAAAAGAGTCACCGACACGGCGCTCCTCGACCTGTTGGAGAGGAAGCTTCAAGTTCTAAGGATGGGAGACACTCATGTGCGTTTTTATTTGGTTTTGTAATGTTTTTTTACTTTACAAAATATGTTATATTTGGTTTTCAGGTGGCTGAGAACCCGAGGGGGCCCATTTTGTACCAACAGCCGTCGCCGATGTTCTTCCTCACGCACCTCGACATGGGAAGGGCCTCGTTTGTGAGGCTGGAATGCCTCGCCGCCGTGCTCCAAGGCTGTAGGAATCTTAGGGTGTGTTTTGAAGTTTTATGTGAGAAAAGAGCAAAATTAAAACAAAAACAGTGCGGGTGAGTGGGCGGAGCTTAATTTATCGCTGCTGGTAGCAAGTGGGCGGTACTTACTTTAACTAGCTTGGCAACAATTAGGCGGGGCATAATTCACGTAGAGCAGGGTAGGCTGTGTGAGAGGCAGCTGTAGGGGCTTGGTTGGCGCTTCAGAGTGCCTCAGTGACGCGATCTCTGAAAAACGCCCAAAAGTCAAATATCTCTACTTCGCTATGCAAAACCTCTCCGCATCTCCTCAAGGGGGGGGGGGTCTGCTCTTTGGCCAGTAGCTGGCTGTCCCTTCGATAAGTCCTATCCTTCTCCAGTTGTGTCGTCCCGGGGTAGTTGCTGAACTTGTCTCCTCTGCACTCGTCTTCCTCAGTCAGTTTCAGTCAGCTCCTCGACCATGAAAAATAAAGATTGCCGCGTTCCCGGATATTAAAGATGGCGATTGTTCCGGGCCGAACCGCTCGTCCCAATCCCTTGGGCGAGTCGCCACAGCCTTCCCAGAGCCCGGACTACTCCACAGGCAACGGCGAACCGTTCAGCATCACCCGCGCAAGCGCAGGGTGTAGGGTCCGGTTGGCAGCGACGGCTCAGGGATCAGAACTAACGATGTGGTCCCGGATATGAAAAAGAGAACAAATAGAATCACCTAGGGGCCTGGAGGAAAGGCGTGGAGAAGAAAAGGCGGAGAAGAGCAGCCGTCCATCAGGGGAGCACGGGGGCGGAATGACTGCCCGCCACGACGAATGGCGAGTTGGTGTATTCTAATTAGGATTAGCACTGTTGGGAAGATTCAGCCAATCAGAGAGCGCCACCTAGCTTTTGGTATGCTAATTAGGCTAATCAAGTTTTGGAATTTCAGCTGTTCAGAGACATTGGCAAACATATGCTAATGTTGTGAATGATGCTTTACATGAATGAAAAGAAGCATCTGCTATAATTATTGGTTTGATATCCAGACAAGTGGGTGGGGCTTAGATTTATCGGGTTCACTTAAAAAAAACTTGAAAGGAGGAGTGGGTGGAGCGTATCCTATCCTTGTATTTCTATTTGTATTGTATGGTCTTTGATATCCCAACATCTCTTCAAAACGGGCGGAACTTTGATTTATCGGGACTCTGACTTAGCCTGAGCTTAGTTTTTTATCGGGAACTCTGACCACAGTGGGCGGAGCCGATTATCCTGACGACATAAGTGGGCGGAGTTTAGTTTCGCTAAGTAACTCGACAACACTTGGCAGTTTGTAAATCCCTTGGAATGTGGGCGGGGCTCAGATGTGTTTGGCTGCCAAATTTTGGAATAATGGCAACTGCTGAAATGTGGGCGGAGCGTGGTAACTGCAGAAATGGCGGCTACTACATGCGACCGTTTAAAAACTTTTTCTCTAACACTCAAATAAAAGTTATTTTTAGGCTCTCAGCCTGGAAGCAATTGATTTGCTCGACATGGGAACGGAAATCGGTGGTTTCATCGGGCGGAACCCCGCCCTAACCCACCTGGATCTCTCACTAACCGCCGGGTTGACAGAGGACGGCGTCAGGGGAATCATCTACGGTTGCAGAAGGTATTTTCTTTTTTTGTATCGAAAAACATTGATTTTCAGACTCGAGGAGGTTAATTTCGGCTGGTGCGGACTGAACCCGGCTTCCGTCGACATTGTGGCCTCCCAGCTGACGCCGACAGTTCGCCGCATCAATATTTCCGGAACTGAGGACAAAGGATCCATTACTGATCAGCGTGAGTAGAGGAAAGGAGTATGCAAATCACGCGCTAGCCCGTCAGGGGTGGCAGAGGGCGGGCCTTGGCAGGAATGGCGCGAACTTTGAAATTTTGAATTTTACTTTGGGGGAAAGATTTTTTTTTTCATTATTCACAGCTCGCCGAGGCCGGCAGGTTAAAGGGCGGCCTTTTCAAAATCGCGCTCCACCTAAACCGCCTAAACTGTAGTAGTAATTATTAAAAATGCTTATTTTTATTCATTTTAACACGTAATTTACTGTTTTCTTGTTGAAACAATAAGAAAAACATTTATTTCACCTATTTATATAGAGAAATCGGCCAAAAAATGTCGAATTCGCGACAAACAGCTGGCTGACAAAACACAAACTGGCCGCGGCAAACCTGGACGATCCAGCCGTTTTCAGCAACCATTCTTTTTGTCAACTTTTAGCTCAATAATGCCTTATTTGGCCTGAGTTTTTTCTCGAAAATTCATCGATCGGAAAATAACGAAAAATACAAAAAACCGCGTTTCTTTGGCTGTGGACATTTTTGGGTCGGCAAAAAACTCAGGCCAAAAGATAGAAGTGTTTTTGATCAGCTTATGAAAAGAAATCGTTGAAAAATACCCCAGAATTCTCACATTTGCAGTGGCCGTATTTTGGAAATATGCCGTTTCATTGAAGCGGGGTCCCGCCACGACATCCCTGCAAATCATATTGCAGATATAAATTGCTTCCAATTTCGGTTGTTTACCATTAATTTTGCGTTTTCAATGTTTTATTCAAGAGAATGAAAAATAAGCTTCATATTTATGCAAAGTTTCTCTTAAATACATGCAAAAATACACCATTTTGAGTTCTTGTTAGTTTCGCGTTACTGTAGCTATACATCGTGCACATACTAATGCCTCTGCCCAGGAATTCCGACGCAACCTAAATAGTCGCTCTCAGTGTCAACTTGTAGAGGTCATAGGCCTTCTTTTGCGTGAGTTTTGGCACTTATACTTGTATATAAGAAAATGGAAGAAAAACACGAAAAAACCGCGTTTCCAAGCTTGTGAACATTTTCACCCCTTGAAAAAACTCACGCAAAATGGGACATGTGTACTCTATCTATTTATTAAAACAAAACTTTTTTAAAATGCCTAGAAATTCCAGGCAAGGAGCACTTTTAATTCGCCAGTTCCATTCAAATGATGCGTTGGGTCTCGCAGCGAAAAGCGGCTAGCTCTGTGCGCGCCGTTGCATCCCTCTGTTGGCGAGCTGTGTATTCTGTTGATTTAGTTTTTTTCAATTTACTTTTGTACCACATCAATAGAAGCGCCGGAAAGTCGAAAAATTCAACAAACAAATATAAATATAATTTGGGTTGACTTTTTTGGTATGTAAATGTAGCTGTCGCCAAGCGAGCATAGGCTATTAAAAACCGCTTTTTCTCTGCGTCTGCGCGGCTCGCACACTCTTTCCGCCTGAGTATCGCACGGCTGCTGCATTAAGGCCGTGGTTGGCACGGTGTTCGTTTGGCGCACGGGTAGACAAACAGAGTTTTGGGGGCTTGATACGTAAGTCCCCTAGATGAAACGTAAGCCCCCTTGAATTTGTTGTTACAATTTTCAACCAGACGCCGAATCGCGTAGGTACCGCGTGCACGTAATGTCCAGCTATGGTTTGGCGGCAGCGTATTTTAATTGTCGATTATTCTAGTTTGCTTCAAAAAAATTGTTAGAAATAGGAAGATTATACATAAAAATGGTATCTTTTTATGTTGTAAATAGAAATTTTGAAAAGTTGTGTTTCGCGCCAAAGTGTGCAGGGCCTCGGCCTTGAGCAACCATGGCAAAATCGCGGGCCGGGCCGAGAAAAAGTTGGGAACGGGCCGGCCCGAAATTTTTTTTTTTTTTAGGTTTTTTTGATTTTTACATTGAAATAAGGCATAAATTTTTGGTCGGGCCCGGGCCGGGCCGTGAAAATTTTGTCAGCGGGCCGGCCCGGCGTTTCCATGGTTGGCCTTGAGAAAGGGCTTTGGGACAGGGCCGTCACGGTCTGCGCGCTGCCCCACCAGCGCCGGCCCGGGATTTTTTTTAAAATTCACGGACTGGGTGACTAAAATTTTGACAAAAAGTTTAACCGTAATCTTTTCTTTCAGAAGTCTTCGCCCTGCTCGACTCCTGTCCGAACCTCATCGAAATCGACCTCTCCGACAATCTCTCCGTCGATGCGCAGACCGTGACGGCCCTGTCCCAAATGGAGGGCCTCCAAGTGGTCTCCCTCAACAGATGCTACAACATCAATCCCACCTTGTTCTTGTTAGTTTTCTCGACAAGTTCATTATTTCTAGGAAATTCAGGGACTTCCCTGATGTGCGAGTGCTGAATGTGCACGGAACGATGACGCCGGAAGGAGAACAGAGACTGAAGGAAGAGTTGAGCGGTGTCAAGGTGAATTTCTCGTTCTTTAAAATTATCGCATAGCCTCAAAATAGGCTCTAAATTGGTCTATAACCTTCCTTGGGCTGGCAAACTATAATTCGATGTCGATTTTTGATCTGGATGACTGTATGATACTGGCCTCTTAAAATAGCGGCTTTTTCCGGCCTTTCACTCAAAATTTGTTCTCACTGAAACCGATGTAAAGTTGCCTAGCCTACAAATCCCACATGTTCATCAATTGGATCGGCAGAAAATAACTTCTGCCGATCAAATTGATGAAAAAAATTCGTAAATCAACTTGTACAACATGTCGGGGTTCTCAAATGACGGGCCGGGTCGACAGATTTTTTTTTGTTGTGGGAAACTGTTTTAAAAAACTTAATAATGTTTGTTACTAACATATGAGTGAATATTAGTCGTACAAAAAAGAATGTCACCGACTGGGATCGAACCCTGGTCGTGTGGGTGGTAATCTAACTGGGTGGTCCAAGGTAAACGGGCCGGGCCGATCAAAATTTTGAAAATGGCCCGACCCGTTAGAACCCCGCAACGGGTATTGGCTAAAAGTTTGCGTTTCTAATAAAGCCCATACTTCATGGGTGTTCCGCCGGTGTCATTAAGGCCCAAAATGAAGTCATTCTGGCCGTTGACGCACCCACTCTTTGTAATAAAACCTTGAAAAGGCAAGGTATGGCCCATGGCTGTTCTACAAAAAAGTCAACGCTAATGGTAATTTTTCAGGTGAACATGGAGATTCTGAACTTCATCGCCAAGCCCACCGTTCCCCCGGCCGTGTCGAGCATCTGGGGCCAGCGAACGCGAGACGTCTACTGATTCATTAGTTTATTTCCTAACTTTATTATTAATTGTCGGCGTCGGTTGTTGTTGTTCCTGATCTCACGTGTAAATTAAATGCTCAAAGATTCATTGTTACCCGTGATTCAAGGAGTTTCACACCTTCACAAGGTGTTCGTCGACAATCTGGAAAGCGGTGTTGCAGCTGTAGCAGAAACGGACGCTCTCGGCCGACTTCCAAGGCGCTTCGGGCCCAGATGCGCCGTGGGGAAGCTTCTCTCCAGCCGCGTTCAGTTCACCGTAGGCGAAGAATAGGTTGTAACGACCGCTGTTGATGCGGTGGAGCTGGAAAATTATACGATTTTATTATCCTGTTTTTATTAGCTGTTCTATAACGCTGCACTGGCTACTCGTGACTTAAAGCGACCGTCAGGGGCCTTTTCGGATTGGAAGTAGACAGTATCAAATGAAAATGAAATCATATGCTAATTGCTGAGACATACAAAGCATGCTCTGTCGACGACTGATTAGACTACGAATTTCAATATCAACAGAGGATAACTGGGACATTCTAATGTTATTGGCATGATTCCAATGTGGCGACAGCTATATGCGCAAAATTCTTGCTAGCTCCTCATTAGCATACTATTTGGAAAAGGCCCGTCGCGAGCTCTTTAAAAACGGCGGTAAAATTATGTCAATCCCGCTCTTTCCCCGATTTTGGAAACCTGCCAGACAGCAAATAAGCAGATTCACAAAAATATAATAGTTTTTTTCTAATTTCTGGCAGGAAATTTGCTGAAATGTACAGACCTAACAAAATTGGCAAACTGCCCTTTCAGTTTTTTTCCATTGTGGCGTCACCCAAAATAACTACGGGGCCGTGAAAGACGATTTCGTCCTTGTCTCACCAGGTATGCCCAAATACTTGTATGATTGAAAAAACATTAACTCCCTCCAAAGCTATAAGTTTCTTTTCCCATTTCCTTCCAAGCATTTTCTTCTAACTCCGTTTTTTGCTTTCTGAAATTTTCGGCGTTGGCAAGAACGTTTTCAAAGCGAAAAAGACGCAAAAATGAATGACAGTCTATTTGTCGAAGGAGTTTAATTCAACGCAGGGCCAGCCGGCCCTCGAAAAAACCGTTCAAAATGAGGGACAGTTATGAGCTGGATCGGGTTCGACTTTTTTTAAAGAGCGAGCCGGCCTGGCCTTTTACTATCACTGATTGGGCGTGTTTATCTTTTTCGCCCAGAGCAGGGAGATCCCGGACTGTCTTGGTGGGTGGGGCCCTAATTCTAAAAGTCTGTTGCAGCTGAGTTTTTTGCTTAAAAGAACGGAAGTTACAGAGCGCATTTTACCGGAGAATACAGGGTTTGCGTATGGGGAGCAGTGCTGGCCAAAATGGAGCTCACCCCGACGCAGGCCGGAGCGAGAAAATTAAAAGTCTCCGGCCAGGATGAAGATATAACATCGAAATTCCTGCTTTAGGTAATTGAAATTTGATTTAAAAACGGACCGCGGATAGGGTATTTTGGGGCCTGTTCGAGCATTAAAGACACGGGCCTGGTCCAATATAAGCATCGGGAATAAGTATATATGTGCTTAGCCTAGCAGTTGCAGCATCAGCGCGTTGTGGAAAGGAAATCTTACGTAAGGTCAATCTAAACTTACGTAAGGTAAGAAACCTTATAAGGGAATTCCACCTATTCAGCGCTGTCGTCGGGGTGGGCGAGCGGTCAAAGCCATGGGATTTAGGATCCCACGGGGGGCGTGAGCCTCCCTACGAGGGTTCGAATCCCTCCCCCGGCATTATTTTTTACTTTTTAATCCTATTTTCTTTCCTTTTCTATTTTAAACTTTTTAAAAACTTTTTTTAGATTTAGTTTTTCTTTTCTTTAACAGTTTTCCCTTCCGATTTTTAACTTTGTTTTGTTAAGTCTTTTTTCACAAAATAGTTATTTGTATCAACTCACCATTGATTTTTCATCCTTATTCAGCACCGTGTAATCGATAATCCACTCAGCTCCACACCAAGACTTTCCGTCCGAGACCTCTGTGAAGGAGTCCTTTAGGAGGAAATCGGTTGCCTAATCGATTAATAGTGAGATTTTAGAATAAAATAGGTAATTACATGGGGTAGGATGAGATTGCTGTTCTGGATGTTGTGAGAAAGGTGGACAGAACCAGAAGATGAGGGAAAATGACACTCCAAAACGGTATCATTGCCCTAAAAAGAGATATTTTCTTTTAAAGAGGAAGAAATTACCATTCTGTCGTCTTTGGAGATTCCAACTCCGAGCCAAGAACCGTGGGCACCCGCTTTTTTCACTTTGGACTGAAGTGAGACATTTGGGAATCTCACTCACTCCCTCATCCACGCACTCACTCACTCACTCAATCACTCACTCACTCACTCACTCACTCACTCACTCACTCACTCACTCACTCACTCACTCACTCTGTCTCTCTAGCGCGCGCTCTCTGTCGCTGTCTTTGTCTTCTTCTGTCTCTGTCTCTGTCTCTCTATCTCTCTCTCTCTCTCTCTCTCTCTCTCTCTCTGTCTCTGTCTCCTGAAATACCTCAATTTCCAACAGGAGAGCTTTTCCCTGGTGCTGCCAGCTGATAATTGCTTGACAGTCGCTGGTACACCCAGCTGGCAGCATCCAGCATCCCCTGGATTTTCCACAGTTGGCCAGTTGAGTCAGCCGGAGGGCCGAGACAGACTAAAATCAGCTCTTAATTGCTAATTAGTCAGTTATTGCACTATCAAACTGTTTACCCACCGTAAGGACAACTAGGACGAGAAAGGTGCGAATCATGACGCAAATGCTGCTTCCCGTGTTATTCTTCCCATTAATAGGCCCGTTCACTGCTGGAACGGCGCTATCGGAACAACAACAATGCGCGAGAAACCGACACAGACACCACCTCCAAAACACAAACAAGGAAACTTTCATTGAAATTTGTCTAAAGGCGCGTTTCTGGGCCATTTAGTGGATCAATCGGAGGTAGAAGATGCATTGCGTCGACAGTGTGAGGATGGGCGAGTATTGGAGGCAGGAACTGAAAAAGTGAGTGAGTGAATAAGTGAGTGAGTGAGGAAGTGAGTGAGTGAGTGAGTGTGTGAGTGAATGAGTGAGAGTGAGACGAAACCTACCTTTTCCGGATCCTCGCTAACCGGCTTCAGTGGGCTTAGAAAGACTGAAGGTCTTTTTGTTGCCAAGGCGTCAAAGTTTGGAACCGAATTCTCACTACAAGAGAGGTCTTTTAACAAACAAAAAAAGTTTCACCTGCACATGGAGCCTCTAGGTGTTCTCCGAAAACGAGGATGAATTGAGGAACAATCATGTACCACAATTCTGGCGTCCTCTTTATCGTCATCGTCTTTCTGAATCACAAGGTTGATAGAGAATGATCAGATAGAGAGAGAGAGAGAGAGAGAGAGAGAGAGAGAGAGAGAGGCGGAGAGGCAGAGGCCTAGTGGCAGAGAGGCTGAGCGCTAGGAGGCAAAGAGGCAAAATAGCGGAGAGGCAGATAGCACATAGGCAGAGCGATGCGAAAAGAGAGGCAGTGAGGGAAAGAGACAGAGACTTCCCCAATTTTGAATATACCTTCTTAACATTGAGTAAAGACCTCAACTTGTATCGATTGAATGTTCGTTCATCTCTCTTAGCCATGTACACCACAATGGAAAATAGGGCTGCACACTCAGTCAGCAGAAAAGACACCTAAAACCGACAATTTTTTGTTGTTGAATAAAATACGATTAAGGCCTTACTTTAATAAGGATGAAGCTGTAACCATAGTCATAGTGAAACAAGGGGTCGTCCATTTCAGAAGCTGGGTAGATTTTATTACCGACCTCTTTTGAAACAGCTGACATGTAGACGATAATGCAAAGGAAATTTGCAATTCCTGAAAAACCTTTCTTTGAGTTCTTAAATTTGTCTTGCTTTTTTGCGATTAGAGCGCGTTTCGATACGACCGCATTTTTGCTATCGGAGCGCGTCCTGTTCAAACCGCAGTTTAATCCGATTTCGGGTGATTTACGGAAGTTTCTGTTATAAAATTTTTTTTCCCTTGCATTCTATTCTTTGAAATATTGCGATTGAAGCGTAATATTGTGATTATAGCGCGTTTTGCTTGGAGCGCAATATTGCGATTGGAGCGCGCTTCATCTTCCAATCGATTTAAAGTTATTTTGCGCTGTTTCTATTACAAAATTTGTAGATTTTAAGCTTCTAAATACAAAATTACTTTAATTACCTGCATTTATATGAATTACTGTAGCGATGAAAAGAGAAGCGTAGGGATTTGGGAGCACGGCGCAGGTAAATGAGAGAAGGACGCCTAGAAAATTCAGGAAAACCCCAAGGACCATGAAAAAGAAGGAACGACGGACGGATTCTGAAAAAAAATAGTTTATGGAATTTTGGGAAACTAACGTTGTACTGAGGTTGAAACGTCACTTGGGTCTTCATCGACTAGGTAGACCACGTCTTGGCATTGGAAGGGGGTGACGGCTGAAAGTGAGATTTTAATTGCTTTAGAAACGGATGTTCTAATATTTCAATCCATAAATCTTGAAAAGGATCGGCGGGCACTATAATCAAAACATGTGTAGCCGTCGAATCCGCAGGTATCCAAAGAACAAGCGACTCGGAGACTCGTTTTTTTGCCCGCTTTCACCCCTGCAAATTTCCGGCCTTCTGCGATAAGGTGATACGCTTTTGGAAGGTTTCCAATTAAATGAGAGCAAGGGGTCAAAAGCGTATGCAGAATTGAAGTGCATCGACCGGGATTTGACTGGATTGAAATTTAGTGAGAGCAATAAGTCAAACCATATGAAGAATATAAGTGCATCGCCCGGGATCGAACCCTGGACGTGTAGCTTGATGATCGTCAGGATGGGCCGAACAAGTAGACCTGCCGGAACATCCAGAGAGAGAGAGAGAGAGAGAGAGAGAGAGAGAGAGAGAGAGAGAGAGAGAGAGAGAGAGAGAGAGAGAGATTTAAAAATGAAAGGCATTGGGAGTGAGTTAAAAAACTGAGTGCGAGAGTTAGTATGAGAGTTAGGAAAGATAGATTGGGAGACATAGAAATAAAAAAGGGAGACAGAGTGACAAAAAACTCACGATCAAGTAGGCAAAACTGCCAAGGCCAGCGTTTTTGAAAAACTGAATTAACAGATGTGCAAAAAATGAATGACAAAGACAGAGACCGAAAAGATCTCGTCCATCCTGTGTGGGGGTGAGAATAAGTGAGATTGGACGGATATAATGCGTTTCAGAAAAACAGTCAAGAAAACGGGTTTTTCTTAAAGGACTAGGTACCTTGTGTTCCGCCACGAACGATTTGTTTATCGTCTGCGCACTCTTCTTTTACAGTGCTTTTTCACGTATTTTTTTATATTTTCACTTCGATGTCTCAAACCGTTAAATATGTGCAAAATATTTGATATTTTCTATAGTCTGTTTCCCTCTCTATAGTCTGGTCTCTATAGTCTGTTCCCAAAGGAACGGTCTTCGACTTTCGGGCAATCTTAAAAAATAACAGGTATTTAACCAAAAAGGATTTGAAACATTGAAGTAAACAGATTTTTGATAAGGGAAACAGCACTGTAAAAGAGGAGTATGCAGACAGTAAAACTAAGATCGTTGCGGGACCAACGGTACCTAGTCGTTTAATAAACTATAGGAAATGGAACCATCGAAAATGGAATTGCCAGAGAATAGAACTACGGCATGCTAATGAAGGCCTACTCTCGCCACGTCACACACTTTTTCGCAGTTATAATGACTAAGTGGGAAAGAAAATAAAAAGTTAGTTAGAAGTTAGGCATATAGAGAGAACGAGGGAAAATAATGATTTAAAGCAAAAGAGAAAGAGACAGAATGAGAGAGAAGAGAGAAACGAATAACTTACGATCAAGCCAGCAAAACTGCCAAGGGCCATATGTTGCATTTTTGAAAAACGCCGGCCGAGAAACAGTAGTATCCGTATAATGGGTACTATTCGGCATTATGAAGTACTTGAGCACTTCAGAAGTATACAGCCATGAATTTGTAGATGCTCCTAAAATTTTTCTTTGACTCTCTCTCTCTCTCTCCCTCTCTCTCTCTCTCTCTCTCTCTCTCTCTCTCCATACCTGCAATGTTAGTAAAACAGGCTATAAATGCCGCATATAGAGCTAATTTTATAAGATGACGCCGGTTAACTCTTCTGATTTTGATCAATTTGTGCTGGCTAACCGGAATAACCATCATTTTGAAGTCTGGAATTCGACATTCAGGGGCGCTATAGTTGTCGCCAAATTGGAATCATGCCATTAACATTAGAATGAGCCAGTGATCCTCTGTTGATATTGAAATGCGTAGTCTAATCAGTAGACGACAGAGCATGCTTTGCACATTTCAGCAATTAGCATATGATTTCATTTTGGCGACAGCTATATTTACGGCTTCCGAGTGGAAAATTGAGTTGAGAGTGAGGAAAAGAGGGAGAAGGGCCGTAATATTGAGTTAGAGGTGAGGTTTGAACTGATTTTAGCTTTTTGATAAAAGAAAATCGAAAAAAGGCGCTTTTTTGTGTTGAGTGCAGGCGACGCGGCTGCGACGCGGCTCAAAGCGCGAAATTGGTGATATTCACATGGTTTTGTCAAAAAATTGTATTACAATTCAAACTTTCTTTTTAAAAATATATAAAATTTGTGGGTTAGAAAAGAAAAACCAGTTATTTGGCGGCGAAACGTGAAAAGGGGGATGTTGACTAAGGTGCGAATCAAAAAGAAGGCGCCGACTCGTCAAGAAGCGCCGAGTAAACCAATTTGGACGCACCGAATCCTCCAAAGTCTGGCGCTTTACGGCGAATAATTGCTAGTTGTGGAGGGGAAAAGCATTAAAATGTGGTTACTTTTAAAATTCAAATTTTTATCAGAAATGTTTTTACAAATTCCTTTAAATTACTTATTATTTTCGTCTTTTGTTATAGTTTTTGGAGATGGGAGATTTTTATTTATGTAATTTTTTGCAAATAACTAATGAAATATACCTTACCAGGAGGGTACGCTGATACACTACACACACACTCCCCAGAGGGAGAGGGTGAGATCGTCCGTAGGCCGAGCTTCACATGTTTCACGCTAATTTCAAGGCTGAAGGCCGAGTAATGAGTGACCGTAGGCCATAAAAGTTTGCGGCCGCAGGCCGCCTAACTGGGCGGCCGAAGGCCGCGACCCAGGAGGGTGCGCGCCGTAGGCGCGCGTACCGTCCTGGTTGATGATAAAACCAAAGAAAAAGCGTTTGGAACAGTTTTTATGCTACGTTTCCGGTAGTGCTGAGGTACGGTAGCGCGCGACATTTGAAAACGGCAAATTTTCGCATTAACGCCTTAAGGAGCTTAAGGCGAGCAAGTGACGACACTTGCTGCGTGCTTGATGCGTAGTTGCTAAGGAACTTAAGGTAATCTTAGGGTACAAAGGTTAGGGTGCTAGGATAGAAGATATACTTGGGTGCATTAGGCCCTAGTTATAGTGATACCTTGGTGACCTACTTTTCCTATCAAAAAAGCGTTGTAATTAAAGTGGGGGCAGAACCTAAGCGTACAAGTCCTAAAGGTACCCTGAATTTCTAATCGATGGCACCTTAAATCCTACCTTATGTTCCTTGTGTTCCTTAGTGACAGTGTTTGAGCCCATAATTTCTTGAGGGTTGTATCTTACACCCGTACACACACACTCACACATACACACACACACTCATACAAACCCACACACACACACACACACACACATACACATACACATACACATACACATACACATACACATACACATACACATACACATACACATACACATACATATACACATACACATACACATACACATACACATACACATACACCCACACATAGAGTTCTCTTGTTGGCTTTACAACCCCTCCCCGTTTCAGATGCCAGCATTTTCACTCGAGCTGAGACAAAAGCCTCGTCTTTATTCACCCATCTGTAGCCTTCCTCCTTCCTATTCTTCCCCGCCGAGAACGCGGATTGTCCGCTCATTTCCTCGTGCAATTCCCTTCTTTTATGGAGTTCGCTAGAATTATCGGCCGGCAACTTGCTTCGGCAGTACGTATTTTATGCGTTCACAATCATACTGAATCGCTGTCAGAGGGAATTAATGGCAGGTTACGGTAGGTCGTTAGGTTTCATGGAATGTGACACCTGGAATTGAGGGAAATGTGGAAACTGTGCCTGAATCTCAAAACTCACTCACACTCATACTCACACTCACACTCATACTCACACTCACACTCACACTCACACTCACACTCACACTCACACTCACACTCACACTCACACTCACACTCACACTCACACTCACACTCACACTCACACTCACACTCACACTCACACTCACACTCACACTCACACTCACACTCACACTCACACTCACACTCACACTCACACTCCCTCAGCTCTCTCTATCTCTCTCTCTCTCTCTCTCTCTCTCTCTCTCTCTTTTTAACACCCTCGGACAACAACAGTCAACGTTTATTCGAGCAAAGCACTCGACGGCCGGAGATCGTACGAGGAGTGGAAGGCTATCTATGGAGGCTGGGACGAAGGACGACAAGGGGGACGAATTTAGCCGAAACGGACGAAGGTCTGCGCCCTCTTTCCAAACCGAACGAAGGTCTGTGCTCGCTTGCCGAACCTCACAAAGGTCTGGGCTCGTTTGTCCATAGGCTGCATGTCTTCTGAAACAACATTTCATTGAAAAATCGAAATTCAAACGAACCGGTTTCATAGCCTGAGGGGTACTGCTCCCTCAACACCTGTTCCAACTGCCTCTCCTGCTCTGCCAGTTCCGCGTACCTCGCCAAGTCCTCCGGCTCTGCAATTGTCATTATTTTGACGATTTTTTCAACGCACTTTTCACACTTTTTGAATAGAAAAACACGACATATTTTCAGTTTCGTCATCGGTTAGTGATTTTTCCAAGAATAAACAGTTACTACACGCTTGGATTAAGAATTTTCCTTCAGGCGGCGTAAATACAGCCAAGTAAACGGCAAAATAGTGACTGAAATTAGGTGAATCACTGGAGTTTAATACAATGATCATTTTAGTGGAAAAAGTTAATAGGGACACTGAATACTTTTAAAATTTAATGTGCTGTTTTGATTTTTAACTGCACCACAAGGCGCGACACAAACTGCGTCTCATAGTCAGCCGCGCCGCAGCCTCCGCATCGCAACTAAATTACAATCGCAGACAGCTCAAAAATTATATAATATTAGCCAGTTTTTATGTAAGTTCGGCAAAAAACTTTTTTGCTTCTCAATCGACCAATTTTTGTCCTGCAACCGCGACGCAGCCGCGACGCGTCAAAAAACCGCAGCACCCCAGAAAATTTTGGTTGCGTAACACCGTTTTACTGAAAAAAGAAAAAAAAACAAAGCAAAAAAAAACAAACCGAAAACAAACAAATATTTTTTGTTATTTTTGTGCAAAACTCATTTTGTGAATAAATAGCTGCTCTTTCCTCCCACTGAGCCGAGCCACAGCCGCGTTGTTAACGAAATAAGCCTACAATAACGCTGCATGTCCATTTCTCTTTAAAAGTATTCATTTCCTAAATTTAACGCCGTTTCACCTACGCCGTCGCAGCCGCGTCGCAGCCGCGTCGAACCACTTTATGGTCCTTCGCTTTTATAAAGTTTCAAAAATTTATAGTAGCTTCATTAGAAGTAATTCATACGTAATCGTTCAGCTAATACTGTTTTTTACTCGTATCATGAAGGTTTTTAAAATCTTACAAAAACGGGCCCTAAACCTTAAAAAACAGTAATCTTTGGTAATCCATGTCGCAATGTTCGTTTATTAGTAATCTTCGAGCAAGGATTCACATTCCCAAGTCAATTGCACCCTGGTATAATAAAGTAAGGCTAATCCTATCGCTTCCTCTTGCAGAAATAATCCTGGACTTTGCACTTTTTATTAGGTTGAAGAACACATTTAGAAATTTAGGCTTTTCCTCTTGCATCCTTTTTCCTTCCAGGCAAATTCCAAAACATTTCCTCTAGGAATTACTATAACAAAGAGTTGCGAACTATGGTGCAGAATCGAATTATCCATCACGGCGGGATTTTAGATGTGGGTTTTCACAAGGACACTAGGTTCTAAATATAGAATTGTAGTACTTTATATATAATAAACTTCTCTTTTACCTTAACAGTGTGTGTATGTGTGTGTATGTTTGTGTGTGTGTGCGTGTGTCTGTGTTTGTGCGTGTTTGCGCATGTGTGTTTGTGCGTGTGCGTGTACGTGTGTGCATGTGTGTGTGTGTTTGTGTGTGCGCTAGGAACCCCACTGCCTCAATGGTCTCAAGCGGTTAGTACCGAGGGGATCTAAACCAACCCGGATGACGCCCACAAACAGATTTTCTATTACATTTATCAAAAACGAGACGATGTTTGCTTTTATTTTGCCATTTGAGCACGAAATTGTATTTACGCATAATGAAAACATTAATTCAAACGAACAATGTTTCATATCAAATTCAAAAGCAGCCTCTCCCCCGCACAAAGTGAAACGGAGCGGATCCATTGCATTATGTACCTTTACGCCATGCATAATCTATAGTTTTGGCTGTTCTTTGTACTTTTCATGAATGAAACAATACAAACACGCTTAAGGTAACAAAAATAGAACTAACTCAAGGAATCTGAGACTGCAGGGGCGGCCGAGACAAGGGCGAGCAGTGCGCAGACGAGGAGGGCGAGCAGCTGCGTACTGTTCATCTTTACTACCTGAAAAATGGAAAAAATTGAGCTATTTTAATTAAAAATACAAGAATATAAGAGATAAATGAGGTAAGATACAGTAAAAAGAGGAAAGTTTGTGAGTGAGTGAGTGAGTGAGTGAGTGAGTGAGTGAGTGAGTGAGTGAGTGAGTGAGTGAGTGAGTGAGTGAGTGAGTGAGTGAGTGAGTGAGTGAGTGAGTGAGTGAGTGAGTGAGTGAGTGAGTGAGTGAGTGAGTGAGTGAGTGAGTGAGTGAGTGAGACATAGATCGAGAACGAAAGTGGGCGTGGCGTGAAATCGGCTAAATGTCGCGTAATTTTCCGGAGAACGGACGTGAATGTGAAGCGACGCCGGCCTGGGACCAATAAGACGGCGGAAGTCGTCCAATTTCAATAATGTTCTTAAAGAAATCGGACTTCCGGGGACGGAAAACCAAGTTGTTTTCGTGGTGAGAACGAAATTTTCAACGAATGCTAATCTGACTGTCTGGGATAGGTCAGGAAAGGCCAACTCAAGCAGAAAATATGATGTGAAACTCATTCGAAATGAATAAGCCGTTTAGAGGGCACGTTGATCGGGCAAAGACCGGTGGGAAAGGGGGTTGCACCGGGGAAGACCTTGGGATTAGATTATATGAAAAGTGCAAAAGGTGATCGATGATAAAAGATATGTGCAAGAGAGAGAGAGAGAGAGAGAGAGAGAGAGAGAGACATCTAGAGAGACAGATACATATAGTGAGACAGTGACGTGAAGAGAGACCGAGACATATAGAGAAACAGAGACGTGAAGAGATATATAGTGCTACATAGTTATTTAGAGAGGCAGAAACATATAGAAAGACCGAGACAAATATAGCCGTCGCCAAACTGAAATCTGCGAGAAAAAGCCGCTTTTTCTCTCTGTCTCCGCTTTTTGCACGCTCTTTTTGCTTGCGTATCGCACAAATGCTGCATAAAGGCTGTTTTTGGCAGAATTCCAATTTGGCGACAGCTATAAAGATAAAGATATATGAAGAGATACAGAGGCATATAAAGAGAAAGAGACATATAGTGACACAGAGACATTTGGAGAGACCGAGACATTTAGTGAAATAGAGATGTATAAAAAAGAGACATATAGAGTTATTTAGAGATACAGTAATATTTCGAGACAGAGACATATTAAAATACAGAAATATTCAGAGATTTAGGGAAATATATACAGGTAGAGGCATATATAGAGACAGATACATACGGAGATACGGAGAGATTCAGAGATTTAGAGACACATAGAGAGACAGAGGAATATAGAGAAACAGAGACATGTAGAGAGGCAGGGAGACTTCGAAATAGATATATATAGAAAAAAGAGACATTTAGAGATACAGAGGCATTCAGTGATTCAGAGACACGTAAACATATAGAGAGATAGATACACAGACAGAGACATATAGAGAGATAAAGACATATTTAGAGAGACAGATCCATATAGGGAGACAGAGACATAAAGAGAAATAAAGACTTTTAGAGAGACGTCTATGTTGAGAGATAGGGACATATAGACAAATAGAGGCATTGAGAGATGCAGAGAGACATAGAGAAAGGAGACATTTAGAGGGACAGAAACTTTTTTGCGCCATTTCTAAAAATTAATATGCCTTGAGTACGTCTCCTTATACTGAAAACAAGTCAAGACAATAAAAGACGTAGGCAGTACTAGAAAACAGTTAGTACACAATCGTTAGAGTGTAAATTACCTTACCTTGTGAATTAAAGATTGGAGAGCACTATTAAGGACTTACTCGTACGTTTCTTGGAATCTAGACTAGGCTGCACTTTCACCCGCCCACCCATAAATTCTAGCAACTTATTCATACTTGGGTAACTTTTGAACTTTTCTGGACTGTTATGTCTAGACAAAAACCAAAAAATAGAGACTTCAGAATAAACTGGTGTATAGAACCCAAGCTCAGAATATTGTTATGAGGAATTAATGAGACGTCATCATTGCTGACCAACAATTACTCCTATACGACTGAGAAATGACGTGGTTTTGGTTTTTTCTTTGGAATTCGGGCTAGCCTGGGTAATTAAATCGGATCCGCCAATCCGTTTACTCAACCTTATGGCCCAACTTGTACAGAAATGTTTTTTTTATAAATTCGGGCCGGCCCGGGTAATTGAATCGGGCCAACCCGGGTAATTGAACCGGGCTGGCCCGATCCCTATACCTAGAGTTATGGGTCTCAATTAGTCATAGTTTTGTTTATTTTGGAATTCGGGCTAGCCCGGGTAATTAAATCGGGCTTGCGAACCCCTTTACCCAAATGCCCCAGTGAAACATATTTTTGTTTTCTTTTATTTTGGGCCAGCTCGGGTAATTGAGCCGGACCCATTTACCCCCTACACCTTGAGTTAGGGGCCCCATTTGGTCAGAGTTTTGTTTTCTTAGTGAGTCTAGCCAGCCCGGGTGTATGAATCGGGCCGGCCAATCCTTTTACCCAAAGTTAGATGCATCAGTTTATCGTGTTCTTTGGAATTCGGAGCCAACCCGGGTAATTGAACCGGACCCGTTAGCTCCTATTCTTAGAGTTTTGTGCCCCAGTTGGGCAGAGTTTTGCTTATTTTGGGATTCGGGCTAGCCCGAGTAACTGAATCGGGCCCACCAACGCCGATACCCATAGAAATTGGCTACAGTTAGACGGGGTTAAGTTGTATTCGGATTTCGGGCCAGCCCGGGTAACTGAATCGGTTCCACAACCCATATACTCAAAGTTACGATTCCAGACGGGCGGAGTTTAAATTCGGGCCAGCCCGGGTAATTGAGCCAAACCCGCCATACCCAAAGTTATGACTTCATTTAAACGGACTTTTGATTCATTTGGATTGCGGGCCAGCCCGGGTAATTGAACCGGGCCCACCAACACCGATGCCTAAGTTATTAGCAAGGCTGGCTTATTCTAAACTAAAAAATGGGCCCCAGTTGAACGGAGTTTTTTTTGCGGAATCCGGGCCAGTCCGGGTAATTGAATCGACCCGCCACCACTATACCAAAGTTATCGGCCCAGTTGGTCAGAGTGTTGGTTACTTCTCGATTCGGGCCAGCCCGGGTAATTGAACCGGGTGATTGAATCGACCCGCCACCACAATGCCCAAAGTTATGGGCCCCAGTTGGACATAAGGAAAGGAGAGGAGCAGAAAACAAGGATATGTTGTGTTTTCGTTGTGAAACCAGCCAAGATGTCTGCTTGTTCTGCATAACTAATGCTGAGGCGGAGTGGGCTCCGTCGGAATCACTCAAACAAATGCGCATTATGGGGAAAGGAGCTGACGTAGCATAAATGATCTGGGTTATTAGAAGGAGGGAGAGAGACGTCAGAGGAGTGAATAGCATTGTTTCTGATTTGGTTTTGATAAAATGGGTTATTGTGGAGAGGGCGGGGGCGATAACGGGGGATAATTAATTGGAAAACAAGGGAGACAAAAGTGAGACAAAAGGAAAAAGGCGAAAGTGCGGCGGGATAGAGTCAAACGTTTGACAAGAGGAAAGAGACAAATAGGTAGCGAGGTGAAAGGAAAGAGGAAAAAGTGATAAAAGAGGAAAGAGGCAAAAGTGAGACAAGAGGAAAAAAGTAAGGCGAGAGGAAAGAGGCAAAAGTGAGACAAAAGGAGAGAGGCAAAAGTGGGATGAGAGGAAGGAGGCAAAAATAAAACAAGAAAAAAGAGGCGAAGGGGAGGAGAGATAAAGAGGCAAATATGGGGTGAGAGGTAAAAAAGAGGGTAAAATAAAATGAGAAGAAAGAGATAAACATGATAGCAGAGGAAAGAGGCGAAAATGAAGTGAGAGTGAAGAGGCAAATGTGTGGTGAGAGGTGAACGAAAAGAGGCGAAAGTGAAACAAGAAAAGGAGGCGAGAGTGATATGGGATCAAAGAGGCAAAAGTGAGACAAGAGGAGAGAGGCAAAATAGAGTAATAGGAAAGAGGCAAAGGTGAGGCAACTCGAAGAGACAAAAAAGTGAGGTGGAACTTCGAAAAATGAGATTTCCTGAAATTGACACCCGTGTTCAATGAACTTTCTTCAACAACGCCGCAGTTCATATATCAATTAACAAAAAGGGCGATTGTTGGTCTCAATTTGTACTTTGCTCTTCAAAAGAACAGCAACATTGCGTTAAAATTCAAACGGATATCTGAACTTTGACTTTACTTTCAACACTTCATACTGAGAACCATTATTTCTACCCATTTCATGTCGTTTTTATTAGTTTTTCCGCTCCGTTGCCCGTTTCCCACCCCATTTGCCAGAATGTGAAGTACAGCACAGAGAGCCGATAAGTGGTATATAATCCCAAGCGTTTTCAATTCGCGTCGGCAACTCGCAAATTGGATTCTCACTTTTATACCACACAGCCAGGCGATTACTGGCTATTAGGGGGAGTTTACGGACTTTAGTTTTTCCACAAATGCAATGTGTCTGTGTTTAGAGCTGTGTTGATTTAAGATTTAGCGCAGAAGAGAGGAAAAATTGTTTAGTTTTTGAGGGCAGAGGTCTTTCGTTTTTGAGAAGAGAGGCGACATAATAACTAGCTATCAAACAGCAGAAATTGAAGGCTATTGAGGGAGGGAAAGGTTAGAGAGAGAGAGAGAGAGAGAGAGAGAGAGAGAGAGAGAGAGAGAGACAGAGAGACCGAGAGACAGAGAGACAGAGAGACAGAGAGACAGAGAGACAGAGAGACAGAGAGACAGAGATACAGAGAGACAGACAGACAGAGAGACAGAGAGACAGAGAGACAGAGAGACAGAGAGACAGAGAGACAGAGAGACAGAGAGACAGAGAGACAGAGAGACAAAGAGACAGAGAGACAGAGAGACAGAGAGACGGAGAGACAGAGAGACAGAGAGACGGAGAGATAGAGAGACAGAGAGGAGACAGAGAGACAGAGAGACAGAGAGACAGAGAGACGGAGAGACAGAGAGACAGAGAGACAGAGAGACAGAGAGACAGAGAGACAGAGAGACAGAGAGACAGAGAGACAGAGAGACAGAGAGACAAAGAGACAGAGAGACAGAGAGACAGAGAGACGGAGAGACAGAGAGACAGAGAGACGGAGAGATAGAGAGACAGAGAGGAGACAGAGAGACAGAGAGACAGAGAGACAGAGAGACGGAGAGACAGAGAGACAGAGAGACAGAGAGACAGAGAGACAGAGAGACAGAGAGACAGAGAGACAGAGATACAGAGAGACAGAGAGACAGAGAGACGGAGAGACAGACAGAGAGACAGAGAAACTCCATTTTCAAAGAATTTTGGCTGAAAATGAGGAACAACGGCTCTTTGAAGCCTAGCCAGTTGTTGACGCTCCCAGGTGTTCTGAATCTTCAGAGGGGTTTTAAAGGGATTTTAAATCAAAACAGGAAGCCTTAGAAAGTTTTGACGCTAATCTCTTTCTTTTAAACTGTTTGACGTAAACAACAGTCATCTAAAATGGCTAAAAATGATGCATCTCTGCGTTTGTGCAGATTTTCAACAAATCAATCGATTTTGTTTGAATCTATTCGAGTCTCGAAGCGAAGTCGTGCCGCAAGCGCAAGAAATAAATCGATACAATCTACCGTAACCAATAGAAAATACCGAGTTTTATCTGTTAAGGGGTTAAGAAAGAATCGATAAGGCACTTAAGGTAGGGTTTTGGGTAAAAGCGGTAAGAAAAGGTACGTTAGGGCCCAATAAAACGTATAGGTCACTTGAAAGCGTTGGGCTAAAGGTTGTTTCTGCGCACTCTCTATTTATAACGCTTTTTTCAAGAAAAAGTAGGTCACCATGATATATTTTTCTAAATTGGGCCTTCATGTTGCCAATCTATATTCTTCGCCAATTATACTTCTTGGCCAATTCGCAAATGTAACCCTGACGCAGTATTGCGTACGTATCCTAAAACACGGGATTTTCGTACGCAAATTCGCGTCTGGTGTCATTTGCACAGAGGTAAGAGCGAAATTGGGCGAAGTAGAATTGGCGACGTCTATATTATACCTTAAACCTTACCTTAAGTACCTTAGCAATTGTGCTTAAAGTCGTTAACCCTAATGTGTTGCAACTTGCAAGCCTTACGCTTCTTAAGGCATAAAGGGGAAATATTGCCTTGTTCCTAAGCAAAACAAGAAAAGTTATACATTTTTACCTTCCTTTCCCTCCATTAGCCCCTTTTCCTGTTATTTCCTTGCATCTCTTCCGATCTCCCCGTTCTTTAGTCATCTATCCGAAGTCTCATTTGTCGTACTTTCTCGTTTCCTTATGAAAGTAGTACATATATCCAAAACTAAGACTTAACTACCCGTAATTATGATTTCTTTGCCCTCTTGTTTTGTAGAAGTCATAGGGAAGTCAAGATATTTGGTGATATTTGGTGTCTTGTGTTCAATTCATTAAAGAGCATTGCCCTCGCGTGCCTTTGGAATGTATACGTCGTCACAGAGTAAACAAAAGAGGGATAAACTGAGAAACATTGAAATTCACGTCATATTTGTGCCAAAAAAGGAAAGATATATAGTCTTCGCCAAATTTGCTTCTTGGCCGATAGGCAAATGTAACCCTGACGCAGTATTACGTACATATCCTAAAACACAGAATTTTTGTACGCAAATTCACGTCTGGTGTCATTTGCACAGAGCTAAGACAGAAATTGGGCGAAGTAGCATTGGCGACGACTTTATTTTTTTCTTTTTTTTTCCTATGCAGAAGTCGCCTAAAACGTCAGCGCGTCATTCTATATTTTGGTGGAAATTTAAGTATTTTAACATTTAACTTTGCAATCATATTTAGGTTAAAAACTAAAGGAAATGGTGGTTTATAGGCAAAATTACGTAGCGCGCGGCTTAGAAATCAATACGGAAAGTGCGACCGCGCTGCGTGTCAGCCGCGTCACGGTCAGGGTAATGACTTTTTGTATTTCTGTGCTTTTTGGACTAATTTACATAGTTTAAAAATTTTTGTTTTTCAAATACTTAACTGTTCTATTGTGTTAAATCATCTTAAAAAAATGGAGTGGCCGCGCCGCACTGAGTGATGCGTTGCGGTCATTGTAAAAATACCACTTTTTCCACTCGATTTTTAAAGAACATTTTTATTTGAGCTTGCTTTCTGAAAAAAAAGTCAATAAAATTGTGAGTTTTGTGCAACAAAAAATGAAACGCGCCGTGTAAATTCCAATACAGGCGGTGCTGACCGCGCCGCATAACTGGCGCGTTGCGGTCAGTGAAAAACTACTTTTTTTGACCTTAATTAAGTCGAGTAATTACAAACATTTGCGGTTTAAACTTTTATTCGAAGAATATTTCAGATTTTTGCCGCGCCGCAAGGGTGACGCGTCGCGGTCGCAGCGATTTAACCAAAATTTCCATATTGCAATCTCCCCTAATTTGCAGAAAATGATTATTTTATTAGAAAATCATTAGTATTGTTGATAAAAATTTTCTTTCTCTACACTTTTTCTACATGTCACCCGAGTCAGGCCACCCGGTAGCGCGCGCTTCCGCCTCGTGGTGATGGTTTATGTTGTTGACAGCAATTGGTTTCCTAGATTGAGAAAGAAACAAGGAAATCGGGTAAAAGAATGAGGAAGCAGGGAAAAAATAGCAAATTGGGTAGTTTGTGTTTCTATTTTGAGAGAAAGTGGCCCAAACTCGTCATCGATCAATAACGAGGAGAGGGGTTGCGAATTTTTACGTTTTTCTTAGAATTTCGATCAATTACTCAATGAGTTTTCAATGTTTGAATCAATTGGGTCTCGAAGCGATGTCGTGCCAAAACATTAAAATTGTTAGAAATTAGATTTTACCCACAATTGGGATAAAGTAGGTCAAATTAGAGATGAATAAGTGCTTAAAATCGTATCGATTGACATTTGGGACGATTTCGTGCCATAAAGTTGCAAATTTTCAAAACGCTACAATCAATCGATACCGATTTGTAATTTGAAATGACGTCATGCTTCAACTATCTGCGCGCGTGGCAAGGTGTGTGTAAATGTAAGCGTGTCCATATCGATTGGCTTTTGAATCGATTTCGTGCCAAAAAAGTTTCGAATTGACCAAACGTTGCAATCAATCAATAATTTATAATCCGATATCGATTAGGTAACCAGGGAAAATTTGCGCGCGAGTGCTTATGTGTGTATGTGTGTATGTGTGTATGTGGGTATGTATATATATATATATATATATATATATATATATATATATATATATATATATATATATATATATATATATATATATATATATATATATATATATATATATATATATACCACGTGTAGGCCCACCAAAACCAAGATCTCTCATCCTTCCATTCACTGCAATCGCCACAAACCGAATTATCCTCTGGAAACCAAGCAAATAACCTGCCGAGGTTCGAGAGCCAATCGTAGGACACCGGAAACCAGGTGGTCCAAAGTCCGGAAAATGCCGAAACAATCAGGCCGAGGGGCGATGGTGTCATCAACTGATGCAGTGGGGGCTTAACGAGTATTTGGTGGGATGGGATGGAAATAGAAAAAACGGAACAAAGGTCGCCTCGAAGACTGAATGAATGAGTGGGAGGAGACTAGAGACCTGAGGGTGGTAGGTAACCACATGGTGCATCGGGAAACCTCTACAATCACTACATTTATGGTTTACGCCATCTCAATCGCAGAATTTAACGATATACCGCGTTTAACCATGCTCGAACTCAGGCATTAGCATTAGAACGCGTTGATCTAAATTTGATTTTTGATCCGAGATAGTTTAAGCAACCGCATATCATAGAGTTTAGCAGGGCGCGTTTACGCAACATCAACCCAACTCATAAGTTATCATTAGAGCGCGCTTGCACAACCTAAGTTTCAAAAATTTAGCATTAGAGCGCGTTTACAACTGCAAACGAAGATTTTAGCATTAGAGCGCATTTACACAACTTCAAACCTCAGCTTTTAACATCTTAGCTCGCTGACGCAACCATAGACATTAGGGTTTAGACGTAGTGCGAATTTTAGCAGCGAAGAGCATACGAGCACGTTTACTTAACCAAAAACTCAGGATTTAGCAATAGTTATTTTTCCACGGATTGAAGTAATCAAGATTAATTGGCGCATCTACGCAATCTCAAATGCATTCAATCGCGTTTACTTAACCGCAAACTTTGAGTTTAGCATTAGAGTCAGTTACAATTGTTTATCTTTTAGAGTTTGTGATTTGGACTAATCTTGGTCTGTTTGTTGTTTTTTAAATCTCTGCCTGATTCTGACAGGTTGACACTAAAACACTTAAAAATGTAGTTCGCAAAGGGAAAACAAAAAGTGATGTATAGAGGAATCCAACAATAGCCGAGGGGACAAAGAACATGTAATATGGATACGTCGGAGCCAAAACAACCCAAGTTGGGCAGATGATACAGGACCTCCCAGGGCGTTTTTCCAATAAGACCACCCATAAAGTTAACCTAGGTTTACAGATCGCAAGACCACCCATGAAGTTTACTTACCTGAAAATAGCACAAGACCACCCGTTATGTTGTATTTGCTTTTATAGGACCTCCCAGGGCGTTTTCCCTATAAGACCACCTACAAAGTTGACCTACGTGTACCACCACCCACGATGTCTTTTCCTTTGAAAAGGTATTGAAATGCCATTTTCAAAGAACTAATGAGGAAAAAAGGATAAGGAAGTTTAAACGAGTGGGACAGGAAGTTCAAAGGCAACTTGAACAACATTATTTAAAGGACTGTGTATCAATAAAAGTAATTTAGGAGCAAATGACAATTTACACAAAATTTCTAAACCCTCTGAAAATCGATTTATTGATGGATTTTCGATAGAACGCTTGTTCCGTTAATTTGCCGAAACATTTCGCGGCACGATGCCCGATACCAATCGATATTGTCATAATCGATTTATTGCGAGGTTGACCTATACTATCGATTTTGATTAGGAACATAAATATAATTAGAACATTTGCTGCTTTCGGGAACGAAATTGCCTTGAAAAATCAATCAATACGCATTTATTTAGTTATTGATTGCAATAGTGACCCTCAAAATGGAATACGGTAAGCTGAATCGATTGATTTCCAAACTTTTTAATGCCGTGGCGAATAATCGATATTTGATCAATTTAAACCAATATTGATCTGTTCTTCATCCAGAACGCTATAGTTGTAGGAAAATCGTTAATTACGAATTTTCATGTAACCGCGCTCCAACCCCATTTATCGATTGATAATTAGATATTACATCCGTTTTCTATGTTTTATCTGTTAACATTAGTTTTATGAGTAGAAAAACAGAAGAAAATTGCGACTGACACCGCGCGCGACGCGAAGTTAGCCCAAATATCGATTGGTACCTGATTTTTAATCGTTTTCCGAACATTATCTATTGGTAAAAAACCTTTTAAAGGAATTATTTTTGAATGTGTGGTTTTTTTCCATAATTTTTCAATTAATATTTTCCAAAATGAGTTTTGCACACATCTAATGAACCAGACATGGCAAATTCGCCCAGAAACATCTGTCAATTAAAAGTTTGCCTGATTCTAGAATTTATAACGTCATTTTCTTTGGTGTTTCGATTTCTAAAAACAAATCTTCGTTCTTTTTGCTAGATTTCCAGGTGTTGTTTGAATTGACGTGTGGGTTTCGGATCAAATGACGATTGTGCTTCGGGTCGCGGCGCAGCTGAATCACCTAATTGCGAAACCTTTGCAAAAACGATGAAAGTTCTGGAAAATGGGTTCAAAGATGAGCGGAGGGAGATTAAAAACAAGGGAAGCGGAGGGTTTTGAAAGAGACAGAGAGAGAGAGAGGAGAGAGAGATCTCACATATCCAGCTGGTCTAAAAGTGGCAATTCACGCCTAAGTGCACGGCTTCCGGTTGTTTAGCCCTTTGCAAGCTCGGTTTCCGTTTCGGACTTCCTGGCTAACTCGGTCAATCGGGGGATCAGGAAGTCGTACGTCTGAAAGTCAAAGGTAGATCAAGGAGATCAAATCATAACAAGAAAAATGAATTAAATTAACATCATGATTCAGATTTCTTGGAAAATGGGATTTATGACGGAAGAAATTCGGAATTCAATCCAAATCAGTAGTTATAAGATCAAAAAGTATGTAAATCGCCCAGAAACTGCGAATCGCGACGCGACCGCACCGCACCGCGACGCAACCGCGACCCATCGAACTGCGCGGAAATTGCAATTTTTGTACGACCTGATGCGCCATTCTCCGAATGGATTAACATTTTTAGTAAAAGCATTACAAAAAGTGCAATAACACTTTGAATATTCGCGTTTTCAGACAATTTTTCATGTTACACGACAATTCATCTCGCTTTGCTCTCTAATAATCGGTTAACACGCTGTTTTTCGAGTGGAGTCACCAGTAAATATGAAAACAACACATTTTTATATAAGGGATTATAAGAAAACTTGCTCAGTTGTTAAAGAAATGTGGGTTTATACACAAATCTCTAAATCTGCTGTGAACGTAACTGACAAGTAAACGCGCTCCAGTGACAAACTCTGACATGGCTGCTTAAACGCGCCCCAATCATAAACTATTGGTTGTTTAAACGCGCTCCATTGCTAAAGTCAACGCTTTGTATTTTACAGTATGCTGTGTGCTGTATCATTTCGCAGAAAACGCGCTATATCGCTAAACTTGGGACTTGCCAATGCGGTAGATTTGCTGATGCACCATGTCTCTAGGTTATACTCGAAAGATTTTATGTGCATTATTTTTATTCGATAGCTAAATGGCCGAACAAACCAGGATTGAATATAATTTTCTTAATATAGAATTTCTAAATTTTCCAGCCGCTTCCCCCGCGCTTCACCTTTCCGATTGTTTCGACATTGTAGCTCAGTGGAAATAGGTTGGTTTCATGTTCAAAAGGTCCCTGGTTCGATTTCCCACAGCTGTTTATTATTGTTTTGCTTTGCCAAACGTTTTTAAAAAGCTCTCATGTAGAAAACCAAATGAAAACAAGTTTTTGTTGACATTGAAACCTATGGGACAATATATCCACAACATGTGATTTTTCTGGTGTAAATAAGATAGATATAACATTTTTATTGCCTTTTCATTGCTAGAGTTTGACGCGACGCGTGTTGCTACGCGGCTGCGACGCGTGCTGCGGCACGGCAGCGACATGGTGCATCAGCATTCCTACTCAAACACCAAACGCAAATTTTAGCAATAGAGTGTGTTTTCTGCGAAAATATTTGGCAGTTTTTCACTTCTAGCACAAAATCGCCGAAAACTTGTTTATCGGGGTAGCCAGTAACGTTCCATTCATGCTCTGTTATTGTGAGTTGAGCTCAAATTGCGGAAGTTCAATTTCATGACTGGATATATTTATGTGTTTGGTCGGGATTCATAGAAAATGTTGCATAAACAACTATGGATACAAAAGGAGTCATAGATAGAGAGAGAGAAATATAGAGAGAGACAGAGAGACATAGAGGGATAGAGAGATAATATATTGATTCAATAACAATAGTGTGAACTGGAACCACGGAAAGACAATGACTGGAGGTGTTCGGGTCGAAGGGGGCGGGGCCTCGACTCCGCCCCCGCCGCCTGTGTGGTTCAGCCCAACCAAACGTCATTGAGGGGGATCGAGGAGGAAGAGGTCCCGAGCAGATATGGAAATAGGTGGCTCTTTTTTGTAGCGTAGGTGTGTTTGAAGATCAAAGGCGACGGAGAACGAGAGTGCAACATTACAAATGCAAAGAAGGTGGTTCAGACGACAGTCGCCGGGCATAACCTATTCTATGGGCGTTTTGGAGATAGAGAGAGACAACAAATGGGCGGCAGGTTTCTGGGCCGAATCTATTATGAATTGGGGAAATGATGATGTTAGACAGGGAGAAATAGAGAGAGATACAGAAAGAGGTAAGGAGACATAGACAAAGACAGAGGCAGAGAGATACAGAAACAGATTCAGAGAGATACAGAGACAGCGGCGGTACAGAGAGAAAGAGAGAGAGAGAGTGTCGCAGAGACGATTAGAGATACAGAGATGTACAGAAACAGAAATATACAGAGAGAAATACAGAGACCGAGAGATACAGATACAGCGACATATAGAAATAGAGAGACTGAGAGATACAGAGACAGAGGCAGAGAGAGATACAGAGACAGAGACATAGAGAAACAGAGCGACAGAGAAAGAAAGATACAGAGACAGATGCTGAGAGATACAGAGACAAGAGTACTACAGAGGCAATTAGAGAAACAGAGAAATACAGACACAGAAAAACACAAAGACAGATACAGAGAAATACAGAGATAGAGGCAGAGAGATAAAGAGACAGAGAGATGCAGAGACAGAGACAGAGAGATGCAGAGACAGAGGCAAAAAGATACAGAGATATACAGATACAGAAACATATAGAGATACAGAGACAGAGAGATACAAAGACAGAGGCAGAGAGAGAGATACCGAGACAGAGATACACAGAGACAGAGAGATACAGAGACGTAGAAATTCAAAGACAGAGGCAGAGAGAGATACAGAGACAGGGAGAGTTAGTTACTAACACAGAGAGAGAAGGAGAGAAAAATAGAGAGATAGAGAGAGAGACTGAATGAGAGAGAGATAGAGAGAGACCTCTCCAAAGTGTCAGTGACACTCCTGGCGTAGATTGCGCTATTTGCAAGTAATCGAGGGTGAATTAGCGCCTGCGTCCCTTGTGTCACTGCTCAAAACAATGTGTCTAATTCCTTCTTCTCCTTACCTTCTTGTTTATTATGCGTAATTGGTAGAGTGAGCGAGAGTAACGTCACTTTTAAAAGGGCGCCGCGTCTGAGCGCAAAGAGCGATTTGCCCCCGGTTGAATGTCACCAAGGCGCCAAGGCGACACGATGTCAACACGAAGAGTCATCCGTCATTCGAGGTGAAAACGCGTAAAGCTTCAGAAGTGTGCAAACGAAAATGTGTGGTTCTGCAGTGGTGTTTCACAGTGGCGCATAAATTTTTAGGACTGAAATTTTGGAGCAGTCATGGTTTACGGTACCGCATATCCTCATAAAATCAAAGTATAAGATATCATGCGCACGCACGCGTGTGTGTGTGTGTGTGTGTGTAACTTTCAAGTTTTTGATTGCCCCAAAACCCAGAAAACTATTGCTGACTATTTCACTATGAAAACCGAAAATAAGCCACTCCGCATGCATGGGAAATGATGGGATTTAAGTTATAAAAGAGCGATTCGCTTGACGTCATTTGGCATTCAACTTGCGGAAAAATAAGTTTAGCTTGACAATAACATCCAAAAAGGGGCACGTGTGCATGTGTTCTCGAATGTTTGCACGTGTGTGCGTTAATGCTAGAGTACGTAAGCGGGGACGTACCCCTGTGTAAGTGTGAACGTGTGCCCGTGTGCACGAGTGTAGAAAACGTGTAAATTTGTGCGAGTGAATGTGTGAAAGTGCGTGATATAGCTGTCGCAACAAAATCATTCGCTTATTGCGGAAATGTGCAAAGCATGCTCTGTCGTCTACTGATTAGACTATGAACTTTAATGTCAACAGAGGAACAGTAGAACATTCTAATTTTATTGGCGTGATTCCAATTTGGCGACAGCTATATGTACATGTGTACATGTCAACGTGTATTCCAATGTGTGTACGTGTCAACTTGTGCGTGTGTGAACGTGTGTGGGTGAATAGCCCCGCAACAAAGAGTGAAGGTCATACGTGTACACCACCAATTACAGGTCGCGAGATACGACTAATTTTGAAAGCAAATCAGCTTCAGAATACAGCTTTTTCCCCGAAAGCGGCTTCAGAATCCTTAAAAAAGCTTCAAAATACCGCTTTTTCCGAAATTGTTAAAAGCCAAATTATCCGTACTGTCTTTTACGCGCACGTGTAATCGCATTCAAGTGTGCTAGTGTACACGTGCGGACTTGTTCACGTTCACACGTACCTGCACGTTTGTGTACGTATAATTGTTCTTGTACGTGAGCACTTGTACATTTGAGTTTGTGTGTTCGTATTCACATGTGTACCTGTTCACGTGCAAACGTGTGAACGTGTACATCTACGTGTAAGTGTACGTGTGAACGTGTACTTATGTGGTTGTGTATATGTGTGGCTGTGTTTACAAGCGTGTTCAAGTGTGTACGTGTGAACGTGCACGTGTAAGCGCATGTACGTGTTCGGTTTCTATGTCAAAGATCTCTTATACATTTTTTCGCTATACGTTGAGTATTTTCTCTTAATATTTTCTGGTCAACAGGTGATACCTTGACTTCCAAATCAAACCGCTTTCACCTGCCAGTCGCTTTTAATTTTCAAGTTTCAAACACCTATAACTAGAAATTCGCTCATTTTTCAAAGAACGCTGAAATATAATAAAGAAGCGAAGAAGGGGCGGAAGAAATGGCGATGGACACGAAAATGACCGCGCGAGATACTCTAAAATGAATGAACACCCATACTTCTCTCGGTTAGTCTTTCTTGGGAGAATAGAAGGTTCCGGGAAAGGGCGGATTAGAAAAAGTTCGAAAATTGGGGCAAATTGCGACAAACAGGGGGAAAAAGAGCTTTATGTTGGCATATAATGGCGACTCCAGCTGTGTTATTCAATTTAGAAAATGGTGTAAATAGTTGGAGAATTCCCAGATTGGTACTAAAGTTACAGGCGTATAGATGTAATATCTCTTGGTCAAGGATACACATGTTCACGTGCACACGGCCTCATTGATCTCAGAATGTGAGTTATATTTTGTATCTGTCTCACTCCTTTGTCTATGTCTCACCCATCTATCTCCCTCCCCTCACTCCTCTGCCTTTGTTGCACCCCTCTTTCTCTCGTCTCTGTCTCACCTCTCTGCCTCTGTCTCTTTTTCTATATCTCCCCTCTGTCTATATCTCACCCCTTTGCCTCTGTCTCTGTCTCACCCTGCTGTCTATGTTTTACTTATCTTTCTCTGCCTATGTCTCACTTCTCTGTCCCTGTTTCCCCCTCGGTTTTGCCCCTCTTTCTAGGTCTCTGTCTCACCCATATGTCTCTGTTTCCTTTTTCTGTCTATGTCTCACTCCTCTTTCTTTGAATGAACCTTAGCCCTTTATCTTCGTTAAACCCCTCTTCGTCTGTTTCATCTGTTTCTCAATGTCTCAGCGTTTTCGTATCCCCCCTTATTCTATGGCTCGACCTCACCCTCTGTCTCTGACTCAAACTCTTCCTTTGTCTCACCTCCCTATCTCTGCCATATCTTACCTGTCTCTCCCTCTTTCTTTGTCTCTGTCTCACCCCTCTTTCTATGCCTCTGTCTTACCCATATGCCTCTGTTTCATTCTTCTGACTCTGCCTCGCTCCTATTTCTCTGGATGTGCGTTACCCTCTATTTCCGTTTCACCCTCTTTCTATGCCTCACCTATTTCTCATTGTCATACCGCTCTAACCGTGTCTCATACCTCTGTCTCTCTATCCATCACACCTCTTTCTACAGCTCGACCTCACCCCTCTGTCTCTGACGCACACTCTGTCTCTGTTTTTCTCTCACCCGCCTGCTCTCTGTCTGTAATATCTTTCTCTGTCACGGGATCTCTCCCTTCCTATCTCTCTCTCTCTCTCTCTCTCTCTCTCTCTCTCTCTCTCTCTCTTCCTCACCCTCTCTCTGTCTCTCCTACTTCCAATGCCGTCTAGTAATTACTAGAAAGCCATGAATAATGTGCGGATAACTAATTCCGCGACACAACTCTTGCGCCAAACGAGGACACGTCACGCGGTGCTATCGCTGTCGTCGTCGTAGGTATCCCCTCCATGTGGGCGGGGGTGTACTTCCTCGATTACTCGATTAGAGCGTACTTGTTGTGGCGATTTCATTGACGAGAAATGAATGAAGGTGCAAATAAAATCATACGACGATTGGATTACCATACCGATGTTCCACAGACAAACCACATTGACTCACAGGTGGGGCAGCAATGCTGCAACAACATGTACACAAGGGGTTGGAAATGGATTGGAGCAGCCAACGAGGGCTGTAAAATAGTTGAATGGGGGAAAAAACAAAGCAAAAGTTGCACAAACAATATTTGAATGGGATATGTAGGAAGGAAAGGGGTGGAAGTATCACGGACACGGACACGGACACGGACACGGACACGGACACGGACACGGACACGCACACGCACACGCACACGCACACGCACACGCACACGCACACGCACACGCACACGCACACGCACACGCACACGCACACGCACACGCACACGCACACGCACACGCACACGCACACGCACACGCACACGCACACGCACACGCACACGCACACGCACACGCACACGCACACGCACACGCACACGCACACGCACACGCACACGCACACGCACACGCACACGCACACGCACACGCACACGCACACGCACACGCACACGCACACGCACACGCACACGCACACGCACACGCACACGCACACGCACACGCACACGCACACGCACACGCACACGCACACGCACACGCACACGCACACGCACACGCACACGCACACGCACACGCACACGCACACGCACACGCACACGCGCACGCGCACGCACACGCACACGCACACGCACACGCACACGCACACGCACACGCACACGCACACGCACACGCACACGCACACGCACACGCACACGCACACGCACACGCACACGCACACGCACACGCACACGCACACGCACACGCACACGCACACGCACACGCACACGCACACACGCACACACGCACACTGTTAATTATTGAGTACCAAAATGACCTACTTTGCGAGTAAAATAGATGTATTGATTGATTTCTGACAGTTCTGACTTCAGGCCCTTCTTCGTTTCGAGACCAATCCCAAAAATTTTAATCGCAACACGAAAACTTTGGAACGTCGTTAGGGTTTTGGTCAAAAACGAATACTGAGTGAAAGGTAGAAGCCAATATGAAATTTGTAATTTTCAACTTTAAGGACTTCAATTTCTCAAAACAAAACTTCATTCCACCTTCAATGGTCGAATACGTCAGCTGCTTTCAATTAAAAGGGCGATTCCTTAAGGTCTAACGACCTAACTTTAATTAATTGGGGTCTCTTAAGAATTTGAAGCTAATTCTTTGGTCATTCGAAAGAACGTTTTCAAAAAGTGCAATTGACCTCAGTTTTTTGAAATCTTTCCCTGGAAGCTGCACTTTCACCATTCAAAATGACTCCACCCTCGCAGAGAGTGCTTTTAATTTGTAGAAATCGAAAGTTCGATTTAAATTCGTGTAAAAATCTAGGATTTAAACGGAAAAATAGGGGAGACACAAATTACACAAATTTTTGAGACAAACATCACGTAGCCGATGATTTTGCGTCTGCACCTGAACGTCATCTGTCCGTTTTTACGACTTCGGCGCGGAAAAATGCTCTTTTCGGGTTCCAGATGCTTGTTCTTAGAAGTCAGCGAAAAGAATTAACCCTCCTCAACTGTAGTGTTCGAAAGTAGGTGCAAATATGTCAACTACCACCAAAAAGCAAAAAGAAAACGGCGCTGGGGGACAATCCAGCGATCTTCTGCTTACTGGGGGAGCTTACCTCTGCGCCACCGTGACAGCATTGCAAACCTGCTCGTAGTCGTTTATGACGCGTCGCCTTCGTGGCCTTGGTGCGTAATTGAAAAATTCAAAGTTTTTAACTTCAAGAGTAAGTGAAGTGAACGATCGTTCCACTTCAATCTCTTGTACTTTTCCACACCTCCCCATTTTCTTCCAGTTCAACACGTATCCACTTTGTGAGAAGTGTTTTGCCGCACTTTTCATAAATTCTCTGATTTTAATTCCGGAATGCCATGGAAAACTAAGCAATATGCAGAAAAAGTTTGGACGCGGGGCTGTCGAGTCGCGAAGAAAATTTGAAAACAGCTCTTCCGCAAAGTTGGTCGACGCGAAATTTAAATTTTACCGGAAAACGCGAAATTCAAATTTGACCGGAAATATTTCGAACGCGAGCGGTCGCGGCGCAGCAACTTTATTATCACTTTTCTTTGGCGAACTACATTTTGTAATTGTTTAGCTTTTGAATTTGAACTTTTTCTACTAAAACGTTGAGTAACTTTGTAAAATTAACGGATTTCCTGCATATAGGTCTTAAATTCTACCCCTGACTCTGAAACAGGTTTTACAACACGCTCCTGTCCTGCGTTTACCCAACGCAGCACGCGAAAAATTTTTTTCCAAATTCAAATGCTTCAAACTTGGCTTTGCTACAATTAGGTTTATCGAAATCAGTTCGCGGGGGTGACGATTTTTCTCCTCAAAATACGCATTTCTCCGTTTTTCTCATTAAACATTTACGTACATGTAAAAAGAAAACACCTGCTCAACTTCAAAAATAGCAGTTTTTCATATTTCAACCGGAAATTTTTTGTTCTGAATATGGTTTCACCTGCATGTTTGCGGAACAAACACTATTGACATGCGCATTTTCTACAAGAAAAAAAGAAACTTAGCTGAAAATGTTCAAAAAATTAGGTGTTTTCGAAAATGGTGAACGGATGTGGAGCAAATAAGTGCCAGGAATCCTATTTCGGTGGCGAGAGTTGTCACCAAAATGAGCGACGCGCGCCGAATTGAACGGAGGGGGGACGGGGGCGGGGGAAGCTACTTTTCATCAGGAGCACCGACGAAACATGTACACACAACAGGCAAAACAAACCCTACGCATCGTTGGGTTTTAAAATGGAGCACAATCGGAAACACCATCATGGGAGAGCACGTGGGGTCTGGCGAGAGGGGGAAGGAAATACGAGAGGGCTGAGTGAGTGAGTGAGTGAGTGAGTGAGTGAGTGAGTGAGTGAGTGAGTGAGTGAGTGAGCGAGTGATTAGTCTCTTTTTTTGCGCAACCTTCCAGACGGTCTTATTTTGCCAGAATATGACAATGGCATAGTTTTTGACGCTGTGAGTGCATTTCGCACGAGCTTTTCATATTCTTTTCAAAGAAGAGACGAGGAGTAAACATCTTTTGAAGTACCTCAAGCCAAGTGAAAAACGTACTTATAAATGACAATTC